>JAZGQO010000008.1:39175000-40375000 GCA_036850965.1 Patella caerulea
TGCCGCGCCGATTGGGCAAATGAAGAATGACATACGCCATGTTAGTGTACTATGAGGAAACGACATTACAGCCTAGTCTTATTTCGAATTCAAACTCTCGATGGTTCTTTTACGCGCAAACTAATGTGAACACTAGACCTCTGTTTTGCGTCTTATCCGAACGACTAGACAGGGTTCCTTGCCAGACCCTCCTCTCTGCACCAGTGACCAGGGAAAATAAGGGGAAAAAAGGTTCGATAATCCAGAGGAACTTTATCGGTCATCACCGGGAAAGGAACCCGGGACCTCCTTTATAGCGAGCCAGTGTCTTACCCAGTCAGCAAGGCTCAATAATCACCCAATAAAAGGTGTAACTCGACAACTATGAACAAAGGTTGCACTAAGATCGCCAAATTGACCATTGTTATATTTTCCAGATATGAATGTTAATTACTTACTGCGCTAATTCTTACGACAAGGCATAACCGGGATATAACTTTACATATCCCAGTGTACCTGGAGGATTCGGAAGGGTAGTTTTATAAAAACATCTAAACATCACGGAAATTAACCGTAAACATCACAAATGATTTGCAAGGGCAGTCCTACTGGGCTAATGAAGACGGGCTATGAGGGCGGGGGGGGGGGGGGGGCTGGGCATCGCGTGGCCTACACTTATATCCGATTCCAACTGCCAAGGGATCTTTTACGGGCTTTCGGTTTTTTTTGTCCCACCGAACGACTAAGCAGCTGTCCATGCCAGACCCTCCATCCTGCACCAATGCCAAGGGGAAACCGCACCGGAAAATCCCGATGAACTTTCTCGCCCAATGCTGGGATCGAACACGATCTGCAGACTAGCATCTTACTCACTTAGCAACTGTGACTCCGAAAAGTTGTGGGGGGTTGGGATGGCCTAGTGGTCTAGAGTGTTGCGCTTCGACCTCTAGCTGGCCGGTCACCTCTGGCTTGCGGCTGTGGTTTCGAGCCCTGGTGTGAGCGTATGTGGCATGGAGATAGGGGCGCCTTCTCAACCTCGTGGGTTTCCTCCTGGCACTCCGGTTTCCTCCCACTGCTAAAGACCCCTACGCGCAAGCGAATTATTGAAATAAAATTAAAAACCACATGTTAGTCCCGAAATGACCTAGTTTGTGTTGAGTGGACGTTAAACCCCATTTCTCTCTCTCTCTCCGAAAAGTTATATAAAAAACCCTATAAATTAGACAAGATCGTAATCAACTCTCGGTGTCACCTTACGTGTCCCATCATAAGATAGGAATCCAATCCGACGTTCAGCGGCCGTTAATGACTGACCGTTAAAAAAAATTGGATAACCATGACTTTGTTTATTATCGTAACAACGGTAGCAATGACAACCGAGGCTACGGTTGTGGGCTCAGAATGAAGTAATTTGAGTGAAATTTGCAGCATTATATCCGTTACAATATCTATTTATTTTAACTATTATAGCGAGAACTGTCCACTCTTTAAACAAGGCTCTCGAGACAATACGCTTCCATATAATTTTCACTATTATAGCAAACTTAAATTCACGGAAAGTAAACAGATAAGGTAGGCTAAACAAAGCGATTTGCAAGGACAGCAACACTATTATAGCAAACAAAACGATTTGCAAAGACAACAGTACTATAGCAAACAAAACGATTTGCAAAGACAACAGTACTATAGCAAACAAAACGATTTGCAAGGACAACAGCACTATTATAACAAAGTGAGTTGCAAAGACAGCAGCACTATTGCAAACAATTTACAACGGCGGCCATGCTATTTCAACATATTTATAATTATCAACACAAGGCTACAATCATTCCGATGCCAATATTATGTCTCAAAACGATCACAAAAACTTGGCGTCATGAAAATTAAACATAGGCTACACAAAGTTGCATGGGCAGTCGCACTATTTTAGCCAACTTAGCATTACGAAAACGACTACGTACAGGTTAAACAATTCTGAAACCACAAGGAGAATATCATGTCAAAAAACAAAAAACAACGTGATCTGCAAGGGCCACTAGACACTAAAATCATCCTGAAATGATTTGCAAGGAGAGACACACTATCATAACAAAAGTAGCATCACCAAAAATAACTGTACAGAAAAATCCAGGGAGCTTAATCGGCCAAGACCGGGAGCGAACACGAGACCAGGTTAGCGAGCCAGCTTTTAACTCACGGAACTACCTTGATAACCACAAAACATAAACACGACATAGGCCGAAAAAAGATTTGCAGGCGATCGACACTTATTAGTATTTTTTTTTAAAAAAAAAAACAACATAGCATGCTTAATGGGGTATAGCATAAAACAGATTACCTGTTCAGGCCTGTGTGTACATCATTCAACCGAGTAATTGCCAGAATCTCAGCCGAGGATATACAGTATATAAATATAATAAAGAGTTCAGATAAGGGTTACTGGTTTATACGAGAGTAGATAAACTAAATGTGTATTTTGATATATTTACCTATAGTGATATACTATAGCATTTTATTTAGTTAGTAAAAAAAGTTATAACAAAATGTTCTGGATATATAAATAGGACAGGGTGAAATCGTCTTTTATACGTTAGTCCAACAATACTGTTTGTTTATTTCAAGATTGATAAATATTTGACTACACGAAACAATGGCGTTTTATTGTTAAGTAGAATGGGGTTTAACGTCCTATTTTTTAAAGCAATATTTTTATTCAGATTTGTATCTTAATAGGGATATGGGAACGGACATTTATTCAGATTTGTATCTTAAAAGGGATATGGGAACGGACATAGCCCACATTAAACCCCTCTCCCTGTAAGATATTGATACATGTATTTACATTTTAGAAATAAATAATAAATGTACAGTGATTGTGTTGTAGCTGTCTCTAGAATGAATAATATAGTTTATAAATATGCAAATAACGTAGAAGTGAAAATAATATATACATTTAGTGTGTTATAGTTGTCCCTTGAACTATCTGGTGATTTCAAAAAAACGAGTGGATAATTTAAAAATAAAGAGTGAGTTTTCTATGTGGTCAATTCCGTACAATAAGACATTAGTGTTTCGATAGATAGTCGGTAAAATATTTGCTGTATCATTTCTGGCATCTGAATATAATGAAGACCAACATACGCCAAACAGTGTGCAATGAGGGAAATTTTGCCCGGGCAGTGGCACTACGACCTACTCTTATATCGAACTCTTAACTGTCCACAGAGCTTTTACATTCACGTAAATTTGTACATGGGGCCCACTTTGTTTTGTCCCATCCGAACGACCAAAGACAGCTGGCCTTGTCAGGATATCCGCCCTGCATCACTGACAAGGGGAAACCACGCCAAGTCTCGGCCAATTAGAGTATGATCGACATTAAAATTGGCACGATTAACTTCAGACAAATGCGCGACGATTGAAGAACTGGGAAGTTTGATATGACGTCACACTTCTTTGATCCTAGTAGTACTTGTTAATTATGCCGACTAGGTGTTAAACTCTTTAATTATGCTGACTGGAGAGAGAGAGAAAGGGGGGTGGGGGTGGAGAGAACATATTAGGCCATTGTCCATGACAATCCAAAAAAAAAAGATAGGTTGCCAGGCAACGAAACATACGCTCACAGCAGCTAAATCGTCCGGGCAGTCAACAAGGGTTGTTGCATATTTTTACTTTTATTGATAATGAAACATTTGCAATACACTAAAATCTGATTAAGAGTAACAACTCATTATGTAATTATCTGAAAATAATTAGAATTTGTTTGCTTTTTATAAAAGTTTTGCCCCACGCTAACGATTAGTATAGGGAACATTTAATATCATGGAATTAGCTGTTCAGTTATCAAAATTCATCGAAAATCAAAATACTTGTTCGTTTCAACACCTTAAACTCTGTGTATCAATCTGAAGTCAATCGGATGATAAGTTTGACCTCTATAGCGTCACAAGGTTTTTTGAAGTGACCAAGGGAGATAATTCTGGAAGTAATTATTTGAAATCGCTCAAAATCAATAGGCTTCTTCGTCTCATGACCGTAATCAGTGTGTGTAAATTTAAAGTCAATCGGTTATTAACTTTGGCCTCTAGAGCGTCCACAGGATTTTTTGATGTGATCAAGGGCCATAACTAAGGCAGTAATTATCAGAAATCGCTGAAGATCAATAGGCTGCTTCGTCTTAAGACCTTAAACACTATGTATAAATTTAAAGCCAATCGGATATTAACTTTGGCCTCTAGCGCGTCCACAAGCGGACGAACGGGGGCGACAATATAAGACCACATTTCAATGTGGGCGTATAAAAATTCGTATGTCAGTATGGTAGGTAGATAGATTTATTTGGCACAGTTTAATAAAAGACAGTTTAACAAATGACATTAATTTAAAGTACAATAATATTGGGGTCCCTAGCTGCAGTCCAGTACAACCTCCTTTAATCGTGGTCCTGATGTAACTCTGGTAGTTATTATCGGAAATCGCTGAAAAACAATAGGCTTCTTCGTCTCATGACCTTAAACACTGTGTATAAATTTAAAGTCAATCGGATATTAACTTTAGCCTCTAGAACGTCCACAAGCAATTGTGAACGCCGGACCCACGGACGAACGGGGGCGACAATATAAGACCACATTTCAATGTGGGCGTATAAAAATTCGTATGTCAGTATGGTAGGTAGATAGATTTATTTGGCACAGTTTAATAAAAGACAGTTTAACAAATGACATTAATTTAAAGTACAATAATATTGGGGTCCCAAGCTGTAGTCCAGTACAACCTCCTTTAATCGTGGTCCTGATGTATCCCCCTAACAGATGGAAAGATCGGGGTCACCTGCAGCCCAGATGCACTTCCTCGAAGGATGAACACGCTGTGCTCGGCAAACCTCGACAGATTCCAGATTCCGGAATCTGTCGAGGCTTGCCGATTGGAACACGCTGGTATGATAAAATCATTCTGTAATAATAACAATATAAAACAAAATAACCTTTCTATATACCCAATTCTCCCGTAATCTGGAAAAACCTAGCAAGTCAAATTTTGGTGAAAATTGAGTTAGACCTATTTGGACTTAGTACATGTGTATATAATAAAAGGTTTTTTTTTCTCCTTCATTGAAAAGGCTTCTAATTATCTTCATCTAAAAAGACAAAATAAAATTGGTTTTATAATCAGTAGCTCAATTCTGAAACAAAACAGTTTTCCTTTCTTTTCTCAAAACTACATTCAACAGTGTTACTAGGTTTTTCCAGATTACGGGAGAATCGTTATACATAAATTAAGATGTCCCGCACGAGGCATGATATGTGAATTCTTTCTAGACCATCTCGTATCACTTGGCATTTAAAAGTGCACCAAGATTTTTTACTACTTAAAAACAAAACTAAAACGGAATGTGTCTACGCATTAAAATTATTTCGCATCGGTACGAAAACGTCATCGATTCGTGGGTAGTCGTGGAAAACGACGTTACTTTTGAGGAGATGGATTCACGTACATATGCATTCGAAAATGTTTTTTTGTACATTTAGAGTTTGTAGAGCTTATAGAATGTGCTCAAATGCAATATTCTGTTTGATTTGTTGTACATCTGCCAAAATATCGACTGAAAACTGTTGGAAATAACGGATTCTTAAATAAACCCGGACAGCTGACAGTCACTTTAAGGTTTTAAAACGTATCATCATACTCAAAACAAATATGTAATCAATAACAATTAAAATAACTTTCATAAACATCAAAATTTTATCCCATAAATATCTGATTTTATCGAGTAAAAATCATATTTCATCTTATCAAAATCAAATTTTACTGCATAAATGTCAGATTTTATCATATAAAAATCAAATTTTATCCCATAAAAATCAAATTTCATCGAATATCTATCAATTTTTTTAGCATAAAGTTCAAATAATTTAAATATCTAACTATATTATCAATCACAGTATATAACTAAAATAACAAAAGTATACACAACAAATATTACTAATAAATATTCAAAAATAATTTTTACAAAATTCAAAAATATAAATTACTGACACTTGAACAAAATATAATAATATTAGGAAATCAAATCTGAAGTCCATCACTACAAAACAGAGTGCTAGGCAACGAAACATGGGGCTAAAGCAGCTACGTCACCCGGACAGTCCCCCAAGGGTTGTCCCGTATATTTTTCTTTTGTATATAATGGGAGCATACATATATAAGACATGTAAAAACCCATTAAGTAATGATCAAAAATAATCAACATTTATTTCTTTGCGTAAAAATATGGCGACCATGACAACCGTTGCCAACAATAAACAATATTCCAATATTCTTTTAGAGAGAGGGAGAGAGAATGGATTTAACGCCCACTCGACACAAACTAGTTCCTGTCGGCCTAACATATGGTTTAATTTTACTTCAATAATTAGCTTGCGCGTAGGGGTCTTAAGCAGTGGCGACCCTACACCTTGTCACGTGCAACTGGGGATTCAAAAACACGCCAGTTGACTCAATGATACATGCTTACCATTCGACCATCCAAACTCCACCTCAATATTCTTTAAAAGAGTTTCTAAGCACGATTGAGTCTTCTAGACCTTATGTAAAATTCAGATCTACATGTGTCGTCATGTTACATCTATAATACATATACTGTTGTCTGCGTCTATTTTAAAAACAATTTAAACGAATCCCAATAATTAAGGGTCTGAGTAAACTTACTAACTTGTTAGTTTTACAAAAAAAAAATAAATAAATAAAGATGAATAAAAACTAACAAATAATGTAGAAAAAACCTGACAATGTTGATGGTTTGAGACCCTTTTGGAACATTATAATATTTTATTCATATTGTATCCTTTATTTCTAGATCTGCAAACAATCATCCTACACTTTCTAACCATATGTATACCAGTCTTGTGAAAATGCTAATATTTATATAAAAAAAATTCCACTACAGAAATTTCTTTCAACTGGAACATGTCTCCCTTTATCAGTCCCCATAAATTGCCACACAAAAATGCACAGCAATAAAAATAACATCTCAACATCACATTGTTGCCTAGCAATAGTATTACTGGTTGTACCTATTGTTGTCTAGCAATAGTACTACTAGTTGTACATTGTTTCCTACCAAGTGTATTACTAGTTGTACATTATTCCGTAGGAATAGTATTACTAGTTGCCCTGTTCTGGCGGTGCAGTCTTTGGTGTATCACCATTATTACTTATGTCTACATCTTCAATCGGAGAAACTTGACTTTTCCTCTAAAAATAAATGAAAAGAGATTAATCTAATCACTGAAAGTAAAAAGAAAATATATCATTTAACCAACGGAGAAACCCTAGAGTTAATTCCATGTGTTGAAAGCTCTTATAAGCAATTGAAATGGAGTTAACGTCCAACTGTTCTGTGTCGGACAGTGGCACAACTGTTCTGTGTCGGAAAGCGGCACTACGGCCTACTCTTATATCGAATTCCAACTGTGTACACAGGACCTTGGTTTTTCATCCCATCCGAACGACAGGACAGTGCCCTTGCCAGGCCTCTCGCCCTGCATCACTAACAAGGGGTAAAAACGCCGGCAAATCTGGATGAACTTTCTCAGCCAATGCGGGGATCGAACATGCGATCTTCTGGTTAGTGTCTTACCTATTTAACCACTGAAGCTATGTGTGACATGTTTCCAATGAGAAAAAAAACAATTTTCAGTTGCTCAGTTCAGTGAGCAAGACCTGGGCTGACAGACAAAGAAAATCTGTGTTTGATCCCAAAAGTCTGTATTCGATCCCATTGTTGGAAGAAAAAGTACTTCGAGGTTTTTCAACATGGTTACATTTGTTCAGTACAGATCGGAGATGGTTGGCAAAGAGCAGCTTCTGATTATTTGGATTCAGAGACAGAATATCAAGGTCCTATGTACAAGTTTATCCAGCATATAAGAGAACCCTTGACAGCTGGAAACATGGCAAAATGACTATCTCCATTAGCCTGATTGTTGCATATATCCAGGGCAGTCTCATTTCATTTACCAGTATTCAACATGCGCCCAGATAAACCAGACAGAATTAATTACCTCTGGCCAAAGACTGCAGATAGTATGTAATATCGGGTCAATTAATAGTATGGGATATCAGGTCAATCTCCAGCTATCAAATTGTTAACATTTCAAGCTTCCTCAAATCTATTAAGGGAATTTTAAAACTCCTATGAATCTACGTGATCAAGCTACCTATGTCTAAATAGTGTAAAGAACTTGTATACCGAAATGACGACTTGAGCATGCATTTGTCCATGGAATTGGCCGCACCATATAAATATACAATATTAATAATAATGTATTCCTCTATAGATGAAACCAACCTGATTAAAATTCAGATCTATATTTCGTTTTCGTTTTTTTATATATTTTCGATTTTATATAGGGAGTCGCTTCAGGGGTCATACAAGAGGCTTTAGACCCTATGACATCACACATTGATAACCTCAAGGTTTCTAGTGGAATACCCATCGCACGCCAAGAAGTCGCTGCAACAGACAGTTACATCAACCAGAAGCAGGTTTTATAACCACTCTTCCAGATCCTAGTGTAGTAAAGACAAGTAAAGCAAAACGAAATAGAATCTGTATTCTAATCAAATTGAAGGCTAAACTTACTCTGGGTATAAATGAGAAGGAATGATGTTAGTAAATTAATCAACCTGTTAAACACTGAAATTTAACAAGAGAAAAAAACTATATCAGTCTAAAGTTAATGAAAGTTAAACGATTCAGAGGTAGATTAAATAATTATACCAAGAGAGAAACGGAACCTTTAAAAGCTATATCTTTATATTGCATGTATTATTACTAGCTTCAAATGGTATATAAATTACTAATAAGTAAAAAGACACGAATCTAAATATAATATAACCAGAAGGGGTTTGATGACATGAAATAAACATATAAATAGATAAAAGGAAACATTGTTAATGACAAACAAACTGAACATCATACTCATACCATGCCAGATCTAAAATTAATCCCAGCTAGAAATCCAAACAAGTTGTAAAGAGAACTGCTTTATTTACAGATAAATACTGTAGTCCAATATGCCAACACCTTCCCATCCCACCCCAGCTCCGTGTTTTAATGTGATATTTTCATATAGATACAACAACTTTGTAGCCCTATTGATAAAGAGACTGAGAACAAAGACGTGTATACTCAAGATAACAAGGCAGATTAAAGGCCTGGACGTTGGATGAAGTGCTCAAGGTTGATGTTTGATGAAGTACTCAAAAAAGATTAAATCTCAAATAAATTAAATCATGCCGATTAACCAAATTATATCAAATGAAATCATGCAGCTTAAAGTTCCAATAGCATATTCTTAAGTTATATTTTTAAAATGTATTAAAATAAAGCCCTAAAATAGATTGAACCTATTAACAGTCCTACCTTGTTAAAGAATAATCCTATTAATCCTATAATTCACTATTGCCAGTTGAGAAATTGGCAAAAATATCACTTTCAAATTCAAACCTTTGAAGAGGAATGGGAAAACAGGGGAGGTAATTGAGTAACTATTTCCTCAATCAGTCTGTGTCAGCCTTTCTAATGCCCAAAAAATTTTGCCCACGATCATATAATAGTGAGTTGACAACCTTTTGAGCAAAAGACATAGAAATAATTATGTTTTGACTTTCTTAGAAAAGATGAAATTGGAACTTTAACCAAATCAAATCACATTAAATCATGCAGGTTAACCACATTAAATCACACTAAATCATGCAGGTTAACCATATCAAATCACATTAAATCATGCAGGTTAACCAAATTAAATCACACTAAATAATGCAGATGAAACCATGCAGATTAGCCAAATTAAATCAAATGAAACCATGCAGATTAGCCAAGTTAAATGAAATGAAACCATGCAGATTAACCACACTAGGCATATCCAATATTAATAACTTGATCATAACCAACCACCATTATTGTCTTGATTAATAAAGCCACCAGCGACCTAGCTATACCTGGTCCAATAAAACTACAAGATCTCAGCCAAGCTTTGATTAATAAAGCTACCATATAGACCTATATACTTGAAACAAATTTATTCTATACCTTGTAATTCAAACCAAACTTTCTTTTTGTTTAGATTTATTCCTATCTCTGTATTTACATCATTCACATGATGGGTTGCCATGGTGGGTTGCCATGGTGGGTTGCCATGGATTAACTCAATTAGCACAAATCGGTGAACATAGTTTGCATAACACACAAAGAAAAAAACACATTTAAACTGGGTAGGACATTTGGATGAGGAAACATGGGAAAGAGGGGCAGATAACACTCTACACAACAGTTATCAACATAACATATTCTACCTCCTTGTTAGTTGGAATGAGAGAAGAAGAAATTAAATTTCCATCAAGAGGCTAAAATAGAAGAAACAAGAGAAATAAGCAAATGATATAATATTGAAGGATAACGTTGACAATATTACTTTCAATGTTCATCAAATTGCATAAGTCCGCAAGAGAGAGAAAATGGGGTTTAATGACCACTCGACACAAACTGGTCATTTCGGGACTAACATATGGTTTTTAATTTTTTATTTCAATAATTCACTTGCTCATAGAGATCTTTAGCTTTGGGAGGAAACCAGAGTACCTGGAGAAAACCCACAAATTTGGAAAGGCGACCCCACTCCTTGCCAATTACAACCAGGGATTTGAAACCATGCCAGTTGACTCAATGGCAGGCTGTATGATACAGACGCACGCTAACCATTCGACCGTCCAACCATCCAACCCTCGCATAAATCAGCAGTTCAAAATACATATTTGAGTTTTGTATTATTGAAAAGTGTATTCTGTATTTTAACACTGTGACAATTGTATTGTGGAGCAATGGAAATTGAAGAACTAAAATATGTGTTTTGAACTGCTGACATGTGCAGTTTGCATCATCGACATTGGAATAATATTGGCAACGTTATCCTTCCATAATATATTAGCACTCTATATTTTGATAAAGACTCTAATTGATTAAAAGATATATATATATATATAAATATGTCTTAAGTGTTATAATATATATATCTGGCTGGAGTTCCAGCATCTTCAGTATCTCAGTTTGGCTCTACTCCACTAACCCACTGGACATATATATTATATTTTTCCACTATCCCAAGAATCATCTGATATATATTTTGTTTGAGACTGCCATAAGGAATTTCTACGACAGTTAATCACAAATATCAAATCTTTCAGCATCTGGCTGGGGTTCCTGCATTTTCGGCATCCGAGTTCGGTTTTACTCCGCTAGCCTATGGGTCATCTGATATGTATATTATTTTAAAGGGGGCCATTAAGAATTTTCGGACACAGTTTATCACAAACATCAATTCTTTCAGAAGTAAATGGTTACCTGAGAGTTTCCATTTGATACGGCTTTCGATGAACTACTGATTTCAACATCTTCTGATTTGGTGGTTAATAAGGCACTATCATATGGAGCAGGTCCAACCCAACTTAATACTACCGGTAGATAACATAAACCGTGAAACAATCCAAACACAACAACACTAACAAATACCTGAAAATATCAAAGTTCATCAGTGATAGACATTAGAGATATTCGGTGGCTTATTGAGAGAGAGAGAGAGAGAGAGAGGGGGGGGTTTATCATCCACTCAACACAAAGTAGGTCATTTCGGGACTAACTTGTGGTTTAATTTTTATTTCAATAATTCCCTTGAGCGTATGGTTCTTGAGCAGTGGGAGGAGGAAACCAGAGGACAAAGAGAAAACCCAAAAGGTTTGTCACGTACAACTGGGGATTCGAAATCGACTCAATGATAGACTTTATAATACAGCGCGCAAGTGCTAACCATTCCGCCATCCAACCCCCCCAGGTGGCTCATTAAACAAGGTGTTGGCTCATGAACCTGCTGTTCCCAGGTTTGTTCAGGATGTTGACAGAGGAACAATCTGATTAAAATACAGCTCTTTATTTCGTCCCGTTCTTTTATACTTTCAATGTCCTACAGTACAGTACATGAAGATCTGACCAGTTGCAATGAAAAGTTGTGTCAGGGATCGTACGAGTGGTTTTTGACCCTATGATATCAGGCATTGATTAATCAATAAGTGTTGGTGTTTCTAGTGGTTTACTCACAGCTCTGTGCATGGCACGTCAAGAAGCCACCACAGCAGACCAGTTAATTGGCTAATCCAACGTCAATCAAAATGCCTGTAACATGACAACTCTTCCAGATGCTAATGTAGTAAAGACAAGTAAAACAGATTGACAGAGAAATTACATCTGGATTTTTCAACCTTTTTTCCGTATTTTGTCAGTGGTGCTGGATGGAGGACCAAGCATGGCAAGTGTACACATTGGCAGTCAACTAAAGAACAAATGACCACGGGGATGTTTCTTTCAGTGGGTTCAGCTTATCGACCATTGCTACACTTATGTTTCTGATCAGTTACACGCATCGTTCTCTGGGTTCAACCCATTATCCATTGCTATACTTGTGTTTCTGATCCGTTTACATGCATCTTAACCCTCGGTTCAGCTTATTATCCATTGCTATACTTGTGTTTCTGATCAGTTACACGCATCTTTCTCTGGGTTCAGCCCATTAATACTTGTGTTTCTGATCCGGTTACATGCATCTTAACTCTGGGATTAGCTTATTATCCATTGCTACACTTGTATTCCTTATTATCAGTTACCTGTAACCTTCTACTGTTATAAAAGTATTGTTATGTTAAATAAATAAATAAGATGTATTACCCTGAAGAATAAAGTGAAACCATAACTAGTACTAGTAGACAACAGAACAAAAGCTAGGAAAGTACTAAAACCACCATTAAATACAGCAGGTCCTATATTCTTTAATGTCTTTAGAGATCTTTCTGAAAATAAAGAGAGAGAGAGAGAAATTGGTTAAACGTCCACTCGACACAAATTAGGTCATTTTGGGACTAACATATGGTTTAATTTTATTTTGATAATTTGGTTGCGCGTAGGGGTCTTTAGCAGTGGGAGGAAACCAGGGGTCCCGGAGAATACCCATGAGGTTGGACAGGCGACCCTATTCCTTGTCACCTACAACCGGGGAATAGAAAGCACGCCAGTTGACTCAATGACAAACCTTATCTACCCCCCTTCTGAAAATAAACACAAGAAATACATATAGAAACAGACACACATGTGGCATAATGGTCATCAGTGTTGCTTCAATCAATTATTCAAGACCTTTAAACAGGGCGAGACCAGGCTGAAAAATCCTGAAGAACAGTTTCAGCCAATATTGTGACTCCCCAATATTTGTGTGAGTACTAGCTAATATATGGTACAGCAGAATATCTAGAGAAATCTATTGAGTCAGTTGTGACCCAATCTGATTAAAACACAGATCCAATTTCGTTTCGTTTTTTATAGTTCAAAATTTCGTTTTTACTTGTCTTCACTACTCTTGGATCTGGAGGACTTGTTATTTGTCTTGTGTTCTGCCTGAAATGAGGGGTCAGCCAATCAAATGGTCTGTCGAATCGACCGTTTGACCTTTTCATGTATGGAACTGTGGGTAGATATTACCAGCGGATAGAAATCAAAACAAAACAAAAGTAGATTTTAAAAAGCATGGCGGTCGCTAATTGGTTAATCGAATGACTGACGTTATTGGGTCAAATGTACAGTGCTTGATACCTAACGTCATAGAACGTGAGCTCCCACTATAACTTGTTAGATCTACATGAGTATAGGCCATCGAAAGTATAAAAAACGAAACGAAATATAGATCTATATTTTAATTAGATTGGTTGTGACCAATGGTGTTTTTGTCGAATCGTGGGTCCATGCAGTTTCTAAGACTGTTTTTGTCTATGATCACCCACTATACATGTATATCTATCTAACACACAACTATCTTTCAGTTCGTTTACACTGACGCTTATGATTTTATATTTGTTTTTCTTGCAGATTGGACAACCAAAAAAGCAGCTATGGTTGCAAAAAGAGTGACTCTCGATGGGACAGCCTCGTTTCAATATTTTACGAAATAAAAAGTGGGTTAATGTTCTACTCCACCCAGGTTAATGAAGATGAGCATACGTCATGCTGTGTGCTGGGAGTTAGCCCAGAAGTGTATGGCCTAATCTTATTTCAAATTTTAACTGTCAAGGGTTCTATTATGTACATGTCTATGTGTACTCCTCGTTTTTTTCTCCCATTCCAAATGACTAGACACTGTTCCTTGACAGGCTAGCAAGCCAGTGTCAACTCCCTGATCCACTGCGTCTCCCAATATTTTACCAATGGCACATTATAGGACAATGTAAATGTTTAAAGAATCTCACCTTGTCTGTTTCCAGATAAAGTCATAAACGTATGACCTACATGAGCAGAGTAATCTACAGCTAGACCAACAGATAATATCATCAACACAGAGCTGGCTGTATCAATTGTTACACCCCATAACTCCAGAGTACCTGCTACACAAATCTGTAAACACAAAATCATGTCAGATCTATCCTCCTGTTACAAAAAAACTGAATGAGCTACTGCAACAATGAATGAATGGGCCATTGTGGCTCTCCATCCTGTGGAAATGAATGAATGAGCTACTGTGACTCTCCCTTTTGTGATAATGAATGAATGAGTCATCCTGTGGCTCTTCATCCTGTGGAAATGAATGAATGAGCTACTGTGACTCTCCCTTTTGTGATAATGAATGAATGAGTCATCCTGTGGCTCTTCATCCTGTGGAAATGAATGAATGAGCCACTGTGACTCTCCCTTTTGTGATAATGAATGAATGAGTCATCCTGTGGCTCTTCATCCTGTGGAAATGAATGAATGAGCCACTGTGACTCTCCCTTTTGTGATAATGAATGAATGAGTCATCCTGTGGCACTTCGTCCTGTGGAAGAAATGAATGAATAAGCCACTGTGAATCCCCCTTATGTGACAATGAATGAATGAGGCACGGTGGCTCGAGATCTGTGACAATGAATGCTGTGACAATGACTGAATGTGCCGCTGTGGCTCCACCTCTTGTGACAATGAATGAATAAGTCGTTGTGAATCCACCTTGACAATGAATAAATGAGCCACTGTGGCTCGAGATCTGTGACAATGAATCAATGCTGTGTAAATGAATGAATGAGCTGCTGTGATACTATTAATATTCCACTACAATATCATATGAAATATATACCCAGCTAAATTACTGTCAAGCAAAAAGGAATGAGCATCCGTGATTATGGTTATGTATGTATAAACATGGGACATGGCGTCAAATTATACACAGGTGAAGAACTTACCAATGTAAAGACAACACAGGAGAATACGAGTAAACTTGTCCATAAATTAGCTATGAGTATTAGAGTTACTACAAGAACACAAGCACCTGCTAAACCCAGGTTACGATACAGCTCATTTAATAATACCTGAAATATCAACGGATGTCAAAAAATATGATAGTGTTTAGGCAAGAGAGAGAGAGAGAAATCAGGTGTTACATCAACTTGACAAAAACTAGGGACTAACATATGGTTCAATTTTATTTCCAGAGAAAATCGACGAGGCTGGACAGACAACCTTACTCCTTGTCACGTACAACTCATTGACAGACTTTATGACACAGCGTGCATGTGCTAACAATTCAGCCTTCAACCTTCCGATTACCCGGAGAAAATCCACAAGGTTGGAAAGGCGACCCTACTACTTGTCACGTACAACTCAAATTCCCTTTACATTAACTAATTTTTAACTATTGTAGTGAGAACTTCCAGCTCTTGTCTAATCACCCATAAAGTATCTTTAAGAGAAAATCCAAAATACTTACTTTATTAGTTTCATAGGTAAGATAATTCCGCGAGTAAGGAAAACATTTATAGGTTGGTTGATCTGATATATTGTATAACGGAAACATGCCGTTGTCTATAATAGATCGTAATGATTGCATGGCATCTATTTCACCAGCTGAATCAAGTTGTAATGTATGTTTCATAGTAAAATATGATGACTGAAATAAAGAGAGAGAAAAATGGGGTTTAACATACCATGTACACAAACTAGTTCATTTTGGGACTAACAAAAGTTTAACTTAATTATAGCAATTCACTTGCACGTAGAGGTATATTTAGTAGTGTGAGGAATCTGGAAGACCTTCAGAAAAACCTACAGTTTTTGGCAGATGACCCAAATCCTTGTCACAATTGGGGGATCAAATACACGCCAACAAGACTCAATGACAGACCTTATGATCTAAAAAAATATGTGTTAAACCATCTAACCATCATATGCATATGAAAAAAGAGAAGCTTTTGATTGAGGTTTTGGCAATTGCAGCAATTGATAGACCATCATTGAATGGATTATGTGACTTTACTTTTGGCTGGTGTGTAAATTTTGGATATTTACCAATTGAACATGATCTAGAATTGGTACCTGGTTTAGGGAATGTGTCAACTGTGTGCACAACATTAATCACAAAAATTCTGAATGATCGTAACTTTATCAATAGTTACAGCATTTCTAATGTGAATAATATATCTGCTTGTTTTTATTCCCCTGATCAACTATAATGTCCATTTGTAACCCACCGTAATCCACAAAGCATGCATGATGTCTCTAACTCAACATTATGACATACGAGAGTTTATATCTATACTCAACAGTTCATACTCGCATTTAATCTTAACAGGTATATGTCTTTATACAACATTTCAATTGACTGGAAGTCCTTAAACAAGATTTTAATTGACTCAAAATCGTCAGACAAGATTTTAGGTAACTTAAAAGTTCCATTGACCCAAACTGGGAATAATAAACAATACATACTGTTATTCTTACAGGTTCCCTTGTTGAGTTAAATTTAATAAATGTTTTAAGATTTTGACCGGCTGTTTGTATAAATTGAAAGACGGCAGAATTAAACTCAGCTTCTGTTGAAGTTGGAACTCCTGAAAAAAAATATCAAATATGTCAAAATTCATTATGTATACCGTAGAATAATAAGGAAGGGTTTAGGATTTCGGGATTAGATCGAGGGGTGAGTAGATAGGAGTGTCGACAATAGACACTTAAAGATAGGTATTAAACAGGAAATCTGCACCGGATAGGCCAATGAGAGAGAGAAATGGGGCTTAAGGTCCACTCGATACAACTAGGTCACTTTGGGACTAACATATGGTTTAATTTTATTTCAATAATTCGCTTGCGGGTAGGGGTCTTTAGCAGTGGGAGGAAACCGGAGAAAACCCACGAGGTTGGACACGCCATCCTTCTCCTTGTCACTTACAACTGGGGATTCGAAACCACGCCAGTTGACTCAATGACAAGCTTTATGATACAGCACTACATGCTAGACATTCCGCCATCAAACCCCTCCTTTTATAACAAAGGAACAAAGGATATAAACCCACCTGTAGTTGCTTGATATTGTTGAAAGGATTTAAACCAGCTAATTAATGTACCATCTTGTATATAGGTATCTGATTCTATAAGACGATGTACTACGTCTAGTTTACGTATATGATCAAAATAATTTATATCTCCTGAAAATATATTTAATAGAATATAAACAGATAAATAGTTGGAGAAATAGGGTTTAATATCCACTTGACGCAAACCCTCGTTATTTCAGGACTAACACATAGTCCAATTTTAATTCAATATTTTTATTTTCTTGAAAGAGAGAGAGAGAGAAATGGGGTTTAACGTCCACTCAACACAAACTAGGTCATTTCGGGACTATCATATGATTTAATTTCATTTCAATAATTCGCTTGTGCGTAGGGGTCTTTAACAGTGGGAGGAAACCGGAGTGCCCGGAGGAAACCCACGAGGTTGAGAAGGCGCCCCTATCTCCATGCCACATACGCTCACACCAGGGCTCGCAACCACAGCCGCAAGCCAGAGGTGACCGGCCAGCTAGAGGTCAAAGCGCGGCACTCTAGACCACTAGGCCATCCCCCCCCCCCCATATATTTTCTTGAACATAGTAGTCTTTAGCAGTGGAAGGAAGCCAGAGGACCTGAGAAAACCCATGAGATTAGAAAGGCGACCCTACTAAACATGAACAAGCGGGGAATCGAAACCATACCACTTGACTCAATGGCAGACCTTATGATCTAAAAGCCATGCATTAGACCATTTGGCCAACCTCTGCAGCAATGTACTAACGTCCTACTGTTCAGCTCCGACTGGGCTAATGAAGACGGGCATACCATACACCATACAGTGTGCTATGAGAGAAACTTTGCTTGGCGGCAGCAGCACTATGGCCTACTTTCATATCGAATTCGAACTGCCAAGGGAAATTTCATGTGCACCTCAACGTATACACAGGTCCTCCATTTATCTCCAATCCAAACGACTAGCAGGCGCGGATCCAGAGGGGGGGTCCAGGGGGTCCGGCCCCGCCCTGCTCAGGCTTGAAAAAAATTTAATGCAATTTTATTGGCGATTTAGACCTGTAATTTTGGAATTTACCTTCCGGAAATAGGTCAGAATGAACCAAATTGAATCTAATTTACCAAATTTTTCTGGGGGGAGGGCCCCCAAACCCCTCGTTAATGGGTTGAGCGCAACTATCAAACCTAGACCCCCCCCCCCTGCAAAAAATCCTGGATCCGCGCCTGACTAGATAGCTGTTCTCGTCAGGGCCTTTGTTCTGCACCACTGTGTCAATGTCTAGGTCCCAAATATTAGAGATTAAGAGCCTTTAAAATTACATCTATAAAAGGTCCCATAATGATACTTACCACAATAAACCGCTGTGTCTGTTCCTTCATTAACAAAGTATCTCTCTTTAGCCTTTGCATAATCATAGGCGTATGAATCTGACGGAATATAGTTCGTTAGATTAAAATCTTGTTTTAATAAAATAAATCTCCATAAATTAACACCAACTAACACAGTTACTATTAACATGACTATAATCTGAAAATAACAAATAACACAATAAGGATTGAAATCATTATGTCATGACAAGGCTATACCATGCCGCAAATACCTTAAGAAATTTCTCTCTGTCAATACCATATGCCATGGTTACTGACCTAAAAGACATTTCTTATGTCCCCGTCAGCTTTGGTTGTCATCCTCACGACGACACTGCTGTGACCACATAGAGACAAAAAAATACACAAGGTCTCTGGTAAACATGAACACAACGTGAGAAAATGTCCCCAAAAATCACAGCTCTACAGGTGATATCGCAGAACCCTGGCGTTTGTTTCCACTATGCTTTTACTACGCTTATGACTATCTTGACACGGTCTAAGACCATTCACCAATGTGACATGGGTTTTAGCATCACCAAATCAGACTCATATAGTAGCAGCAGAGTAAAAACATCAAGATACCAAACTGCACGAAATACGTTACTGGTATAATTTTGGCATTCATATAATCTCAGCAAGCTATATATGAGGTCCCATTCATGTCATCTTGGCAAGCTATGAGTACACATACATGTCATTTTGACTAATTCTTATTTCAATACATAGCTTTCAACAAATAATGGGGTTTAACGTCCACTCAACACAAACTAGGTCATTTCAGGACTAACACATGGTTCAATTATATTTGAGAAGTGGAGAAAATTGGAGGCCACAGAGGAAACCCACGAGTTTGAACAGGTGACATACAACCAGGGAATCGAAACCATGCCACTTGACTCAGTGACAGACCTTATGATACAGCGTGCACGTGCTAACACCCAATCCCCCCAAACCAAAATAGAAATAAACATACTTTTACTGGGAACTTCATTAAAAAGGGTCCAAAGTATTTTTCAAAGAAAACTGGAAGAAAAGCCTTCTGACTACAGCTGTTAGGTTTATAGTTTTTATGTTTATAACAACATATACATGCGTTACGATGTGCCTGGCGACGCCTCTCATCAATGGCTAAACATGCCACAAAAAACGTAGACTGTAAAATGTATAGAGCAAATATTCCAAGAGCTGCATAGATGCAAAAAGCACTCAAAGCTGGTATAACCTGAAATGTAAATATATCACAAAACTTAGTTTTAGTTCATGCATTAGGTAGGTTTAGCTCTTGAATAATGTATACTCACAGTGCACATGGTTAAATTCTAACTTTCACCTTGGACAAGACAACTGGTGCATAGTGATAGAACCAAGATTACACAAGAGAATATTGTTTTGAATAAGGTCAGACACAATAGTATTCTGTAACCCCTTCCTGTACTGATAACACAGAGACAGAATTTAGAAGATGATTCTTTCATTTAAGGGGGGTCGGGATGGCCTAGTGGTCTAGAGTGCCACGCTTCGACCTCTAGCTAGCCGGTCACCTCTTGCATCTGTGGTTTCAAGCCCTGATGTGAGCATATGTGGCATGGAGATAGGGGCGCCTTCTCCACCTCGTTGGTTTCCTCCGGGCACTCCGGTTTCCTCCCACTGCTCAAGACCGCTATGCGCAAGCGAATTTTTGAAATAAAAACGAAACCATATGTTAGTGCCAAAATGACCTAGTTTGTGTCGAGTGGACATTAAACCCCATTTCTCTCTCTCTGTCTTTCATTTAATGATATAATCATACCGTTGAAGCACCAATACCAAAAGCCACAACATCAGTTATAGATGTTACAGTAACTGATACACCAGCATGTTTTAACACGGTACCAATACGTTCTGGTAACGGAAGTTTTACTTCAGTAGGTGATAGATTCCTCCATGCTTCTACGATAACAAACATATCATCCACTCCAATACCTGGAACCACATTTAATACAATAAAACAATGTAATACCATTTTTTAAACGTTGTGTAAAATATCAAACATTATACATAAATGTTATAACATAAAAGCAAAATGAAATAAAACAGTCCTTCACGTTTATAAAATAGTGCGGGAGCCATAAAAACCTCCTGGTACCTGGAATATATGCAGTTTAAAAGTAAACAAAATCTGAAAGCAGTTTATTAATCTCAATATTTAGGAAAGAGATTAAGCTAATTTGCAGGCATCTTTAATGAGGAATCGGGTTTAACGTCCACTCGACACAAACTAGGTCATTACGGGACTAACATATGGTTTAATTTTATTTCAATAATTCGCTTGCACGTAGGGGTCTTTAGCAGTGGGAGGAGAAGGCGCCCCTATCTCCATGCCACATATGCTCACACCTGGATCAAAACCACAGCCGCAAGCTAGAGGTGACCGGCCAGCTAGAGATCGAAGCACTGCACTCTAGACCACTAGGCCACCCCCCCCCCCCCCCCCCTGTGAAGGAAAGTGAATGTGTGTCGAGAGGAGCTGGAGCAAAAGTTCACCATAAATATGAAGGACTGAATAAAATGGGGTTTAACATCCTACTGGGCTAATGAAGATGTGCATGTCATACGGTGTGTTATGGGGGGAAATTATGTCTGGGCAGCAACGCTATGGCCTATTCTTATATCGAATTCCAATTGCTAAGGGATCTTTTACGTGCACACCAATGCATAGACAGGACCTCAGTTTTTCATATCATCCAGACGATTATACAATTGTCTTTGTCAAGCCCTCTGTACTGCAACACTGACAAGAGGGAATCACGTCAGAAAACTCCAATGAACTTTCTCGGCCAATGCAAGGATCGAACAAGTGACCTCCAGGCTAGTGAGCCAACGTGTTAATCATTTAGCTACTGTGACATCCCTAAACATGAACATAAAGAAACCAACATGTACCATAAATCAACTCAATTATTTGTTATAAATTTAGATATGATTCATAACATTATAGGTGCATATGAGTATATACAATATGGGGGATAACTCTGAAACGGTAGGTTGCCAAAAGATTAACAAGTGGAAGGGGAGGGGGGGGGGCTTAACTCCAGAATTGAAGGTTGCAGAATGCTGACTATTGACTATTGACTATTCTTTTTTAAAACTGAAATGCTAAATAAGACTCGAAATTATGTCATCGATAAAAAAAAACAATACACACCATGCAATATGATCAAACATGAAATAGCCTTGTTAAAACTGTAAAGAATTATTTGTAAAACCAATAAACAAGACTTACCCAACAATAAAAATGGCATGATGGATTGAATAGGACCGTAAATAACATCCAAAAATGTAGCAATACCATATGCAAATAATATAGCAAGTCCAACGCTTCCTAACCCCAGTAGAGACACAATTATCTGTTGATAGTATAAATATGGTATGAATACAAGACATACAATATAATATGTAAAGTTTAGTTTAAGAAACACTGTTTAGTTTTGACATCGGTCATCTAGTTTATGACCATTTAGTTTAGTTTTGATATTGGTCATCCAGTTTATGACCATTTAGTTTCATAAACTAGACAACCGATGTCAAACTAAATGGTAACACAAACTGGGTGTTATTTGATGAATCTTGATGGTATTTAACACTTTCTGGACAGTGAGAGAGAGAAATGGGGTTTAACGTCCACTCGACACAAACCAGGTCATTTTGGAACTAACATATGGTTTCATTTTATTTCAATAATTCGTTTGCGCGTAGGGGTCTTTAGCAGTGGGAGGAAACCGGAGTGTCTCGAGGAAAACCACGAGGTTGAGGACAGCAATCAATAAACTGAATGTGTTAGATTATAGATGGTAAGCTCCGTTTCTTTCCTTTTTCCATCAAATCTGAATGATACTGGTCGCTAGTGTATGTAAATCTTACATAATATATCTTTAAACTATTATAGCCAGAATGACCAACTCGTACATAATGTATCTTTAAGCTGAATGCTGTTGATAAATAGAGAGAGAGAAATGGGGTTTAACATCCACTCAACAAAAACTAGGTCATTTCGGAACTAACTTATGGATTTAATTTTATTTCACTAATTCGCTTGCGCGTAGGGGTCTTTAGCAGTGGGAGGAAACCAGAGTGCCCAGAGGAAACCCATGAGGTTGAGAAGGCTCCCCTATCTCCATGCCACATACGCTCACACCAGGGATCGAAACCACAGCCGCAAGCCAGAGGTGACCCGCCAGCTAGAGGTCGAAGTGCGGCACTCTAGTCCACTAAGCCATCCAAACCACTGCGTTGATAAATAACTAGTGGTATATAAAGAAAACAAAGACTTCAGGGCTTACCCTTTGTTCCACCATATTAAAATTACCCAATGAGATCATCACAAAAACAAACACGATACTAAAACCAGCCGAGAGAAGTTTAATATCACTATTTATAGCACCATATCCTTCGTCCTGAAAACTAAGAGAGAAAATCGATGTTGACATCTTTATAAACAGGAACTAGAGAAGTATGGACCAAAATCCAAGTAGCCACCTTGAAATTGTGACATCAAATATCAAAGTCTGTTAATTGATGACCATACTCCTTGTCACGTACAACCGTGGAATCGAAACCCTGCCATTTGACTCAATGACAGACCCTATGATAAAATAATTTAAAACAAACTTGTTTGTATATACTTATAGTTTTACGTTTTACTAAATTATAACTTCTGTTTGGTTGAATGAAAGCAAAAGTAGGAATATGTATTATGCATGTTGCTGAAATTTGAGTATAAATTTCGATATTATTATGGATGTATGAATACAAGTATGCAATTACAACAAAGGTCGTGTTTATTTGAAGTTTTCAGCTATTATTTTTCGGAATATGTTATGCAATTTCAGCTGCATGTTTTATTATATAAGTATTATTACATTTGTTGCTTTTGTTTTGGACGTAGGGTGAAGGGGAAGGGGAGCAGTAGATTGTGTATAACATAGCTGCATATTTTATTTCATAATGATTATTACTTTATTTTTGTTGTTTCTGCTTTGGAGGAGGTGGGGGGGGGGTCTCTATCTGTTTTGTATTTGCATGTTACTATATATCTATGTATATATATATATATATATATTGTAGAGTAGGAGGAACCCCCTGAAAATTAGTACACTTGTGCTAAGGGGACTATCCTCATTAAATAAAGTTATTATTATTATTATTATAATTATTTACGTGAATAAGGTATGCATAAACCAACATGTCTGTGTAGGGGTCTTTAGCCGTTGGAAGAAACTGGAGGATCAAGGGCCCTGTTTCACGAAATTTTAACTTAAGATAAAATCCAAATTTTAGTAGATACATTAATTTTGATTGGCTAAGCACTAAAATCAATCTAATATTATCCAATCAAATTACTAAAATTGGGATCTTATCTTAGTTAAAATTTCGTGAAATAGGCCCCTGGTTGGAGAAAACCCATGAGGTTGGGCAGTTGACCCTACTCCATTCGACCATCCACCCCCCCATTGGGCCCCCATTCCCCTAATCGATCCAATTCCATATGAAATATTTTTTAAGACAAAAAATACCTTCTTGAAGCATACACATAAACATTCTTTAAATCTTTATGACCTTGAAGTGCTCTTTCTATAACTTTTGCTTCCCATTCTTTGGCTGCCACACTCTGAAACAAATAAGGACATTAAGAACGACCATTGTTAAATTTACCATGTGCAATTTGCATTTTGGTGGGGTGGGGTAGATGGCCGAATAGCATACGCGCGCTGTATCATAGAGTATGTCATTGAGTCAACTGGCGGGGTTTCGATTCTCGGGTTGTACGTGACAAGGAGTAGGGTCGACTGTCCAACCTCGTGTGTTTTCTCCGGGGCCTCCAGTTTCTTCCCACTGCTAAAGACCCCTACGTTCAAGTGAATTATTGGAATAAAACTGAACCATGTGTTAGTCCCAAAATGACCTAGTGTGTGTGGAATGGACGCTGAACCCCATTTCTCTCTCTCTCAATTTGCATTTATCGCTCAAATATAAAATTTGTAACAGCTTAACCCACGCTAAATATATACTATTGATAGATTATTTAATATTTAATTAAGAAAACCAAATCAAAATACCAACACTAGATAATGTCCCAGCTTGGATTCCATCGGATTTAAAAAAGACCAACCAATAAATTTTTGTGTACAACAAAATGGCGTTAGACTAAAAGATCAATGAAATTCCAATTTAACCATTTTTGGTTTGGTTTTCGTATTAAAGATTCAATAATTCTTTAGCAATGGGGGGGAAACCGGAAGACCCGGAAAAAACCCATGAGGTTGGACAGATGACCCTACTCCTTGTCACATGATACAGCATGCACATGCTAACCAATCGGCCATCCAACCCCCCATAATACAGATATATAGAGAGAGAAATGGGGTTTAACGTCCACTCGACACAAACTAGGTCATTTTGGGACTAACATATGGTTTCATTTTATTTCAATAATTCGCTTACGCGTAGGGGTCTTTAGCAGTGGGAGGAAACCGGAGTGCCCGGAGGAAACCCACGAGGTTACGAAGGCACCCTAATCTCCATGCCACATACGCTCACACCAGGGCTCGAAACCACAGCCGCAAGCCAGAGGTGACAGGCCAGCTAGAGGTCGAAGCACGGCACTCTAGACCACTAGGCCATCCCAACCCCCCCATAATACAGCTAACTTACTGGTTTAAGCAGCCATAACATCTGTGTAGCCTCTGCGCCGATAATCATACCATTCCCATTGCGTCGTATGAATCCACCCAAATAGTTTTTAACATCAAGATCTGTACCAAATACAGGACTAAAAAAATATTTGCACAGAATTACAAAGTCTGACTGCTGAAATACCAAATTCACATTTGATGATACGTACATGAAAACTCGGTCAATACATGTCAACAAAACAAACTCAAACTTTCTGCTGACAAATCAAACAAGGTTTAACTATCTACTCTCTGCACCAGTCTTGGTTCACGATGGCTTTCAATTTTTTGCCACCTACTTTTATATAATTTTTTGTCAATTGCCAAAAATGTGTGGCCAATTACTGGCATATAATACAACCCTTACCGATGCATAATATAAGTCCCATCCAAGATTTAAATTTACGTTTGGATTGTACAATAGGCCTATTATTTTTTCTGGAACCAGGACAGTAACAGAATCTCAGTCATAGAATTGTTTTGACTCTCCGCTTATTTTATATGTGGCAAGAGAAGAGTCATCTATCCAACGTCATGGGTTTTCATCCCAAGTCCTCTGGTATTCTCCCGCTGCAAAAGACCAAAGATGACCAAGTTTGTATCGGGTGAATGTTTATTTATCTCTCCCCTCTCACCTTTTATTTGTCGTATTAACAGTCGTCAATATCTGATTTCTTGTTAAAAATCTGATACTTGATTCATCGTAACTCCATAATTCTAATAGACCTGTCACACGACATGATCTTCCTAATCTGAAAGAAAAAAACAACGAATAACTTAAACATAGATATAAAAAATTCAATCACATCACTGTCTTTTTCAGATTTTGATCATATGTATGCTGTCTTAATGAAATAGGCAGTGGCAGATCCAGGAATTCTTGCAGGAGGGGGTTTGCCAGGTTTCTGTTACGGAAATCTGCCATCATCGTCTCTAAATTACATACACACAAATTGATCTTTTTAAACAGAGAAATCATTTTTATACTGATGTAGGATCACTTTGTGATGTAATTTCATTGATGCAAGGCATTATTTTTTTTCATGTAGCTGAGAGGGGGGGGGGACTTACCATATACAGTCCGGTGTGGTTTCTCCTTGTCAGTGATGCAGGACAGAGGGTCTGACAAGGACAGCTGTCTAGGCAGATGGTACGAAAAACCGAGGTCCAGTGTACACATTGGTGTGCACTTAAAGTATCCTTGGGCAGTTGAAATTCGATATTATAAGAGTAGGCTGTAGCGCTGCTACCCGGGCAAAATTTCCCTCATAGCACACTGTATTGTGTATGCTCGTCTTCATTAGCCCAGTGTAGGAGCAGAACAGTAGGAAGTTAAACCCCATTTTATTTCATTTCATTACAATATACAGTAACAAAAAAGTCTTAAAAACTCCCTTACTTGTAACAGAGACTGGTATAGGATTTACCGCCTCCAGTATAACTTGTAAATTCTTTATTCAGATCTAATAACTGAGAAAAAAAAAATATAAATTGTGAAAGTTACATTATGGGAGATAAGATAAAGAGATGGCAGTTCTCACTATAATAGCTAAAAACTAGATCGTGTAAAGGTAATTTGCTGAAAATTTCAGTCAAATTGATCCACTATTAGCCGAGAAAAACGAGTTTGAAATATTCACATAGTTTTGGTCATCATTAATATAAACAGCATAGTCTCGATTATCCACTTGATTGATTTAATTATTAGTGGTCATTAAGCGGGAGGGGGTTAGGATGGCCTAGTGGTCTAGAGTGCCGCGCTTCAACCTCTAGCTGGCTGGTCACCTCTGGCTTGTTGCTGTGGTTTCTAGCCCTGGTATGAGCCTATGTGGCATGGAGATAGGGGCGCCTTCTCAACCTCGTGGGTTTCCTCCGGGCACTCCGGTTTCCTCCCACTGCTAAAGACCCTTACGCGCAAGCGAATTATTGAAATAAAATGAAACCATATGTTAGTCTCAAAATGACCTAGTTTGTGTCGAGTGGACGTTAAACCCAATTTCTTTCTTTCTTTCCATTAAGCGGCATATATGAATTTAATCCGCCAACATCGAAGGATAGCGTTGACATCAAGAGTTTATTATGGTCTGGATATGTTAATTAATGTATAATTGATTATTTCGATAACATTTCAGGCCTAAAGAAAGACCTATAATAAGCAGATTTTGCTTGTGCATAATGCTATTTTAATTACAGATTTTCTCTGCATTACACAGAATAACTTGATTTTCTTTTTTTGGAAACACCTGTAAAAATTTTTCTGTTTTATTTCTTGCAAACAGAAAAACAAATTGTTGGGTTTTTCGTACTGTTTGTGCCATTCTAAAAAATACTGATGTCCCGGTTCAGTCAACACAATGAACGGCGAGTTCAAACCTCCTGATTAGCCAGCAAGTACCTTACTCACTGAGCCACTGTGGATCCTAGACGGATTACAATCCCTACCTTAACACCCTTTGACAAGCCATATAAGACATTGGCAGGCTTTCAAATTTTATAAACGATAAAATATATAGGAGGGATACGAAACCACAGCTGCAAGCCAGAGGTGACCTGCCAGCTAGAGGTCGAAGCCAGCACTCTAGACCACTAGGCCACCCCAATCCCCCTAATAGGATAGAATAGATAGGAGGGATACGTAACATCAACTTACAGCATTCAGAACAGACGGCATGAGAACATCAGGGTATGTTACAACCACAGATACATATCTTGTTTGAGTGGGAAAATGTTTCGTAACCCACTTGAGCTCATTCTGAACTCGAGAATCTTGTGGAACCCACAGCTTCTCCTGGGCATCTGTCTCCTTGAATGTTTTCATACCAATACCACAGCATCCACATATAGCCACAGAGAAGAATATTGTCACCCATGGATGATATCCAATAAACAAACCAATTCTGGTAAATAAAGTGTAAAAAACCTCTAAATAATAATCAAAAAAATGTACAATAAAAAAAAGAACGTCTTAATCTTGTTTCGTCTTTAGACTTCTGATTATCCACATGAATTCTGAACAGCGACCAAAAGTTCGGCAAGTTATATATAGATTCAATGGGCCATGGCTCGGTGTGATTGGAAGATTCCTTGCTTATATCTGACAAGTCTGGGCCTCTTCTTTCCTCCAGAGCCCATAGAAAAGTAAATTATTCAAATGAAATTGAAGTGGGCGTTGATAAGTTGACAGGTTCTGGCAGATTTGGAGGCACTGGTATGCAGCATACTCTAATACTACCCATATTAATCGCAACTGTGAATTTGTGCAGATTTGAGAGAATGCTGGTAAATCATATTGGACAACACAAGGCTCAGTTTTGTTTAAATAATTTGCTTGCTGTTGGAAGAAACCAGAGGACACACAGAAAACCCACAAGGCTGGACAGGCGACCCTACTCTTTGTAACATACAACCAGGTAGTTGATTCAATGACAAACCTTATGGTACAGCGTGCATGTGCTAACCATTCAGCCATCCCCCTCCCCTTACAAATTAGGTAAACCGCTCACCTGAAAAATACAGTTTCTAAGGCCCAAATTATTTTATTACTAATCTTCTTAAGGCAGGACATTTTATAAAATTTACCAGGTTTTCTCTGTAATTACCATTTTAAATCTTGTGACTTTAAAATCATCTTTGCTACATGAAATTAAAAGAAATGCAGTTTATATTAACGTCCTACTGTTCTGATTCAACAGGGCTAGGCCTAATGACGACAGGTATATATATATGCCATGACAGGCGGTATTTCTGACAGGCCTACTTGTCCTCGAGATAACTTAATAAGGGACAGACCAAGTCCCCCAATAATTTCCATGCAAGGCTGGCAACATCCAGGCATCACATAAATACACATATTCCTGAAGCAATGGCCCGAGAAATCCCTCTCTGGCCATTGCTGAAATAGCGTCTGTTTCTTGAACTTATGCGGGAGTGTGTCTATTCTTTCCATTCAATGAAAGTGATCACTTAAGTACAGCAACATGACTGACAGTCCTTCGTCAAATCTGGGTCTTCCCTAAAACTTCAGAAAGTGATTTAAGGTATTAAAAACGGTGAAAATATGTTCGTTTCCAAACAGTATTGTTTACATTTCATTCGACTTTATAGCCTCGTTTGTCACACAATTAGTTTTATTGCAGTATTCTGCTATGCACGGGTTAATTAGGCATAATAAAATCGTGAGCCATGATGTAATGTTACGTAAACATATTTGGACAAATATCGGCACTCGTTTTAAATGTAAAGCTTTTGTAGGGCACCTATTAATTGGTTGGTCGACGGACTAATGTCCAATCAAAATGTATAACAACAATATCCACTCATAATATAGCAGTGTGTAGTAGGATTACCTCTAATCAAACGCAACACTGCACGGAGTATGATAAATACAATTAATGGGCATGAAATAATATATATTGTCAACCAACCTGTCCATCTCTGTACATGTATGATGTATATGATCATGCTTGTTACAACATGAGTAAAATCCTAGGTCTAGTAGGATTTAGATAGATGTCTGTTTACCTTGACTATCTTTTCATCTCTTCATTCGGTCCTTCGTTCAAGATGACATCCACTTATAAAGTGAGTGAAGAGCGTGGTCCCTGTGTAAAACTTATCATTTTCATCATAGATAACAGCATTTCTTTCAGCGATCTGGCAATGTTTGTTTACTTCCGGTATAAAGTATGACTGGATTTTCCAGACATAAATCTGTTAAGGCATAGCCTCTGTCATCCAGAGCAGTTATTATATAGACAATATAATTAAATTGGTGATTGATTCGTCATAGGTCTCAACTCTAACCCCAAACTGGACCCAGTGCTTACTATAACCTTTCATACAATATCGCCCTAATTTGTTTTTAAACGTCAAGTTGATATCTAGAAAAGTTAAGCTAAATATCTTGAAATAAAATCTTTTAAAGATTATCCGAGCTTTTACAGTCTAACATTTTTAAATTTCAGCTTGAATTGAACTGAACTGATCGAAGCTTTCAAGATATCAACCTAAAGTTTTAAGATATTAAAGATATATTCTCACGAAAATATATATAGGGTAGTTATTTCCAATAAAAGTATGGCAAATTTGTTATATGGAAAGTAGAAACACACAATCTTACTATAAAAATACTGTGGGCAGGTACTGGGAAAACTGTCAGAGTAGGCCTATATGAATTACTGTCAGCCCTACAGCTTGACATAGGCATAGGCGTACGATAGGCAGCTGCCCCCCTAACTTTCGGACAAGCCGACTTTTCGGGCAGACAGGTAAAGTGAGAAAAAAAATTATTTCATTTGCTTGGCAAAATAAAGTGCACGAAATCTAATAAAACACTAATTTTACGGGCTGGAATAGCAGTAAAACGCGTTTGCGGTCGTTAAATATTCCAAAATTTTCTGTGTGGGGGGGGGGGCGCCTATACAAGGTCAGTTCCGCTTCTTCGCCGCTCAAAGAAAACCGGCGCCGCTGTCTGTAAACCTGAATTTTTTTCGGTCATTTTTACTTTTGCTTCCCTAACTTCCCTAATAAAACACTGATTTTACTCTTCTTTTATTTGAATACCACGAATTTGTACTGAGTTGACTATGGATTAAAACATTTTTGTTTAGAGTCACTCTACTTTGTGCGACATTTTTCGGGCATCGATTACTATTTGTGAATGCAGCTGCAACAGTCTGATTGGACGGAGTGGGATTTCGGTTACAAAATCATTGGATACTTACACGGGCTAGAATATGCTAGCAGAAAACGCATTTGCGCTGGTTAAATTTTCAAAATTTTCTTCGGGAGGGTGAGGCTCCCATACGCCGCGACGATTGATTGGTTGTTTTGAATTAGGGTAAGCAGGTAGGCTGTTTTGGACCAAATTGAAGCTGTTTTATTCACAGGCTGGAATAGCAGGAAGGCGCGTTTGCGACAGTTGAATTTTCAAAAATTTTCCCGTCTTCGTGGACTGTAAACGATTCATTGAAATTCGAGTCAACAACCTTAATTCAGCTATATTATACCATTTTGAAGTTGATTTGTTCACGGGTTGAAATAGCAGGAAAACGTGTTTGCAGCCGTCAAACATTCCAAACTTTTCTTGAGGGGGGGGGGGGGTGTCTGTAAAGCCGAAAATTTTCGGGCAATTCAGGTTCTGCCCCCCTAACTGTCACCGAGCCCGTACGCCTATGGACTTAGGAATCAGTTATTAATAGTTTAGTGATTTGTGGAACATCGGGGGGGGGGGGTAAACGTACAACATACCCTGCAACCAAACGGCGGAAAAATAATTTGGCATAGGATAATCAAAGAATTTAGCCTACTTAGGATTCAATATGTAATGAACAGTAAGTAACGACAGGATGCATTCTGAGATCGACTTTCCTTCAATCAAATAATGTGAAAAACGTGACTTCTGAAATAGATTTTTACATCCTGGGGCACTTCCTCCCGAATATAATGTTTTGAGAGGGATTTGAAGCAAATTTTTGATAGATTAATTAGTTTGGACATGTGTTCGCCCAAATATTACGTCACACCATGCAGTTTGTACATGGGAAGGTATCTCTAACTTAAACATTTAAGATTTTAACTTAATTTTTAAGTTATAAACTTAAGCTTTTAAAGGGACAATAACATTCTTGCTGGCTTGGTAGCTGCAGAAAATAAATAATACCCTTATTCTAAGTACTAGATGTTTAAGTGTCCTATCTGTTGTGTAAATTATCCATTACGACCTATTTTACTTGTCCAGAGGGTTCGAAAATATTTTAAAATCCAAGTAACATTTGAAAAGGTTTACGTTAGACTTTTCAAATCAATTGGTTGAATTTTTCCAATTTTTTAAAATAGGTGTGTTAAGATGAAATTTATATCATCAATTAATTGGAATATCCTAAAATAACACGATTTGTTGACCAGAATGAAGATTGGGACATATTATTCAATTACAACAAGAGTGTTATTGGGGCTTTAAGAACTTAGAATTTTTAAGATATTAACTTAAACTTTAAAGATGTTGACATAAACTTTGATACTGAAGATACATTATGGGAGCTTAGATAATGTGTTGGCAGTTCTGACTATATAGTTAAAAACTACATGATGTAAAGGCAATTTGCTGAAAAATTCAGTCAAATTGATCCACTATGAACCGAGAACTAAGCGGATGATCGAAAGTTCCGCTTAGCCTCGATCATGATTACCGATGTTGGTAAGGCAAAACTAATAGTCTCAATTATTCATTTAATCACGAAGGAAAGTTTTGCAGCAAATCGGACTATAATCCAACAAATATCCCAAGCTAGCCTTGACATCGAGAGTTGATTGTGGTCTGGATAAGTTAATTAATGTCTAATTAATAATTTTGATAACATTTCAGAGCTAAAGAAAGACCTACAAGCACAGCGCTTTCACGAGAAAAGTGTCATAACATAGTTGTGTTTCATCCGTAATCATCAGATGGGATGGACACTCAATACACGATATAATGATAATAACATATGTGATATCACAATTAATGCATTTTGTTTGGGGGGGGGGGCTAATTCGAATGGTGGGGTGGGGTGGGGGACTAGCCCTACCATAGCCCCACCCCTCTACGGGCCCGCGCCGATCCCATATCTTTTTGTCTAAAGCAAAGTATTAATAGTATTTGACAAACCGATAAATGAACAAACCACGTGATTTACAAAGATATCGTATCAATGTGTGCTAGTTGGTCAATGTTACTATAAATAGTGCAACTGGGACGTCACCTATCCGGGCAATTACCCCCATATAGTGCAATATCTGAACCTGTATTTAATTGCTCAGCTTCACCATGTTTTATAGAATTGTGTGGTGATTGATCGTAGCAAACATTATAGATATAATTCTTTCTTTGAAAACATTTTGAATCAAAACTATCAATATGGGCAAATTAAATATGTTCGCAATAACTTTCTCAAACCCCCAGGGGGTGTTCGAAGGGGGACAACTAATACAAGGCCATGTTACTGTGGAATTAAATGCTGAAATAAAAATGAGAGGTAAGTTCTCTTTTCTCTTTCTCTATGTTTTGTCAGTCCGATAGACAATGTAAAACTGGTACAGGATGAGCATTGTAAAACCGTGTAACATCTTTCTCAGTAATCTGTACACAAATTGGGGCTTGGGGCTAAAATATACTTATACCCGCTTTGTACAATGGTATACCCTTGCTGGAGGTCACGGTGGCCAAGTGGATACGCCGCTGGTTCGCTAGCCTGGAGGTCGAGAAATTGGCCGAGAAAGTTCATCTCGATTTTCCGGCGTGATTTCCCCTTGTCAGTGATGCAGAAGGAGGACCTGACAAGGACAGCTGCCTAGTAGTTCGGATGGGACGAAAAACCGAGGTCCCATGTACACATTAGAGTGCACGTAAAAGATCTCTTGGCAGTTGGAATTCGATATAAGAGTAGGCCCTCATAGCACACTATATGGCGTATTCCCGTCTTCCATTAGCTCAGGCTAGGTGCAAAAGAGTAGGACGTTAAACCTCATTTCATTTCATTTCATGATACCCTTGTACAATTACGGTCTGGGCCTGTGCACTAATAGCTTTCACGTAGTCAGATCGTACATGCTACTCAACTTTTATCGTGACTATGTTCTTTTTTTATCGTACCGAAATTAGTAATGACTATCAAGGCTAGGCCGAAATTTCAATCGCTTATTTCTTGGTTCATAGTGCATCAATTTGACTGAAATTATCAGCAAATTGCATTTAAATTATCTAGTTGTTAATTATTATATTGAGAACTGAGAGATCGTTATCTAATCTCCTATAATGGATCTCTAATCTCCTATAATGGATCTTTAATTTATCGTTGACCAGTTGGCAATTGGACAATATTATGATACAAGATATGATACGTTGTACTGCATCAAATAAACCCGGAGAGAAAGACGTTCAGAATTCACTATATCGACATATAGTACAACTTGCGTTACAGTTACATAGCCCATACATCTCATTAGTTACATATTCCAGATTATAATTTACGTTACAGTTACAGGTTAGAATTACGTTACAGTTACAGGTTAGAATTTACGTTACAGTTACAGATTATAATTTACGTTACAGTTACAGGTTAGAATTTACGTTACATTTACATGTTCCAGGTTAGAATTTACGATGCAGTTACCCCCAAATTACAACTAACGTTACAGTTACATACTCCAAATTGCAATGCTCCAGTTGCATACCCAAGCTACAACTCCAGATTGCAATTACATACTGTACATTACAATATTACAATTTTAGTTACAGTTACACACCCAAGATTACGACACGCGTTAGTTACATACATTAGATTAGAATTTACGTCAATGTAACATACTTAACATAACTTATCATTACAGCTAAAAACTCCACATTATAACCGTGCTGGTTGTAGTTGTTCTATGTTAGAATTTAAAACAATATTTCATTAAATACTTTGAATTAATAAGGAAATTCATCAAATCGAATTATGTAAATGTGTAAACTCTAAGGACAATAATTATTCTACTTCTACAAAACGCTGTGTGTGTGTGTGTGCTATTGAATGGTGACTGTAGCCAAGGGTGAAATGCTACGTAATTCTAATGACATGTTAATTATTATAATCCCATATTGTTTATAAAACCTTTTTTGATAGAAAGTAACTGACAATATGGCCTGTCTGGTGAACTTGCCAATCGTATGATTAATCTATTAATTGTTTTATTTACCATTGTTTTATTTCTTATTTTGTACATTATTACATCAATGCTTATTTATGTCAACACTTGATCTAGCCAAGTGATTAGAAGTAATTCCATATAAATATATGTGATTGTACTTGATATGGCAGTCTTTTAGATCTCTCCGACTTAGTAGCATAAGGTACTAGTCGGTTATCCGCGGTCCTGTAAGTGTATGTAAATAATTCCTAATATAAGTTTCCAGTATTAAAGATTTGACGAACCATTCCAGACTCTTGTAATATCTGACGGAAATCACGTTCACACCATTATAATTTAACATTACAGTTTATGCAACGCTTTTATAATTTTAGCTGGTAGGGGTGGTAGTGGCTAAATGGTTAGCGGTTGCGCGCTGTATCATAAAGTCTGTCACTGAGTCAACTGGAGTGGGTTTGATTCCTCGGTTGTACGTGACAAGTAGTAGGGTCGCCTGTTCAACCTCGTCGGTTTTCTCTGGGTCCCCCGGTTTCCTCTCACTGCTAAAATAAACTCTCTCTCTCCCTCTCATATAATTTTAGACCGATTATTAGTATTAGAATGCAAATACACACTTTTTAATATATTTCTTTTTCTTTTTAGGTGTTAATTTATTTTGAATACAATTCCTTTAAGAATTTTCCCCTTTTTAATTCAACTGGCTTCCAGCTAGGTCCAGGGCTGTATAAATATGAATGATGATGTGTTCATTTTGTTTGCAGGAATAAGACTACATTTTGAAGGTGGCGCACGCGTTCACTGGACAGAATCAAAAACGGAAGGCACTGGTAAAGACAGTCGAACAGTCACCAAAGACTATTCATCTAGAGAAACATATTTCAAACATATACTGGTATTATTTGGCAACGGTAAGATGCAACCATAGGGCCCGATGGTTTCGCTCCAGGTGTTTTCCGACGCGATTCCAATCTCCAGTCGTTAGGATAGAACAATACAGTTAGAATCTGAAAGAACAATACACCGTATCAAACATTCCCTAATATCATACTGTTGTGGGGACATAACACCCAGATCCGTGTCCAGTTTTTCTCCCGGTACTCCGGTTTCCTCCCACTGCTAAAGACCCCTACGCGCAAGCAAATTATTGAAATAAATGCAGTGAGAAAAGAACCGGGTTGAATTGAGAAAACAAAACATCTAAGCGCCGAGTTGAAATCAGAAAAACACAGTATAAGCACTGGGTTGAAGTGAGAAAAAAAACTTTTAAGCGCCAGGTGGGGGTGAAAAAACACTCTTTAAGCACTGGAGTGCACTGTTGATATTAAACGCTTTCTGTTGAAGTGAGAATAGAAATAGGGTGGAGTGAGAAACACTCGATTGAAGTGGATACTTGACGGAAGCCTAATTTGCATATTTGATATGGCTTCATCCTCACTTCATCATCATTTCTACCTTCTTTATTTCATTGTTAATTTGAAGTGTGATTATCGAAGTTTCGTAGAAAAGAACACTTCAGATATCAAATTTATCATTTCGAACACGTCTCAATCTAGTGTCATCCACACTTCATATGGGGCACTAAAGTCACGGGCACAGATCTACACATTTGGTAGTAAATCATGAATATTCCGACATCCACGAATCTTATCCTTCATACATTACAGCTATCATAATATATTATAATGCACGTACTATATAATAATGTATTCCGCAGTATGACTCGGGAATTTCCGAAAACATGCGTCGCAAGTCTCAAATTGAGAAGTATTGTTCTGTTTGAAGTTATCGACGGAATAGTTGTATAAATATACTTCTCAATCTGAGTGTGCAAGTCCTACAGAAGACTGACTCAAAATACACGTTTTCTGTGATTTACGGCGGAATACATTAATGCATGGAGGATAAATTTCGTGGATGTCGGGAACAGTTTATGGTACATGTAGTTATTATTACATATGTAGGTCTGTAGTAACGAAAATGAAACAATTTGTATAGGCTATGAAATAAGCTCTACCAGCTTGCAACAAATGACATGTTCCTGTTTTTTGTCTTCAACAACACTGTGACAGTATTACATTAGTTTTTTAATCAGGGTCTTGGGATGACAACACTGGAATAACTTCAAATAATGGTTTTATTCTGCTTCTTACAATAGGTACAAACATCGTGATGTAAACGACCGTAGAACTAACTATATGGAAGGAGTCATGACTTAATTAGCTTGGCTTAGCACGAGTGTGCTAACTCCAGAAGCTCTCGTCTCGTCTCGTCTCGTGCCAAGGCACCCATGGCCTTTGCTCAGTCCTGGCCGGACCTTACTCCTAGGTACCTTAATCTAGGCGCCCGCCTAGCATGGCCTCCTGGACCTGACTGACCATTCGTTTATGTTCTGAGTTTATAAACGTATTCAAGACAAAAGAGCTCATTAGACACCTGTCTAATGTATCATGCATAATATCAGGTTTAACATTCAATATAGTTTATCAGATAAAGTTAGATAAGACATGCCAACAACAAGTTCTAGTTACGCAATGACATAAGGAATACTACCAAGATCTCCAGCCGAGTGCTGATAGCAACAGGTTTATGTTACAATCACTTACACGTATTTTGATATGGCAGGACGCTTCTAAGCTTCTATGACATATGTCATTGTGTAATAACACATGTATGTTGTTATTTGTATTTCGTACCATTTGTGACCACCATCTTGGATTTTCGCCTCTCTTGGAGTTATTTCACTAAAGTCCCGTTTATACGAAACCATCGTCAAGCCTATTCCATGGCAAATCGTGACGGACCGGGGGTTAGTTCCCCGACTAGTATGCCGGTCTTCATTGGTCCAGCCGGTGCATAAACATAGAACGCGAAACCCTATACCATTTCCTTCAATTATTTTATGCTTCCAGGGCCAGGACAGAAGGGGATCGATCCAGTTTTACAAGCAGGAAGATATGTATATCCGTTTAGTTTCCAGTTACCAACAGGAATACCCTCATCTTATGAAAGTTCGGTCGGAAAGGTTCGATACTCAGTGACTGGTGTTATCGACCGTCCCTGGAAGTTTGATCATAAAACGAAACGGGCTTTTACTGTTGTCAATCCTCTAGATCTTAATCAAGAACCACAGGCCAAGGTAAATATGTTGAAACATGTTGCAGTTGTCAGTCTTTATCTTGCACCAAAGGCGACTTCAGTCATTTATTGGAATTGATTTGAAAATAGTCAATTAAATTATTATAACAATCTTAAATTAATCTGAAAATAAAATCAGCCCTTAACATAAGTGAGCGATACGTCCCATGAATAGAAAGCAGGACATACGCTGTTGGGCCCCAAAACCAAATAGGTTGATACATGGCCACCGTACAATTAAAATCGAAAGCAGACAGTAGAATTAGTATACAGCAAAATAACGGAAGTCGTTGGTGAAATATTACTCTCAACACTATATAAATGGCATTTGTTTTGAAACGAAGTATTGGTCGATGTGTTTCAGCAAGGTGCTACAGTAAATGGCCAGAAGATGTTGTGTTGTTTGTGCTGTAAATCCGGACCAATTAGTGCTGTGTTGAGACTTGGTCGATTAGGTTATGTACCTGGTGAAGCCATTCCTATCACTGGTGAAATAATTAATGGTAGTCGACGAAAAATAGACAGTTCCTTCGCTGATATTAAAATGGTAAGTTAGTTATCTAATGGTCATTTGGCTGCTCTATTGTTTGGAACATTGCGATAGACACAAATGGTTCTAAAAGCACATATTATTAATGCAATATGAATGTAAAGTGATTTATGTTTGATTTATATTCAATTTTGGAAAACAAGATTTTGTAATTTCTAATGAATTATGTTCAATGAAATATGTGAACAGTTCAAACGGAACTACTGTCGTATATGCCTTCCTGGTGCATTCTACATAATTTGGTTTGTGAAGCAGCCTTAAATAATTACTTCCACATTGTGTTGTAGAGTATGTTTGCATTTGTGCATTACAAAATGGCACCCAGAACAATAGGGTACACGACTCGTGTAGTGATTATAAAATATTATTTGTTTCCTAAATATTGGATATATAGTTTCACGGCAAGATAACAACATCAAAATTGATTGACATTGTTCAGTATTTAATTCTAATCCGTGTTTACAATTTTGAATATTATGGACAATTTTGGGTTAGAGATTTACCTCCATTTAAGGGAATTCCCGATTCTTTAATAACCCACAACACTACGTTGAGGTTCCAATATGCATTGAATGTATACGTAGGTTTATCAAGGTGCGTCTAGTGAAAAATTAAAACAATGCTAAACCATATTAAATTATCTGCAGAATGGAAGGATTGACAAGGATTTAAACGCATGCATATTCCCAGACAGCCACTCAGCTTTGGCCCAAGTCTGGCCCACATCTGGCAGCCTCTGGCAAAATGATTGGGCCGGATATGGCATGCCACATGTGGGCCAGATCTGGCAGACATGGGCCAGACGTGGCCCAATCAGAGCCAGATCTGGGCCAGATTCGCTAATGCACACGCTCGCCTTGCATGGCCCAGATCTGGCAGGCTTTGGCAAAGATATGGCATGCCACGTGTGGGCCAGAGATGGCACAATTGGCCCTTGTCTGGGCCGTCACTGGTCCAAATGTGGCCCACAGATGAAATTCATGCCATGCCAGATGTGGGCCAAAGAGGTCAACCCGTTATTCCCTGTCCTATTTCTTCTTCGTAAACTGAGAGGCATGGCCATGGTCTAAGTGGTTTAACACTTCCTCATGAAATTAGAAGGTCGGTCCACCAGTCAAGTGGCTTGGTTGCGAAACCCCGCTTGCATGTGACAAGGAGTAGGGTAGCCTGTCCAACTTCGTCAGTTATCTCTGGGACCTATATTGAAATAGGGTTGAACCATATGTTAGTCCCAAAATGATAGTAGAAATTAAGGATATCTTGCATGCAGCACAAAAAACATACATTAACAACAAAAGCAAAATCTTAAATAATAAAATTTATTCATCCATGTAACACAGCACAGTTCTATGGATAACAGTCACTATATTATATACACACAACGTTTTGACAAGATTTCACTGTTTGGACAAGATTTCACTGTTTGGACAAGATTTCACTGTTTCGACAAGATTTCACTGTTTGTTATAAGGCATACAAATTATCCATGTATATCAGTCTCCCCTTCTTCCTTCTGCAGCTATCTCCTCCTCCTCTTCCCCTTGTTTTTGTTCTTCCCCCATTCAGCCATTTTGTTTACAACATTTTGAAATTATTTTCCATTGCATCCTTGTGGTGAAGTTATTTATCACACCTGCAATAAATGCAAAAAATGCACATAAAAATAATTCTTATTTGCCAAGGCAAAAGAATAGTTAAATGAAGTTATTTAAATAATGAAATCACATAAATCTTATCTAATTTAATATCATTGTAGAGAAAGTAATAAAATGTACTTATCTTTTTATCTTTAGCTAAGTTCTGTGAAAATAATGCACAGTTTGTATACCACTGCAATGTCTTCAGTTTCTTGTTAGTACTATACAAATTCTATTAATTTGTTGTACACTGAATTTTACAATTTTAAATTCAGCCAATGAAACAGATTTCAAGATAGTAAATGGGCTGTTCATTATGCTTTGTTGAAAGATTAACATGGTTGACCTGCTAGCTTCAACAAATTGTATAAACTGAGTACAGAATCTGCTATAGTAATTAAAATCTAGCTACTTTGTAGCATGATACCCAACACTCAGACTGTGTTCTAATAAACTTTGTCTTTATTTCATTGATTTCTTTAAAGAATAATTTATTATTTTTGCTTTAAAGATTTACATTTACTGGCTTTTGGGGGAGTGTGGGGTGAGAGGATTTCATTTATATTATATATACAGTACATTCAAAAAATATTATTTTTAATATTTATTTGTAATAAAACTAATATAGAACAAGGGAAAATTCTACTGGAAACTAGATGTCATATTATGAGCTTAAATTTCTTGTGTTGATATTTTGAGGCATTTGGCCAGTTGGATGTGGGCCATCTCTGGCCCAGATATGGCAAACTTCTCGCATAATATTATTTTTTTCAAATGTTTTGAATATAAAACAAAAAAAATTAAAACTGTTAAACAAACTGACAAGATATTCTTAGATATCAGTTGCAAAAATAAGTTTAATTCATCATATAGTGAGCCAATAGTTGCCAAGTGTTAGCCAGATATGGCCCACATCTGGCACCATCTGGCTGGATATGAGCCACATCTAGCCAGAGGCTGCCAGATGTGGGCCATACTTGGGCCAAAGCTGAGTGGCTGTCTGGGTTGTCACATTGTACATTCAGAATTTCATGTGCCATTACTTCCAGATCGTTAAGTACTACGCTACGACTAAGACCAAAACTGAACACAAAACAGTGTCTAAAATCTACCATGGTCCGATTATACCGGGTGATGGCGATACTTGGGATGGAGACCTACTGCCTATACCACCGTTACCTCCCTCTGGTTTACGAGGATGCCGTATTATAGATATAGCATATAGATTAGCGGTAAGAATATTATATGTGTTAAATAGCTAAGTGATAAGGTAAATGTATGTTTTATTTATTTATCTTTCATTTCTTATGTAAGAACACAATCTGAATATTGCAGATCTTTTTCTAGCTGCAGATGTTATATAAATTATTATTGATTGACATGTCAAAACTACCCAGGCCTCCGGATGACTTAGATATTCAATGGATTTAGACCAGTCTCGCCAACTGATAATTTTTGATAATCATAGATTATTGTGAAATCAACGGTATCACGATAAAGTAATGTAATTGACAATTTAAATTATGCATCATTTAAGAGACAATAAAAAAACATATTAGAGAGAAAAAGAAAACAAATCTACAGCTTGTTTTTTATTCAAAAGAGGTATATAAAACTTTCAAATGTTTACCAACGTCGTGAGTTGTAACAGTTAATAATTTACTCACTGGGGTACGACTGTGATAACGCCAAATTCACTGTGGATGTTTGAAATCTGTATGGGCCCAAGAATTTATCGTTGGGTACTCCATTGGCTTTTTCTTGAATTCTTATTCTCTATTTTTCAGATAAATGTTGATCCCTCTGGAATAGCATTTGATCTAGTGGTTCCAATAAATATTTTAATAGGTTGCATACCTCTCCAGTCAGTGGCAAGACAGTATGGTCTACCACGACCTCTCAGTCTACCCCCAACAGGGTCTAATGAAATGCGCCTTCAACCTACCATGCCTTCAGCGCCTTCTTATATGGACATTCGTAAGTAAACATTTATACCTATACCATAGACAGTTTAGCTCACTGTTGACTACTTGCGGGAAGTAAAGAGAGAGAGAGAGAGAGAGAGAGAGAGGGGGGAGAGGGATGGGGTTTGACGTCCACTCGACACAAACTCTGTAATGCCGGGACTAACATATGGCTTAATTTTATTTCAATAATTCGCGTGTGCGAGAAAACCAACGAGGTTGGAAGGCGACCCTACTCCTTGCCACGTACAACCGGAGATTTGATTGTTGGAAGTAAGCTCTCCGCCTTTAGAATAAAGCTGGAAACTATTTAAAAAAAAATCCGTTACATCTTTGGGATGCAATAACACTTCTTGAACTATGTAAAGCGATAAACTTTATTCTGATTGAGTGATACGTCCAGTTTCACATCACCAATACATTAACTTTGTTCAATAATTAACACTTTCTGGTCCGTAGCACACCACTCTATTGGCCGATAACTTTTTGTAAGTGAGTGAGAGTGGTGTATATACGCATTACGTCAATATCTGGGTTCAGGGTTGAGTTACACATACTTTGCTTGAACTATAAACCCGTATTTAAGGTGCTTTTGACATTGACAATAGACCAAGGAGATCTTTATCTCATTCTCAGAGCTGCTCAGGGGCGGATCCAGGAATTTTTGCAGGAGGGGGTTTGCCAGGTTTCTGTCACGGAAATCTGTCATCATCGTCTCTAAATTACATAGGCATACATACAAATTGAGCTTTTTAAACAGAGAAATCATTTTATACTGATTTAGGACCACTTTGTGATGTAATTTCATTGATGCAAGGCATTATTTTTTTTATGTAGCCGAGCAGGGGGGGGGGACCCCCCAAACCCCCGTCTGGATCCGCCCCTGCTGCTGGTAGGAGTATGCTCGCTGCCTGGCAATGCAATGTATATTATTATATAGAGTGTTTTCAATTTTTGTTTTGAGACAGCTATATTTTCATTATTTTTAATTGAACTGTAACATTTTGATTCTCGATTTTCCAGCTCCACCATCCTATGCTGAATGTGTTTTTGGTAAAGTTAATATACGTGACGAGAATGATGATGAACATACACGTGGGAATATGGACTATGCTCCTGCTTATACCTATTATAATTGGAATCATCATACTTCTAATACAAATGTGCCGGTAACTGAACAACAATAAAACAAACATTAATGTGATCGCGTGCCTATCGAAAGAAATATAAATAAAGACTATAATCCTACAAAATTGCTGCTATACCACGAATAATGTACTGGATTAATACAACACATTCAAAGGACCTATTTACTGAAGCTGAAGAAATATAAAAATATACAATGTCTCTAACTTTGATCATCCTCTACGTGCTTATCTGATTCTTAGATCTTATGTAGTTAAGCTTCAAACACATCAAAATGCAAAGGATGACATCATGTTCGGTTTCAATAGTTGGGAACAAGTGGTTGTGAAATTTAAATTAAATGTACATCTACCTTTGACAAACATTACAGTATGCCAAGGTGATTTGCTAATGAATGAGTAGAATGATACTAACCATAACGAGGTTTACGTTACCAAGCCTCGTTCTGAACAAAATACTCGTTCCAAAAACAGGGCAATTTAAAAAACCTCGTTTTGGAACTCCAGACAAAAGAGGCATATTTTTTTTACCCCGTTTAGACAGAAATGCCTAACGAGGCATTATGGGGTTTTTAGAGTTAGGTAAATATATCACCAGGGTGATTCTAAATAGATGTGTAGCACTATGATTATCTTTTAACGTCCGCTCGACACAATTAGGTCATTTCAGGACTAACATATGGATCAATTTTATTTCAACAGTGGTGAAACAGGCGACCCTGTAATATAGGACGTTAAACCCCATTTCATTTCAGTTTTATATTAATATATATAAATAAACTCAAAGATGTCTGTGTCTATGTTCAACCATTACGGATCGTCGCCGCGCTCCACCCCCCGCATACGTGGTATCAAAATAACCAGCGTAAGCTTTCGTGAAACTGAAAAACTAGAGACCCCATTCGGGTAAAAGGCTCCATACCTTTCCAAACACCGGCGGTATTGGCTCATTTTGGCGCCTAGCGTCCAGTAGAGCCCCCGTCGTGCTCATGGAACCCAATGGAATCGTAGTACCGATAGTCAAGTCGCATAGATACCGGGGTAGCCCAAGTACATCGTGGTTGGCTTATTTCGTCTAATTAGTTAGATAATCAGACAGAGGCGGGTCAAGGCTCTGGTTGGCCCTGGCACCTCGACCAGCTGGGGCCTTTGTGGAACGGGTTTGACGCAGTTAAACTAAGACCGCTATAAGTGAAACGAAATTTCTGAAGATATATGCCCATACTTTTCTTTTCCTACTATCTTCTTAGAAGTGGTTAGGGCCCTTGTTATATTCTAACAAGCTGTAATATTTTCACTTGTAGTAAAGTACTCTCTCATTTCATCACTCACATGGCTATACACCAGTGAACTAAATAAAGTAAAACATAAAATTTAAAACGGTCGTCAAAAATTTTATGGGCCCTATTTTCTCTTAGGCCCTAGACAGCTGTCTACACTGCCTATAGGGGAATCCGCCTCTGTACATAATCTGATCAGACACAGTAATTGTGTATCAATACTATTTTCAGTAAACTGATTGTGAAAATACGCCAATCAGTCAATATGTTATTGATAGTTGAAATATTGCTAACCGGACGTGGACAGTATGACAAGGCATATACTGGAAGTGGGCGTGACCTGCCACTGTTTTTGTAAGCCGTACGATGGCCATGTCTGTTCTACAAGTATGGCGATTATTTAGAACGTTAACTGTTTTATTTAATTATTTCTGTAGTTTTGTAATTGGAGTACAGCTTTAAAGACTGAAAGCATGCAAAATGATTAACAGGGAAGAAATATTTACGAAACGTTCGTGAAGACCATGACAAATATCATGGAGGCTTTAACATATATACGCAATTAATCAAGAACGGGTTTTCCATTATACACATTATCCTGGTGTACAGGAAATACAATCATTAATATATGTTTAATCACGCATACTATTCTCATCATTGAGTCATCAACATTGTCAATTTTAAATATCAAATGGGTTGTCTGCATCTGGATTACTGTCAGGGTCGTCGTATTAACAATCTACACAGAAATGCGCTGCCCCCCAACCCCTACCTTCATAAACACACATGAATCAAAATGTAAATCTATAATGAAAGATGTCTGTTCGCCCATCATGATTCGTCGCCAAGAACACCCCCGCATATCAAATTAACCAGCCCGTGAATGTTTTATGCCATCAAATTAGGTATCTCAGGCTAAGTGGGTCCGGGTGACTCTGTGCTCAGAGCGAGCTTGGCCCCGGATAAATTTGGGTCCCGAGCAAAACCAGATTTCCTGCGAGTGGTCGATAAAATTAAACATAATATTTATTGTATTGGTACTTTCAACTCATTTTGTGTTTAAACAGCAAGAGAGAGCCAGCGCCTTTCGCCAGTGGTTGGTGGGGCAAAGTTCGACAAAGTCTAAAGTTAAGGCGGTAAAAGCGCGAGTTTCTGCTAAGGGTATGGGATATCTCCCCCAGAAATTTTTGAAAAACGGCTGGAAATGCAGTCCGGCTGTGTTATAGGCACAGATTGTCGAGATAAACAGAGCCGACCGGATACTGTATGTGGTCAAATCACCAGTTTATCCGATAAGAGAGGAAAATGTCAAACGAACGAAGCGAGTAAATAAAAGTCAATGAATATTTTTACAACGATATTTTGAGAAATATACTGCTGGAAATCCATCCTGGCAGTCTTTCAGACACCGGTAGTCGAGATCAATAGAATTGACCAGACGCTGTATTTCGCCAAATCTCTAGCATATCTTAATAGGAATGTGTCAATCCAACGGAGTGGGAAAATCCGTTGAACCTATAATGCTCATAGAAAGCATTTTAAATTCTTTAAAAAGTATCATATCCTTTAGAAATAACCTGAGATGCAAGGATATCGACTTCAAACATTAAAAATCTTCTGCCCCACCCCCTTTAAACGAGTTTATTTTTTTTTTATTCTTTGCCCCTGTTAACGGACTGCAATTTAAAATCGTTGGTAAAAACAAGGGAATAAATAAATAAAATATATGTCTTATCGATACCCATCATACAGATACGTCACGCAATTGTTTCATGCCCGTCCAATGACATAAATTTCCCTCATAGTACACTGTACTATTAGTCGGCTCGCTGCAGAATATTTAAACTCTCTTTCATTTAAATTATAAATACATGTATTGTGGTTGTTAATTAGTTCTCGGTTTCTCAAGATGTTTATTTGCGTCAATGTTCCGGATACATGTTTCCTATTTAATCTGTATATCAGTTTATTGAAGTACATAAGTAATATTATACGATTAATGTTAATACCGGTATACATGCAGTGTATTACAGAATATATATAATTAATCGAAACGTTTAAAGATGCGTTCTCCCTCTCTCCCTGTTATTTGTAGCCCAAAATGGAAATTCTTAAATTCTGATTGGTCGACAAACGGCGTCGAATGATATAATTTGTCAATAGAAGCTGAAGGATGCTAGGTGATGTCGGTCTATCATGATTTAAGTGATATTAAATGGACAATAACAGTCGGTGTTTATCTCCTAAATAAGTTATTTACATGCCCGATCCATAATCAACACGATTGACTCTCTGGTGGATGTGTATTGGAATGTATTCAAACACGATACTCATTTAATAATTTGATTTAAAAATGGAAAATCACTTGATTTACTATCGTACCAATAGCTTGACTCATACATACCACAATAATTTGCGTGACATATGTTATACAAACTATCATAACAAAGACTTGGTTCATATCACAATAATCCGCCTGCATTATCCTTTACCCTTTTTCATTATCTATTTGTAAACTATTACAGCGAGAACTGTCTTCGATTTATACAAATCTTACATAGTGCATCTTTAAACAGTTACCAAACCGAAAATTCGAATATAATAAATTTTACACGGAAATTGAAAGTTAAATTTATCTTAAACCTGGGGCTCTGTAATTAATGTCATGAACGGTTAGGTCTAAATATTAAGGCCACCTGCATATCTCGTCAAGGTCACGAGATGTAAACAAGGCTAGCGGTAACCCTAACCCTAGACCTAACCTTAACCAACAAGCTCGTCAACACTCACGCGCCTTAACCATATTTAAATCTTGACAAAATCTGCAGGTGGCCATGACATTTAGACCCGACCACACATCAAGCCAAAAGTCACTCATGCGGACATGACGCGCATTAAACAATAAATGTATCAAATCAGAATCTTCTGGAAATGAATGCGATAAAATAAAACCAAGTAATGAATGCGATAAAATAAAACCAAGTAATGAATGCGATAAAATAAAACCAAGTACGAACAATCCAATCCATTAGTCAAAACTCGAAGTCCAATAAAAACGGTCGAGGCAAAATAGTGTAATCAGCAGATGGACTGTTCACCGTGTACAAAATACACGACAAACAGTGGTAACAGGTGTCCGGAAGAGTAAGCTTACCCTGCCTGGCGCTACACCCGCCATCGCTGCATCCAAACTATTAGACGAAATCTCAATGAAATAGCATGATTGGCCAATGGACTATCGGTATACAAAATGCACGTGATGAACAGTGTTAACGATGTAATAGACAGACATAATTAGGAAGATAATACTTTACGAGTCAATAAAATATATCTTGAATAATAGCCGAGAGAGACATGTTATATTTACCAATCAAGTCAATATGACATCCATAAAACTTTTTAAAGGTTTTAATGAGTTTAGTGCGCAAGTATCCCCGTAGTTGAAGCCTCGATGACAAATGCCTCGATCTATTTAAAAAATCAGAATAAAAAGAACAAGCTCTCGTGTAACGTATTAGCTGAGACACAAACACTCCATAAGCTGGTGATATTGGAATGTTACTACTAACAAATGGAAAGTTAACGATCGGAAAGTCAAAGTCATCACGTTTATCGTACAATTTAACACTAAGTTTATGGCAATTGTCAAAATCGAGACGCAGATCCAAGTAGGAAGCGTGATTGTCACTGTCAGTAGTGTTTTTAATTTCGAGCTCATCAGGATATATAAATTCTATGTAATCACTAAATTTTGGATTGTTCAGTGATAGAACATCATCGATATATCGATAAGTGAAATTAAAATGTCTGACTAATCGTTTATTAGTTTTTACGAGTGCCTGTATGTAATCGGCTTCGTACGAATAGAGAAATAAATCAGCAAGCAAAGGTGCATAGTTCGTACCCATGGGAAGGAATACCTACCACTTGCTGATATATTTCCCCTCCAAATTCAACAAAGATATTATCAATTAAAAAATCCAACATCTGAATTATCTTGTTGGCGGAGAATTTATTTTTTGAATCACTATGGTTCTTGACAAAATATGTGGAATTGTAATTAACAACTAGATATTGATATCTAGTAGTTTCTGATTTTGATGAAAAGACACTATGAATAATGTCTTTTAATCGAGCTATAATTTACTATGTGGAATTGTCGTGTACAATGTAGAAAAGTCAAACGTTTGTATAGAGGAGACTGAAGCAAGTGATCTCGATTGTAAAACCATCAAGTAATTCTTTGGAATTTTTCAATATCCACATCTGATTAATACCACTACGAGAGTATATTTTGTCACAGTATTTTTGGATACCGTCTTTAACTGCCGTTAATATAGATGTCAATACTTTAGAAATTGGTTTTGTGGAACAACGGAATGAACCTGCTATAAAACGTTGCTTGTAGGGATTTTTATGTAGTTTAGGGAGCCCCCCCCCCGCCCGACACACACACACACACACACACACACACATACACACGCACACAAAACATACCCACACACACAGACTACCTTCCCATATTTCAGGTACTTATAGACTAGACAAAAGATGTATCCATTGGTTTATATGAGGTATAATATCCAATGCCCTCCTCCCCGACAGATACACACGCCTATGATAGAGATATATTTCCGGTAAACATAGAAAAGGGAATATTTATAAAGATTTAAACGCTATCAAAATGGATATAAATTATGGCTTGGTAAGACATTTGACACCACCAGTACTACCACAACTAAATCTCCAAATGATAGAGAAATATGCCAGGAGCATATAGAAAAAAGTAATACCTAACTGACTTGTCTCAACCCCAGATATCGATAATTAAATTGGAACTCAATGAAACCTGTGAAGAGGTTAGACATATTTTTGTTTTCCGGTAGTGGTCCCGATTGTCAGTGGTGTTGTAGACAGAAAACCTGGCAAGGGATAACGTATAGTTCTTCTGATAGGACGAAAAACCGAGGTTCCTTGTACTTGTAAAAGATCCCTTGACAGTTGGAATTCGCTATATGTGTAGGTCGTGGTGACGCTGTCCAGGCAAAATTTCCCTCATACCACACTGTATGAAGTGCGCCCGTCTTCATTATCCCAATTGCAGCCGAACTGTCCGAACAGTCAGACGTTAAACTCCATTTCGTTTCATTAGAGACATAATTGACTCATCGTATAATACTGGTTTTCTTGGAAACGCCCATATATATACCAGGATATATATTATAGTGTCTTGTATTATTATTGACTAATGAAGATGAGAAGTTGGGTAAGTTGTTTCTTTCACTTAACACAAATAAGGTTATTTCGGAACAAACATAATAATAAGGTATATTATTATTTCAATAATTCCTTTGCACGAGTAGTTTGCTTTCGCCACTCGTCAACATCTCATGAAGTTAATTGAGTGTGAAATAGAAGTTAGGTGGACGACCCTACGTCTTATAAAAACGCACAAGTCTGTTTAATCCAGCCCTGAAGCCCGGGATCAAATACATGTCACTTTACTCGATAACTTTACTCGGCATGTCTTAAAGGGTACATCTATGTTTTGTTTTAATATGTTTATATGTGCATGTTATATTGCATATTCCTGAAGCAATGGCCCGAAAAATCCCTCTCTGGCCATTGCTGGAATAGCGTCTGTTTCTTGAACTTATGCGGGAGTGTGTCTATTCTTTCCGTTCAATGAAAGCTATCACTTAAGTTCAGCAACATGACAGTCCTTCATTTAATCTGGGTCTTCCCTAAAACTTTGGACAGTGATTTAAGGTATTAAAAACGGTGAAAGTATGTTCGTTTCCAAAGTATTGTATAGATTTCATTCGACTGTCACGCAATTAGCTTTACTGCAGTATTCTGCTATGCACGGGTTAATTAGGCACAATAAAATCATGAGCCATGACGTAACGTTATGTAAACATATTTATGATAATTTGGTCCAACATTGGCGCTCGTTTTAAATGTAAAGCTTTTGTAGGGAAGCTAGTGATTGGTTGGTAGTCGGACTACTGACCAATCAAAATTTAAAACAACAATATCCACTCATAATAGCAGTGTGTAGTGGGATTACCTCTAATCAAACGAAACGTTGCGCGGAGTACGATTATATTGCTATATCTTAATATAGGACGTTAAACCCCCTTTTATTTCATTTATATTTTAATATATTGCAAAGCTAAGAATACTCATATTATCGTGTTTTCAATGTTGAAGATTTTGAGTTAGAGACTTAGCTACTTATAAACAGGATTTAACGTCCACTAGGCACGCACTCTGATTAAAACACAGATCCAATTTCGTTTCGTTTTTTATAGTTCAAAACTTCATTTTTACTTGTCTTCACTACTCTTGGATCTGGAGGACTTGTTATTTAACTTGTGTTCTGGCTGAAATGAGGGGTCAGCCAATCAAATGGTCTGTCGAATCGACCGTTTGACCTTTTTATGCGTGGAACTGTGGGTAGATATTACCAGCCAACGACGTCTATACTATAAACACCAGCGGATAGAAATCATAACAAAACAAAAGTGGATTTTGAAAAGCATGGCGGTCGCTAATTGGTTAATCGAATGACTGAGGTTATCGGGTCAAATGTCCCGTGCTTGATATCTGACGTCATAGAACGTGAGCTTCCACTATAACTCGTTAGATCTACATGAGTGTAGGCCATCGAAAGTATAAAAAACGAAACGAAATATAGATCTATATTTTAATTAGATTGCTAGGCACGATACAGAGCGGGAGAGAGAGAGACAGAAAAGAGAGAGAGAGAGAAAGAGAGTGAGGGAGGGGGGTTAACGTCCACTCGACACAAACCAGGCCATTTTGGGACTAACATATGGTTTTATTTTATTTCAATCATTGGCTTGCTCGTAGGGTTCTTTAGCAAGGGGAGGAAACCGGAGTGCCCGGAGGAAACTCACGAGGTTGAGAAGGCGCCCCTATCTCCATGCCACATACGCTCACACCAGGGATCGAAACCCCAACCGCAAGCCAGAGGTGACAGGCCAGCTAGACCGCTTCACTCTAGACCACTAGCCCCCCCCACTCTGCACGAACTCGATTGAGATTAACATAAGGTACAGCTTTACTTCAGGGCTTTTTAGCAGTGGAGGAAGAGATGGGGTTTAACGTTCACATAACACGAACTAGGCTATTTCTAGGCTATTTCAATTTCCTTCAAGGGTTTTTCGCAGTGGGGGAAGAGATGGGTTTTAACGTCCAAATATTACGAACTATGTGTTATTTGTAGAGTATGCATATTTTTAACTTTTATTTCAATAAGTAGGGAAACCAGAGAGATAACGCTTTGTCAGGGGAGGATCCGGGGGGGGGGGTGTCCAAACCCCACCCTGCTCAGCTACATATTTTTTTTTCAATGCCTTGCATTAATGAAATTACATCATTATAAAAATTGACATCAAACGGTGTGTTGGATTTCTCACTATAAAAGGCCAATTTGTATGTGTGCCTATATAATTTAGAGACGGTGATGGCATTATCTTGCTTTATTCGCCAGACGTGTTTGCATGCCTACGTAGTTTAGAGGCGATGATGGCATCATACATTGTCAACTGTCAGGTTTTCTCAGGAGCCTGGCAAAGCCCCTAATTCAAAAATTCCTGGACCCGCCCATGCTTGTCACACACAACTGTGGATCGATTCCACGCCATTTTACACAATGATGGAATTTAAAATCGCGGTAGACCTTATTCCACCGATCTCACCCATCAAGTTCATCAATAAATAACACTAAGTCTCATCCGTCGCCGTAACATTTGTCGTACGATAGGACAATAACAATCGACACAGTTTCTCTTATACACGTCCCTTGTCCTTAGACATAACGTTTGGTTAGACCATTAGTGGCAGGATGCGCAGGTGACGTTCTGAAATTAAATGAAATCATCGATAGGTTTTTTCATTGAATATGGTAATGCCTTGCGTTACACATTACTGCTTTCACGTACTTTTCAATATCCAAAGTTACGTCATAATCTTTCAAAAGACCAACTTCGCCAGAGAATAAATTATCGAATTCCTGTAATAAAGTAGATAAATTCGATAAGGACTGAACTGTAATATTTCATCTACATTCAAATTAAGGGTCCAGATTCACGATCTCCCCAGCAAAGTAGGTTCTTTACCATATAACTAACAGAAGAGAGTGTTTGTTTCTTGTTTTTCACCAATAACATTCATACTATTCCCAGTATATGAGTTTAGTTAAAGTAACGATCATTACCGTGTATAATTGGTCAAACTATCCCTTATTTATTACAGTACAACCTGCACCGGTGTCCAATTAAAAATTTAAAACTTTAGTATCAACCGTAACATTTACCAGTAACAGAGCGTGACCACGACGTGAATGTACACGAAACAAAACATCCGTGACGCCAGATTCAACAACTAAATTAACATTCCGCTTTTAAAATCTTCATTTTCCGAGAACTTTTTTGATATGCCTGGACAAACACTCTTTTGTTTGCTATGTTTCCATTTTTATGACAGAAATGACGCTCTGCGCTAATAAAACGACAATCAACAGGCAGATGTGAATTCCCACGAAAACATGGCTTGAAATTTCTACGAGTATCTCTCTTCTTGGAAAAACGGACAGTTGCGTTCTTAAACCCAACATTATTTGAAGACAAATCACTGGTACTTGAACACTGTAAAACGGATGCATCTCTCGTCGCAAATCCTTGCGCAACAGTTATTGTATCACCGTTATCAAAAGTTAAACCCGTTTCTAATAGTGTGTGTGTGTGAGAGCGAGAGAGAGAGGGCGGGGAGAGCGAGAGAGAGAGAGAGAGAGAGAGAGATGGGGTTTAACGTCCACTCGACAAAAAACCAGGTCATTTCGGGACTAACATATGGTTTAATTCTATTTCAATAATTCACTTGCGTGTAGCGGTCTTTAGCAGTGGGAGGAAACCGGAGACCCCGGAGAAAACCCACGAGGTTGGACAGGCGACATTACTCCTTGTCACGTAGAACCGTGGATTCGAAACCATGCCAAGTGACTCAATGACAGGCTTTATGATACAGCGCGCACGTGCTAACCATTCGACCATCCACCCCTCCCAGTTTCTAATAAACGTCTGCGCTGGATACGTTCAACACGAACTTTATTTGACAACATATAGATCAACAGACATATGGATAATTAAGTTTTAACTTCCTCGGAACACGAAACTATCTCTTGAATAATATACCGCTGCAATAGTTGGGATATATGTAATAATCAATGGGATTTAAGAACAAATAAATTATATTAACTTTTTTTTAAAAATAGTTACAGAAACACGTCCTAAACCTTAAAACAAGAACTAATATATACATTTAATTGTTAATATACCTGATTGAGTTAAAGGGGTAAATATGTTGCAGGAATTGAATAATGCGAATTCTGGTCGCAGCTCATGGTCCCTAACTTCTTATCAAATGTCCATGTTAATTTTTGTATATTTCTGCATCTCATAATGTCTTAAAGCAACCTGATCAAACCTGACTAACGGAAATCAGATATTCCATTTTTTAAAATAAAATTTATGCAGATCCTGATTTAAATCAATGTAAATTTATGATGTTATCAGGTGTTCTTAAATCAAATTTCTTTGATTTCTGTTTGATATAGTTCACATTAGCGACAATTACTCTTGAGCTAATAGTCGAATATTTTAGATCGAACAGGTATTAAGTTTAATTCGAACTTAGCTGAATACTTTGGGGATCTAGCGGGTATCAAGATTAATTACAACATAGCTGAATATTTGGGGATCTAGCATCTAGCAGGGATCAACTTTAACCTGTGTAGAGTTTTGTTCATATTCATTAACAGACTGTTGTTCTATAGACTCTAAGCGATCCACGTGAATCCAGATCCGATTCATCTAATCAAAAAAGTCTTCTCCCGAATATAAACGTTTTTTTAAAGTTAAAGTAATAGTGCTTTGTTTGCATTTTTTGGAAAAGTATCGACCTAATGCACATTAATATGAAACAAATAATTTTTGTCCAATTCGTGAAAAAAACTTTTTTTGCAAAACATTATATGGGGGGGGGGGTATTGGACCGGCCATAATGAGCGATGATAATCATGTTGTATGTGGCCGGTGGCTTTAACGGGCCGCCACTGGGTGTGGGTCGGGTGTGCTGGGTGTGGGTCGGAATTGGGAATCCTGCTATGGGGATTCCGAATTTCATCCGAAAAATTCATCGGATTCACCCGACACTGTCGCCCGCAAATTTACTAAATTATTCGATTTATGAGAGATATTATTTGACAGAGATTATAATCAGATGTGCCACCAAATCGCATATTTGGGGTTCATTTTTCAAATTTTCCCCGGGGTTAGGGGGGCGAACCACCGTCCAGACTCCGCGGTCAGTAAAAGGGGCCGCTCCGACACGGGAGCCCGGCCCGGTTCCAAGCACCATTCCGCCCCTGTTAATACGTACTTAGATTGCTTGTTGAGCATTTATTTAACTAACAAAACCAAATCAAAATACCAACGGCTTATTAAATCGGATTTAAAGAGCGGTCCGTCAATTTGGGTTGGCTTAAGTCATTTCAGCTCAGGCGAACTATAATACATTTGTCCTTACACTCAGCCAAACCAATAATTCAAAATTTACACCCGACTATATCATTTGTAATCGTTTGTTCTTTTTACACTCAGCATCGCCATTAATTCACAATTTACATCCCATCAAATTTATATAGCATAGTTTTTATCTCACAATGTTAAGAGAAACTGTAACTCATTCGAGTAAATTTTCCGGTTAATTATGAAGTTTTCCGATTCGTAGATATCTATCTATAACAACGAATGACAACTGTTTCTATAAATAGGTCCCTGGTATATACCGCGGTCCATTCAAGATAATTACTATATATATACTGAGTGAATATGTTGTAGTAATACGGTCGTGTCCAATAATTTGAGCAGTGGGCACCGGGTGTGGGGCAAGGTGGTGAGGCCTGGGGGATTATCCGACAGTAATAGGGGCGGGTCGGGGATTTTGAGCAGTGGGCGCCGGAGGTGGGGAAAGCTTGTGATAAGTTTGACGCGAGGCCTGGGGGATTATCTGACAATTTGATAAAAAGTTCTGAGACATTTCTACTCGTTTGAGTGAATACATTAGAGTGGAGTGAGGCCATAAACGGCTGCATTACTTCCCAAATTCTTCTTAGTTAGTCTCCAATCGACACAAACTAAGAGAGGAAATCGGAATTGACTCAATTACAGATTTTGTGATCTAACGCGCACTACACTAAGTCGCATATATAATATTTTCATTTGCCAACAATTTTATTAAGGATACATTATAGGAGATTAGATAAAGAGTTGACAGTTCTCACTATAATATGTAAAATAAAATAATGTAAAGGAAATTTGATGAAAATTTCAGTCAAATTGATCCACTCTGAACCGAGAATTTAGCGATTAAATCGGTACGATAAAAATCCAATCCAGTAAATATCGCAGGCTAGCGATGACAACGAGAGTTGATTATGGCCTGGATAACATTTCAGGCCTAAAGAAAGACCTGCAATAAGCAGATTTTGCTCTTGCATAATGCGTGATTGAATAAGTTTATCGGTTTCTACAGTATTGCATTGTATTTGGTTGACTGTGGGGTGATTTAAGTATTTAAGTATTATGATATACCAATAATTGTCATAGTCTAAATATACGCTATTTTACTTCCTTCTTTAAAACGACATGAAATCTAATATACAAGTGATGCAGGCTGTTTCAGTTTTTTGGAAGACCAAATAGAGAGAGAGAGAGAGAGAGAGAGAGAGAGAGAGAGAGATGGGTTTTAACGTCCACTCGACACAAACTATGTCATTTTGGGACTAACATATGGTTTAATTTTATCTCAATAGTTCGTTTGCGCGTAGGGGTCTTTAGCAGTGGGAGGAAACCGGAGTACCCGAAGAAAACCCACGATGCTGGATAGGCCACGTACTCTTTATTCAGTGTTTTTAATTCTTAGTTCTTAATTCATAGTCTTTAATTTTTATTTCTTTATTTGTTGTAGTATTCCGATATTTGTACACTAAAATTAACATTTATATCTTTAAATCAATATTTGATTTAGACATCGGACATTTTAATTTGATTGCAGTGTAATATAAAACAAATCTCAAACAACAAATTTAAAGTGTCAAAATGCGTACCTTTATAAGACATTTGTGATATCCGTTCATATACTGCTGGGAAGTATGTGTTTTTTTTGCTACAAAAATGTATATTATTTTTTGCCATATCCAAATTTACACACCTTGTGTGTGTTGTGGTGGTGGTGGTGGGGGGGGGGTAATTTCAAAATACGGATCATAACACGAAAAGCTAGATAGGGACGCATACCTCCAAAAAGAAGATCCATATATCTTTTCAAAATTGTAAAATATTTTCTGACATATTCATATTTACATTCCTTGTCAAATTGTTAAAATATATATAGTTTGGATTGTCTGAACTCTATCTAACCGGGAAGTATTTTTCTGTAATACTTTAAATAGTTATTTCCTGGCACAGTCATCGTTCGCCGAGCGAGGTTTTTTTTGGCACCTTTGTTGATTCCCCATTATTGTATGGCGACTTCTGCTTACATCGCCAAAATGTTCCGGTTCCATGAATTTCGAGAACTGTTTTTGTAACATGTTTTCGTAGACAAGTTTTGCAAAATTTGCATTTGGAAATTTGTTGTTCGAGATTTGTTTTTCGTTGTATTTCTATGATGAAATGTGAATGGGGGTGAAATGTTTGATTTTCTAAAATAAGTTCTATCTTTATATTAAAATACAATCAAATTAAACAAAAATACAATTTATAAACCCGATATGACAAATGTCTTATTTATAAAACAAATACACGTATTATATTGTACAACTGTCGAAATACGATATCAAATGAAGAAATGCAATCTAATTAAAATACTGGTGTCGTTCCTCAAAACGATTGTATCCTACAATAGTTGTAACAGCTACAATCAACATTACAACTATCGTAAGTAACAGTTTAATTGCGTTCCTCAAAGTTATTGTAAGGGAATTGTAAGTCTAGCAATTGTAAATCGTGCGATTGTAAACTTACAATCGTGATCTGTTTGCGTGATACCCTTTCCGGCAAACGTAGGCTTGCTATTACACAATGACATATGTCATAGAAGCGTCCTGCCATATTAAAATACGTGTAAGTGATTGTAACATAAACCTGTTGCTATCAACACCCGGCTGGAGATCTTGGTAGCATTCCTTATGTCATTGCGTAACTATAACTTGTTGTTGCCATGTCTTATCTAACTTTCTTTATCTGATAAACTATATTGAATGTTAAACCTGATATTATGCATGATATATTAGACAGGTGTCTAATGAGCTCCTTTGTCTAGAATCGTTTTATAAACTCAGAAGAGAAACGAATGCTCAGTCAGGTCCAGGAGGCCATGCTAGGCGGGTGCCTAGATGAAGGTACCTAATGGATGAGAGAGGTCCAGTCAGGGCTAGGAGTTAGGTCCGGCCAGGACTGAGCGAAGGCCATGGGCGCCTTGGCACGAGACGAGACGAGACGAGAGCTTCTGGAGTTAGCACACTCGTGCTAAGCCAAGCTAATTAAGTCATGACTCCCTCCATATAGTTAGTTCTACGGTCGTTTACATTACGATGTTTGTACCTAATATGTTAGAAGCAGAATAAAAGTATTATATTTGAAGTCACACCAGTGTTGTCAACAAGAAGTTGTTTTAAAGAACCAAATACTGTCACATTGCTCCACATCAATAGGTGGCCGTCTTATGGGAATGAGGGTCCCGTCAACGCACCCCAACACATTTGGAAATCCCCCGATGTCGTAAAAACCGATCATGGTTTGTGGGGCGGTCTCCAACGTGGGAAAGGAGTGCGTGAGAACGCTTTGTGTCGGAAGACAGACGTGGTTCCAGCATGTTAATCTTAAAAATTGACAACCTCGTCATCCTATAGCGGGAGAATATATCAACATCAGAGAAGACATCTAAAACACGGGTCCTGTCCCTGAATATCCTATCAGGATCAATCTTTCCCTTCTTTTGTTGTTGTATTGCAACAAATAACGCCATTTTGCATTCCACTACAATCGATTGTAAGTATAGGTTACAGACGGTCATAGTAACTTACAGAATTGATTGTAACTTACAACTATTGTAACTTACAATTGCTTTGAGGAACAATGTAGTGATTGCAAATAAAAGTTACAATTGGATTGTAGTGACTTACAACTATTGTAGGGTTACAATCGTTTTGAGGAACGGGCCCAGATCTATATTTCGTTTCGTTTTTTATATTTTCGATGGCCTACACCACACCTAATGTAGTAAAGACAAGTAAAACGAAATGTTGAACTATAAAAACGAAACGAAATAGGATCTGTGTTTTAATCAGATTGAAATAAATGAGAATTAAAAATTAAGTACATTAGATAAAGAGCTCTTTGGTCTTCCATTTTTAGCGCATAACGGATATATTCTACTAACACACGGATGTATATGTTAGACAATTTTAAATAATTGTACTACTAGCTGATGTAGTAGGTAAGTTGGGTTGTAATTTATTGCCTTTTTGTTCAGTTATTTACACATATTAATGTGGTTTTTAGATTATTTAAGAATTTGCACATATTAATGTTGTTTTTAAATTAAATCTGGCGTGAGTACGAGTGGTAAGAAATACCAATAGTGTTATCTATTATATATATTATGTCTACCATCCACATAATTGTATCATTGGCGTGGATAAAGACGAGAGCTACCTCATCATAATAAACTAAAAAATAATCTATAAATTGTACCTTGTATAAATATGTTCAATTATTAAATGCCTTATTAAGAAGTTACATAAAGTAATGATATTTTTCTAATATGTCATAACAATAGTTTTAACGAAAATCGTAGAAGGATCAATTGAACCTGGGCGCCTTCAAATTAGAAAGTTTTTGTTTGAGTGGCGTTTAGTACAAGTAACATTGGTTTATTTTTATAATTATGTCATAATCATAAAACTGTAGAAGAATCAATTAAAGATACATTATGGGAGATTAGATAAAGAGTTGGCAGTTCTCACTATAATAGTTAACAAGTATATAATATAAAGGTAATTTGCTGAAAATTTCAGTCGAATGGATCCACAATGAGCCGAGAACTAAGCGATTGAAATTTCCGCCTACCCTCGATCATCATTACTAAAGTTGGTAAGATAAACAGCATAGTCTCGATTATCCATTTTTTTAAAAAATCTAATTATCAATGGATAAAGGATTCTAATCCAACCAGCATCGAAGGCTAGCCTAGACATCTAGAGTTTTTTATGTTCGGGATAAGTTAATTAATGTCTAATAAATAATTTAGATAACACTCCTGGCCTAAAGAAAGACTTGTAATAGGCAGATTTAGCTCTTGCATAATACATGTTTAAGCCCGGGTGTCAGTAAATTAGACAGTTGTTGTTTGAGTGGGGTGAGGTACATAACACCCGTTTTTCCAGAGTAATTTGGTTATAAAAACTGTAGAAGGGTGAATTTATTCTGGTGTCAGAAAATTAGACAGCTTTTGTGTTTCGACAACTGGATCTTTTCTGCGACTGATCATCATATTAATGACGTATAATCTACCAGCTTGGATTCAATCGGAATTAAAATAAGACCATTAAAAGTCTTTTTAACGAACATTTATAGATAGCAGTGGCTTATTTACATCATCTGCTTGGATTGTCGAATGTTGCACAATGTCCATAATATATTTGCAAGGTGTTTCATTGAGTCAACTGGCGTGGTTTCGATTCGCCAGTCGTGCGTGACAAGCAGTATGGTTGCCTGTCTATCATCGTTGGTTTTCTCCGGGTCATCCGGGTTCCTACCACTGCCAAAGACCTCTATACTACGGAAATAAAATTGGACAATATGTTAGTCCCTAAATGACCTGTGTCGAGTGGACGAAAAGAAATAGCGCTTTGAAGCTTGACAAACAAATATAATTTTCATGTTTTATATAATAATAGATATGAAAGGGCGGATATAAGAATTTTCAAAGGGTCGGGCGCAAATTCGATGTTTTAACACTGTTTTTCGAGGAATAACCGATTACATTGCGGATAAAAAGGCGTAGTTTTAATTCCATACACTATATGGAAACATCAATTATTCCAGACAGAACGATAAAAACGAGCCCTATACTTTTATTCGAATTCTTTGAAGCTTTATATACAAAAATTAGTTTTGCATTAAATTTTGTATAATATTTTGTTAATTGTGCCCTTTGATATTTTTATATAATATTTTGGCCAATCAGTAGTATTGCATAATTTCTTCTGCATCACAAGGCCGAGCGCAATTTTCTTAGTTGTGGTATATAAACAAAGACATCCAAATAATTGTTCGATGACCAAAGCCATTTTTTTAGTCGTACTTAAGATCCTCACAAACCGGACAAAAACCTAAAATAATTGCGCTAAGAAAGATAACTAATTACAGAATAAATTATTGAGGATAATATATACAGTATTAAGACCTATATTTGCGTCTGTGTGTGTTTGTATGGGTTGGGACGAATGGTTAATGCGTCAAGTTTATCCCTATATCTGCGTCTGTGTGTGTATGGGGGTGGGGATGCGTGTGTGTGTGTGTGTATGTGTGTGTGTGTGTGTAGGTGTGTGTGTGTGTGTAGGGGGTACGAATGGTTAATCCATCACGTGGCGTGGTGTCGATTCCCCGGTTGTTCGTGACAAGGTGTAGATTTCCCTGTCTGGTCTCATGGGGTTTCTCCGTGTCCTCCGGTTACCACCTACTCTTAAAGGCCTCTACGCGATAGCGAATTAACGAAATGAAATTGGACCATGTTAGTACTGAAATGACCTAGTGGACATTAAACCCCATTTCCCGGTCTTTGGCGATCAAGCTTTTAGACAGTTGAAATTTGAAAGAAGACTTGAGCGTAGGAAATATTTCAACCACAAACAGATAAAAATAGATAAATAGATACAAGTTAATGGGTACCAGATAAAGATCATTTTGTAAACATTTACTGCTAATCCTAATCCTAATCTTAATCCTATGGGGCGTCCACATTTTATAGAGGACACGGTGATGTTACAAGTTCATGTGTACAATAATATTATGATTATTCATAGACATCCATTGCTAATCCCAATCTCCAGTTCCGAAAGGTGTCCCCATTGCAGTAAAGACATACACATTCCCCCGCAGCCCCTTCTAAACGAGAAGAAATTGCTAACTGTATAGAGGGAACACTGTTTATATTAAACTTATTTCTTTTTTCAGGGCTGGAAAATGTTGTTCAGTTTTATAATTATATCATCTTTAATACATAGTATTTTAGGTATGTATGGTATATACAATTATAATAGTATTTTAGGTATGGATGGTATATAGTATTCTTGGTATTATGGTATACCATTTTAATAGTATTTTAGGTATGCATGGTATATACAATTATAATATTATTCCTGGAATGAATGACACGTATTGTATATATACAATTATAATAGTATGTTAGGTGTGTATGTTGTATACAATTATAATAGTATGTTAGGAGAGAAATCATTTTTATACTGGTGTAGGATCACTTTGTGATGTAATTTCATTGATGCAAGGCATTATTTTTTTTTCATGTAGCCGAGCCGGGGCGGGGGGATCCGTCCCTGTATGCATGATACACTAGTGAATAAATCATAATAATATTATTTAGGTGTATGAACATGATACGTCATTAATATACAAATTAACTCAGTTTCGTTTTAAAAACGCCACTCATTATTGCAAGTCTATACGAATTTGAAACTATTTAGATTCACAGGATATACTGTTGTTGGACTGACATTGCTTTCTAAAGTCATACAAATTGTTGATATATCGTTCATGATTTGGGTTATGTATTTTATTTCCCAACAGCGAATCGTTCTGCGATACGTAAAGGAAATGTATATATTATTATTGTTGATATATACAAAAGTAGATACAATACCGTGGTTGCTCTAATTATCCTACACATGCATATATGGCGAACAATGATATTACAGTACTTTATGTATGTAGATACTAACTGTAGATCCCGCGACGGTAGTAACTATCCTATACTAGCATGTATCTATTATTATTGTTATATTTATAGTTCTATCCTATACTAGCATGTATGGCCGTGATAATACACATATATATACATATTATAATATTGTTATATTTACAGTTCTATCCGATACTAGCATGTATGGCTGTGATAATACATATATATTATAATATTGTTATATTTACAGTTCTATCCTATACTGGCATGTATGGTGTATAATAATGTATCTATTAATATTATTATATTTATAGCACTAGATACATGTAGAGATGTTATAGGTAGGGATTGTAGATACTGTAGCACCAACTATCCTGTATCAGATTACTATTTACAGAACTGTATGCGATCATGTGGTGTTTGTACACGTAAGATATCATTCTTTAAATTCATTGCAAATATCAGTTCTGATTGGCTGAGTTGGCCAGTGGAAAGTGTAAATTAATTAACAACCAAAGGTCTCACTTCTATATAATTTTGTGAACCACTAATTTCTCTGGATCAAATGGCTGAATATATATGTGTAGATATTATATTCATATTTATGACTGTTTGTTTAAAACTGAACTCCGGTTACAAAAATACCGAAATAATTAAATAAAAAAAAAGTTAACGCCCTCAAGCTGCCATACTTGTTTCCAATTTGTGAAATAAATATGGCGGACATTGAGGCTTATGACCTGGAAAGGTTAGACGATCTCTCCTCCAGTTTGTTTCTGTCAGCCAGCTATACACATCCGGTTTTATTCTTTCGCACGCTTCACTGGTTGATCATAATTATTTACAGTCTTACCTGATCAGACATTTTGCAATCTTCCATAATTTGGTATACTTGGGAAAAATAGAAGAATCAGTGAAGCGTGCGAGAGAATAGATATTTCACACACTATTTCTTTTTGTTAGTTTGTTTAAGGCAATGTCTCCAATTATGTAAAATCATAAACTAATTGCTGTTTTACATATTATTTACAGATTTAAACGTTGCTCTATACAAACCAACCAAACAGAGTTCTACCTATTCTGATCCTGAAGCTGGACATAATGAATCTCTGTCCCGTTCATCTAATGCTGTGGATGGTTATACTGATGCTAACTGGGATAATGGACACTGTGCACATACACTTTATGATTTCCGTAGTTGGTGGTGTGTGGATCTACAACAGATATATAATATTTTATCTATCAAACTATTTAATAGAGACAACAGTAAGTGTATTCAATCACTGTAATTTGTAATAGAACTGTCTTTAAGACTATATATTATGGTATTTTCCCTTTTTACACCATCGAATATACAGATTGTTTATTACACCATGCTGCAGTGGGTTGGGTGGTCGAACGGTTTAGTGCGTGGTCTCTACACCATACGGTCTGATATCGCTACAAGTATCGTGATGTCAATAATGTTATTGTATACTTATAGAAGCCTATATATAACTACCATTCATAATTTCTACTTTTCGCCCTTTCAAAACACGGAAGTCGAAAAGTAGAAGTTACGATAAAATGTATTTATTGGTGTCAGTAAGAAGGTGAAAACACGCAAATCAAGCCATAATGCAACTTGAAAAGTATAAATTAAGAAATAGACTCATGCGCTATTAGCGACTTCGTTATTTCTTAATTTCTTATTTTCGACTTTTCGCCTCGGAAGTTATACATGTAGTAGTCTGTCTCTACTTTCCAGATCACACTTGAATACGTACAATCAGGGTTCACACTGGTCTTCATATGTTTTCGCCAAAACGGATAAAACATTTTATTCCAAAAAAATAATCATATTTTTTCGCCTTCAACTGGAATATTTAATCTGCAAACAATGTCTGATATAAAAAACAAAACAAACTTACGACAATTTAATTTATCATGTAAGTCTATTATAAGACAATTATCACGTACCGGTATATATATGCTCGTGATATCAAAGATCTTTTATTGATTCAAGTGCGTGTGGTTTCTATTCCTCGCATAAACAAGGGAATAACGTATGATTTAATTTTATTTTAATAATTCGCTTCTGTCTAGGGGTCTTTAAACGTAAATTTAAGAGAGAGAGAGAGAGAGAGAGAGAGAGAGAGAGGGGGTCACTCGACGCCCACTAAATCAATTCGAGACTAACATGTGATTCAATAACGTATGTTTTAATTTTTTAAAAATAATTTGCTTCTGCCTAGCGGTCTTTAGCAGTTGGAGAAACTGGGGAACTCGGAGAAAACCCACGAGGTTGGACAGGCAACCCTTCTCCTTGTGACGTACAACCATATTCGCCCATCCATCCCCATCCCTACACTCATACAGACACACAAGTGCAAGCGAATTATTGAAATAGTTATTGAATCACATGTTAGACTCGAAATGATTTAGTGGGCGTCGAGTGAAACACCCCCCCCCCTCTCCCTCTCTCTTAAATTTACGTTTAAAGACCCCCAGGCAGAAGCGAATTATCAAAATAAAATTAAATCATACGTTATTCCCTTGTTTATGCGAGGAATAGAAACCACGCCACTTGAATCAATGAAAGATCTTTGATATCACGCGCTCGCGTTAAACTACTAGATCACCCAACGCATGGCATAAGTTGTATATTGTATATATACCGGTACGTGATAATTGTTTTATAATAGGCCTACCTAATAAATTAACTTGTCGTAAGTTTGTTTTGTCTGTTTTTTATCAGAAATTTCTTGCAGATTAAATGTTCCAGTTGGAGGAGAAAAAATGTGAATAATTTGTTGGAATATTATCCAATTTGGCGAAAACATATGAAGACCAGTGTGAGCCCTGATTGTTGTATGTATTCAATTGTGATCCTGAAAGTTGAGACTACTACATGTACAACTTCCGAGGCGAAAAGTCGAAAATAAGAAATTAAGAAATAACGAAGCGCATGTGTTTATTTCTTAATTTCTACTTTTCGAGTTGCAATATGGCTTGGTTTGCGCGTTGTCGCCTTATTACAGACATCAATAAATACAAAAATATGACTAAGTCGAAAGTCGCCAAGACGGTATACAAGCCAGCATGCAAGTCGAAAATAAGAAATAAGGAAATAATGATTATTTCTTAATTTCCTATTTTCGCGTTGCATTATGGCTTGATATGCGTGTTGTCGCCTTTATACAGACATCAAAAAATACAAAAATATGACTAAGTCGAAAGTCGCCAAGACGATAAACAATCCAAAATGCAAGTCGAAAATAAGAAATTAGGAAATAACGAGAGGCGGTATTATCGCAGTGTATTATTTCTTAATTTCCTATTTTCGAGTTCATTTTGGCTTGTATACCGTGTTGTCGCCTTACATATTGTCGTAACTTCTACTTTTCTACTTTTCGACTTTCGTGTTTTGAAGGGGCGAAAAGTAGAAATTATGAATGGTAGTTATAGGCTTCCGTATATACTTCCTGCGGTTTTAGTTTCATTTAATAGCCGGGTAATTCCACGTACCGTTGATTTTGATTTTCCTGGATATGCTTCAGGTAGCTGCTGATGCTGTTATTCCACATTTAAGCGTGATCTGAGTTGAGTGACGGTTCCTGAGCAATACCCGAATCAGCAATTTTGACCAATCGATTAATAGGCTACGGGCATTTCCATAAGCCATATCTCAAGAATAGTTACTTCAGTAGCCAGTTTGCAGGCGCGTATCCGGAGGGGGGGGGGCGCCCGGCGTACGCCCCCTCTATTTTTGGAGATGGCGAACAATTTTTAGCTCCATATATTCTCGCGAGAAAGGTTAACAAAAATAGTTTAGGTTGGAGTATGAAATTAGTTCTTGTGCCCTTATTTTTCACTTCGTCTAATATAAAACATGAAATCCTGCTTATATCCCCCCCCCCTACCTTTTAACATGGCTAGACTCTTCCCGTACCTTTTAAAATGGCTAGACTGGCTAATTTATAAGTTAATTTAAATATTCTTTTCTATTTTCTAGATAAAGAGAGATTACAGGGATTTGAGTTAAAGACAGGTTCTAGTGGTACATGTAATCAAACAGGATTTTGGTCAGCTACATCATGTTATAAAGATACACAACCAACACCACAAGATATATATACAATAGATAGATGTAATCAACGTACATCAACTAGTATATCTGCTAGGACAGTATATGTCAAGGGTTCACATCGAGAACTTAATTTATGTGAAGTTCAGATATTTTCTGGTAAGAAAAAATAATTCTATGCTAATTTATATACATGTAATGTCATTAATAAATTTTATGTTCCCATTGATGTCTTTAATTAATTTCGTGTTGCAGTCGACATTATTAATTAATTTCGTGTTGCAGTCGATATTATTAATTAATTTCGTGTTCCAGTCGATATTATTAATTAATTTCTTGTTATCGTCGATATCATAATAATTAATGACAATATTTTAATATCATGCCCAATTTTATCATTAATTAATATCATGCCCCCTGTGAAATCATGTTTTGTAATATCATGCTCTCGTTGATATCATTAATAATTTCATGTTCCCGTTGATATTATTATTTAATTCCATGCTCAATCGCCATGTTGATAACCCAGGTGTGAGAGAGAGAAATGGGGTTTAACGTCCACTCGACACAAACCTGGTCATTTTGCGCGTATGGGTCTTTAGCAATGGGAGGAAACCGGAGTGCCCGGAGGAAACCCACGAGGTTGAGAAGGCGCCCCTATGTCCATGCCACATACGCTCACACCAGGGCTCGAAACCACAGCCGCAAGCCAGAGGTGACCGGCCAGCTAGAGGTCGAAGCGCGGCACTCTAGACCACTAGGGACCATTTCATTAATATACAGCAAAAATTATTCTGATATATCAACATTACATATAAGATTTCACCTCAAAATCTTCGGAACACACACAATGTGTTTAAGACAAACACACGTATCACAATCATAAAGCTGCACTACTTCTGTCATGGTAAACGATGAAAGAGAGAGAGAAATGGGGTTTTACGTCCACACGACACAAACTAGGTCATTTCGGGAATAGCATAATATGGTTTAATTTTATTTCAAGAATTTGCTTGCACGTAGGGGTCTTTAGCAGTGGGAGGAAACCAGAGGACGCGGAGAAAACCCACGAGGTTGGCAGATGACCCTACTTCTTGTCAAGTAAGACCGGGGATTCGAAACCACGCCAGTTGACTCAATGACAGCACCCCCCCCCTCCTCCGGGAAACGATCAACATAAGATACACTAGTTTACCTCAAACCCTTATCTCGGGAGCCGCGGGGGCTCAGTGGGCAAGAAGTTAGATCGCTAACCTGGAGGTCCGATCGTCGTCGATCCCGTTGTTGGCCAAGAAAGTTTGTCGGATGTTCCGGCGTGATTCACCCTTGTCAGTGGTGCATAACAAGGAACAACGTATAGTCGGTCGGATAGGAAAAACAACAAAGATAACGTTAAATATCCTTTGGCACTTGGAATTCGATATAACAGGTTTCACGGTGGCTAAGTGGGTAAGACGCTGGCTCACTAGTCTTGGGGTCGGGTGTTCGATCCCAGCATTGGTCGAGAAAGTTCATCCATTTTCTCCGGCGTGGTTCCCCCTTGTCAGTGATGTAGGACGAAGAGCGTGACAAGGACGGCTGTCTAGTTGTTCGGATTGGACGAAAACCCCAGGTCCTGTGCACGTAAAAGATCCCTTACAGTTGGAATTCGACATTAGAGTAGGCCATTGTACCACTGTCCGGGCAAAATGTCCCTCATAGCACACACACACAGTATGGCGTATACCCGTCTTCATTAGCCCAGGGGGGTTGGGATGGCCTAGTCGTCTAGAGTGCCGCGCTTCGGCCTCTAGCTGGCCAGTCACCTCTGGCTTGCGGCTGTGGTTTCGAGCCCTGGTGTGAGCGTATGTGGCATGGAGATAGGGGCGCCTTCTCAACCTCGTGGGTTTCCTCCGGGCACTCAGGTTTCCTCCCACTGCTAAAGACCCCTACGCGCAAGCGAATTATTTAAATAAAATTAACCATATGTTAGTCCCGAAATGACCTAGTTGTGTTGAGTGGACTTTAAACCCCATTTCTCTCTCTCTCTCTCATTAGCCCAGTTAGGAGCAAAACAGTAGGACGTTAAACCCCAGTTCATTTTCATTTTTTAATAGAGTCTGTCGATTATGCGGTTTATTTATGGATAAACCATTTCCCCCACCTGCTCTATATGGACGTTAAACCCCATTTCATTTAATTTTCATTTTGCGATATAACAGTAGGCCGTAGCGAGCAAAGTGTCACTGTATGTCGAATGCACACCTTCATTCGTCCATCCGGAACACAGCAGAAAGACCATTAACTCCATTTCATTTCATTTCGAAACTTCATTTACACTGGTTGATAATAACAACTCCATTTCATTTCTAAGGACATTTATTTGAGAGGTGAAACCTTTGAATAAAGCAAACTAAACTTACCAGGTGAATTGTATCTGCCTCCAGAGTATCAGTACTTGGCCGCGTTTTATCTTCTAACACACCAGGGCCCTGTTTCCCCAAAACTTAAGCTAAAATCACTAAAATAGATTTTAACTAAAATCATAATGCAATTTTATGGTTTTCATGAAGATCGATTATAACTTATGATGCAATTTGAAAAGATTTTGGTTTAAATTGCTTGCGCTCGCCCAGTGCACATTTCCGTTGTGGGACCTTAAGGAAATATACTTCGAAAATGAAAACTGTTGACGGGTTGAACTATCGGTTACAATATCAATGGTGAGAGTTTCATACGCTGTAGCAATGTTTACACATGGTCAGTCAGTCGTAGAGAGACGAAATAAATGAGTTTATTGCGTATTATTCGTTCCGAAATGTATTGGTGGATTGGCATTGAACTGGCATCCTGCTTTTGTGATTTCAATGGAAATAATCGATAAACTTTGTAGTTTTATGGTATTCTGGATAACATAACTATTGAGAATGGTCACAAACATGTGATATTTCTGACTCAAACGACTAATCTAGACTGAATATTTGTTGAATTTTAAAAGTGATTAACAACTTTGAAACTGATACACCAAATAACCAATGTTTCCCACGTTTTGAAAATGCCAAAATGCCTAGCTGCATCTATCTGACTAAATGAAAACTGTGGTTTTGCGTGTAATTTCTTCTTGGGATTCTAATTTGGGATTCATCTAAATGCTTAATTTGCCTTACAATAATGTAACCGGGTGGACCGTAGCTGTATTTCCCATGAGAATTGTTTTTTTTAAATGATTGCATGTTAATAATTATGTTACCCTGGCCATTGGCAATATTATCATTCTATATGTTGCAATAGATGTAACAACGTAGCCCTAATTAAGCTATGTTAATGTCGTGAATTTAGGTTAGGAGAGGGTGGCGGCTATCCTAACTTAAAATTGATTTTAGTTAAAATTGTCCTTAAATAGGGTTGTGAAACGCCTCGATTTCAATTTAAGATAAAATTTTAACTTAAGATATAATTTACTGGATTTTAATTAAAGTGCTTTAAATCGTTTTGTGAAACTCGGCTATCTTAGTTTAGGATGAAATTTTAGTTCAAGGCGATTTTAAGGAGATTTAAGTTTTTGTGTAACAGTCTGTTTATATTCATCACCGCGTGAATATAATTTGGACCCTAGTTATGCAGTCAAGGAACATCAGGGAAGTTTCTATCTGAACGGATGACCGCCTTTGAACACTGGGTGCTATAGGATGTTAAAGGTCTATGGACTCATTTCATTTCAAGTAGTATATACGTCTCATTATTAATTAGATTCCTAGTCCTTAATTTATTCCCGAAATGAACTAGTTTTATGTGTAGCGGAATTTATACTTTATTCAGATATTTACTGGTTTAAAAAAAAGGGAAAAAAGATACGTTAACGATGATCTTGTGGTTAAAGTTTCTCTAGAATTGTCAGCGTAGTTTCGTCTTCTTAATGATGCAGAAGGTTAGGCCTGATAAGGAAAATCGTCAAGTCGCGTGGATGAGAGGACGAACCTTGCTCCTGTATGCATCATTGGTGATCATTAGTCATACTGGTGCAGAAAAATGTAGCTGTTAACACCCAATTCAATTCAGATCCAATTGGAACGACTATACTCTGTCCCTTGCCAGGCCCCCTGTCCTGCACCACTGACAAGGGGAACCTCGTCGGGAAATTCCGATGAACTTTCTCGACCAACGCAGGGATCGAATAATGAATCTCCGGGTTAGCGAGTCAGAGTCTTACTCACTGAACCACTGTGGCTCCCTCTGAAGATAAAAGAAAATGCATTCGAAGGATGAACCGAATGGACATGCAGCCTCATTGGAACATTAAATAATATGACATTTCCCTTACAGCGAAGATTTCGTTGATTATTCTAATGAAATATAATTTATTAGAAGCGGTTGGCATGGATACCAGGAAAATGACAACGTCATATTAGATCAGAAGTAATCTATCCGTGCGTACCAACGGGTCATAGTTCAATTAGGTTAATTCTATCAAGCGGCAGAGCTATATGTGGTATTATAATAACGATAGACTGAGGGGTTTTCATTGATTCAGACCTTTCCTTTCATTAAATTTCACTTTTGATATTGAATTCATTTTAATTTTGATTTGAATTTAGACATAACACAGTGATATACTGAATCTAAAGTGCATCCAGTTATTACATGTTAAACATATAATATATATTATAATGATATATATATCATCTATATTACAGCTGATCAAGTGATATGTAATAATGGATATTACAGTACATCATCTTCTACATGTGAACCGTGTAATAGATGTAATAATGACAGATGTAATCCTGATACTGGTGCTTGTAGTAATGGATGTAAACCTGGCTATTATGGTGATTATTGTGAAGACCAATGTAGTGATGGATGTTTAAACAATCAGTGTAATGAGACAGATGGTAGCTGTGCATGTAAAGACGGTTATTATGGTGATACATGTACATCAGTGTGTAGTTCTAACTGTAAAGACGGTAAATGTTCCACAACATCTTCATCTTCATCACCAGAATGTACAGATGGTTGTATTGATGGTTATAAAGATTCTTATTGTCAAACACCATGTCCTGGTAACTGTAAAACATGTCAACAATATGGATCATCATGTACAGCATGTAATCCAGGATGGTTTGGTACAAACTGTTTTTCACCATGTTCTAGTAACTGTGTCGGAGGATGTGATAAGTTAGAGGGTAGATGTGTTGAATGTCAACCTGATACAGTTGGTTTATATTGTAACCTAACATGTGGTACAGGGTGTCAACCAAGAACAGACCAGACCACGGTCACTTGTGATAGAAATGGTAGATGTAATAACTGTATTATTGGAAGGTATGGTGATACATGTGACAGTGAATGTACAGGGTGTGATGGGGAATGTGCTAGATATGGTGGCACATGTACTGACTGTACTATAGGCAGATATGGCGACAGATGTGATAAGATCTGTCGTGCAGGGTGCGATGGTGGATGTAGTAGAAGTAATGGTAGATGTAAGAACTGCATTGTAGGAAGATATGGTTATTATTATTGTGATAAGAACTGTAGTACAGGATGTGATGGTGGCTGTGGCAGAAATTCTGGAGAATGCACTAGCTGCATAGAAGGCAGATATGGTAAAGAATGTTATAAGACCTGTAGTAGAGGGTGTGGTGGTGGATGTGATCAAAGTACTGGTAGATGTACCAACTGTATTACTGGAAGATATGGTGAAGGATGTGATAAGAACTGTAGTACAGGATGTGATGGTGGATGTGATAGAAGTAATGGTAGATGTACATCTTGTATTAAAGGTAAAACTGGAGACAGATGTGACATCACCTGTAATACTGATTGTGCTGCTTGTTATAGAGATAATGTCAACTCTTGTACTGAATGTAAAGATGGACGATGGGGATCATCATGTAATAAACTGTGTAATACTAACTGTAAAACAGTAGTTGGTACAACTGTTGGTAAATGTAATATAACAAGTGGTGTATGTAGTGAAGGATGTAAAACAGGATTTTATGGCATAGATTGTAATAATGATTGTCGGTCTAACTGTAAAGATGGTTTATGTGATCAGATGACAGGTGATTGTATAAATGGATGTTTACCTGGTAAAAAAGGTTCAAATTGTACAACAGGTAGATTTAATTTTTCTTTTATTTTAGTACGATTCGTATGATGATATACTATGTCTAAGCTAGGCATTGCTTATGCCATGTTATATTGTGGTACTAGGAGTGTGTTTTTGATCACGAGGCCTGCTTTTATGTGACAACCCTTGGATTCTCTGGGTCCGTCCTACCACTACCAAATGCAGTGGCGAATTATTGAATGTTACAATACTAAATATTTGACCTGAAATGCTTGTTGTATGGAAGTTAGGAAATGTGGTCATCTTAGATTGTGGTAATTGTGAATATTTGTTTTGGTTTTCAGATTGTGCAGCAGGTCTTTATGGTGACAATTGTGTCAGACAATGTGGCAACTGTGGCAATAAAAGACCATGTGATGTAATTACTGGTAGTTGTGGACCTGTTGGTTGCGCTGATGGCTTTCAAGGTCCAACTTGCCATGGTAATTTATTATTTATTTAGCTAGAGCTGGTTCAGATTGTGTTGCCTTGGATGTTTAATAATTATTCACAATTTTTGAGATACTCTGCATCATTGACAGAAGAAACGCCCTTAATTTTTGTCGGTTCCTGTCGGTCATGGAGCCAAATAGTAAACAGCTGTAATATTATTCATTTCGGATAGATAATTCAAGCGCGTGGTAATGGTAATTACAAATCAACATTATTTTATTATTTATAATTTTCGTTTTTAATTGAATATGCGTCTGCCTTGGGAGTTGGGGTGGATGGCCAAATGGTTAGCACGTGCGCGTTGTATCATAAAGCCTGTCATTGAGTCAACTGGCGTAGTTTCGAAAATCCGGTTGTACGTGACAAAGACTGGGATCAACTTCCAACCGCGTGGGTTTTCTCCGGGTCCTCTGGTTTCCACCCACAGTTAAAGACTCCTACGCGCAAGCGAATTATTGAAATAAAAATTAACCATATGTTAGTCCCGAAATGACCTAGTTTGTGTCGAGTGGACGTTAAACCCAATATATCCCCCTCTCGCATCTGCCTTGAGTTTAATATTTCTTAACAAGGTATTATCCAGGAGTTGAAAGGGAAGACAAACTGTTATTTGTAACTGTATGGTGTTTGCAACCGGGGGCAAACTGGCAACAATACAGCGGTCCACCACTCAAATAAACTGTCGATCAAAACTCTGTTCAAAAATATTTTCATACCAGGGACGAACAAGTACCTGTATTTTTAACTATTTATTTTGCTGTATGTTCTAAATGTCAGAAACATCCTTATCCCTAACTGTATAAAGACTAAATTCTAAGATGACCACTTATTCCGGAACATTCCGAAACGCCGTTACATGAAATGGCGTAACATAATGTTAAGTGACATTACAAATACATAACTGTATAAATGGTGGGCAGTTAAGGCCAACATACTTGACACTATTAGAATAATAAACCTATATGATATGATATTATCTTTAATAGAACATGTACATGTTTCTACAAGTGTAGCATTAAGTCCTATGGTTTATGCTGTAATTGGTGTTCTGTGTGGAATACTAGCCACGGTAGCAGTCTTCCTCTCACATCATTTCTACAAGAAAAGGTAAAATTTATTATTCACGTCTTCAGGAAATGTTTAGTCACGTTTCAAGACGGGGGTTAATTGCCCAGTGGGTTTGGAACCTCAATTTCTCGCTCAGAAAATATATTCGAACAACCAAACGTGCTAATTAGCCGTGCCGTCGATTTGGCCCCGTTGTACCCTAGACATGTACATTTATACCCGTATGCATCTAAATGAGGAACGATTTGATCAAAGCCTCGGGTAAACTTGACGTGTTTCGATCTAGGTGCCTTGGCTGCCAAAAACCCTGAACACGACCCTAATACCGTTAATAATAAACTTATTTATGTAATCCTTATAAGACATATAGAAATAGATTTCACTAAAAATAAAACACACTTATATGGATATATTACTTCTGAATTTATTAACATGCTACGTTTCGATACACATACAGATATCGTTTTCAAGCATTAATTGCTTGAAAACGATATCTGTATGTGTATCGAAACGTAGCATGTTAATAAATTCAGAAGTAGTATATCCATATAAGTGTGTTTTATTTTTAACTTATTTATGGTTTAACAAAAATGTGTACAAAGTTATCGTCTCGACACAAACTATGTCATTTCGGACTAACATGTGATTGAATTTCATTGCAACAATTGGCTGTGGTGCGTAGTGGCGAGAGTATACCAGAGGTCCCGAAAAAAACCCACGAGGTTAGACAGGCGACGATCCTAATCGTTGTCACGTACGTGCGGGGAATCAAAACCCCGACACTTTACTCAATGGCAGACCCTATTATCCAACGCGCACATACATGTGTATTTAAAAGATCAACAGAGCTTGTATGACTTTTGATGCGCATCGATGTTATGCCTCCAGTTCTAAAAGCGATTAACAACGTTCCGCGACATTTATGTCCACTTTGAATGGCGTGAAGTATTGGGACCATGAGAGGACCTACCACATGGGCGTCACACATGGGGAGGTCCGGGGTGGTCGGACCCCCCCAATTGTTTTCCTGGGGGGGGGGTCTGAATATACTTGGACCCCCCCCCAAAAAAAAAAAAAAAATTTGGCAGAATAAAGTGCCCGAAATCTAATAAAACACTAATTTTAGGACTGGAATAGCAGTAAAACGCGTTTGCGGCCATCAAATATTCCAAAATTTTCTTGAGGGGTCCATACAAGGTCAGCTCCGCTTCTTCGCCCCGCGAAGAAAACAAACTGGCCGCAGCCTGTAGACCTGCTTCGGGCATTTCTAGTTTTGCTTCCCTAACTTTCTAATAAAACACTAATTTCACTTTTCTTTTAATTGAATACCACGAATTTATACTGAGTTGACTTGATTAAAACATTTTGTCTGGGGCCACTCTACTTTGTGCGACATTTTCGGGCATCGATTATTACTTGTGAATGCAACTGCAACAGTGTGATTGGATGGTTGGAATCAGAGTGGGATTTCGGTTACAAAACCATTGGACACTTTTGGAGTTGCTCACAGGCTAGAATAGCAGAAAACGCATTTGCGGTGGTTAAATTTTCAAAATTTTCTCTGGGAGGGTGAGGCTCCCATAGCCCGCGACGATTGATTAGTTGTTTGGAATTCTGGGCAGCCAGGTAGGCCATATTGAACCAAATTGAAGTTGCTGTATTCACAGGTTACAGACTGGAATGGCAGGAAAACGCGTTTGTGGCAGTTAAATTCTCAAAATTTTCTCCCAACGGTCCCGTCTTCATGGGTGTAATCGATTGATTGGAATTCGTGTCAGCAAGCCACCTTAATTAGGTAATATTAGACCACTTTGAAATTGCTTTGTTCATGGGCTGAAATAGCAGGAAAAGGTGTTTGCAGCCGTCAAATATTCCAAAATTTTCTTAGGTGGGGGTAAGCCACGCTTCTTCGTCTCTCGGGGAAGACCAGTGCCGCTGTCTGTAAACATGATAAACGTTGTATTGGTGTGATGTTTTAGTTTAACCCCGTAAAATATGCCAAACAGTGTTTACAGAAGACTGAGACTTTAAACAAAATTTATGGGGGTACCCCCTCCCCCCACCGTTGCGGACCCCCCCAATATATATTTCACGGCTACGCCCCTGGGCCTACAGTTCGTTATCTTAATCCCTCGTCGTCATCCTAGACTTTTCATATTTGGGTTTATCTTTACATTATCAAGATATGTTCCTTACATGGACAATCATCTTATTTTGCTCGGGCGTAGTAGCTTTATGCGTGCGCTTTATATCATAAGATCTGCCATTATTCGTGGTATTGATACCAAACTTGTACGTGCCAAGACGTATGGTGGCCTGCTACACCTCGTGTGTTTCCTCTCAGTGTTAATAGTATAGTGTGTTCTTTACTTATATGTATTTCAGACGCCAATCAACTCCTCGTTCACCTAATGAAGAAATTATTCCCGATTACATGTACGTTCCTAGTCATTTAAACCCGACTACTTCTACAACAGATGATACATTAACCACTGGATTTCAGAATATTCCTTCTAATACACGTAATGTAGACTATGTCAACCAGTCGTTTAATACCGAAGACAATACCGGAGATACCTATGATACATTAGATCACACATCAAATGATCTTAAAGCGCCAAATACATACGCATCTATAGATTCTAACAAACACAAATAGATATAATATTATAGTTTTGTATGATACCTTTATTTTTATATTAAAGTAGCTATATCATGTGTAACTGTAATGTATCATACAATACATTATATAAATCTATAGTATGTAACATGCAAGAGATACGTAAATTAAACATGATATATATTGAGTAAAATATTCTATACTTCAAAAAATACTTTAATAAAACATGATATATCGAGTTTATGTCTACAAATCCTTCATGCATTAAAATTTCATTTGATACCATTTATAATAAAACATGAGATGCGAGTGGTCAATCGTCGATCAGCCATTACCATATTATGCACCCAGGGCGACCTTCGGTTGCACGTATTTTCGTACTATAGTCGAACCATCTGCACCCGAATGACATTTAGTTCAACCAGTGGTCGCGACCAGCCGTACCATGCGATAAAGCACGGTCGGGATAGTTCAAAGATGGCTGACAAAACTAGACACTTGAGAAGATTTTCTGAAAAATATAATAAAATTGCCGATTGCCGTTGAGTTATTTACACCTTGGTCGGTATTATAGGGTCCATGTTAACACCCGAAAGTTAGTGAATGGGCATTGGAGTATAGATCTTAGGTTTGATTTTTTTCCGTCTCTTTTGATGAATTTGACAGGTTAGGATCTTCTTATATTGGAATCGAATATATATAGGCCCACGACGAAAAACTGTACCTGTGAAATGATCTTGGGTTGGGTGACATAAATCCAATGAAAAGAATTCTGATATTGACTAATCCTTTTTGTAATCTATGTTAAGCTTGCTTTCATATCGCAATATGTAAATTTAACCAGTTTTTAAAAATACGTGAGTAAATAGCAGAAAATATAGCAGGGGGAACAACTGATATGGTTGCCACCGTCAATGGCTAAGGCCATTTGCGTTCGGTTGCTGGTTCAGACTGTAGTCGCGACCATAGTCTACATCCGAAGGTCGTCCAGGTAATGTTTTCTTGAATGATTGCGCTTAAATTCCACCCACAGCCCACTTCATTGCTATAGATTATAACAAAATAAAATAATGTATATTACATATAAGAATTATGTATGATGCATTAGATAACGCATTTACAGATTCTAACATAATCAAATAGACGTAATCCTTTAAAAAAAAATTTATAAGAAATATTTTAATAAGGCATCGCATATTGATGTAACAATGTAGATTTTATATAAAATATATTTTAAAAAATCATGACAAATAAGATATATTTTAATAAATCATGACACATATATGTAATCCTGTTTATTTTATAAATGCTTTAATAAAGCATGATAATATACTGATGTAATGCTGTAGATTTTATATAAGAAATATTTTAATAAGCCATGATATATATAGATATAATCCTGTTTATATGCACGTGGTATGCAAGTAGTACGTAGCAATCAATGTAATAGGCTATGACTAATGGGTAGTGAAAGGATAAATCTACAGATTGTCAAATATACAGGTATACATTTAGCTGTATAGGTCTATTATTAAACGTTAACTACAGTAGAAGTATAGAGGGCACCCTAGGGTGCTTAGGGCAACCTGAGCTCGGTGCACCCTGAGGTATTTGGTTACGACACCCTGGGGTATTTCAGGTCGGGGGCCCCTGAGGTATTTGGCTGGGGCACCCTGAGGTATTTGGCTGTGGCACTTTCGTCCTGCCCCGCTGCCCGTATCTTTTGTCGTCGCCCCGCCCACAAAGACCAACACATGTTCTAAAATTCCAGTCAATAGTATTTTAATTATCTATGATGTAATTAATTATTCATAATTTAATTCCTATTTTTCATGAATTATTCATAATTTAATTCCTATTTTTCATGAATTATTCATAATTCAATTATTTTTTCAATAATGATATTTTATTTAATTAATTTTTTTTTTTAATATTTTTTTTTAGTAATTATTTTTTTTTAATAATTATTTTTTTTTAATAATTAATTTTTTTTCAATAAATTATTTTCATTTCAATTATTTATTTTCATAATCAATTTTGCTATTAATTTCATTCTTCAATAATTTTTTAATTTTTTTTTTCATTAATTTGTTTTTCAATAATTGATTTTTTAAATAATTAATGTTTTAAATAATTATTTTTGTTTCATTAATTTGTTTCCATTATTTTTGCTTCATTACTGTTTTGTTTCAATATATTTTTATTTGTTTCAATATTTTTTAAATTTATTTTGGTGAAATTATTTACTGATCTGGTGACAATTTTTTAATTTTAGTTTTTAAATTTAAAGGGTTTTATTTAAGAGAATTGAAACGAGGTTTAACGTCCATTCTGGCTAATAAATAAGGACTTGTAGATTAATATTTTGGAACTAACCAATCAATTAATTGTAGTCATTTGTAATATTATTGAGGTCAATTAAACTGGCGTACTTGTTAAAAACAATATACAAGCTGTATGTCGTTAAGGTATGGGAAATGTTTTATTTTTGATAGTTGTTGTTACTATGTTAATTAGTATATAAATTGTTTTATTTTAATTTAGTTTAGTTAAATCCCAACGTACTTGAAATATACATGTGTATTGAAGAAAAAATAAAAGTGGTTAGTTGAATAAGAATGTTGTTTTAATTTTAGCATTTGAAATATGTACGTATTGAAGAAAAATAAAAGTGGTTAGTTCTTTAAAACAAAAAAAAAACAAAACAAGGTTAATATTACATTATGTATTAAAAAGATGTTTTGGAGGGTCTTAGGTGAACTTTTGAGCTATATCCCTAAATATGCCAATAACCTATGTATTCTTGCTATGTCCTTTTTCAATTTAAGTTTTTTTACGACCAAAATTGGGTTTTAAATACAAGTGAAACGAAATTGAACTATTCAGCACATACTGGCTATTAAGGACTAGATTGATATACACGTCTTTTTTTGTTTCTTATTATCTACACTTGTAGCTGTTGAGAGTCGTGTGCGACAGAATAGAGTTGGGTTGTTATATTTTGGAACTTGAATATTCTCAGATTTAACCAATCAAAATGTAAAAATAGAGCGGGAGGAAGAGCCATGTCAATAACCTTCAAGGGTAAATAACACCTGTGTCCATTCTATCCTTATAGATTTATCATTCATTATTTTTTCATTAAACTTTTTTAAATCATTTTTTTGTTCATTATTTTTTCTCAATATTTTGTTGTTTTTTTTAAATTTATTTTGATTCATTTTATCTGATGAGAGTTTTACATTTAATAACAAGTTTTAATAAAATGTGGTAGCATTATGGATCTGTTCCAATATTTGAATTATGAAAATAATGTGACCAAGTTTCCACCCCCGAAATACGTTCTTTATATAAGTGTGTCTTATTTTCGTAACACAGTATTTTAGATATGATTTCGGTAAATCTAGTGGCGATTATCACATTGTTGCTGATCCAACAGTACCTCCCACAATACACGCACCGCGTAGATGTGCAATACATTTGAAAGACAAACTTAAAAAAGAACTAGAGTTAATGGTTCAACAAGGGATCATACAGTGCTGGATTTACCCTGTGGGGGCCCGGGACATACCAACTGTGTGGGGGCCCAATTGTTGTTTTTCTCAAACTGTTCGTACTGACCGCGGATCGTACTAGTATGTACCCCGCCCCTTGGAATTCCTGGGGTGTTTGCCTCCAGGAATCTTTTTTTTTTAAATTGGGATTAATTTCAGTGCATCTGAGACAATTTAGGCAGCGATTTTATTGACGTTTAGAATTCGTTGACAATTTGAGTATATTAAACATTGTCTTTTTCTCTTATGATGTTTTGGCCATTTCCCTTGTATTTTTGACGATACGCACGACAATATCAACAGTTAAGAAAATTCAACCAATTTTCTAACTGAGCATAGCTCAAATCAAGGCATAAAATCCCAAGCAAAAGACAAGGAGAATAAAGACATGAAATTTAGGCAGGAAACATGGGGTCCCCGGAACTGGTTAGGACCTATTGATTGGTAGAGCCGCTAAGTTATGTTATTTAGTTAATTTTAGGGCCTAACCCATCTCTGGACAACATAAAATCTGTTTGTATCTACCAGTCCCGGGCCCCCAATAGCTCTTTCTGCCCGGGGCCCCAATCCTCGATCCTTCAGCCCAGGTACTGATTTGGCTTCGTCCGGGATAAAATATTTGTATCACCCAGAATTGTGGGGGGGCCCTAAATGTGGAAGGCCCCGGACATTTGTTCCACTTCGACTCCCCTAGATCCAGTACTGGGATCATATGTACGATTGATAGCGGAGCCCCTATAGATTGGGTATACAGTTTAGCCTTCAGCGAGAAGCGAGACGGTTCTTTACGCGTATGCCTAGACCCAAAGGATCTAAACCGTGCTATAAAAAGAACATACCATAAGACTCCACCATTAGAAGAGATGACACACAGTCTGCCCAAAACTTGATGCCAAACCTGGACATTTGTTCCACTTCGACTCCCCTAGATCCAGTACTGGGATCATATGTAAGATTGATAGCGGAGCCCCTATAGATTGGGTATACAGTTTAGCCTTTAGCGAGAAGCGAGACGGTTCTTTACGCGTATGCCTAGACCCAAAGGATCTAAACCGTGCTATAAAAAGAACATACCATAAGACTCCACCATTAGAAGAGATGACACACAGTCTGCCCAAAACTTGATGCCAAACTGCCCTTACGCAAATGAAGCAATGACGCCACCCATAAGAAGCGTGGATGACACTTAACCGAGACCTGTTCGAAGTGAAAAATTTGATATCCGAAGTGTTCATTTCTACCGCACTTGCACATCAACACTTCAAATTTTCAATGAAATAAAGAAGGCAGAAATGATATTGAAGCGAGGATGACACCATACCAAATATGCTAATTAGGCTTCCGCGAAGTGTTCACTTCAAGCCAGTGCGTATCGCGTGTTTTGCTCACTTCAACCCGGTGCTTATTGAGTGTTTGGCTCACTTCAACCCAGTGCTTATCAAGTGTTTTGCCCACTTCAAGCCAGTGCTTATTGAGTGTTTTGCTCACTTCAGGTCAGTGCTTATCAAGTGTTTTGCTCACTTCAAGCCAGTGCTTATTTAGTGTTTTGCTCACTTCAAGTCAGTGCCCATCGCGTGTTTTGCTCACTTCACGCCAGTGCTTATTGCGTGTTTTGCTCACTTCAAACCAGTGCCCATCGCGTGTTTTGCTCACTTCAAGCCACTGCTTATTGAGTGTTTAGTTCACTTCAGGTCAGTGCCCATCGCGTGTTTTGCTCACTTCACGCCAGTGCTTATTGCGTGTTTTGCTCACTTTAACCCGGTGCATTTTGAGTGTTTGGTTCACTTCAACCCAGTGCTTATCAAGTGTTTGGTTCACTTCAACCTAGTGCTTATCAAGTGTTTTTAGCATGTTCAGGGTCAATTCATGTAGTTTCGCCCCCTTTCTATCTTTTAAACTCACTCGTGCAACAACTTGCCAATAATGTTAGGCCGTGAAATTTACTTTTATTTAACGGTGCTGGCTTCGTGGGGTGGGGTGGGGGGTCTGGGGGCGGGGACGGCAGTGGAGTTTTTAGGATGGGCACACCTGTTACATTCTACAGTAGGTATTTTAGAGTTCTGGAGGGTTTTTTTGGGGGGGGGGGGGGCGGAGCGGCAGTGAAGTTTTTAGGAGGGGCACACCTATTACAGTCTACAGTAGGTATTTTAGAGTTATGGTTGGCAAATTTTCTTTCGGTGGGGGGTGGAGGGTATTGTAACATTTTTTCAGGGGGCTTGTCACAGGCCTGATCTGGACTAAATTTCTATCGGACACTGATTTATCCCAGTTATGCTGAAAAGTAGCAAACATGAAACAAAATAACACTTTGATATTGATTATTTATTACTGTTTTCAAAATATTAAAATACAATTGATACAATTAACAAGTGGCTGCCATCTACGGTACACTTAACATCAGGGAATATCAATAGGGCCCATCCACTCACTGGTCCCAATGTTTCATATAGAATTAAAAACAAATCTGTCAATAAATTGTAGTCTTTATAGATTTCACATGTTTTCCGAAAAAGCGGTTTAAGTCTGAATGGCTGAAATTTACATGTATAGGAATTGTCCTGTCATGGCCCCAATGCTCATTCCAAATTAAAAACTCACGTCTCATCACATTCACAAGCTTTTTTTGAAAAAGGAGGTCATTTTTGAATTGCTGCATATCGATGAGGTTTGTGATTTCATGAATCCAAAGCTTCACATCAAATCTGAATAGGATCTGTTAAGAATTGGGACCTCTATGGAATTCCGTTTTTCGCTATGGGGCATAACAGAATTTTTTCACAATAAGGGGCAATAACCCATGAGGTCACAGTTGAACATGTTCAAAATCAATTTACATTGACTGCAGAGTTGTCCACAAACAAATCTCAACAGATGTATATCTGGACCGATATGTAAAAGTGGGAGCTTAAAAAAGGGCAGGTATAATCCTGTACAGTTTACACATTTGAGGCATTTTCTTGCATCTTTAAAACACCATATTCAACCCACAGATGACAAATGCAAGCGGATATTCAATGTTGCTATCAATCACCTCCACACCTTGTTCCGTCACGTTCATACATGCTGGGCTGGTATTCTGGTTTGATTAACCTGAAATTAAAACCAAAAAAATATTTAGTTAAAGATACATTCCGAAAAAAGTAATTATTATACGGTGGTTATTTCCAATAAAAGTATGGCAAGTCAGAATATTGGGTTTAACCTCCACTCGATACAAAATAGGTCATATTGGGACTAACATGGTTCTATTTTTATTTCAATAATTCGCTTGCACGTAGGGGTCTTTAGCAGTGGGAGAAAACTAGGAGACCTGAAGTAAAATAGGTTGCCAGGCAACGAAACATACACCCACCCACACAGCAGCTAAATCGTCCGGGCAGTCAACAAGAGTTGCCGCATATTAAGTAATTATCAGAAAATCATTAGAATTTGTTTGGATTTTTATAAAATTCTGCCCCATGCTAACAGTTAGTATACCAAACATTTAATATCATTCCTAAAATTGGATAATAATTGAGACCTCGAAATGGACCACAAGCTAAAAAAAGTCAATTTGCGTACAATCAGGAGCTATAATTCAGAAAGTTACAATCCGAGATCTTTTGAATTTTTCGAGCTCAAACGGATAAAGTTAAACACATAAAAGAATAAATAAAATAAAAGAATAATCTCTCTCTCTCTTTCTCTGCGTACTGTTCGAGAAGAGGGCGCCACCAGATTTCATCAAAATCGGTTCAAAATTGTGACCTCTACACTGTTCACAAGCTAAAAACGTGATTTTTCGTACAATCAGGGGCCATAAGCCATGAAGTTACAGTTCGATACATGCCAATATCAGGGGCCATAACCCATGAAGTTACAGTCCGATACATGCCAACATCGAAAGGAACCGAGATCTTATGGTGATAAACCTATGTTTTAAGTTTCATTGAAATCGGATAAAAATTGTGACCTGTCACAAACAATTGTGGACGGACGGACGGACGAACAGGGGCGACGACAATATACGTCCACAAATTGCTTTGGATCGATTGGCGGGAGTCCGCCAATTGGCGGAAAAATCTCATGTATGCATAATTCAGGAAGTTACGATCCGATGGGTGCAAATATCGAAAAGAACCAAGATCTTTGCGTTATAAACATACATGTCAATTTTTCATCATAATCCGTTCATAATTGTGACCTCTATAGGGTCCCACAAGCTGAAAACATGATTTTTCGTACAATCAGGGGCCATAATCCATAAGTTTTGATCCGATAAATGCCAATATCGAAAGCAGCCTAGATCTTATGGGGATAAACCTATATTTCACGTTTAATTTGAGCAGCCATTTTGATGAACTGTCAAAGTTTCGGGAAAAAAGGTCAAGGTTCGTTTATCGCATTTATCCGTACTAAAACCGTGCTGAGACAGGATAGCGCTTACACTAAGAAAATTTAACCGCACTGCACCTCGTACCGTGTCGAAACCACCTCATTTCAGTAGGCCAGATTGGCATGGTACTCAATATGGCACGCTTATGTTTGACCGGTTTACACTACAAAAAAATTAACCATGCCAGGTAACATTCCTGGAACACTTAAAATCTGTAATGTAAATGGTGTTAATGTGTACACTGGACCTTGTGTTTTTTGGACCATCCGATTCTGGACACAACGTGTTTGCCAGGCCCTCCCAGTCCCACAACGCTCCAGAAAATCTGGAGGAACTTTCTTGGCCAACCCAAAACTTCTTGATTAGGGTGCCTACGTCTTCTTAAGCCTAATCATTTACAATGTTCTAGGCTAAATTTGACCTGTAAAGAAAACTTTCATAAAAATCAATTTAAATATATTACCTACACATATGACTGTTTCACATCATGTCATACCCATCTTGGAATTCTTTACTTTAAAACTGGAGTTTTTCTGAAAAAAATGGGAAATGGGGCTAAATGAAGATGAACATGTATACGCTATGCAGCACTTGGCCTATGACCATGGGGTCTAATGTCCTACTCTTCCGCACCTAGCCTGGGCTAATAGAAGACGGGCATTTGCCATACAGTGTGCTACATGTATGTCGTCAGCTGCTCTATGCCCTACTCTTGTATCGAATTCCAACTGCCAAGGGATCTTTTACGTGCACATCACTGTGTACACAGGACTTTGGTTTTCTGTACCATCCATACAACTAGACAGCTGTCCTTTGACCATGAGGGTTTCTGTTGCTTTGAGGAAAATTGTGTCCTTTTGTAACAAATTCCAACTGTCATGGGTTTTTTTACGTTTACATACTACATGTCCAACAGATGCTGTTTTTTTTTATCCTATCTGAATCCGACAAGGAGAAATCATGCCAGTAAGTTCTGAGGAATTTACATAGTAACACCAAGATCGAACCCTGAACTGTAACAGTGGCGAGGGTGGATTCCATGTAATTTCCACATGGGAAATTATTCAATATGTTGAGAGCTGAAATGAAATGGGGTTTAACGTCCTACTCTTCTGCATATGCCGTACAGTGTGCTATGAGGGAAATTTTGCCTGGACAGTTATGCTACGGCCTATTCTTACATCGAATTCCAACTGCCAAGGGATCTTTTACGTGCACATCAACAATGTGTACATGGGACTTCGGTTTTTCATTCATACGAACAACTTGACAGCTGTCCTTGTCAGGCCCTCCGTTCTGCATCACTGACATTGACAAGGAGAAAATCGAGATGAACTTTCTCTTTCAATGCAGGAATTGAACACCCGACCTCCAGACTAGTAAGCCAGCAGCGTCTTACCCACTTAGCCAAATGATCCCCATATTGAGAGCTACGGTACTGGCAATGACTTTTTCTGACAGGATATCTGAACAACAGGTCGTCCAACCGGCAACCATGTCGTCCATGTATCAAACACAAGGACCATTGAACTAACCGATTTCTGATCATCAGACATGGACGGTGACAGCCCATGTTTACTTCAATTTACCATCTTATCTACACATATTATTCACATACCTCTACCAGCACTGGTGAACTATTAATTTACAAACTCTGGAAAAAAATAATAAAGACGAAAAATCATCTGCAGTGAAAATAAGAATGCACCCGAAATTAAAACAGGTTGTTCATGTTAATCATGATTTTTATATTGATCTAGGCCTATATAATATACTAATTTGCTTAGTACTAATAGTAGTATTACTACATGTATAAATAATAGTCTATTATACATGTAGTATTACTACTAAGCAAATAAGTATAGATCAATATAAAAATTATGATTATTAAATAGAGTATAGCCTACTATTACTAATTTACTACTATATAGTATCATAGTATATAGGTCAAATGATTTAATGACAACAATTGTGAATTGAACTATACTATGCAATCATCAATGCCCGGATGGCAATAATAAATAAGCCATGATGAATAGATGTAGTTCAAATTAAGCTGAATAATTTTCTTGGCCAAATCGTCAAATTATAAACAGGTAACATAAGCGACCTCATAGCAGTGTACATTTTAATTTTTCTTCATCAATCAATGAAATGGACCCTTCCCCAGTTCCACGCCATGACGACACCAAATCCAAATGTGAAAATGCGTGCGAGAATTCGCAGACTAAACTTATTTTTCCGCGATTTTCACCAACTTAGACATTTTGTTACTGATAGTTTTTAACTAATCATTAAAAAGCCTAGCTATGTGAAACAAAAAATGGTCTTAAAACTTCCAGAAATATTAGTATTGTTACAACTGAATAACTTACCTTAAATTGTTTGAATCACTAAATCAAAAAATCATGGCGGCATAATTTGAGACGAAGGCTACGATTGGATTAAATTTCACTTGTTGACCAATCCGAGCGATCTTTAGATAATACGAGTAAAAAAAAAACGAAAAGAAATTTAAAATTCTTTATTAACAGACATTATTTTGTCTTTGTTTGGTTATAAATTTATTTCCTAAACAAATTTTGAATTATGTAAGAAAACATTATTTTCCGTTATTTCCGTCGCATCTATCGAGCCTAGAATCTAGGTCACTAAGAAAACATTATTTTCCGTTATTTCCGTCAATCCATGTCGCATCTGCTATCCTAGAATCTAGGTCACAATCACAGTATAAAATAACTGTTTCAAAATATAAAAAATTCCTGCTTTTCTATTAGACTTTTAAAGTTTGTTTGTCGTGAAATAACTGCCCTTAAAATTACATCGTTGTTACTTGTTGTATAGGTCTATTCATTATTGAACAATTCAAAAAAAAAAGTAAATAAAAAAAAACAATAATAAATAAATGAAATGAAATGGGGATTAACGTCCTACTGTTCTGCTCCTAAACTGAGCTAATGAAGACGGGCTTAGGCTACGCCATACAGTGGGGTATGAGGGAAATTTTGCCCGGGCAGCGGCGCTACGGCCCACACTTAATATCAAATTCCAACTACACAGCTGTCCTTATAAATAAATAAATAATAATAAATCAACAATAATTTAATTACTTTATCCAGGGGCGGATCCAGGAATTTTTGCAGGAGGGGGTTTGCCAGGTTTCTGTTACGGAAATCTGCCATCATCGTCTCTAAATTACATTACCCAGGTAGCAGTCCTACATTGGGCCAACATTGGCCCAACATACGCAGTTACGTTGGCCCAATGTTATTGTCCAACGTTGGCCCAATGCCTTTTTGTCCATCGGCCCAATGTTGGCCCAACGTTGGCCGAACTTACATTGGGCCAACATTGGGCCAACATTGATCCAACATTGCATCTGGTATATTTACATCTGTTGGCCCAACATTGGGCCAATGTTGGCCAACTTACAGCCCCTCCCCTCCCCTTTCAAAATAGCCTAGACCTTATTATCCATGTATGGCAGCAAAATAAGGCCCCTAAGCCACCTAAATCTACCCAAATCCACCATTATTTCAACTCTTTATAAAATGAAAAATGACACATTGGCATTAAGAAAAATAAATCCTCTCCCCCCCCCCATCAACCTCCCCAAGGCACACTATTTGTTTTATTGTTCTTTTGGGTGGGCTCTTAAAGAAAAGTGAAAGCCTCGGACTCTAACCCGGGGGGATGTTGGGTATTCACCAAAAGTAATTGAGGGTATAAGGAATAAGTATGAAAAGTTTTCAAGACGATTGATTAATAATCACGGCCTGTATGACACACACACATAAAAAGAAAATGAGCGTGGCTCTGATCCTGAGTGTTGGGCATGCACCAAAAACAATAGTGATGATCCTTAGGGTATAAGGAATAAGTATGCAAAGTTTGAAGTAGAAAAAATGGGCATGGCTCTGCTCCTGGAGTATAACTGACTAAATATGTAAACTTTCATGAGTATTAGTTAATAATTGCAGAAATGATAAGGCTATAGTGATTTTAAAATAAGGTTTTCTCGACTTAGTGCCAAGCAATTTTAATAACTCTTTTAGCACATCCCCTTTACATTATCTAGTTCTTAACAATTAATAGTTCATTATTTTATCTTTAATCTTCGTCAGAGGAGAGTAGATCTTCAACTTCAACAGTATCTGCAAATAAATAATGATTTAATTACTACCACAAACTTAGGTCTAATAAATAATGGGGGGTTGGATGGCTGAATGGTTAGCACGTGGATGCTGTATCATAAAGCCTGTCATTGAGTCAACTGGTGTGGTTTTCAATCCCCGGTTGTACGTGACAAGGATTAGGGTCGTCTGTCCAACCCCATGGGTTTTCTCCGGGTCCTCCAGTTTCCTCCCACTGCTAAAGACCCCTACGCACAAGCGAATTATTGAACTAAAATAAAACCATGTTAGTCCCGAAATGACCTAATATCAACAATAATTAATTTTGTCATTTTAATATATTAAAAAGTTAGGCTCCTGTACCATTTCATTCAGATGCCAAGTTGGAAAAGTGAGTAAGATGCTGGGGTGCTAGGTTAGAGGTCGTGGGTTTGATCCCAGTAGTGCAGGAAGGATGGCCTATCCAGTCGTTCTGATGGGAAGAAAATCTAAGGTCCCATGTATACATTGGCGAGCACGTAAGAAAATGTAAGAAGACTTCCAAAATACATACCTTTTCTCACATGCTGCTCCTTATTCTTTCTTCTCATATTTCTGCCCCCCTCCCTATCAGAACTATAGCGAAGCCAGGCTTTAATGCGTTGTTCGGTGCTGGCCTCTGAATGGCCCTGTTTTCTGCAGGCAGCTATAATTTAAAAACAAAGATATCATCTCGTAAAATGTAATAAAAACCATTTAAAATAAATTCTTATACCATAAAGATGCATTACCAAATATTGAAAAAAAACAGGCCATAGATAATTAAAAAGTAAAATATTTAAAACTTTATTTAAATTACTCTGAGCGATGTAATCATTGTTTTGAGTTTTGATGGATATGTTTATTATCTGAGCAATTGTTCTTGTTAATCAAGAGTCAGTCTTGACTCTCCATTTTTAAATGAAATCTTTAAATGGCGATTGTATTTAATCAATTTACGTCTGTGCCATCCGTTGGTCTAGAGAGTTCATTATAGGCTTTTCGTGTAAATAAATGTCTAATTAACAATCTATATAATATTTGAAGCAAAATAAAAACCTGTAAATAGGCATATTTTGCTCTCCCATAATGCATCCTAAGTTTATCGTATACTTTTATCATCTAAGGAATTAACGTCACTTTTACTTCATTTATACAGTTATGAAAAACACTAACACTTCTGGTAAATGATAGTGATTCATGTATCATTTGCCAGTAGTGTCAGTGTTTTTCATAACTGTATAAATGAAGTATAAGTGAAGTTGTATCCTTTAATTTACATTTAAATGACCTGTTTCATATTTAAAATCAGTCTAGACATATAACTTTAGTATGAAATGTGAATGATAAGGGGAGACATCACAGCTGTCCTGAAAGATTGCAATGCTTAGAAATAGTACTATGTTTTACAGTACTATACATGTAGTTTGTGATTGTTCATAAATATCAGGAATCATTTCCTTCAGCGCTACAGACATGAAAATTTATCAAATGCTAAAATTAGACTATGAGATAGCTTTGTGATGTCAAACCGGGTCTATCAATGAAGTAAAATGAAAATAATAATACGAGATGAATATTTTAGTCTCACTACAAGCAATGTTTCTAATCTTGTTAGCATATATGCATAAAAACCAAACATAACAATAGCCATTGCCATTGAAAACTCAATAGAAATGTAAATACTTAGATATCTACTTACTAATAACAGCCTTTGATAAGGTTAATTCTGAGAAGGGAGATTTAGATCCCCTTCCCTTCCAATTATATTTGGTCGCAAGATTATTGGTAAAAACAGAGGACATGGATCTTTTGACTATTTCCTCTACATTACAACCGCCAAGGCTTGTGAGATGAGTTACCTAAAGGAAATAAATGAAACACATTTAGTATTTTATTATATTTCAATCACTGTAATATTTACAATCAATTATGTACAAGTACATAAAAGTACATAAAAAAATTACACTTGACTTGAATTAAATCTAAAACCCACCAGTACCAGCCTGCAATTATGGCTGAAAAGAGGGGTTAACAGTCTGGGACGTAAACAAAAATTTGAATCCAATACACCAGGGCTAGTAGTATGCCATCTGACACTAACCCGGCATTAATATCCACTAGTCCATAGTTCGAGAAGGTACAAGATTTAATCTTTAATATTTAGGCATACGTTTCATTGCCTGTCAACCTATCTTCTTAAAATTGAGGATGAATATCGCGATTTAATTACCCGTTCACGGTTCGGTTGCAATGGTCAAACGGTTCAAACAATTACAAACCGATATTCGTTTTAATATCATATCTGAACTTCAAACCCAGGAATAGTAGCCACAACAATGTCTTCTTTCACTAAAGACCATATAAATAGTTCATAGCACTAGTCATTTGTAATATATCACGGGAAATTAATGTCATTTAATTCCCGCTCGAAGATTTGTATATTTACATTATTATTAGCACTCACTGCAAAGCATGAGATAGCCCGTACTGGGAAATTACTTGTCTAATCGTATTTATTAACCTTGTCACCCTATAAACAGTCTCAAAAGCAAATCAATCAGTTTGATGTGCTGATATAATATTAAATTGTTATCACTCGAGCGCGATACTGTGTTCCGATAGGGTCAAAGTTGACGACACCCGGGTCACTGGAACCATTCAGCATGGCGTGTGTGTAATGAACACGCGTAGTAAATTTGTTGGAAATATCAGACTTGTTAATATAATAAATATCATTTTGTATTTAAAAATACAAAGGTATGCCTTCAAATATTTATGTTCCAACTAATCTTATCAAGTATGGAGGAAGCTTTTGTTTTTAAATCAAAATGATTTCAATTGGTGTATACGTGACCTGTCAAAGCGTGCAAGATGAAGAAATGAAATGTCAAGAATGAATAGAAGGGGTAACAAAATGTCCATACGCTCTAAGCTTTACTACAGAAAATCTATAATGAATTCCTTATGCAGACATATATAATTCATTGATATATCCGTGTACGTCAACAAAACAATCGACCTAAAACCTTTAAAATACATTTTCATATTAAAGCAATTGAATTTCGGAAACTTATTCTACAATTATTCAGCAGTGATATTTCTAATGAATTACCAAAACAGATTGGTGCAATATGGTGCAATATCTATATCATTGCTTCCATTGAAATACTATTATTCAGTTATATATAGTTTCATGTATTAGAATTTTACTTACAAGTGTTTTTAGTTTTGATTTATCTTTTAAAAGGGTTTCCACCTTGTCTATGTCCTGTTGGGTTTTGAGGGGAAATCCAAATATATCAACATCTAGATCTAGATCTTCCGCAGCCTTTCCGTTACTTAATGAACGAAGAAGGAGAGTGTTCTGCCGAACTTGACCGAGAATCAGTTCCAAGCGGTTCACAATCCATTCATCTGTTTCTGTTTGTAAAGATAAATGTAATTTTATATTCCCAATAAAAAACAAGTGGTTATCATGCAAGATACACCCAAGATAAACCACAACGAGCAAACAAGACAATTCAATATCATTCTGGTATCTGTAAAAATCTGATATTTTATGCTTTGACCTATTCAATCCAAAAATGTATTAACGACTAATGATCTAAGGCAGTTAGTTACCACTCGTCTAAGAACAATTATTTTTGTAACAGTGGAAAAACTTACTGTGGCAACGGTTTTCAGGTGGGGTTACCGGAGGTGATGAGGCTCTTGTCCTTGGTGTCTGCATTTGAGAACCTGCATAAAAAGAACCTTGTTATCCTTTGATCAGAGGTGGTCTGTGAATATTCGAGTGGTTTTGTGGAGAAATGGCTTTCAGTTGGGTCTGAATGTAAAGCACAAAACCAAGTTTTAAAATACTTACTGAGGTAACAGCTTCCTGTCGTGGATTGGGATACTGCAGGTGTAAATGTTGGAGTCCTTGGTGTCTGTACTGGGGGACCTGAAAGAAAAGAACATTAATGGTGAGGCAGACATGATTTTTTTAGGTTTCAGGGTATAATTGATTAAAGAGAGAGGTAATATAGGGGTGTGTATATTAATAGGACACGTTTCATTTATGGTTAACTACAATAAATCATAAGGTACATTAATTTTAAAGGTACCTTACAAATAAGCCTACGACTTTTTTTTATATAAAAAATGAGTTACATTCCAGAAAGTTATTTTGATATTTTCAAAATACTTACTGATGTAACGGCTTTCAGGTGGGGTTACCGGAGGTGATGAGGCTCTTGCCCTTGCTGTCTGCATTTGAGAACCTGCATAAAAAGAACCTTGTTATCCTTTGATCAGAGGTGGTCTGTGACTATTCGAGTGGTTTTGTGGAGAAATGGCTTCCAGTTGGGTCTGAATGTAAAGCACAAAACCAAGTTTTAAAATACTTACTGAGGTAACAGCTTCCTGACGTGGATTGGGATACTGGAGGTGAAAATGTTGGAGTCCTTGGTGTCTGTACTGGGGGACCTGAAAGAAAAGAACATTAATGGTGAAGCAGCCAGGATTTTTTATGTTTCAAGATATGATTATTACAGGGAGGTAATAGTTATCTTCCCTAAGACCACAAACGTTATTGATGATGTCCTTATTCGCAGGGCATGTTTTCAGATATAGAAAGAGTAAACTATTATCATTGACATCCCATTTAAATAATTAACTATGCCCCACCCCATCCCGTGTAGCATGTATTTGTCACAACGTACAGGTCATCTGAAACAATTAACAGCAGCCTAACACTTATGTACTTACTAGGAACTTGAGGCAATGGAGGGCAATTCTGCTTCTTTGAAATACGTTTTAAAGGTGGAGCTTCCTCTTCATCGCTTGATTGATACCTCATAGGGGCCTGAATGCTAATAAAAAAAACGTATTAATAATTCAATGTTTTGATACACTAAAATGTTCAAAATTAAATGTCATTAAATTATAAGCCTAAATACTAAAATATTCACAATTAAATGAAATAATATTATACTGCAGGACTACAGCATATAGTGTCTGAAATTTCTTGCATATTTGTACATCAAATAAAACTTGTTTAATACAGGACACTATAAAAAGCTGAGAATTAATTATCATTTTTTTGAATGCCATTGACAAGAAGTTCAATTCCATTCTAACGGGAATCAGTTACCAAAATTTTCATGGATGCTATTGGACCTTAATCCTACCGACGTTTTCGTTGACTGGACCCCTCAACATCTGACGAGCTTAAATCTGAAAACTCTCTCGCTTTATCAAGCTTCATTTTTGCTTTTTCATAAGATTCTGAAAGGATAAGTATGTACATGTGGGCATTAGACTCAATACATGTTTAAGTGGCAAAATCTTTATATATATAGTTGAATTACAGTTGGTGTGAAATGGAACTAACCCATGCATAATATAGTGGCACGAGGTGGAAAAGTGTATTTTATGAAATATTAATATGACAGGAAAAAAATAGTAATCAAGACATGGGTTATAAAAAGCAAAGTATCTGATGGTACAAATTTTGTGTAGACTATACCTGAACTGATGTTTGATTAGGAAGAAACATTATTTAAATTAACATACCATAGGTTTTCAGAATACGGACTCTGTACTTTTGCCAAGCACAGCTGGCCATGTTTGGCTTTGCAGGGTCTTGTAGAGCCTTTTTAAGCTCTCTATTCTTTAGAGCTGGCCAGTAACAAAGAATTTCTTGAGTACTGGTAGTTTCTAAAATCCATGAATATGGCACAACCTCTACCTCGTGAGTATCGGAAAACACTACCACAGCAAACATTTTGATTCTACAGAGAAAAAATATTTTTATCCTTAAAAACATCCTCCAATAATAAGATTTTACAATATTTTAAACTGAACAGAAATCATTGCCAGCAAAAAATAGTGTGAAACGTAGTAGAACCGCATTAAAAGAAAAACGAAGTTTGGAGAGGGATTTGAAGCAAACGTTTGATAGATGAATTAGTTTGGATATATATTTAGTCCAAATATATCACCAAATCACACAGTTTGTGATTTACTGGTATCTTGATTTATGATAAATTTATGGCAGGTACATTATTTTAACAATCGCCTTGATTGAACTTCAAGCGGCTAAAGACGACAAAAACATCCAATTAAGGTCCCCGGTAGAAACGGAAGATAATATAGAAAGTCAAGACTGTGCTATATTAGGAGTCTAGTTGACTATTTAAAGAACTGAGTTAACTGAATGACCAAATAAACTAAGACCAAACACATGAAAAATAGACGACTTCTACAAACTAAATGTATCACAACTGACAACCAATATACCCTACTGCAATGCCATGAAAAGACGAGTTTTTAAGACAAAAATGAAAAACGTTACCATCCGATCTGTGTGGAATTTATATTTAAAACTGTTGTTTACGCTCGAATAACAAAGACAACTTAAAACATAACGCTAACGCTAAAATATACGTCCACATTCCTGCTTTGATTGATATGGTACTTTGTCAAGAAGGCTAGGCGTTTGGTTTGTTTAGCGTTGAGGGTCGTGCACCAACATTAATAGTTGTCGTCCTCAGAGTATAAGGAATAACTATACCAAGATAATCCATTCAGAATTGTGCCTTCCTAACACTAAAGGCAAAAAGTGGGCGTGGCTCTGCCCCTGGGGGTCGGGACATTCATCAAAATCAATAGTGGACGCCCTCAGGCTATAAGGAATACATAAACCAAGTACCACGCTGATTTTAAGAAAATCCAGTTAGAATTGCGGCTTCTAGACGACACAGAGACACACAAAAAGAAAATGGGCATGGCTCTGCCCCTGGGGCTTGGGCATGCACCCCAAACAATAGGGATCATCCTTAGAGTATAAAGAGTAAGTATACAAAGTTTTAAAGAAAATACAATAAGAATTGCGGCCTGTAGGCGACACAAAGACACACGATAAGAAAATGGGTGTGGCTCTGCCCCAGGGGGTTGGGCATGCATCCCAAATGATAGGGATGTTCCTTAGGGAACAAAGAATGTGTATGCTAAGTTTCAAAATTATAAGTTAAGAAATGTGGCCTGTAGACGACAAACAAATACATACTAGAAATGGGCGTGGCTCTGTCCCTGGGGGTCGGGCATGCACCAAAAACAATAGAGATCTTCCTTAGGGTATAAGGAATACGTATACCAAGTTTCAAGAAAATCCAGTAAGAATTGCGCCCTGTAGGCGACATAAAGACTCATGAAAAGAAAATGGGCGTGGCTCTGCCCCTGGGGGTGGGGCATACACCCCAAACGATAGGGATCATCCTTAGAGTATAAGAAAATGGGTGTGGCTCTGCCCCAGGGGGTTGGGCATGCATCCCAAATGATAGGGATGTTCCTTAGGGAACAAAGAATGTGTATGCTAAGTTTCAAAATTATAAGTTAAGAAATGTGGCCTGTAGACGACAAACAAATACATACTAGAAATGGGCGTGGCTCTGTCCCTGGGGGTCGGGCATGCACCAAAAACAACAGAGATCTTCCTTAGGGTATAAGGAATACGTATACCAAGTTTGAAGAAAATCCAGTAAGAATTGCGCCCTGTAGGCGACACAAAGACACACGAAAAAAAAAATGGGCGTGGCTCTGCCCCTGGGGGTGGGGCATACACCCCAAACGATAGGGATGTTCCTTAGGGTACAAAGAATATGTATGCAAACTTTCAAGATTATAAGTTAAGAAATGTGGCCTGTAGACGACAAACAAACAAATACTAGAAATGGGCGTGGCTCGGCCCCTGGGGGTCGGGCATGCCCCAAAAACAATAGGGATCTTCCTTGGGGTATAAGGAATAAGTATACCAAGTTTGAAGAAAATCCATGAAGAATTGCGCCCTGTAGGCGAACCACAGACACACACACACACACACATACACACACACACACAGACAGGGGCGACGGCATAATACGTTCACATTATGAATGTGGACGTATAAAAATTTCACAGCATTGTGTGATTATAAGCGTTGACAGAATAACAGACATGGTCGATTGCAATCGTCACATCTACTGGTATGTACGTGTATGTATTAGTGGGAAAGAAACAAATCCATTTTGATATGGTAACAGAACAGCTTTTGCTGTTATTTCCGATAACTGAAAGACAACATATCTTTTATTAAGTTTGCTCACAAATGCTATACCAATATCCAGAGAATCCAATGGATAATGAAAAAATGATGCACGAGAAGTAAACTTCCTGCACACTAACATCACAGCTTCATTAAGAAGAAGAATGTTATTGACAATATAAATGTGCTGGCCAATATATAAGGCATTGTCTCCTTCTTTTGTGGATATGAAAAGATTTTCTGTATGAATCTCTGAATATTGTCTGTAAAGTTGAAAATTGTTTGGGACAGGACCCGCAGAATGTTCTTTTTTGCAAATAGTTTGGAAGTTAAATGATCTTCCTGAAATTCCCTTTTTCTCTTTCAGTCGCCTTACAACTTGTTGAAGAGGGCATGTAGGTGTTCTGAGCAATCTCTTTATGGACTTCAAGAAATTTTCAAATGGAAATGCAGAAAATTGGTCTAAAGGACCATACAGTCTTACATCATTTGCAAGATGAATTAGGCAATGAACATTATATGAAACCAAATGTTTTCCATACATTTCTGCGAAGTGCTGTACAAAAGAAATGAGAAGTTGTTCAGCATAATCACACTTCGCGGGAGATAAATCTGAACTACATAAAATAGTAATAGCAACATGCAGCATTGTGAAATTCCCCAAAACTACATCTGGTATTTCCTTGCATTTTAGTGCAACTGGTCCAGTATACAGAAGAAATGTCCGAAATTCTGTAGCCTTCCACCTATCCATTTCCTGTAATGAGCGCCCTTTTCTTGCAAATTCTCTTGGTAAGTGAGGTCTATAATTGATAAGATTATCAGAAACTTTCCTCACAATATGGGAAGAAAACCTGACAGAAAGAGACCCTTTCAGCCAAATACTAAGAAGTTTTCGTACAACTCCTAAACATACCAGATGCATATAATCCAAAGGGAATTGTGTAACCATTCCCAACTTCAGCTGAACTAAATCAGAATGTCCTACATGATGCTCTTCATCAGCCATAGATTTAAAATCAGCATCCGATCTGAGAGTTGAATTAACAGCAGGAAAAGACATTCGATTGTTGATGTAAGAACCACTCTGGGTACACTTATCACAACCTGAATAACCATTGTGACCTTTTGTTTGCTTTATAAATGTTCTAGCAGGGGTATCGCATACAAAATTTAAAATATCAACTTCAACAGGGAGGCCATGCACTTGAACTAATGCCCTTTCTTTGATATCTTTCATTTCATCAATGAAATACTTCAGATATTGATTGACATCTTTTGGTTTGGTCTGGCCTACAAACAACCCAATGACAAAAGGCACCTTTATCTTTTCTTCTATAAGAAGACCTAAAATCGGCCAAAATTGTGTATTGCTGCTTTTAAAAAGTGGAAGTCCATCAATATTTAACTGAAGAGACACTCTTGTGCATGATGCAAGTAAATCTGGGTTGCTTTCTAATCTATACTTAATACCTTCAGCAACACCAAAATGAAAATAAGAACCACCTGCATGTTCAATTACATTACAGGACACTGGCGTAGCTAAAAGAGTTCTAGAATCTTTCGGTAGACTTGGATGATCATGGTGTAAAATATCTAGTAAAGTGTTTATATGGCAATGAGGAACATTGCTATTAACAGCCCATTCCTGTAATTTTGGTCTAAGATCACTTTCTTCCCCAGACTGCTCGGATTCATCAGATGTAGAAATGTTTTCGCTTTCCAAAAAAGATGAAAATTGATCATATTCAATATCGTTACTAGTGTTAATGAAATCCATATATTCACCAACATCATTTTTTTGCACTGTTACAGTATTATCAAAACTACTGTCTGTTTCTAATGTATTTTCTGAATTATCAAAATTAGATGCTACTACGACATTATCTGCGGCCAGAGAATCTACAATCTCTTTTGCACGTTTCTGGGCATGGCGAAGGACACTACGTCCACAAAGTATTTTATTGTTGTACGCCATCATAGCATTTAAATAAAGAAAACGAGGTAAAGATTGTGCAAGACAGGGTTTTGGAACTAACTTAATACTCAGGATCAATCCAAATGCTTACCAACACTAGTCTGAAATAAAGATCATTTTATGCCTTTTTGTACTAGGGACTTTAATCCGGGAGGTAAAGATCTTTTGGAGATAAAACTGTATTTCAAGTTTCGGGACTACACGTACAGTACACTATTTGCAGATGTGAAGCGGGCATTTTGTCGGCAGTCTTATAAAAACGTGACAGTAGTTTAACAATACACACAATTCAGTCATTTTTGTTATAAGAATAACTTTCGTGACTATATGATGATGTACACAAGAGGACTAAAAAGTATTATAATAAGTAATCTATTCTGTACCTAAACAATCAGTTGAGGTGGACATAGTCTAGATTAACTTAAAAAATAGATAAAATACAAATTGAAAGTTATACACTCTAATATGTGGAAACAAACTGATATCAGTTACCTAAGCATGAAATTGGAAACCCTATAAATTTAAAGATAATAGATAATGGAACAGTCCATTATACAGTGCTACAATTAGCGAAATAGCCTCTTCCAATTCCTTGCAACAATTAACCAAGAACCTAAATGATTAAAATGCATTGCAATTATAAAATAAAAATACTCAAATTCCAGAACTTAAATAAAACATATATATATATATATATACATAAAATAGAATAAATAAAAGATTCTACTCTCAGGTAAAAGTATGTAGAAATATGAAGTTTCTAGAAAGAAAAAACTAATTATTTCATCTTAGCTAGCGCTTTCACCCACTATATATATATAAACTAAATTAAAGAAAGACACCAAAATACTAATTTGACGGTTGCAGCAGCATCTTCTGTTATTAGATGACAAATGGACCATCCTTCGGAGATGGAGATGACATATTTTACAAATGTTGTTCACGTGGTTTTCAAAGCTGAGACGAGAATCGACAAGAATTCCAAGATTTCTCACAGTTCTACAATTGCCTTCGTTATTCTTTTATTATTTCTTTTTTTTGATACCGTAATATTATTATTAAATCTACATTAATACTATTAGATGTCGATCTACGGCTGTTTTTATTAATAATTTGTATTGTGAAGCCAATTGATAAAAAAATGCGTTACGTCTACCAACTACCAAGCGCCCGGTCGAGATTTTGCCGTGGGTAACAAATCTCCGTCAAATCAAATAGCCCAGTGACATGTCGTATAGAGATCCAATGGCTTGCTATGTGCTGAAAATTATTCGTTTACGGCTATGTATATAATATGAAAAAAACTGATGATTTAATTTATATTAGATCTACTTGCGCAACAAAAAAACGCAAATGTCTAGCCTAGACTAGTGCAGATCACGTCGGTTCTAAATTCTATGTCGCTTGGCCTAGGCTCGAGTATATTCTGAGCGGACTGACACAATCATGCAGCTGATCCAGCTAGTTTTAATAGTTAAATGCGGTCGGTAGCACGATTTACCCAAATCTACCCAAATCCACCCAAATCTACCCAAATCCATCATTATTTCAACTGATATCACAATAATTTACATCGATAATTGATCATATACAGTTCTTTCTGTCAAATTGTCATTTTAGATTTAAAATCGTAGCGTTTTTGTGTCAGAATGTGATTTCCACGTAACTTTGGAAGAACTACAAATTTAATGGTGGTCTGCATCCATGTGGGTATATACACGAGTTATGTCCCTTACATAGGACGACGAAACACGCACGAATTGTTGGATTTTAAGACAAAATTTTAAAGTAATTATGGCATATTTAGCTAAACGAATGATAGTGTATTAAAAAACGATAAAAATAATTGTGATATAAGCGGAAATAACGTGGTTTTGGGTAGATTTGTGTATTACACTATTCCCTTTGTTTCGACTTCCAAACTTACTTGGAAATCGCATTTTGAGGGGCATTTTGACAATAAAAAGCTGCGATTTTAAATTAAAAATGTCAATTCCACATAAAGAACGGTATATTATCAAATATCAATATAAATTATTGTGGTATGAGTTGAAATAGTGGTGGATTTGGGTGGATTTGGGTAAATCGTGCTACCCCTTACACCGCGATCGTCAACGAAGTCTATGCCTACACAAGTTCTCGATTAGCCTAATTAATTGTAAAGACCTTAATCAAATTCGAGGGGCTTTTATATTCAGCTTAATAATGATAGTCTCTGTTACTGCCTGATGTATATAGATGTGCGTGTTTTACATACATGTAAATATGGTTCAAATAGTTTGTGTTTTTGTTTTTTTTATTATAGCCTTAGAAGAAGCAATTGACGATTTTTATATCATTTCCACATACACAGTTGAGAGTTAAAATAGAAGAAGCAATTGACGATTTTGATATCATTTCCACATACACAATTGAGAGTTAAAATAGTTGGACTTACCTTCGTCACGAACCCCAAAAAAACAAAACAACCTGGCGCCCTAGAAGCATTTTTCGCGGCAACGTAATAGTCACGTGATCAGTTTTCGCGGCAAAACAAAACGCGGGAGCACGATTTACCCAAATCTACCCAAAGCGTTACCACAACGATTTCGATATCATTTCCACATACACAATTGGGAGTTAAAATAGTTGGACTTACCTTCGTCACGACCCCCCCCCCCCCAAAAAAAAAACCACCAAAACAAAACAAAACAACCTGGCGCCCCAGAAGCATCTTTCGCGGCAACATAATAGTCACGTGATCAGTTTCCGTGGCAAAACAAAATGCTAGCGTTACCAAAATATTTACTGAAGAATTAACCGGGATATTTGTCAGCTTCTAGTTGTTTCACAATAAGCCTTAATTAAAAAGTATTGTGTTATTAAATGTCAATCTACGTCGTTAACCAATACACCCGAGATTATAACGTCAATTTCTATAGATAAGCCAGCGCATTGCAATTCATGTTTTAGGTCCGTATTATGCACTGAATGTGTGTAGCAAACGCTGCACAGCAACTTAATATACATTAATCACCATTTTCTGTGCTTTGTGTTATTATTTCAATTGAAAAACACTGGATGTAAAAACCGTGACATTTAGGTGCGGGAGAGGCATCTCGCTTACAGGTCATTATACATTTTGTTTAATACTTGACGGACGCACACGCTTTTTCTTGCTTTCCCGACCCGTGTCTTCAGCAACATTAAAGTAGACCATTATCGCCTATTTATTACACCAATAACTTTAATGCGTTAACTGAAATTACGATTCCCGAAAAATTATAAAACAAATAAATGATCGATGTCGCACACCGCCGAGTGGAACCCGACGAAGTGTTTTAATCCGCAACCAATGCAGTACAAATTCGACGTGTTCAATGACAATGTTTTTTTATACTTAAAAGTCATCGAATTTCGGGCCCTTTATTTTACTGACAAGAAAGCAGAATATTTTCTCTCCAAATAATATTTTGAAAGTTCCGCTTTAACTTTCTATGAGGATTTTGAGTGTGACTTTTTACCTAAATTCTAAATTGCCGTCGGGGACAGTGAGTGCCAGCCAATATCATGACCTTGACACAGGGTACAACCCTGTAACAGACCTTGCCGGTCACGACTTTGACCTTGACATTTATCGGCGAAAGTCTGGGTGGTACATGAGGTTTTGGGACTTTTTCGATCCCAAGGTCAAGGGTCAGATCAAAGGTCAAGGTCCCATTTGAAAAGTAAGTGAATTGCCCAGCCAAGGTCATGACCTTTGATTTGCCACGCAAACCATGGGCCCCACCATATGTCCGGAAGCACCTGACTGGTATCCTTGACATTCAGATGACCTTGACCTACAGGGGTCACGTGTGCCGAGAAGACAGTTTGAAAGGTCAAGGCCCAGTGATCCTGATTTTATTAGATGGGCCCCTAGGTGTAAAAAACCAAAATACTTCCGGGGTCCTTAGCAGGTCAAGGTCACGACTTTTGGTTGACGATTTTAAAAAATGAAGAACAAATGTGGGATCAGTCTATCGGGTCACCAAATCCCGGGCCGATCGGAAGTTATTTTTTTGGCAAACTTCCCTACAAAGTAAAATAGTTGAGCATTGAAGCGATGTGGTCAAAGGGCAGATAACTCGCCCATCCCAAATCGGATCCGACGAACTTGAGGTCACGGCCACTTAAACTAAATTGACCCAAGGGAGTCTCGTGGTGACCTTGGTTTGACAGTCAGAGGTCAAGGTCAAGGTCAAATTACCATTTTGCGCCATTTTGACCCACTTCCAGTCTCCGTAGAAGGTTTCAAGGGTACCACGTGACGCACAAGGGTCGATTTAATGGGGATAGCCGCAAGAACTGGTTCCGGGGAAGATCGGAAAAAATAATGATTGAATTAGGACCAACGGGGGAACTGGAGCCCCACGGGACCTGGGTGGGGGCATTGGAATATGTGGCTCAGTTTGTGGGACCATTCTTGGCCTCAGCCTCAAGTTTCATACCTATTTCACTTCTGGTTCCGGAATTTAGCCCCAAATCACAGCAAACAAAGTCCCTGCAGCTGCTTTTTCCAAGTCTAAGTTCAGGAAATGGAGCAAAGCGTTCCAGGTTTGATTATAATATAAGCAGCAGGGACGAGCGTGATATTTAGCTACTGCACATTAAAGTCAAATGATAATTAACGTGAAAATTTACACGAAGTATGTACAATGTTGGCCCAATGTTGGCCCAATGTTGGCCAAATAATGAATGGGAATACGTTGGCCATGCGACGTTGGCCCGACGTTGGCAGTGCGACACCGTCGCTGGCCAACCATTGCCGACATTGGCCCAACGTAAGACTGCTACCTGGGAGGGAACCCATTCCCCATGGATTTAGAAAGCTCTCCGACCGGTTTCGCCAAAAAACCTGTTTCCGACGCCCCGGTAGTAGATGGCCGATTCACAAATTTCCCTGTGTGACATATGGTATAAAACAACAATTGGACACCACCAGGAATATAAAATTCTCTGAAGTACAGAAATTAAATGAAATGGGTTTAAGGTCCTACTGTTCTGTGAGCATACCCCATACAGTTTGTTATGACGGAAAGCGGCACTATGACCTGCTCTTATATCGAATTCCAACTGCCGAGGGATATTTAACGTGCATTAGTAAATTCGACACTCCTACGACGTGCCTTAATCCCATACCTCAGCGTATTTTTTGCCTACGGCCTAACATTTAAGTTATTTTTCAGTTCTTAGAATCATGCCTGGTTATACCAACATGGAGATTTAGGGCGTGTTCCGCCAATTCTCAAATTGTCCACCGTCTAATATTTGTTACTACACACAGTATCATGAAGATCGAATCACATCTATATGGCCTTCCGTTGAGTTTGAAAATATTATAACCACACGTTTTTCACTTGTTTTTCTTCTTCGGAATACGATATGGACGAGATTTCGCCACCATCATTACACGGGACTAGAGTTCAGCAGCCGTTATAGCTAGCGATTCACTTAATTAGATTCAAAGTTATCGAATCCCAACGCATCGGCCAAAGAAACTGGTTATGATATGCCCCTCGAACTCAATCAAGACGAAGTTGAGAAAGGCCGTCTGTCCCATAAGCCTCAGGATATATTGTTAGGTTCTCTAGAAAGCACCATGACCTTTAAAATACTCTTATCTGCGATTGGTAACGCTGTATTAAAACTGGTCATTTTATTTTAGTGAAATAGGCCTCCATGATTGGAACACCAACAATCTTACAGTACAACAGATAAATGAAGGTATTATCAGAAATCTAACCATTCATTTGTTGTAAAATGAACCTTAATATCGGATATTCTTTATTTCCTTTGTTAAATAAATTGGATAAGATCTATAGTTAAAGATACTTTTCCACGTACAAGCTATGTTATTTGATGATATATTTGGACTTAAAACATATTTTTACTAAATAAACATACATTATTCAAGAGCTAAATTTGCCTATTGCAGATCTTTCTTTAGGCCTGAAATGTAATAAAGTAAGTATAAGACATTTACTAAACATGAAAAGACCTTAATCAACTATTATTGATGGCATCTTATGTGTCTGAGTTTCATTGTATTTGAATCCGTTCTGCTGCTGCTGCTTAACGCTCATTCATGATTAAATCCAAAAAAAATGATAACTAACCGAGACTTTGTTTTTTATCGTACCAACTTTAGTTATAATGATCGAGGCTAGGCCTAAAATTCAATCGCTAATAATTTGGTTCCAGGATATATTTCAGGGAAATAAGACATTTTCACTCTAAATATTTTGTTTTTGGGAACTCCTCATATATGACATTTTTAAACAATATCTATACCACCTATATCTAGGGGCTTAGTTTACCACAACTAAATTGAAAGATGCCCAAAAAATTCTCATTCTGAAGAAGCAAAAAAATGAATTTCGCAAAATAGGCCAGATTCGACCAATTGACTCCCCACTGACGATGATGTAAACAAATTAGACAACGAAGAACAAACTATTTATTATTCAATCTGGGTTACATTTTAAAATCTTGTACTTGTTGGTTTATCTGGTTTTTATGATGAAATACAGATGAATATATTGTAGTTATTGGTTTACATGAATATATTGTTGTCTATAGAATTAATAATTTATAAAGAAATTACTAAATAGCATGTAATTATTTAAGTGGTAAAATATTAAAATATAGGTTTTTTTTCATATTATACTTATATCAGTTGTTAAATATATTATTGAATCTAATCATAGTTGTTCTCTGTAGCAAAAAATTAACTATTCTTATTCCAACAAATTGATTCTCCACATTTCAAATCTGGAAAAATACAAAGCATGGTTTATTTATTATCAATAAACACGTCACCACATTGTTCAGAAAACTCGTTTCATCGAAAAAACAATCCAGAAAATGAATTTATATAGAAGAATACAATTTGTATTGCGTCGAAGACCAATCAGACCATTTTTTGTTCATTGCGTTAGTTCGTTGACCCGTAGATGGCTCCACATTTGTCAAAATACATTATTTTTATAGCTAATCAATTCGGAGAAATACAGTATTTAATATGATAATTAAAGTCATGCCACTGCTTATACAAAAATCTATTCTCTGTGGGCCATCCGCGAAATAAATTTCTAACTTGGGTTGAGTTGTCTTTATTGGGTTGAGTTGACTTATGATGAGTTGTCTTTTGAATGTGTTGTCATACATTCTTGAGTGACGTCAGCGCATGGAGTCGATGACAAAATGGTTTGCATTAAAGTAATAAATGGTAGACGATTAATAACATCATTGGGTGAATGTACTCATGATATTTGTTATCGTGACAAGGGATGATAATGATGGGTCATTAAAAATAGAATAGTAAATATTTACCTGCACAGTATCCACCAAGACATAGTGTTCCAGTCACCCCATGACAATCCTCGTGTTTACTACATGATTCTATAAAATAAGTTATGTATCATTAAATACACACACGGCAATATCAAACTATCTATCAACACATATGTGAAGTCCAGAGATGGAGGCGATAATAGTCGCTAAACTCGAATGATTCGGACCTTGTGGGACTAACAATGTAGGCTTTATTTCAACCAGACTTTTATTACAAGATGGCGATTGCATGATGGAAGAAGCTGGTCTTGCAATCTAATACTTGCATGGGTAATAGCCTAATAATTTACAGCATGTGTGGCAGACGACTCGACCACGCAACCCACTCTATCTGAATATAGATGAGGTGACAATAATTCAGGTAAAATGTTGGCCAATGTTGTGATTGGCCCCGTAGCCAGCTCATAAAATTTGAGGTGGGGGGAGCTACTGAACGTTTTGGGAGGGCTAAAGATATGGTCGGCTAAGAACACTCTTAAGAATTCATTATTGTTGGCGAAATATTGGGGGGGGGGGCTTATTCGATTTTTGGGGGGGTAGCACCCCCCCCCCCCCGCGTGGCTACGGCCCCGGTTGCGATTTTCGCATTGTCTTCGCCCAAGCAATTCCTAAGGTTGCAACGTATACAATTGCTTTCGGAATGAGGCCGCGACGAAGACTAATGCATGCGGCACTCGACAAAATCCTGGATCCGGGCCTGTTCTTATATATAATGTTTATTGTCAATCTTACAGTGTTTATAGTCACAACCAACAGATAATATTTCAAATAATATTTGAAACAGGCAGTGAACTGTTTCAGAACTTGTATAATTGTATAAGATACATGCTTATCATATTCCCTAGAGTTGTATTTATCACAAGCGAATTGAACTGAGTTCGAGGTATATTCAAATAGATAATATAAGTATAATATAAATCATACTTACCGAGACAAATACCATCCTTACATCTGCCACGGTTCATTTCACATTTTTCGCCATTAGCCAGCTCTATACATTCGGTACGTAAACCTGTAATAAATATAATTTACAATATAGAATTGTGTTTGAGATTATCTTTCATAAGATATAGGAAAAATATGATCAGGTTGACAAACTACAAAATCTGCTAAGGTATTAAGCTAAGCGCATACAAGTGATCAAGTAGATCAGTATTAATAATAGAACTAAAATCTGAACCACGCCAGTTGCCTGAATGACTGACCTAATGATACAACGCGCACGCTAACCATTTGGCCGTTACATCCAATACCTATTAAAGCTGAAAAACCTTTCATTTTGAACTCTTAAAAATGATATTAGTTGTTAGTAGACGTCAGGGTCATCATGTATGAAAAGGTCAAGTGCCATTGAACAGCTTGGCCATCAGATAGAAGATTAAAAATCGTTAATATCTTAACGTGAAACCTGAAGTAAACAAAATAAAAATTAAAAAAATCGGCTCACTAAGCACTTGGAGTGGCGTCAAAGCAAAAAAAAAAGTTTTCAAAAATCGAAATCAAAAGGTCGGTTGAAACATCGATTTGAAGGTTTCTAGTCAAATTCAATACAGCGGTCAAACAGTTGAAAACGTTATGTAAGATAATATCTAGGACTAACATCAGCAAAATGGAAGTAGCTATTTTTGTTTGGGAAAAACACGGAATTTCGGGAATAGGCCATTTGATGGCATCGATGTGTTCCTTATTCCTACAAAGTTTCTATGACAGATACGCCACCTTGAATATGGAAAGAAATGCTTAAGAAAAATTTTGCAAATCAGATTTAGAGTGGACTACCGTCAGTGAAGGCCCCAATGGGATTTGTCCAAAGAGTCCAAAGAGGAAAACCCGGCGAAGGTCCTTTGAGAAATAACCGAGATATTGCAATGTTTTAGTTCTCTACGTAAAACTACCTTGTCTTTTAAAAATTACCCAATCTACGATTTAAGAAGGCAGCGAAACACTTAAACAGATGTTTTATGGATAACATGTATCTATATTATACTTACTATGGCAGACTCCATTGACACACTGACTACCATCATAGCAGAACTGACCTTTCCCACAATGATCACCTGAAACAATTGAACTATTACAATATGTTTCTGATTTTTTTACAGTTTCTCTCACCTGGGTCAAAACGTGAATAAGTCCACGTGACAGAAAGATTTTCATTACCAATTTCATATATTTAATAAAGAAGATTAAAATTTTATGAAAAATACTAAGAAGAAAAACACTAAATCAAACATTTGGAAAAAATCACATAGGTAAGAATGGCGTTCCTGTCCTCATGTACCTGTGCTAGCCATGAGAGAAAGCTGTCAGAAGGGAATTGAATCGAGGGGCGTGACGTCATGGCAATTGGCGTAGACCCCTGACTTAATGGGCTTTGATTGGCTGCGACTAAAAAAGAACCGGAATCAAGACAGCGACACGCTTGGCCAGGAATCACCGCCATATAGTTCATGCCACCACCCATTCTCTATCGAAAATATGGACCAATCATGGACACATTGGCTATGAATGGGATAATCTGGCTCCAAATACAGGCAATTCTGTTTGATATGGGCAATGCATAACAGATTCATGTTTTCCTTGGTGCAAGCTGGTACTGGGACGAACCCGAATATAATCGCGGCTACCGCCCGAAAGGGAAGCCTGGGCGGAACGCAACACATTGATATAATCTGTCCTGATTCTAGATGATACCATAAAAGGTGAATAAAATGGGGTCTTGCGCCTTACTGTTCTGCTCCCATTGGGTTAATATGCCAACTTATATGATAATGTAAAATTTAATAATATTTTAAGTTAGTAAAAATAAATAACATACCCCTTGGAAAACAAGGTATAATCACTCCATTAACATCATGACGTAAACAATTTTGATCTGAAACAGAAAACATATACAGATGTATAAATAAAGTTTAATAAATCGGTCGACAAATTAACTTATTTTAAAGCGGGAGTTTCATATTTTCAAAGAAACTCAAAACATATTTTTTTTCTATGTCTTTTGCTCAATAGGTTGTCAACTCACTATTATACAATCATAGGTATTATTTTTCACACTGAAACATCTTTCACATCGGAAATAATAACACAGTTATCTCCTTGTTTTCCCATTCCCCCCATGCAATTGCTATCTTCAAACTATATATTACAGGAACTCATGGATTGTTTTGAAACTGTGCATACCAACGACCAACATAATACAGATGAAATTGTTATGCAACTAATAAAGCCATACAAAATGCGTCACTTAGTTTTTCGTATAACAAAATGATCCTGTAAATATATTTTCTTATTATTAACAATATTCAAATGGGAACACATCAATAACAACACATTTGTACACTTATGGATGTTTAATCTGTAATCAACGGTACAAAGTCAGAGGGGTCAAAACCAAAAGTACCACAAAGATGGTTAATTGTCAGTAGCGCATGTGTCCTCACTGGCTCTTATGCACGCTGTGGAGCACAATTAACCATCTTTGTCGTACTTTTTGTTATACCGAAAACTAAGTGACGCGTTTTCTATGGCGCTCAGTATATCACAGGAATTCACGGATTGTTTTGAAACTGTGCATATACATACGACGAATTTATATAGCACAGATGAAATTTTTATGCAACTAATGAAGCCGTACTTGAAATACTTTGTAAACCTTGTGTAATCAAGTTGTACAGCTTATGACGTCTTGAAAATGTTTGTCAGTAGAGAATTTTTGAAATTCAATATATTCCAGGCGCTAAATCGTTAACATTTGGGACCTAGAAATTGACACAAGTGGGTTGTAACGCACATAATACTGTAATATGAATGTATATAAACTGATTTACATTCAATGGTTTTTCTCTTCTACTCCAATTTCAAATTAGTTATGTTCGACGAAATAAGCCAGCACTCTCAATCGAATTCAAATTTCTAGAGTCTGGTTATCCCAGTCTACATTCGCCGTTTGATTTGGTGCAATGTTTCTAGCTTCGTTCCTCGAGTCTCTTGCTCGAACTAGGTCTGAAACGCATTGTGGTACACGATTCGTGTACCAATGGTAAAATGTTTATTTTGTCTTAAATATTGGATATCAAAAGCCCATCTTTTTCCGGTAAGATCACAGCATCGATGTTGATTTAAATTCATAAATAATTCGTGTTTTCAATGTTTAAGATTTTGAATGAAATTGAGTTAGTGCCATAGCTACTTTAACAGTTTTGATACATCTTTACATATTTTAGCCACATCCAATTATTACCCAGACGGGTTCATTAATTGTATTGCAAATAATGATCTTTTAAATTTGTTTATAAATTTAAGAGTAATGGTCTAATGTATAGACATTTATCAACAGACAGGCACCATATTATGCTTACCTTTATTTAGACACTTATTTGCAATACAAACTTCATTATCGGCACACCTTGTACCATTACAATTATCACCTGAATATAAGAGAGAGAGAGAAATGGGGTTTAACGTCCACTCGACACAAACTTGAAACTAGATCATTTTGGGACTAACATATGGTTTCATTTTATTTTAATAATTCGCTTGCGCGTAGGAGTCTTTAGCCGTGGGAGGAAACCGGATTGTCCGGGGGAAACCCACGAGGTTGAAAAGGCGACCCTATCTCCATGCCACATACGCTCACACCAAGACGTGACCGGCCAGCTAGAGGTCGAATCGCGGCACTCTAGACCACTAGGCCATCCCAACCCCCCACCTGAATATAAACAAACTATACAAATTAGAAAAAATCAACATCATTTACCATATTTACTTATTGATCATGAAAAAGCAATCTGAAGAATATGCCTTGTTAGTTGGTAGACTAATTCACAGATTATTCCATGTAAATTTAATTTGATAAGTAAATTACAAGAGTATAGCTATGTTAAACATACATTATGCAAGAGCTAAATATGCCTATTGCAAGTCTTTCTTTAGGCCTGAAAAGTAGCAATTAAACATTAATTAACTGATCCAGGCCTTAATCAACTCTAGATGGCATCATATTTCTCCGATATTAAATAGATTAAAACGGTTCAGCGATACTTTGATTTAATCAAACATGGAGGAAAGAGACTAAGCTTCGATGAACCAGTACGGTTGTTGAAATTGTTGCACACATCAGTCAAACCTTCAAAGGCTAATCAGTGGCGGATCCAGGATTTTTTTGAGGGGGGTGACAACCCAATGTTTCGTCTCACCGACCGCGGAGCGATGAGTGCCGCAGGTATGCATCCGAGTGCCGTAGTTTTCCAGATTATGAACCTAATAATGAACAACTGTTTGAATGTTATCGAAAATGTACCGTCAATTTTCTTCGCCAGTGATATCAGTCCTATCAATACCGTCGTAAAATAATGTATAATTTATGCATCAGTCTGACAAAAGTGTTGATGTCTTCATATGGCGAGGAAATGCTTCGATGAATTTCCTGCAAATGTCCTTGTTTGAAACGGGAATATCAAAGCCGTGCATGGCAATAATGGCAATGTCTGACAATTTCTCGGTCGCTAGTAACATAGATGCTGATTGTGTGTCTGATAAGATGCCCGCCATGTGCTATATAATATATATATACGGCCATGCGTGTACATGTCCCGGTGGAAGCTTGTAGGACCCTGGATTCCTACACACCCTGGATCGGCCCCCGCTAATATATATCTTCACTTGCAATAGAGTAATTTGAATCAAATTTTCAAATTATTTATTTTACATGATCTACTATCGAACTATTATAGCAAAAATGGCCAGTTCTTTATCTAAATCTTACATATGTATCTTTATTGTTATGTTGAATACATAACATGATTTGTTATCAATGCAGCTGTTAGAAGACTAGGTGCTAGATCCAATTGTTAAGGTCATCTCAATTTTCGTCAAGGTCCATCAGATGTAAATAAGGATAGGACACGTTATTGTTGGTGAGATTGTAGGTTAGGGTAAGTGTTAGAGCTGGGTCCAGGGTTGGGGTTTGCATTAGCGCTAGGCATATTTAGATCACGTGACCTTTGACCAAACTTGAAGTCGGCCTTATCAATTAGATCTCTCCAAGACTAGTAGAGGGGATTTTACGAGAAACCGATTATGACTAATCGATTTGCAAATCCTTTTAAAACACATTTAAGGCAAAAATTAGCCTAATCGGTTTCACTTAATTGTCGTATTTACCACGACGATTATGCAAATCTTCCAACTTGCTCGCCTGCCGGATTGACGATTCGATTTCCAAAATGGCGTCTCCAACAAGCGACACGACGTGCTCGACGTTAATTGATTTTCTTCAGAATTTCGCCTTAAAATATGTACATATCATGGACATTTCTTATACGAATATGTGGCAATTGGGAACAGTCAACTGGTACATTTATCATTTTCATTTTTTGACGCTGTCACCAAGAACGGAATAAAGAAAAAATATTTTGTTTTAACATTTTTCCCCAATTCTTCAGTCTTCAGCCGTCTTGCGAGGCAACTCGTCGCGTTTACGAGAACCGATTCGAATAACAAACCCGAGACCTACGACATGCACAAAACGAGATAGATAATCAAAACCGATTTGTTTTCTGGTAAAAACGCCTTAGATATCTTACCACAGGTAGTACATATGACACCGTGACAATTGCCCTTTAAACATTCTTTCCGGTCACATACCGCCCCTGTAAAAAAAATATATGATATTGGTATCATAAATACACACTTATTTAGATATATTCCTAATCGAAGGAAATCATTATGGGATGTCCCTCATTCGTTTAGGTCATATACTCCCACTGTAAAATAAGTATTGGTGTCATAAATAAACACTCATTATGTGAAGTGTTTGATTCGTGTTCACCGCCACCTCTGATCATGTAGTATATAAATATGACCATGTAACTCTATGTTTATATCAACATTCAGCTGCGGGCGAAAACCGAGGTCCAGTGTTCACATTGGCGTGCACGTGAAAGATTCTTTGGTAGTTGGAATTCGATATAAGAGTAGGCCGTATAGCCGCTTCCCGGGCAAACTTTCCCTCATAGTACACTGTATTGCGTATGCCCGTCTCCCATTAGCACAGGTCAGGTGCAGAAGAGTAGGACGTTAAACCCCATTTCATTTCATTTCCACACATGCAACAACCTACTCATGCTCACTTTCCTTACATTTAATTGGATGGTTCACACTGATGTTTGTACATATATATTCATATTTTTCTCATTCTTTATGTATTTGTGTATAATGCTTGATAACGACTTGTGAAATCTTGTTGAAACGTCGCAGTGAAATAAACCATGGTAATTGTTATTCCATAAAAGTGTGTTGTTTGATTATGTTCCAATTACTAAATAATGCCACTCAAAGAATAAACCTAACCAACCTCTTAACTTTCGATCCCACACCTACAAGTCAACAAAGAGACCGGGGAAGGGGGAGGTAGACTTTAAATTACTCTGGGTGACGGACGGCTTACAATAATATGTGTGGGTTAGGGTTGTTATTGAGTGAAGATTAAGTTTCCGAAACACAAATTATTGCAAGTTATTTTCTTTCAAAATAAGTGAAGATTTGTTCGATGATCAAGCAATTACCGACACACTGCCTGCCTGTCTTTATTTATTGACAAGTGTATTTTCGTCTTGTGAAAACTGTTAAAGGTATTTAACGTATTCGTGACGTCATAGTCAAGCTAGATTAATTGGTCTTATGCGCCCTCAATAAAGAATAAGGATTCATAGCTTTGTGTTTGCACCATTTCACTGACTCATAGTCTACAGGCCTGTATAGTAAGTTTATTTTATAATTAAAAACAGTACCGATAGGCTACTATAAATGTATTTTGGCGTTTGTAGCTTATTAATCCCATATTAACATTTCTTGGGCTGAGGATTAACTGATTCTATGGCCACTGTTTTGTTAAATTGAGAAAAATGGGTGAGAAGTTTGGCATCTCTGTATTTTTAAATTCTATGAATGTTTACCCAATTTTCACAGCTGTTGAAGCTATCACTATAAGAAGCTAGCAGGATGTGTGGTGTTCCGTGGTGTTGTGTGATTCAATTTGGTCTAACTGAAACACGATAAATGGAGATAGGTCTTTGTGGCTTACAAAATGTAATGAATTTGTCAGAAACATGGAGATTTTTAAAGGTATTTAACGTATTTGTGACGTCATAGTCAAGGTGTTTATCATAAATCTCATAACATTTTGATAAATATCTCCACTTTTCGGGATGCAAACAACGCTAATGACTCCGTTTCATGCCAATTTGCACAAATTCTGAAAGAAAACGGAAGTATAAAAAGGCAATATGAGTCAGTGGTAGTCGTAACTAAACGTACAGCCTTTGTGGTCAAAAATAACTCCTGTCGAAAACTCTCGGCGTCTGGCTTTCTATAGGAAATAACCTGTGTCCAGAGCTCTCGACATCCTGCACCGGAAGGCAATCCATCTCCATGAACTCTGTTCATTTTACATGTACATACAACACATGTTTGAACGAGAATTAACTAGTTCCATCTCAAACGACCCCTTAAAACCAATTAAAAAGGGAGTTTCAACACAAAATTTAGTCGTCTGAAGGTGCCTTACAAGATTTCATTGTCAGACAATATTCTAAGCGCCTACCGATGACGTTTCTGCCCTGTACAGCCAGCCATGCTATTTTCCGTTTCGGCCACTTTGTCACAAGATCTCATGACACAGATCCAGGAATCCTATTGGTTGAAAGTGGACATGGAACTTTGTGAGTGGGCATGGACAGAAAATTTCAACAAAGGCCTATGTGTTTTGGGCAATTTAACCTAGAGGGCGTCCATGTATCACATCATGCTCACAGGACACCTGCTGATTCACAGATTGTGTGAGTGGACATTGAACCAGTTAATCCTCAGCCCACGATTTATTGACTGTAATTAAAAGCCTTTGTTTTGTTTCAGAGGATGTTAGTATTGAAGAAATAAGTTCATGTAATGCATAACATCTGATGAAGATAGTGGACTGCACATCATACTACTAGCTTAGTTTGTGACAATATACTGTATTAGATACAACTGATACCTCATATTCCTGAAGCAATGGCCCGAGAAATCCCTCTCTGGCCATTGCTGGATTAGCTTCTGATTCTTGAACTTTTGCGGGAGTGTGTCTATTCTTCCCGTTCAATCAAAGCTATCACTTGAGTACAGTAACATGACAGTCCGTCGTTTAATCCGGGTCTTCCCTCAAACTTTGGACACTGATTTAAGGTATTCAAAACCGTGGCAGTATGTTCGTTTCCAAACAGTATTGTTTACATTTTAATCGATTTGATAGCCTCGTTTGTCATGCAATTAGTTTTACTGCAATATTCTGCTATGCACTGGTGAATTGTTCATAATAAAATCGTGAGACATGACGTAACATTATGTAAACATGTTTGTTCCAATTTGGCGCTTTGTTTTAATGGTAAAGTCTTTGTAACGCTGTCATCCACTGGTTGTTGATGGGACTACAAACCAATCTTAATTTAGAACAAGAAAGTTCGCTCTTTACAGCAGTGAGTAGTGGGATTAGCTCCAATAACACGAAACACTGCGCGGAATATGCTGATACATGTTCGTCTAGTTATGCTATTTTTTGATAATGTGTTTAACAAAAAGGGACCATGCAACTTTGTAACCGGTATTCCTTTTTTATCTCGTATTTTCTATTCTGTTTTAAAAAATATTTATCTATTTTATCTATTCTTCAATTAAAGGTTACAACATGACAACAATAAATTAAAGTACATTTACTAAAAACTATGAGTTGCATTATGTGATCGGGAAAGTGGCGACAATATATTAAGTTGTGTATATGAAATAAAGGCGTTCTGGGGCATTGTATGGTTGAAATGAGGAGTATGATAGGCATGATGTCACGTTTACTTAGGATAGCCCATAAAGCTTGACGTAAAAAACATCTATTGCTTATTTCTATTGGGGTCCAGGGTTGTCAAGGTCGCGTCAGGTCATCATTAGGAGACAAATTTAATAACTAAGCCATCACAGCAATGTATCACAAATAATTAAAAATAGTTAAGTCTACATGTTATACATCAACCAATTTTACTAATAGTAGACAATCAAGTATGTAGGCCTATCACAGATTAATTTTGGGTTAAGAATAAATTCTTCTTGGATGTAGTTTTAAAGCTGTATAGTGATTCTAAAGACTTAATATCATTCGGTAAGTCGTTCCAGATTCTAATGGCAGTGTAATAAAATGATGTGAACTGATCTCTACCCACGCATATCGGAACAGAAAAATTGAATAAACTAGATCTTGTGTCGTATTGATGACTATCTCTAACTGATTTGAATTTTGATTTAAGGTATGATGGACAATTATTATGAAAAATCTTATGTACATGGTTAAGTTTTAACTTTTTAACTCGGTTTTTATTTTTAAGAGATTGATTCACACTAGAATACCAGGCTGAGCAGGCATAATCCAAGTGGCACGGAATAAGTGCAGAACAAAGCAAATTTTTTTTTTTTACTAAGGCATTTATTGTAGCGAAACATAAATTTTAATCATGAGTTTGCTTTTTTAACAATATTGTTAACAATGTCCCCACCAAAAAATACACCCAAATATTTTAGGCTATCCGTTGCCCTTACGGTATGGTTATTGCAGTTTATTGTGAACTGTTTAATATATCTTAATTTACGTTAGAACGTAAAATGAAATGAAATGGGGTTTAACGTCCTACGGTTCTGCTTCTATGCTGGGCTAATAAAGACGGGCATACGTCATACAGGGTGCTATGGGAGAAATTATGTCCGGTCAGCGGCGCCACGGCCTACTCCTATATCAAATTCCAAATTGCAAGCGATCTTTTACGTTTACGCCATTCGAACGACTAGACAGCTGTCCCTGTCAGGCCCTCCGTTCTGCATCACTGACAAGGGGAAACCACGACGGAAATTCGAGATAAACTTTCTCGGCCAATACAGGCTAGAGAGTCAGCGCCTTGCCCACTTAGCCACGTGGTTCCCCCACTTTATTTAGAAAGTGGACATGTTGTATACGGTACCGTACAAAGTAATTGACATGTAACAATTATCATTTTATGGTCTAAAAGAATTCAGAGACACTCAATTCATTTCGCTATGAAATAGGTATACTTGCCTGCAGTACAGCTTGGAAACATTGAAGCCAGCACGACGGCAACGGAAATCAGCCACACAGTACACATCTTGATGAATCTTCAATCTGGAGTCGAAAGCAAGTAGGGAGTATTGTGGTTGCCGTTAATTTTAAAATAAAGTAGATGGCGACAGCTTTTATGTGAGAAAATAGGTTTATTTTAGCTGCAGTAAATAGCGTTATGTGAATAAACACGTTATTGAATATTCGAATAGGTCAAATGAAGCAAAAATAACTTATTAATGATACTTTATAGTTAGTCATGGAATGAAGTCTGAATGCCTCACCTCGACCATAACACGATGTGACATCAATTGAAGTCATCTATCACAAATAGGTGAAATATTATTGACTATTGACCAAAATTGACTAAACGACACTATCTTGGTGAAAGAAACAATCATCTATAACATGATGAACATTACAATTGAGTGGTCCCGTCGTTCACAGCGCCCACCTTGTGTAAAACACTATTATGATTTGGTAGCTTTCCTTATTGTTTATACACTCTTCACACATAATATATAACAACTTCATTACGACCTAACTACGAATCAACCCACTCGGCCATCCTCGACAGATTCCGGAAACTACATCTAATCTCGGTTGTATGACGAATTCCGCCATATTGGAACTACGCTAAAGGTCCCGGATGAAACATGGCTGCGTCCATGGTGTCTTGTAATAGCGTCCACTCGGCAAATCTCGACAGATTCCGTAAACTACATCTAGTCTCGGCTGTATGACAGTAAGTGATATGTACCTACGCCCATACATTTGCGATGCGGCTACCGGTTTACTTTAACAGGTAAACTTGACGCTATTACACAAATTGGGAACCTATTCGGCTAGCGACCTATTCGACCGATCGAGCTGCAACCTGTTCGTTGGAAACCTATTTAGAATAAAGACAATAGTCTCCTTAACTCATCTATTTATCAACCAATAAAATCCAACGTTATGTCTATCAAATGAAAGTAGAATATTTTATTTTTTTATCCATTCCTTTAGCTCGGAATAGAAGTGTAATTTCGTCATTATCTTACAGCTGGATCGGTCGAATAGGTTCGCTAGCCAAATAGGTCGCCAATTTGTGTTCGGTATGGCCGTAGCCATGTTTCATCCGGGACCTTTAAAGTAGTCCCAAGATGGCGGAATTCGTCATACAGCCGAGGTTAGATGTAGGTTCCGTAGGTTACGGAATCTGCCGAGGTTTGCCGAGTGTAACAGCGTCAAGTTTTCCTGTTTAAGTAAACCGGTGGCCGCATCGCAAATATATGGGCGTAGGTACATATCACTTACTGTCATACAGCCGAGACTAGATGTAGGTTCCGGAACCGGAATCTGTCGAGGATTGCCGAGTGCAAATCAACCTATACGGGGATCACGTGACTAAATGGGTAAGGCGCTGACTCGCTACCCTGGAGGTCGGGTGTTCGATGCCTGCATTGGCAAGTTCATCTCGATTTTCCGGCGTGATTTTCCCTTGTCAGTGATGCAGAACGGAGGACCTGACAATTACAACTGTCTAGTCGTTCGGATGGGACGAAAAACCGACTTCCCGTGTACATATTGGCGTGTACGCAAAAGATCCCTTGGCAGTTGGAATTCGATATAAAAGTAGGCCGTAGTCCGTCTTTCATTAGCACATGTTAGGTGCAGAAGAGTAGGACGTTAAACCCCATTTCATTTCATTTCACATTTTTGCCTATACACTCTTCACACACTTTCACTACGAATAAGCCAGATCGTTGTGGAAGAGGGGGGGGGGGGGCATGGTAGAAACGAGGGGAGTGTGGTAGAACACAACCAAACGACACGGGTATGATACACAATACCCGCGCACGTAACCAAGTTTGATACGCAGGAACAGACGGGTGAAACTCCGTACACTCTATCTATATTCCATAAATCCACCCAGAGTGGTGACGCGGTGGTCACAGAGTAGCAAACAAATAGTATACGCGTGGTGAATACGTAGAAAAGTATAGAAAGTAGTTGCCTCCAAACGTAAAGCCGTTTTCCACATTTTTTTCGGGGTTTTTTGTTTGTTTTTTTTTTTTTGTGAAAGGGGCCTTACTTCGCAGAATTAGCTTGAGTCGTTTTCACCTAGTGTTCATGGAAAACCGAATACTGTACATGCTAGAATTGCTCTTTTCATTTTAAACTAATTTTCTTATCACTTCTACAGTTCTACTCGTTTGTTTAGTTTAATTATTTCCATATCACTGAATTAATTTGTATCATTCTAAATTCATTTATTTTTATCGCTTTCAATATGTTGCGACGTGTCCATACCATTAAATTTCAAATTAAATTGTATAATTCTAAGTTCATTTTTCTGTCAGTTTCACAATGGTCCGATAAAATTTCCCTCATAGGCATAGCAAATTAGGAAAAAGGCCTTTCTTACATATTCGCTGTTATTAATATTTGTTTACTTTTTCATATGTTTACAAATAATTAGACATACACGTGTTTCGAATATGGCAAAAATGGATGATAATGCTGGGTTTTAAATGGAATCTATTCACTGTTATGTTTACTTTTTCATATTAGCTATAAGTTCTGTTTCATGCAACTAATTACTGTTTAAACACAACAGGGGCCCACTTCCACTCGTAGTAAAGTCTACCTTTATTTTCTAATCTATAGTCTGTATCAAAGTTGTACACAAACGCTAACGCCCTCTGGTGTAATAATGTTGATAATTCATGATATTTTTCTGGACATTTTCCATTTCAAGATTTTTAACTTCAAGACTTTTTGAAACGTAGAAAATATTTTCATAAGAGTTCAAATTCCAGATTTTTTTCTGGACATTTTCCATTTCAAGATTTTAACTTCAAGACTTTTTGAAACGTAGAAAATATTTTCATAAGAGTTCAAATTCCAGATTTTTTTTAGATACTTTCAGAAACCAATGAATTGATTTCTTTGTCGTGTAAAATTAAGAAATTATTTTTTAATTTTGATATTAAATGATACATAAAAGTTACCGATAAAACGCCGAAAATGAAACATAATGTCAATTTTTTGTTTAAAATGTTGATTTTGCGCTTGAAATGTTGATATAAGAATGTAGAAACAAGAATCATTAGTTTAGAATGCTGCGTTCGTGTCTAAAATGTTCCAACTGAAATGTAGAAACAAGAATCATGAATATTGTCCCATTTGGTCTTCCATAGTAACACTCTAACCATGGCGTGGCTAAACTCATGAAACCACAACATGGTGAAATGGTCTCTAAAGAACCCAATGCGTGTCTGACTACGCTAGAATCTACATAGCGTCTGTTTATTCTAACCTCCACTCCCTAATTTATAGGTGACTATTATTTTATCTGCGTGTATTCTTTTGTCCGTGTAATTTACGTAAACAACAGATAACTAAATTCCAAATATAGAATGGTCATGCTCTTCAAACCTGTATATCGACAGGGGTTGTTACGAAATTTGTCCAAACAAATATGATATATGTTGTATAACAACAAAAAAATGTAAACGACCAACATGGTCATCAATCTATAGCGCTTAGTAAAAGATGGGTTCCCAGGAAAGTATATATCGGGTGGTTATTGCCAATCCCCGGACGCAAACATGACCTCTTTTAATCGATTTTTATAGCAGTGTATACTTGACAATTTCAATGTTTTGAGAAGGATTTGAAGCAGTTTTAATATGTTTTAGTCCTAATATATCATCAAACCACAAAGTCAGAGGGGCCAAAACCAAAAGTACGACAAAGATGGTTAATTGTGCTGCACAGCGTGCGTAAGAGCCAGTGTTGGACACACGCGCTACTGACAATTAACCACCTTTGTCGTACTTTTTGTTTTGCCCCATTTGCCTTTGTACTGTTGATTAAACATCCATAAGTGTACAAATGTGTTGTTATTGGTGTGTTCCCATTTGGATATTGTTCATAATAAGAAGCAAAATAAATAAGATATGTTTACAGGGTCATTTTGTTATACGAAAAACTAAGTGATGCGTTTTCTATGGAGCTCAGTATATAACATTATTGTTAAAGCCCTCATATTTCTCCATTCTTTGTTCTTCAATCCTACTACACAATATGAGTCAGATGGGACAACAGTATTGATTGAATTGAAACATGTTACAGATGTTTATACACACGGCTGACTGTAAGTTAGCTGAAGCAATGGAAATAGATAGGAATACAGAGTTTGAAGAAACATATGCAAATATCATTAATGATGACACTTAGATTGACGACAACAGCAGTGGAGTTGTCAATGAACAAGCGGTTGGCATGCAAGATACGCCCACATTTTGCAAGAAATGGATAGAGTATAGACTAAAACAACGTGATATTTTTTAACAATCATGATCTAAAACACGCGGATATCGAATGGAACTAGGATCTTCGGAATATAAACATATTTTAAAGGGAATATCCCGATAAGAGCAGAGTCTCAAAAATTAAAGTCCGAGTATTTATGAAATTTATGGTTTTATCCAGACGCTGTCGGGTTTAAGTTATTTGCAAGCGTATCACATATTTCGAGTTACTTGTTCAGCCCTTAGGTAGTGGGTTTTAAAGACCCAATAACACTCTTGTAGTAACTGAAAAATATGTCCCAATCTTCATTCTGGTCAACAAATCGTATTATTTTAGAATATTCCAATTAAATGATGATATAAATTTCATCTTAACACACCTAATATAAAAAATTGGAAAAATTCAACCAATTGATTTGAAAAGTCTAACGTAAACCTTTTCAAATGTGACTTGGATTTTAAAATATTTTCGAACCCTCTGGGCAAATAAAGTAGGTTGTAATGGATAATTTACACAACAGGTAGGACATTTAAACATCTAGTACTTAGAATAAGGGTATTATTTATTTTCTGGAGCTACCAAGCCAGCAAGAATGTTATTGTCTCTTTAAGGGATTTTAACACAAAATTAAGCAGTTTTATTCCCCAAACATTATCAGGATTGGCCCTTTAAGTTTCATCAAAATCGTACTCAAAACAATGTGACCCCTAGCGGACCAACAACGTTCGTATTACGTACTTTTACACCATTTGCATACAACACTATAGTCAATATGACGATTTCAGCAAATTTGAGAGAACGATTTCTCGTAACCAGTGTGTTTTAGTTGTGGGAGAATAACTATTTTCTTTTTAAACATTTTTAAAACAAAAAGTAGTCATAGAGGCGATATGTGCCGAATTTTAAGAATAAAATAGGTTGCCAGGCAACGAAACATACCCCCACACAGCAGCCAAATCGTCCGGCAGTCAACAAGAGTTGTCGCACATTAAGGAATTATCAGAAAATCATTAGAATTTGTTTGGTTTTTATAATCAAACATTTTTTTTATAAATCAGATAATAATTGTGACCTCCAGGGGCACAACAAGCTAAAAAGGGCGATTTTTTTGGACAATCAGGGGCCATAATTCAGAAAGTTACGATCCGATGGGCGCAAATATCGGAAGGAACCAAGATCTTTGGGTTATAAACATACATGTCAAGTTTCATCAAAATTGGTTCAAAAATTGTGACCTCTATAAGGTCCACAACCTTGATATAACATATTTTCACACTGTTCGCGTACAAACGGCGGCCATTTTGTCCGTCAATTTTGGTCCGATTTTCACGAAATTCGAACTCAACCTTCATAACCATAGAACGGTGATATAATCAAACGTTTTTTTAAATCGGATAACAATTTTGACCACCAGAGGTATCACAAGCTAAAAAGGGTGATTTTTCGGACAATCAGGGGGCATAATTCAGGAAGTTATGATCCGATTGGCGCAAATATCGAAAGGAACCAAGATCTTTGGGTTACAAACATGCATTTCAAGTTTCGTCCAAATCGGTTCAAAATTGTGACCTCTACACTGTTCACAACCTTGATATAACATATTTTCACACTATTCGCGTACAAATGGCGGCCATTTTGTCCGTCAATTTTGGTCCGATTTTCACGAAATTCGAATTCAACCTTCATAACCATAGAACGGTGATATAATCAAACGTTTTTTTAAATCGGATAACAATTTTGACCTCCAGAGGTATCACAAGCTAAAAAGGGTGATTTTTCGGACAATCAGGGGGCATAATTCAGGAAGTTATGGTCCGATTGGCGCAAATATCGAAAGGAACCAAGATCTTTGGGTTATAAACATGCATTTCAAGTTTCGTCCAAATCGGTTCAAAATTGTGACCTCTACACTGTTCACAACCTTGATATAACATATTTTCACACTATTCGCGTACAAATGGCGGCCATTTTTGTCCGTCAATTTTGGTCCGATTTTCACGAAATTCGAACTCAACCTTCATAACCATGGAACGGTGATATAATCAAACGGTTTTTTAAATCGGATAACAATTTTGACCTCCAGAGGGACCACAAGCTAAAAAGGGCGATTTTTCGGACAATCAGGGGCCATAATTCAGGAAGTTACGATCCAATTGGCGCAAATATCGAAAGGAACCAGAATCTTTGGTTTATTATCATGCATTTCAAGTTTCATCCAAATCGGTTCAAAATTGTGACCTCTACACTGTTCACAAGCTAAAAAACGTGATTTTTCGTACAATCAGGTGCCATAACGTTACGGTCCGATACATGCCAATATCGAGAAAGGAACCGAGATCTTAGGGTGATAAACTTATATTTGAAGTTTCATTGAAATCGGATAAAAATTGTGACCTGTAGACTGTTCACAAACAATTGTGGACGGACGGACGGACGGACGAACAGGGGCGACGACAATATACGTCCACATGAAAATGTGGGCGTATAAAAAAAACACCCAAAAATGTAGTTTTCACTTGGACGACTAAGGTTTGCCAAAATTTGACAATAGAAAGGCATTTTCCTCATGTGAATTTTACTGTATCTTTTATAATTATGGTTTTCGATGTCTCCGAATTTAAAGATAATTTCCAAAATCCATCTTCGTACAATGTAGATATTCAAAATGGCAGTCAGAGTGGGATCCAAAGTAAATCGTCGTTTATTCCTGTTGGATATGACTTGTGAAGTGAATTAAGAGAATCCATGATGGTAGAAATTCCAAATTGGGGCCAAATTTATATCCAAAATGGCGGAATTTTAATATTTTAATAAGATAGTATTTTCTTCATATAACCAGTGAAAATATCGTAAGATGTTACCTTTAGGATGTTTCTGAATGTAAAGATAAATTTCGAAAATCCAACATGGCAGCAATTCAAGACGAAAATGGATTTAAAGTTAACCGTCAATTTTTCCTGATATATGACTTTTAGCATTACATTTATCCGGTTGCCGATGTCGCTGGGTTCAATTCTGATCTTAAAAATCAATTTCGAGAATCCGTAACGGCAAAAATTAAAAATGAAATCAAAAAAAGCGGAATTGCATTTAATCGCCATTTGTTTCCGTTGGATGTTATTTGAAAATCGACGATTTTAATCGAAAACACTAAGTATACCTCGAGAATTTTGTTGAGTATTTATTCTACTTCCAGTAATGAAAGTTTATTTAGTCAAAATGTGTATGGCAGATCCGAAACAGTGTAGATACAATGCAAAACAGTATACTAATCTTTGGACATGGTGGGTGGCCATTTAGTAGAGATTTATTCTGGAGGAATGAAGTAGATGGATCTCCGTGTGCCGAATGGCACGAAATTTCTTTTGGAAAAACTCACCGTACATGGTCATGCTTTCTAGAGAATATCCTGGTCTATCCTGAGCATATTTCTTAACAATGCATCAAAAACGACGTAGATTCATTATTAAGCAAGAATAGTTCTGGACAATCACAACACCTCCCCCCCCCCTGTCCGAATTTACAATACCCCCTTTACAATCCCTAAAATGAGAGGGGGAAAGATAGGATGTTAAAACATTTTTTTTCAAATTCCTGCTATACTTGATGACTTTTATTATCAGTATCAATACGCCATATAAAATGATAATTCGTATATTACGTTATTGTTATATATAAAAAAGGGTTACCGTTTTATCCAGTGAACAATTAATTGGTAGTACTTGTAGAAAGATATGGTGTAAAAACGTATTATCCAGTGAACACTTTATTGCTAGTTCTTGTAGAAAGATATGATGTTAAAAAGTGTTGCAAATTTCATTGGTATATTATTTACTTGTATACAAATTTTATCCAATCAACAATTTATTGTTAATTCGCGTAGAAAGATAACAACTGGTATATTAGTCGAGTATTATGCATCTGCAAGAAATTCCGATAAACAATTTGATATAATGTTTAAGGGAGAGTCCCATATGTGGTATACCATATTGAATACGAAATAATAATAATAACATTTATTTTTTATCATACGTATAACATTATAAAAACAATCGCAATGCGCAGTACACAAACATATAATATGACATAAAATACCATTAAAACATATAATATGACATAAAAATATAGAATATGGCTTAAGAAACATATAAAATGACATAAAAAACATAGAATATGACATAAAAACATAAAATATAAATAAAAACATAGAATATGACATAAAACACATAATATGGCTTAAAAATAAACATAGAATATGACAAAAAAGAGAAAAGAACATATAATATGACATAAATATGGCTTAAAAGAAAACATATAATATGACCAAAAAACATATAATATGACCAAAAAACATAGAATGTGGCTTAAAAGAAAATGTAAAAACATAGAATATGAGATAACAAAAAAAGTAAATACAAGAACTCCGAAGGGGTACTGACGTGTTTCGATACGTCAGGTCACGTCTTGTAACGTCAACAATTAATAAAATAAAACCAAGTACAAACAATCCAAAGCATTAGTCAAAATTCGAAGTCCTATAAAAACGGGCGAGGCAAAATAGTGTAATCAGCAAATGGACTGTTCATCGTATTACACCATGAATTATTGAGTACAGTAACATCCAATATCTATCAAAGTAGGAAAAACTGGCATTCATGTTTGATGTGACTCCCATTTTTGAGTTATAGTTATAGGTTTTGATCTTATTTACAAGTATATATACCCGACCTTAACCCTAACCCTAATAGGAAGTACATGTAGGAATGTCAATTTGTAGGCACAGTATGGACTGCTAACCGCTAGTTTTTCGGCGTAAAATAGATGGAAATAGAAGAGGGGAGTCGGATCGAACATGATCACCGAAAAACCTGTAATTTTGAACCCTTAATATTATCATCTATATGGAAGCGGATGTAAAACTACTGCTTCACACTCAGTAGACTTTATACAACACCACACAGTCTGTTCAGAACTGAATTTTACTTGTCATAATGTAATTTGTAACTTGTATTTTCGTTTCGTTTATTTTTGTATTTCGTTTCATTTTATTTGGTTCATTCCGAATTTTGTATGTAACCACCGTGTGTCTAACTTTTTTGTGTGCTCTCTGCTGTCATATACATGTACCATAGGCATCGTCAATAAAAATACATCGAAACTTCGTCAAAGTGTTTTGTTGAAAATAAACAAGGCATTTACATGTGCTTCTCAACACAGTCTCATATTCACAGGGAATTAGTATTTCTCGGGTAATGATGTTACAAAATAGACTTGATATGTTTTTAACAGAAATGGGGAATTCCTTATTATTACATACTCACTCCACATCGCTCATTCATAAAAAATGTCTATAACCAACTCTGGTTCGATCTTGTTTCAAAATTGGTTAAGTCTATGGTTCAGGACATAATGTATAAATCGACAGGACGATTTACCCCAAACTACCAAATACCATCACATACTACATAATTTTCAATCCGATTTAGTAAAATAATTGAATGTTTGAAAGCATTCAAGAATATGGATGGATAAATCAAATATATGAATTTTGTAAAAAAGATAAAAAAAATCTTATAATATTATTTGAATTACGTGGTGTCTATTATTAGCATATAACTCAGTCATTTGTAGAAAAATTGGGTTTTCCCCAAATCTTTCCTCAGCAACAATTTCTATTCACGATACCATGCTATTTATAGAGAAAGGGAATTTTCTGAGAATATTTTTATACGGGGAGGAATTTGTTTCAATTACACAAAGAGCTTACTTCAGCAACAAATTCGCGGTTCACTGTATCAAAACGTGGTCGTTATTTAGATTCAACTATTAGCACATAACGTATAAATTTGTCATCATGGCTATGCCAATTGAAGGCAACTTGAGGTTTGAGGGTGAAATTGACCTGGTTCCGTACAACAGTAGATCAGGAATAGCAGCTTTCTCCAGACCAACAACAGAATCCGACGACACCTTAGAAGATGCACTTGATAGAGAAGCAGATGTTAATCCCTCCTTCCAGAAAGCTTGGACTGCCGCCAGGGAAAGCAAAAAACTGCCCAAACTTGTCAAAAAATACAAAACAACTCTGAAGAAGAGTGAGATCAAGTTAATCATGGCATACACCTATGAAGGGAATCCTAAATTTTATAAAGAATTAAATGAAGATTTTCGAAAGAATGCTCTAACTGGAGGACGTTTTCCAAATGCCAAACGAATTTTACGTAATGCTTTGATTGAATTGGCGAAATTTCAGAAAAAAGACGGTGAGAAGTTACCTGTTGTTCTTTACAGATGGGAACCCAGTTTCCTTGCGAAGAAATACCGGGAGCAAAAAGATAAGTCGATGCACTTAAATATGTTTACTTCAACCAGTGTGGAAAATTTGAAAGATATGTGCAGTAAACAGAACGACATGTTAACGAAATTCAGAAAACCAGAAACTGGGGCGTTCATAGAAGATTTTTCTTTTTACGAGGATGAAATTGAAGTATTGTTGCCACCACTACACGGGAAAATTAAAGTCATTAAAGCATCCAAAGATGGATCTGAATTAAAAGGACCAGTTTTATAATTCTGTTTTGAATAATATCGTAAGTTTTTATTTCTTTTACGCCCACATTTTCAAGTGGACGTATTATGCCCTCGCCTCTGTTTGTTAGTTCGTTCACAATTAGTTTGTAGACATTATCTCGGTTCCTTTCTTAGGTTGTGGTCCCTCTGGATGTCACAATTATTATCCGATTTCAAATACTATTTGAATTTGGTGAAAATCGGACCAAAACCGCCGGACAAAATGGCCGTCACTTGTTCGCGAATAATGTAAAAAATATGGTATATCAAGGTTGTTGACCCCGCAGAGGTCACACTTTTAATCTAATTTTGATGAAACTTGAAATACATGTTTATAACCCAAAGATCGTGGTTCCTGTCGATATTTGCGCATATCTGATCGTAACTTCCTGAAATATAGCCTTTGTTTAGCTTGTTCTCTATTCATTTCTTGCAAAATCTGAACGTATCCTGCCTGACAGTCGCTGGTTTTTAATTTTATTAATCAAATAACCATACTAGATATTGCTATAATACAAACCGACCTTGTTTTATTCTTAATGAATACAAAAATAGAATTAACACTGTACAATACTTAGTTGTAGATTTATTTCAATGATTGACGGAAATGTATTTCCGTTACTACAGTAGGTTTATTAAGTGGTTCAGTGAGCGAGACATCGGCTAGCTACCGTGTTGGCCGCCAACGTTCGGTGTGGTTCCCTCCTTGGTCAATGATGAAAGATGATGTTGTGGGGCAAGGGCAACGTCGGGTGTACACACTGACATCCAAATAAAACAACCCTTGACCGTTCGAAATCAATTTCCCTCATGGGACACTGTATTATTGCAGAAAAAATATCTTTGGTACAAGTTATATAGCTCCACCCACAATATATCAATCTGTATACCCATTTAAATGGATACAATTAAAGAATTGTCATTTCGCCTTAATCTATTTTCAGAATTTATGACGATATATCAAGAATACTGATAACAAACAAAGATCATGTTTAAAATACTTGAAAATAAAAAGTCTAACGAAGATCCAAATATTTCCTGTTGTGAATGGGAACAGCATTTTTCTCAAATATTAGCGACGGATGAAGACCCTAGTTTACCATTCCAAAGGGAGATCAGAATAAGAACTAAAAATCTTTTAGAAACTAAAAATATAAACCATGACATAAATAAACCCATTTCCGCGTTTGAATTTAAAACAACCGTAAGAAATCTAAAGAACAACAAATCCAGCGGACCAGACTTGATAATTAATGAAATGATTAAACATTCCTCTAGTATCCTTATTGACCACTACCTCAGGTTCTTTAATCTCATTCTCTCGTCTGGACATTTTCCGGACAAATGGACAGAGTCATATTTAATACCTGTCTATAAGAAGGGGGACATTAATAATGCTAATAATTACAGAGGAATTGCGTTAGCTAGCTGTTTAGGCAAAACGTTTTTGGCAATTATTAATCAACGACTCTCCGAGTACCTAGAAAACAATAACATTCTTGATAAATCACAAGGAGGATTTAGACCAGGAAAAAGAACAATAGATAATTTATTTATATTAAAGACTATTATTAACCGAAAATTATATGAAAAGAAAAATCTGTATCTATGTTTTGTCGATTTCAAAAAAGCATTTGATTCAGTATGGCGAGCTGGACTTCTATACAAATTAGTTAAACATAATATAAACGGTAATGTTTATAATATTATACAATCGATGTATCATAAAACAACTTATAAGATAAAATCTAATAATAAATTATCCGACGTAATTTCTTCGACGGTTGGTGTCAAGCAGGGCTGTAACATGAGTCCAACCCTGTTTAATATATATGTTAACGATTTACAAAACTACCTCCAAAAATCAGATAGCACCCCGCTGCTTAATGGTAAACCGTTATCCCACCTTATGTTTGCGGATGACTTAGTTTTATTGTCTTCTAATGATGCTGATCTACAGAATCAATTAAATAATTTATCCGAGTTCTGTTCCGATTGGCAACTGAAACTAAATCCCAATAAAACAAAAATAATGACGTTTCTTAACTCTAAAACAAGTAAAAAGCAAAGGTGTGTATATAAATTTTATTTTGACGGATTTGAACTCCAAAATACCGAAACGTACAATTATCTTGGATTAACGATTACAAATAATTCTAGCTTTAAAACAGCATTTTCTGACCAAATGAAAAAAGCCCGACGAGCGTGGTATGCGATAAGACAGAAACTATGCTGTGCTGAATCCCTGCCCTCTACAGTAATGATAAAACTTTATCATTCTATTGTTAAGCAGATAGCCCTTTACGGGGCAGAGATTTGGGGTTCATACGTTATCAAAAACAAAACCAAAATTAAGATTGACAGGTGGGATAAATTTGAAGAAAATAGAAGTACAATCAACATTTGTAAATCTATCTTAAATATGCCTAAGCGTGCCAGTAACATGGGATGTCTAGCTGAATGTGGTATCCATCCACTATCTCTGGACATATATCAGCGTATGCTTCTTTACTTCAAACGATTTTTATCGGATAATAAAAATAAACTCCTTGATATGTCATTTGTAGCGGATTATGAACTTTCTTGTAAAACTGCTGGTTTAAGAAAATCATTTTGTCATAGCATTGGGGTTTTAACCAAATATTTTGAACTTGAACAAAACGACCTAAAATATTGTGACATAAAATCTGCCACCGAAAATAAATTTGTCGATCTTTTCCTAATAGTTACTGATCAACAAGACAATTCGCAATCGAACCATAAACTTCGAACGTATGGAAAAATTAAGCCAAACTTTTACGCGATACCGTTCTATCTGCACTCCGTCAAATCGAAAGCCCATAAAATTGCGTTGACTTCGATTAGGCTAAGCACACACCATCTCGAGATAGAGCGTGGTCGCTATAAAAATATCCCGCCACATGCTCGTTTATGTAGACAATGTAATAATAATCAAATAGAAGACGAATACCATTTCATATTTGACTGCAATAAATACGATAATCTTAGAAATTCAAAATTTACACCAATTTTCAAAAGCAATCCACACATCTCGTGCAATATGATTAATGCTTTAAATCCCCCAAACGAAATTGCTAGTCAGGTTGCTTCATATATATATATGTGTCTCCAAGAAAGGACATCAGATTTACCTGTTAACCAACACTCCTGTTCAATATAGTATGTTTATTATACTAATACTTACGTTATAAACTTATCATATCACATTGTACATCCATATATGATAACCCCAGATGTTACGTTATAATTGTATGATCAACTTTTGTTTAAACTGTGTATGCTGTCCTTAAGTGGATGAAATGATACAATAAAATCTTATCTTATCTTATCTGTTTAATATTGAAACTTCGTCCAATTATTTTATGGATTCCGTGCAGTTTAGTTTATTCCTTGCTTATTATTTCATGTGAAAAATCTGATTAAAATATAGAACCTATTTCCTTTCGTTTGTGTAGTTCAAAATTTTGTTCTACTTGTTTACTTGTTTTCACTTAATGCTGTGGACATAAGCGGGGGGGGGGGGGCAATCTTCTTTGGCACCCGAATTTTCAGGATGAATCAATCATTAACTAAAACAAGTTTTTCATAAACCTGTGATGGTTGTTTAGTTTTTTAATCAATTAAACAACAATGTAAATGTTAAGCAAAAGGTAACTTAATGTTCCCCATATTCGTTGATGTGTGTGGAGGCCTTTGAGAATATAAATCAACGAAATGAACTATAAGTATAATAATCATATTGTAAATAGTACGGCATGTATTTTAGTATTACTTGTATGTTATAGTTTGAATTATTGGCAGTTCTTTCGCCTTAATTCTCAACCTCGTGGAAGATGTTTAAGTGTGGAAAATAATGCCCATGATTATATAATATGTGAGTTGGCAACCTATTGAGCAAAAGACATAGAAATAATTATGTTTTGACTTTCTTAGAAAATAAGAAATTCACGCTCTAAAAGCAATTAAAATATATATTTTTATAGGTTAAATTAAAATAACAAACAATCAAAGAGAGAGGGAGAGAGAGAAATGGGGTTTAACGCCAACGCAACACAAACTATGTCATTTCGGGACTAACATATGGTTTTAATTTTTATTTCATTAATTCGCATGCGCGTAGGGGTCTTTAGCAGTGGAAGGAAACCGGAGTGCCCGGAGGAAACCCGCGAGGTTGAGAAGGCGCCCCTATCGCCATGCCACATACGCTCACACCAGGGCTCGAAACCACAGCCGCAAGTCCGAGGTAACCGGTTGAAAGGGTGCAAGGACAAGAATAGATAAATCATAATATAACGATGAATGTGTGCTAAAGATAAAATCATATTTGAAGACCACAGGGGAAAAACTGGTGATGTCAACATTTATGATTTTGTTTGATTACTTCTCCTGATTTTACCCCTTGGTCCCTCCTTTATTCTCCATAAATATTTTATGGAACAACTGTACATGCCACTCTCTGCAGTTTTTTTTTTGAAAGGCATAAAAGGGAAAAACTGGTGATGTCCAAACCATGGTCAGTAAAATCAAAATACACCATAGGAATGATATGGGTCTGTGCACCAGCATAATTAATGTTCTCACTAAATGCATCATTCTTCATAGAAACTTGCAATATTTAAAAAAAAACTCTTTCAAACTGAAGAAATGAGTGTTTAAACTGAAAATTTCCATTTACTCAGAAGTCAGAAATCGTGATTATCACCAGTTTTTCCCTTGAAGTCATCATTTATCAACTCGAGTGAGATGACAAATTCAAGATAATATTATTTGAATTACTTAGTGTCTATTATCAGCGTATGACTCAGTCATTTGTAGAAAAATTGGTTTTACCCAGAATCTATCTCATCATGGAAGAATTTACATCAATTACATATACCACTTTCCTCGGCAACAGTTTCGGTTCACGCCATTATGATATTTATAGAGAACGGGATTTTTCTCGGAATATTTATATACAAGGAAGTATTTCCTTCAATTACACATATAGCTTACTTCAGCAACAATTACGCGGTTCACTGTATTAAAAAGTCGTCGTTGGATTCAACAAATTTGGCATCATGGCTAAGCAAATTGAGGGTAGCCCTCGCATGAGATTCGAGGGTGAAGTAGATCTGGTTCCGTACAATACTAGATCAGGAATAGCAACTTTCTCCAAACCAACAACCGAATCCGACAACGCCTTAGAAGATGCGTTGCATGGCGAAACAGCTGTTAATCCCTCTTTTCGGGAGGCTTGGAATGCAGCCGGGCAAAGCAGCAGACTGTCCAATCTTGTGCAAAAATACAAAGCAATTCTGAAGAGCAGTGAGATCAAGTTAATCATGGCATACACCCATGGTGGGATAACTGGATTTTTTAGCGAATTAAATGGAGATTTTAGACAGAATGCTCTAACGGGAGGACGTTTTCCAAATGCCAAAAGAATTTTACGTAATGCTTTGATTGAACTGGGAAAATTTCAGAAAAAAGAGGGAAAGAAGTTACCTGATGTTCTTTACAGATGGGAACCTAGTTTCCTTGCGAAGAAATACAACGACAAAAAAGACAGGGAGTTGCACCTAAACATGTTTACTTCAACCAGTTTGGGGAAAAGCTGTAATTTTAATCCACAAAACAACATGTTAGTCGAATTCGTTGCACCAGAAACTGGGGCGTTCATAAGAGATTTTTCATTTATCCCTGACGAAGATGAAGTACTGCTGCCACCCCTACATGGGAAAATCAAAGTCATTAAAGCAAGATCAGATGAATCTATATTTAAGGGACCATTTTTGTAATTCTGTTTTGTATAACATAGTAAGTATTATTTTTTTTTAAATTGTATTAATCAAAGAACCATATTAGATCTTGTTATAATACAAATACATCTAGTTTTAGTCCTTAACTTCGAAACGAATACAAATAGAACACTGTACAATAGTAAGTTGTAGATTCAATGTATAAGACTACTTGATTGAGGGAAATGTATTTCCGTTACTAAAGTAGATTTATTAAACAAAATTTTGGCCGCATTGGTTCAGTGAGTGACACATTGGATCGCTCCCCGGGAAGCTCCAAGCTCCTGATGCTTGCGAGGACAGTTTATCGATATTGTTATGTATGATTCCCCTTAGTCAGCGTTTCAAGACTGGAGGAGGTGGGGGGTAGGGGTGTATCAAGGAAAACGTCAGGTGTACACGTTGACGTGCACGTTAAATAACCTTTTACCGATCGAAATCAACTTTCCTCGTTGACCAATTATTTACTTTCAAAACCATAGAGCATTAAACCCCAAATTGTTAAGAAAGATAATTTCTTTAGTACAAGTTATAGTTATGCTTCCATCCTGTCGCTCCACCCACAATATATCAATCTTTATATTACTTTAAAGCGGGTATTTCATATTTTCAAAGAAAGTCAAAATATATTTATTTCTATGTATTTTGCTTAAATGGACAATAACACTCTTGCTGGCTTGGCTCCAGAAAATAAATAATAGCCTTATTCTAAGTACTATGTGTTTAAGTGTCCTATCTGTTGTGTAAATTATCCATTACATCATATTTAACTTGTCCAGAGGGTTCGAAAATATTTTAAAATGCAAATCACATTTGAAAAGGTTTACGTTAACCTTTTCAAATCATGTAGTTGAATTTTTCCAATTTCTTAAATTAGATTTGTTAAGATGAAATTTGTATCGTCAATTAATTGGAACATTGTAAAATAATATAATTTGTTGACCAGAATAAAGATTGGGACATATTATTCAATTACAACAAGAGTGGTATTGGAGCTTTAATATTATATAATCATGGGCATTATTTTCCACACTTACAAATCCTTCACATCGGAAATAATAACACAAATACCTCCCTTCTTTTTTCATTTCCCCCATGCAATAGCTATCTTCAAACGTTTGAATTTAAATTTGAAAATGATATTTTTTCCAATTTCTCAACTGGCAATAGTGAATTATAGGATTAATAGGATTTTTCTTTAACAAGCCAGAACTGTTTATATATACCATCTGTTTTAAGGCTTTATTTTAATATATTTTAAAAATCTAACTTAAAAATATGAAATTGCAGCTTTAAATTTGTTGTTCTCTTTGTCTTACATTATTTCATCTTTCTCTATTTTCAGAATTTATCATTCTGTGATGCAATTCAACTATATCAAGTATAAAGTCTGATAACAAAGATCATGTGTAATATTGAAACTTCATCCAATTATTTTATGGATTCCTTGCTGTTTAGTTTATTTCTTGCATGTTATTTCATAAGAGTAATATGATTAAAATATAGAACCCATTTCGTTTCGTCCCGATGATTTTTTGGAGAATAAAACTGCTTAATTGTTTGTTAAAATCCCTTAAATAACTCTACCTTACGGTCGAGCGACAAACTTGGTATATATGATACGGTTTCAAACACCTTATACCCGTCAGTCCTAATCTGGAAATGAAGGCCGGTGTTCCATGTTGTATTATGCAGTGTCTAGATAAAATCAGACTTTTATTTAAAGTTACATTATGGGAGATAAGATAAAGAGATGGCAGTTCTCACTATAATAGTTAAAAACTAGATAGTGTAAAGATAATTTGCTGAAAACTTCAGTCAAATTGATCCATTATTAGCCGAAAATAAAGCGTTTGAAATATTCACATAGCCTCGGTCATCATTACTCAAATCATTAATATAAACATCATAGTCTCGATTGTCCACTTGATTGATTTAATTATCAACGGCCATTAAGCGGCATACAAGAATTTAATTCGCCAACATCGAAGGCTAGCCTTGACATAAAGAGTTTATTATGGTTTGGATATGTTAATTAATGTCTAATTCATTATTTAGAAAACATCTCAGGCCTAAAGAAAGACCTGTAATAAGCAGATTTTGCTCTTGCATAATGCTATTTTAATAAAAATATAGGTGAAATTTAACTTTCGTTATTTATTACATGAGATGGGTCATTCAGTGTATAGAGGTCTTAAGGATCGGGAATCGATTATCAGGCCACTCAGCGAAACAACTGACCCGAAATCTTAAAAGGGTTATGTGTCCGGATAAGCTGTTTTTGACGTTCCCGTCCAAACGACTCAATATTTTGGGCTGAAAGACAAGGTTAATACAGCATTCGTCTATATTTTGACATTTTAATTGCATACGTAATCGGACTTTTTTAGAATCTGTTCAAATCGGGATAGTCCCTTTAATGCTGTGGACATAAATATAGGGTGCCAATCTTCTTTGTCACCCGAATTTTAAGAATGCATCAATCATTAACCAAACGAATTTTCCACAAAGCTGTGATGGTTGTTTATTTTTAATCAATTACACAATTGAAGCGTCCAGGGTAAGAACGATCTAAGTCACATTTTTACTTTTCGAATAAAACGCAAAACAGACTATTGGACGAAAAAGTTTGACGGGAACAGAACAAAGATTGGGTTTAATTACAACTTGAAAATGATGTATAACACGAGCCATAATAACCAATACAACTGACTTCAAACTTTTCAGGGAAATTAAGGTTAAATATATGGTAAGATGGACTTGTATTTGTCCTGGAGGCCATTTAAGGAGGGCCTTCGTTTCGTGTGACTCAGATCGTTTTTATCTGAAATTGATTGTTCCACAAAAAGCTTATACAATTTGCTACCAGTTGGCGCCATTAACTGGGGTTCGTGGAAAAGTGACTCATGAAAATGTCGGGTTTGTAAGTTCTGAAGGCTTGGGGAATTTGAGAATTGCCGGATGTTATTTTCGTGTTTAAAATAAAAACAAATAATTGACACCTTCTGCCCTTTCTTTTACAACTGATAATCGGTCGTAGAAGACAACTCTTAAAACCCCTACGTAACTAACGTACGAAAATTAAATGGTAGCTTGCCCTTTTTTTCGCACGTATAATGAATGGCCCCTTTGCTCAGTAATGCCACCCAGAATTTGGCTATTTTTTAGAAATTGCGTTAAGTTTTTTTAATTTGTGTTTAGAACTGAAATAAGTTAACTAATAGTCAACCCCCACGCTAAAAACATTTACAAAATTGATTGTTTATATCTGAAATAGACACGACCGAAGCGCAAAATATAGTGCCAATATGTCGACGTCAAATCTAGAGTTGTAGATGTTATTTTCGTGAAAAATCATTGAGAGAAGCAATAAGACGTTATGGCTGTACGGATAGTCCTAAAGGCTGGTGTTTACAATGTAAAATTGTGTCTTGTAATCTTGATAACTGTTGACATTTTGTTTGTTGATGTGACCTCATGCCCTGTGACGTTTAGATAACGTCATGGATATCATGGCTATTCTATGTGCCAGAGTCACTTCTCTGCAGATAGGGTGAGTCTGTCGTTCAGATTGCTCTTAAAATTGTTTAGGATTTTTTAAACAATGGACAAAATATTGACAGAGTTGTAGGACAGCCTCAAGAAACCAATTTGGTTGCTATTTTGATCACTGTTTCAATGGCATTTAATGTATGTCATGTACGGGACATGACTGTTTCACTGTAAGGACTACAGTGATCAGTTATTAGACCACTGGGCGTATCTTAGTCTTCTCTAGTTGTTATTAAGCAATGATACAGAGAGTCAGCCTGTATTGTTTAAAACACCGTACAACTTAACATGAGACAGTACCGGATCTAAGGGGGGGGGGGGTCTCCCCACATTTAGGTACCCCCACAATTCTGGGTTACCTATAAAATAGTTTTACTGAAATAAAGTAAATGATAACATCATAAGAGAAAAAGTCTGTTTAAAATACTCAAATTGTCAACGAATTCTAAACGTCAATGAAATCGCTGCCTCAATTGTCTCAGATGCACTGAAATTAATCCTTATTTTTAAGAAAAATCCTGGAGGAAAACACCCCAGGCACACAAGGGGCGGAGTACATACTAGTACGATCTGCAGTCAGTACAACAATGGGGCCCCCCGCACAGTTGGTATGTCCCTGGTCCCCCACAAGGTTAATTTGCAGGCGCGGATCCAGAGGGGGGGTCCAGCGGGTCCGCCCCCCCCCCTGCTCAGGCTTGAAATTTTTTTTATGCGATTTTATTAGCGATTTAGACCTGTAATTTTGGAATTTACCTTCTGGAAATACGTCAGAATGAACCAAATTGAATCTAATTTACCAAATTAATCGGTTGAGCGCAATTAGTTAAGCAATTATCAAACCTAGACCCCCCCCCCTGCAAAAAATCCTGGATCCGCGCCTGATCTGGCACTGACATGAGATCATGATTTGTTGTATACGCCCATATATTGTCGTTACCTAGACTCAGACCAATCTGTTCTTGTGGGTTTTCTGTTTCGGTATAAAAATCTGATCAAATTAGTTATCACTTCTGTGGAGGCGGACGTTAAAACACCAGGTAATAGTAGTTAGATAAAGCCTACCAGATACTCTGAATGCACAGCTCTCTCTGCAACTGCTTCAATAAAGACAATGGATTTTTTCAAATTAGCAGCGGAACTATAGGCAAAGAGAGCAGAGGGACAGCTGTGTTCCTGTAAACCATTACAGGCGAGAGAGAGGGGGGTAGGGATGGCCAAGTGGTCTAGAGTGCCGCGCTTCGAACTCTAGCTGGTCGGTCACCTCTGGCTTGCGGCTGTGGTTTCGAGCCCTGGTGTGAGCGTATGTGGCATGGAGATAGGGGGGGCCTTCTCAACCTCGTGGGTTTCCTCCGGGCACTCCGGTTTCCTCCCACTGCTAAAGACCCCTAGGCGCAAGCGAATTATTGAAATAAAATTAAACCATGTGTTAGTCCCAAAATGACCTAGTTTGTGTTGAGTGGACGTTAAACCCCATTTCTCTCTCTCTCTCTCTCTCTCTCTCTCTCTCTCTCTACAGGCGATAGATACGACTTTTTAATTTAAACCTATTTTATTTATATGGACATCGAATTGTATTATTTCCTAATTAACATTGTCAAATATCATATATCTTTACTCTAGTTGTTTCGCAATATTTGTAATCCAATATACTGTGTGTGTCACGAATCACGTGCACCCTACCGGAGTTACGTAATTGTTTCAATATCGTATTTAATACCTGAACAGAACAATAAAATTGCAAAAAAAAAATGATGTCGAATTATAATATAATGAAAACAATTAGAACGTACATGTATGCTAGGGAGATAAATGAAATGAAATGAAATGGGGTTTAACGTCCTACTCCTTTGCGCCTAACCTGGGCTAATGGAAGACGGGCATACGGCATACAGTGTGCTATGATGGAAATTTTGCCCGGGCAGCGGCGCTACGGCCTACTCTTATAACGAATTCCAACTGCCAAGGGATCTTTTACGTGCACTCCAATGTGTACACGGGACCTCGGTTTTTCGTCCCATCCGAACGACTAGGCAGCTGTCCTTGAGGGAGGATGGAACACAGGCTCTTCTTTAAAACTTTTTTTCAAAATTAAATAGTGGCGTTCAGCAGGGGCGTAGCCCTGAAATATATATTGCGGGTGGGGGTGGGGGTCCGCAAATGAAATTATGTAAGATGTTGACAATCTGTTAGGCCGGAGGCACGAGGCTGCGCAGCAGCCGATGTAGCGCAATAGGGAGGGTCACCCTCCAACGGGGGGAGGGGGTGTACCCCCATAAATTTTGTTTAAAGTTTCAGTCTTCTGTAAACACTGTTTTGGCATATTTTACGGGGTTAAACTAAATCATCACACCAATACAATGTTTATCATGTTTACAGACAACGGCACCGGTCGCCCCCGAGAGGCAAAGAAGCGTGACTAATTACCTTGTATGGACCCCCATCCCCACTCCCACCTAAGAAAATTCTGGAATATTTGACGGCTGCAAACACCTTTTCCTGCTATTTCAGACCGTGAACAAAGCAACTTCAAAGTGGTCTACTATAGCCTAATAAAGGTGGCTGACTCGAATTCCAATTAATCGTTTACATCCACGAAGACGGGGCCGTTGGGAGAAAATTTTGAAAATGTAACTGCCACAAACGCGTTTTCCTGCTATTTCAGCCCGTGAATACAGCAACTTCAATGTGGTCCAATATAGTCTACCTGGCTGCCCAGAATTCCAAACAAACAATCAAACGTCGCAGGTTATGGGAGCCTCACCCTCCCGGAGAAAAATTTGAAAATTTAACCACCGCAAATGCGTTTTCTGCTATTCTAGCCTGTGTAAGCAACTTCAAAAGTATCCAATGGTTTTGTAACCGAAATTCCACTCTGAATTCCAACCACCCAATCACACTGTTACAGTTGCATTCACGAGTAATATTCGATGCCCGAATAAAACTGTAGTACCGCATGGAATTCATGTTTTGCCCAACAAGCACCTGCTGAGATTGGTTGAGTTATGGCGATCCGTTTATTGTGAAGCTGGGAACTTTTCGTACGCCGCTCGTAAATCCAACGCTCTACAAAGTTGAAAAGAGCAATAATACGTCAATCTAATTAAAATATCGATCTATATTTCGTTTCGTTTTTTATACTTTCGATTGCCTACACTCATGTAGATCTAACAAGTTATAGTGGGAGCTCACGTTCTATGACGTCAAATATCAAGCACGGGACGTTTGACCCGATAACGTCAGTCATTCGATTAAACAATTACCGACCGCCGTGCTTTTTAAAATCTACTTTTGTTTTGTTTTGATTTCTATCCGCTGGTGTTAGTATAGACGTCATTGGCTGGTAATATCTACCCACATTTCCACGCATGAAAAGGTCAAACGGTCGATTCGACAGACCATTTGATTGGCTGGCCCCTCATTTCAGGCAGAACACGAGTTAAAGACAAGTAAAAACGAAATTTTGAACTATAAAAAATGAAACGAAATTGAATCTGTGTTTTAATCAGATTGAATAATACGTCTAAGACACACCACTGTCTTAAAATAGAAAGAGTCTTTATGTATACTACAACATTCCGCCTGACAAAAGATTAGTAAATGCTAAAAACACAGAGTCGACAAACAATGCCACGTCCTCATTGGTTTTAACTTCTGTGAAGAATTAAGAATTTAATATACTCAGAGTACTCTGTAAACATCCTTCCGAATCATTTTCCTTGAACTTGTCGAAACAGCCAAAACTATAATAATATGTAATCTCGTAGCCTATATCACACGTTTGCTAAGCTTACAATAATACACATAATACACCACGTTCCAATCAGTACACTTACATGTAATTATGTCACTTACATGTAGATGATTTACAATTTGTGTGTTCGGCTATGCATTTTTTTTGTCTTTTTTTTTGTGTCTTTTTTTTATAGCCTAACTCCAATCTGTTTTCATATATATATTATTTGTACATTGTATGTTGGATATTGCCTCTTGTGTAGGCGTTTTGATACAACAGCGTAAACCATACATCTCATAATGTATACCGTTCAAAAGGATGTATTTACCATTTTTTTTTTTTTTTTTTTTTAAATAAAAACCAGTTTTATTATTAAATGAAACATATGTACAATTTTAGCTATAATCATAAAATAAGGTGATTATATGATTTGTAATACTTATAAAGTTTATACAAAACATTTACATCAAATTGAAAACAATAAAATAAAGCGTTTTTACTAATAAAACACTTATATGGATATACTACTTCTGAATTTATTAACAAGCTACGTTTCGATACTCATACAGGTATCGTTCTCAAGCAAATAATGACTAATAACAAAAATGTGGTACAATATATAGTTAACAAAATAAACAATGATATGAAACCTTACTATGATTAAGAAACCATTTATGATGATCATAGGAAATTTTTGTCTGATTAGAGTAATTAGTGTTCACTGATTGTCTAGTAAATCCACCCAAAGATTTGGGAGATAATGACCTGTGTCTCTGTTCAATTTAACAAAATAGTTAACAAAATAAACAATGATATGAAACCTTACTATGATTAAGAAACTATTTATGATGATCATAGGAAATTATTAGTGTTCACTGATTGTCTAGTAAATCAGTAAAACAGTCTTAAAAGCAAATGGGAGAATACAACAACCAAAAGAAGACCCAAAGGGCGTTATCTACAAAATAAATTGTGACTGCAATAAGGAATATGTTGGAGAAACATCACGGCCGATTTCAGTAAGGATAAAGGAGCACGCAACTGCAGTAAGAAAACAAGAAATTAACAAATCAGCAATAGCAGAACATATTTCGGAAAACCCACGGCACAAAATAGAATGGGACAACACAAAAATCCTAGCTAGAAACATTCCTGAATGGAAAAGCCGAGTCCTCAGAGAAGCCCTAGAAATCCAAAAACATCAACCAAAATTGAACAGAGACACAGGTCATTATCTCCCAAATCTTTGGGTGGATTTACTAGACAATCAGTGAACACTAATAATTTCCTATGATCATCATAAATAGTTTCTTAATCATAGTAAGGTTTCATATCATTGTTTATTTTGTTAACTATTTTGTTAAATTGAACAGAGACACAGGTCATTATCTCCCAAATCTTTGGGTGGATTTACTAGACAATCAGTGAACACTAATTACTCTAATCAGACAAAAATTTCCTATGATCATCATAAATGGTTTCTTAATCATAGTAAGGTTTCATATCATTGTTTATTTTGTTAACTATATATTGTACCACATTTTTGTTATTAGTCATTATTTGCTTGAGAACGATACCTGTATGAGTATCGAAACGTAGCTTGTTAATAAATTCAGAAGTAGTATATCCATATAAGTGTTTTATTTGTAATTTCTATTTCTATATGTCTTACAAGGATAACGCGTTTTTACCATTTAAAAAAAAGTAAAAAAAAAAATTCTCTTTTTTTTTTTAAAATTATACTTGTAGCCTGTACTTGAGAAGTAAACAAAGAAACAAATATGATATATCCTTAAAAAAAACTTTTTAAGTTAAGTTGCTGCTATATGATCTTTTCATAAATTTGGTCTTCAAACTTATGTATACCTTTCATAAGGGTGTATTTACCAATATGTAACATACATATATATATAAAGCCTACGCCCAATCTATGACACACGAAAGATAACACTTCTTAAATGCTGGGGTTATTATTCATGGGTAATGTAATAGTATAACCAACAACACCCGAAGATGTCTATGGGAACGCCCGAACCTCGCCAATTAAAATTAGAGTAGACTCCCTTTGAAATCTTGTAAAAACAGAACGAAGATTGTGAAACCTGATTGATTATTTCACAAATATACTTACACACATTTATTACGCCAGCATCTGTGTCATTGTCAGGTGTTTAATTGTTAGTTTAGTAATTCATTAGTACAAGAAAGATGTCTTGGGGACAGCAGCCTGGACAATATGTAAGTGCCCGCTTTAATGTTTACATCCCATGTCTTTTTTAAAAAAAAAAAATATTAATAAAATAGAGGCCTACCTACCCAATCCATATATTTTATTTGAAATATAAATGACTTTTGGGCTTGGCATGTTGTTACATTGAGTTGACATTTGATTTCCAAGATATGACAAGTCAAGTAGAGCGAATCTAATCGGGACATTTCAGTTGATGTGATTGTGATTCTTGTCATAAAACCTTCTTTTTTCTAATTAAATTATACAAATTTGTTGAATATGTTCGTTTTTCCGAATTGATTTTAAAGGGACAATCCCGATAAGAACAGAGTCTCAAAAATTAAAATCCGAGAGTTTATGAAATTTATGGACCAAAATATAGAGGCATGGTCTTGGTGTATTTATCTTGTCTCAAAATTTCCGCTCAAAATATTGAGTCGTTTGGACGTGAACGTCAACACTGCTTATCCGGACACGTAACCCTTTTAAGATTTCGGGTCAATTTTTTCATTGGGTGACCTGATAATCGATTCTTATTTCTTGAGAGGTCTATACAGTGAATGATCCATGTACTGTACTTGATAACAAAAGGTAAATTTCACCTACATATTATTTTTATAGAAAAAAGTCTGGTTTTATTACAACGGTCTCCATTTCCAGATGAAGAGTGTCAGATTTAAGTTATTTACAAGCGTATCACAAATATCGTGTTAGTTGGTCGGCCTTAGGTAATGGGTTTTAAGGGATTTTAACACAAAATTAAGCAGTTTTATTCCTCAGAAAGTTATCGGGATTGGCCCTTTAATTTAGATCAAAATTTTATTATTGATTTTGTTTTTAAAAGAGAGAGAGAGAGAGCAATGTGGTTTAACGTCCACTCACCACAAACTAGGTCATTTCGGGACTAACATATGGTTTTAATTTTATTTTCAATAATTCGCTTGCGCGTAGGGGTCTTTAGCAGTGGCAGGAAACCGGAGTGCCCGGAGGAAACCCACAAGATTGAGCAGGCTCCCCTATCTCCATGCCACATACGCTCACACCAGGGCTTGAAACCACAGTCGCAAGCCAGAGGTGACCGGCCAGCTAGAGGTCGAAGCTTGGCACTATAGACTACTAGGCCATCCCAACTCCCCTTTATTTAAAAGAACCACAAAGTGTAAGAAAATATCTTTGATCCGGGACATGTTTCTTATTTAATTTCTGCGCTTAAGACGAATTTCATATGTCAAATCCTTGCTCAGTTCGGATCAAAATGTTAAATCCATTTGATCTAGTTCTGCTTTTTTCATTCGTCTAAGTCGGATCGACAGTATGTTTAGTTAGAAATTTTGTACCAAGTCTAAAAGCGGTTATTCCATGCACAGAGCCCCATTAAGATACTTCCCCCTATCATTTTGACTCAGATCAGGCAATTTGACGCAAGCCATAAAAGAACTCTCTGGGAAAATTTAAAACTCAGTGCAGTACGAGACACTTTCCGTGAAAATTTAGGACATTTTTCAAAGATCACGACAAAACGGAAGTTATCTACTCAGAATCGCACGAATACAGAAGATATCCACAAGCATATATTATGAACAAACGGTTGAAATGTGCCTTTGAATTAGTTTGAATCAATTATTATCCGGCTCTTGCCGTTTATTTTTAATCGAGCTTAGATTTAATTTCGGTCTTTGGCTAACTCGGATCTTTGCTTAACTACAACTTATGTGAAGTTTACTGTATTACTCCCAACCATGGCATTATGGTTTGTCTGAGCTTTGTGATGATATCAATAATTGGCATACAAAATCAGTTGTATTTCATTTTAGGGAGGCTATGGAACAGGTTCTGCCAACAGGCCACCAGGAGGCAATCCTTATGGACAGCCAGGAGGTCAGCCTTATGGTCAAGGTCCACAGCAAGGCTATGGTCAACAACAAGGATATCAACCACAACAGCAATATGGCCAACCTCAGGGACAACCATATGGACAGCCTCAGGGCCAACAATATGGACAACCAGCTCAAGGACAGCAGTATGGACAGCAGTATGGACAGCCACCTCAAGGACAGCAGTATGGACAGCCACCTCAAGGGCAGCAGTACAGACCACCTTATGGACAGCCACAGGGACAACAGTTTGGTGGATATCAACAGCCTGGCGGATATTCTGCTCCTGCTGCACCTCCACCAGGAATAAGTCAAGAATTGTGGGGCTGGTTTCAGGTGATTTATCCAGCATATTTTACTATTATGTTCACTTCATATGAATGAATGAATAAAATTCCAGTTTACAGTGTGCTACATTGTATGAGGAACATTTTGCCTCCTTATGTCAATTTCCAAATGTCATGGGTTCTTTTAATTGCATGCCATGTCAATTGTCGTCAGGCTGAAGTTTATACATGTAATGGTTGTGTGTCCTGGCTAAAGAAAGGGAGCATGTTAATCCTATTGATTTTGAAAGATTTTCAAAAATGGACTGCAATTTGATTTGAAATTTTTGAAATTTTGGATAATTCCTTCAGCTCATAACTGCTCAAACGACCTAGCAACTGGTGTGCATATGTTCTGTGGACTGACAACCTTTGTTTCATATAATTATTTAAATTTTTTATTCCAGGCAGTCGATCAAGATAAATCTAATAAAATAACTGCTGAAGAATTACAACGAGCCTTAATGAATGGCAACTGGTCCCCATTTAATCCTGAAACCTGTCGATTAATGATTGGTATGTTTGATAGAGACAGGTTAGTAACATATTTCTATCTTGAGTCGAGGGGTTGGACGGCGGAGTGGTTAGAAAAAGCCTGTCATTGAGTCAACTGGCATGGTTTCGAATCCCTGGTTGTACGTGACAAGGAAAAAGGTCGAGTAGGGTCGCCTGTCCAACCTCGTGGGATTTCTCCTGGTCCTCCGGTTTCCTCCCACTGCTAAAAACTTGTACGTGCAGGCAAATTATTGAAATAAAATTAAACCATATGTTAGTCCCGAAATGACCTAGTTTGTGTCTCTCTATCTTGAGTCATAAATAGAATAAATTGGGATTTAATATCCTACTGTTCTGCCCTTACTAGGCTGTAGAAAACGGGCATTATGCTAAAATGGAAATCTTGCCCGGACAGCGGCATTAAGGCCTATTCTTATATCGAATTTCAACTGTCAAGGGTTCTTTAGAGGACCTCTGTTTTTCATCCCATCCGAATGACTATATATTGTGTTTTGTGTTATGTAAATCAATCTGTTTTTATTTCTATACAGGAGTGGTACCATAGATGTACATGAGTTTGCTGCTTTATGGAAATATATCCAGGACTGGAAAGCATGCTTTGATAGGTAGGCTATAAAAATCTGAAGGATATCTGATATTTCCTCATATGACTATCTAATGAATGGCTCAACCAACTGTTAAATGAATAATTTTTATATAATGAGAAAAGGGATGTTTTATGTACATGTCAATTGGTACGCAGGACCTCAGATTTTCATCGTATCCAAACTGTCCTTGTCATGCCCTCCACCCTTCACCTCCAACAAGGCGAAACCAAGCTGGAAAATCCTGATGAACTCTATGGGCAAACACCAGCATCAAACATTTTGATAACAGGTAAATTTATAAATGATAATTTTGATATTATAGGTTTGATACAGATAGATCTGGGAATATTGATGCTGGAGAGTTACACAGTGCATTGAGAACATTTGGTTATAATTTGTACGTATCATGTTTTCTTCCTTGTATGATAATTTTCAGTTACATGTATTATTCTGTTGGTTCTTTTCATTGTGTGATTGGTGTATTGAAGATCAGTAGCATGTTGCTAAAAAAAACCTACTGGCAAGCGAATTATTGAATTAAAATTGAACCGTGTGTTAGTCTTGAAATGACCTAATTTGTGTCTTGTGGACGTTAAACTCCATTACTCTCTCTCTGATGTGGATAATCATTTATGATTGCTTTAAAATTTCACTATTGTGAAAATCCAATCTCTGAAATAAAATGGGTTGTAACGTCACACTGTTCTTCTCTTAACCTTGGCTAATGAAGATGGGCATACGTCATACGGTGTGCTATGAGGGAAATTTTGCCCTGGTAGCTTCTGTACAATCTACTCTTATATCAAATTCCCACTGTCAAGGGTTCTTGAATGTGCACGCCAATGTGTACATAGGATCTTGGTTTTTGTCCCATCTGAACGACTAGACAGCTGTCCTTGTCAGTCCCTTTGTCCTTCATCATTGACAAGAGGAAAGCTTGCCAGAAAATCATAATGAACATTCTTGGCCAATGCAGGATCGAACACCCAACCTCCATTAAATATTGAATAAAATAAACGATTTCAGTACATAGCAACTAGGGTTAAATTATGAACTATTGATATTTTCCGAAAAATCCCTATGATGCACATAGACTTTAAAGTGATTGATCCATTTTTTTTAGGTCATAATTTTAATGTGTTTAGATAAAGCCTTCAAAGTTAAAACACATTGCATCTATACAGTCTGACACTGTAAGAGAATAATCCTATAATTTGCTTGTCATTTGAGAAATTGAAATAAAAATATCATGTTCAAGTTGACACATCAACATTGGTGTTTGTCAGCTCGGTGGATCAGTGTTGTCATTAGAACGATGTGAAGTGTGAAGCTATCTGGTGTCACAGTCAACCAGACATTAATATCTGTTTGACCACTGACCTTGACAAACGAGACAACTGCCGCTTATTTCCCCACTGCCATATTTTGAATTTTTTTAGAAAATATGCAACTACTGCTTTAATGAGTCAACTCAACAGAGGGCTGTAAACATTATTTTATTATTCCACCCCACTTTGATTAACATTTCAAAATTACTTAAACTAGTTAAGTCTCTAACTCCGTATCATCGAAATTCTTCAACATTGAAAACACAAATTATTTATCAATTTAAATCAACATTGATGTTGTGATCTTACCAGGAAAAGACAGGGTTCTGATATCCAATATTGAAGACAAAATAAACATTTTATTCGTGTGCCATAATGCGTTTCTGTGCCATTTGTAACAAGGGACTCGAAGAAGGAAACAGGGCATATTCCACAGGTCATTCAAACTGTGATGCCAGTAAATACTCTAGGTGTAGACTGGAATAACCAGACGCCAGAGATTGTCATTCCATTGAGACTTCTGGTGTATTTCGCTGAACATAACTGATTAGAAATTACAGTAAAACAGAAACGATTGAATGTAAATCAGTTTATATACATTCATATTACATTATTATATGCGTTGTGAACCATTTGTGTCCATTTTTAAGTCCCAAATATGTCATTCAATACCACCATTCTTCAATATATATTTTTTTTTTTTTAGATCTCCTCAGTTTGCTAATGTTGTTGTGATGAAGTTTGACAGAAGAGGACAGAGAAATATTAATTTTGATGACTTTATACAAGCTTGTGTTTCATTAAAATCACTTACAGACAAATTTCGTGCCAAAGATACACAACAATCTGGGAACATTCGAATTAGTTATGAAGATGTAAGTACTGGTACTAAAAATTGTACAGCGCAGTGGATGATTCTGGCTGGCTCACAACATCCATGAGTCAACTGCCCCCCCTCCTCTTCACTTATTTCATTGCCTGCCGAGTGAGGTTAAACCACATTCCCCCCTCCCCTCCCAACGCTGAATGTTTTGCAGCTTCCTAAAGCTATCTTTCTTCATCTTAGTAAATATGCTGGATGGCAGAAGAAAGTAATTTAGTTTTCTTTAAATAAAGAGGTATTAACGACTAGAGCATCACATGATCAGGATGTTCCTATTCCTAGGTTTGCATAATTTGAGACAAATTGGTCAATTTGTCACTGTGTACACATTTATATAATTGGCATGGAGTGTAAAGATACAGAAACAAATACCTAGGTCGAAATACCTTCCTCATATGTGACCCGCTCCTACGAAACCAGACGCTTGTCGCACAACTTCATTTTGTTCTATGGCCACAAAATCATAAACTGCATGCCTTCTTGTTACTATTAATGAGCCGTACTCAACTCCAGATGATACGACAAATTTAAAAAGAATTGCAAATTTGGAAAGCTTAGCTGTGGACTATTCAAATATGGTGCCATCTGTATTTTTTATGAAAATGACCATCCGTCTGGTTTTGTTGGAGCGGCTCTCATATGTTGGTCAGTGCATGCATTTTTGATTGTTGAATAAATCTTAGATTATTTTAGTAGTGGCCAACTATTTTTTAATATTATCATCATTTTTTATTTCAGTTCTTGGAAATGGTTTTAGACAACACATTAGTGAAAGTATAAGATCAATTCAAGTCTTCCTGTTTTATACTGTATCATAGAGAGTTTCGACATTCCAAGTTAATGTCCTATTTTATACAATTAGATATTTGGTGCACAGAAGACTGGTGATTATTTGTGGATAATATTTACTATGTATAGTTTAATGGTGGAGAGCCAGACATTAAGTAATATATTGATACTGCACAAGACGTAAGCCGAGTGTTAATTCAATATATTATTCAATGTCTTTAGTTCTAGACCATTAAACAACTTAAAATACAGACACTATCCCGCATATGCTTTTCAATGAAATATGTCACACGAGCCCAATATTTCATCTCGTATAAATAATGTACAATTTGCAAGCTGCCCGTATATTATTAGAAATAATGGTACGCAACATAAGGATGACGTCACATCTGTATTTTAAGTCTGTATAATCATCATCGTAATCTTATTGATATTTTCACTAAGGATGTGACGGGGAAAGGTTACATATCATGTATAATGATGATAGATAGCAAACTAGGGTTAGGGTTAGCGATCCAATGCCCAAAGAGTGGGTTTTCTCCATATCCTCTAGCTGGTTTCCTCCCACTTCTAAAGACCCCAAGGCGGGGGGCGAATTATTGAAATGATATTGAACCATTTGTTAGTCCGAAATGACCTAGTTTTTGTCGCGTGGACGTTTAACACCATTTCTCTTTCTGTAATGCCCAATAATCAAAAAACTTGTATTTTCTCATTTTAAGTGTTAATCGAAATTAAAAATTACCTGACCGGGTAAAAATTGTAAACCCGGGTCAAAAGATATCTTGTGATTATTTAAGGTGGAGTAATTTTAAAGTTAAGAAAAAAAGGTTGTGTGATTTGAACCTATTTGAAATGGACATCCTGGCAGTAAGAAGCAAAAAGTACTCAAACATATTTCTCTGGAATTGATAAAGATTCTGCCACAAATTCTAATACTTAATACTAAGTTCTCACTGTTGACTATCATGTGATTCTCTACAATAAGATTGTCCCTATTAAGTTCACTATCTGGTATCTGCAGATACCTTCAGATATGTTTGGATAGGATCAATACTATTGCTATGACAGACCTCAATGTAATAAGACCTAACAGAATCACCAAGATTTCTCCAGGATTTTGATAGTGGAATCCTAGAATAAGATAAATTTGTGTGATGACAATAATAAATATATGTGGAGATAGATTTTGGCAGCTTTAACAGTGTGCTGTATGTACTAACTTATATTTGTACAATATATATGGAAAAATTAAAAAATGTTATGATTTAAAGTTGTGTTGTAGAATATTGTATATAACAATACATTATGGGAGATAAGATAAAGAGTTGGCAGTTCTCACTATAATAGTTAAAAACTAGATAGTGTAAAGGTAATTTGCTGAAAATTTCAGTCAAATTGATCCCTTATGAGCCCAGATTGAAGTGAAGCAGGTGAAATTTCTGTCTATCCTTGGCCTCGGTTATCATTACTAAAATCATTAATATAAACAGCGTAGTCTAGATTATCCAATTTTTAAATTTAATTTCAATGGGCGTTCAGCGGCATATAGGAATCCAATCCAGCTAACATCGAAGGCTGGCCTTGACATCAAGAGTTTATTATGGTCTGGATAAGTTAATTAATGTCTAATTGATGATTTAGATAACGTTTCAGGCATAAAGAAAGACTCGTTATTGGCAGATATTGCTCTTGCATAATGCATGTTTAAGCCGTTAGAAAGACTGCATTATTCAGTTTAAATATATTGAAATACTGCTTTATTCAGTTGTAATATACAGAAAGGCTGCGTTATTCAGTTAAAAATGCTGTATTAAATTTGTATTATTGCTTAGCTTTGAATTATTGCTTTTTGAAACCTTAACAATCTTATATATAAACTGCTGAAAGACTGCAATATTCAATTGTAAATGCTGTATTAAATTTGTATTTGGGGTTAACTTTTATTTTTTGGGGGTGTGAAAATTTAATTAAGTTATGGTAACTTATTGTAAAAGAGGACCAAAATGTTTAAATGTTAAGCTTATTTTACATCATGACTGTTGTAAAGTGTTTATTCTTACAATGTAAGAAATTGACTTTGTACTGTTTCTTTATTGTTGTTTCTTCGTTTCTTTATTGTTGTTTCTTCGACTCTAGCTGGCCGGTCACCTCTGACTTGCGGCTGTGGTTTCGATCCCTGGTGCCAGCGTATGTGGCATGGAGATAGGGGCACTTTCTCAACCTCGTGGGTTTCCTCCCACTGCTAAAGACCCCTACGCGCAAGCGAATTATTGAAATAAAATTAAAAACATATGTTAGTCCAGAAATGATCTAGTTTGTGTCGAGTGGACGTTAAACCCCATTTCCCTCCCTCCCTATGTCCATAGAGATCGAGAGTGATGTAGGGTATAATGTGCACTTGACACAAGCTATGTTATTTAAGGGATTTTTAGTAGGGATAGGAAACTGGAGAACTCAGAAATTGGACGGGCAATGCTACTACTTGTACAATCTTGGGATCCCAACCGTTCCCCTTTACTCAATGAAAGACCTTATGATCTAAAGTGCTCTCATTATCCCATATGACCACTCTCCTTCCCCACCAGTAGTTAATTAGATTATTCCCAATCTGATGAAAAAAAAACGGTCGTGTTTCGTTTCGGTTTTTGTAGTTCAAAATTTGGTATTACTTAATTGTCTTTACTACACTATGATCAGGAAGAGTTGTTTTATAACCCACGCTCTAGTTGGTGTAAGGGATTAGCCAATGAAACGGTATGTTGCAGCAAGTTCTTGGAACTGTGTGTTTTCTACTAGAAACACCAACGCTGATTGATTAATCATATGTCTGACGTCAGAGGTAAAAATCCGCTCGTATGGCCCCTAACACCGCCTCCTTCAACTGATCATATCTTTATGTAGTGTAGGCCATTGAAAGTATAAAAAACGAAACGAAAGATGAGTATTATAATGAGATTGTTCCATGTCATATTCTTTATATGGTTACCGGGAATATATCAGTAGATTTATAATAAATTAGACAAATAGAAAGGACTTATATCAAATATTATATTTTGTTTGTGTACCTGTTTATATAAGAAAACTGTGTGTACATGTATATTTTCTCATAACATAACATATTTAGTGCATGTATTTATTGTATAATTTATATATAAAATATACAGAGATACTTATAACACCATTGTTATTTAGAGTACAGTGCATGTATTTATTGTATAATTTATATATATAATATACAGAGATACTTATATTATAACACCATTGTTATTTATATATATGGTTCTATATATTTTACAGTAGTTATTTATAGCCGATATTTATTCTTCAGATGATTCTGCTATTAACGAACTCCAGAATAATTTGCTCAAATAGATATGACGTCATTTACAGAATGTATATCTTTTTGATATATGTTGTATTTTTCGCTTCTACTCAGAAGTATTTTTTTTAATAATAATTCTTGATTAACTGTGAAAGATAATAAATTTATAATAAATACTAAATATAACAAATCAATCTTTGTTGAAAATTAAAGGGTCGAGGTCATTATGCAACAGATAGAGTGAACGAAATAGGGATTATCGGCCACTTAGCAAAAAATTGGTCATTCCGGGCCTAATATACTGTTCATTTTTATTCCAACAATTCGCTTGTGTGTAGGAGTCTTTAGCAGTGGGAAGAAAACCTGAAGACCCATAGAAAACCCACGAGGTTGGACAGGCGAACCTACTTGTTAAGTACAAGCTTGGAATTGAAACCAGTAATCTGAATCGGTGACAGACCTTATGATCAAAACTCACACATTTTGCAATGAGTTGAGAACTTATGGTTCAAGGGGCTTAATTTCGAGGCCTTAGTTCTGGAAGGTTGTAAGTGCCACTTATGACCCAAATAGCTTTTTTGCATAGGATGACTAATCACATTTAGAGGCTTCTCTATGCAAAATTTCAGAACTGTAAGGTCGTAACTTTCATAAAAACATTGCTATTAAAATGTTGATATCTTTATTGCGTTATTAAGATTGGAATAGGTTTTCATCTCATATCTCAAAAACTAAATCCGACAATTTTTGACACTTAAGACCTTTCAGAACTATGGCATGGATTTATAGTTATGAAATAAAATGGGGTCTAACGGTGGGTGGACATGTTTGTCTTAAAGTTCTCATTTACATTTCATTTATTTTAATATCCCGTGAGCCACAGTGGCTAAATGGGTAGGACGCTGGCTCGGTAACATGGACGATATAAGAGCAAGCCGTGGCACCGCAGTCCAGGTAAAATTGCGGAGCAGAAAAGTAGGTAGTTAAACCCCATTTCATTTCTTTAATTACATATATTTTTTTTATGCGAAGACTCCTAAAGTCCGTACACTATTATTGTAGTGTGGTTTGACTATGATTGCAGCCTTGATCTTTTATACTTCACGTTGTGTTTCAACAGAAACAGTCACAAGAAAAGTGAAATACTTCACGTTGTGTTTCAACAGAAACAGTCATAAGAAAAGTGTATATAAAATTGACTAATATACAGTACATAACCAAACTTAAACCTAAGAAATATATTCATTCACCCGTTCTTGTTGAGGTCTACAGGTTATCTAATATACTTTCCGCATCATATCGAAGTGTGATTTCTACTGTGTTCCTGTATTTAAATCAAGAAACCCACCAAAGCAATGCATAACTCACATGAAAAAAGGTATATCTTTATTTCTTTCTAGGAACATCAAAATTGCATTAGTATTTAACCTATATCTAGCCAACGAACACCTGTCAGTCTCTATGTTTGTTAATTACTACAAAGAAAATATTTTTTGTCTAAACTTCAGGCGCAATGACAAATTAATAAACGAGGTAATTGTCTGGACCAAACCAAAGCCCTATTCTTTTTTCATTTTGCTTTAAAGACGATAATATTATTATTTAACTATAGCACTTCATTATATACAGTGATATTTCTAAGTGCTTTACAAATGTCACACCACAGTTGATAGCGCGCCCCTTTAATATGACTGTGCCAACTTTTACTAATAATATTTAGAAAGCCTTTAATATGATTCTGCCAACTTTTACTATTAATATTTGGAAAGCTTATCCAATTACCTTTCAGAATATATGTAGCTGGATGGTCACAATTTTGTACGATGGTCCAAATTCGGACTTCGAAAAAAATTCCGGTCTATCTTTACATATAGAATATTGAAAAATTGGCTATGTTCAGGTTGAGAGCGCGCCCCTTTAATATGATTGAGCTTACTTTTACTAATAATATTTAGAAAGCTTATTGAATTACCATTCAGAAAATATATAGCTGGTTGCTAAGAATTTTGTACGATGGTCCGAATTTCGACTCGAAATATTACCGTTCTTTCACTTTAAAATATTGAAAAATTGGCTATGTTCAGGTTGAGAGCGCACCCCTTTAATATGATTGTGCCAACTTTTACTAATAATATTTGGAAAGCTTATTCAATAACCTTTTAGAATATGTTTAATTGGATCATGAGAATTTTTTACGATGGTCCGAATTTTGACACGGGATATTAACAGTTTTTCCCTTTAAAATTTTTTAAAAATTGATCATGTTTAGGAAGAGAGTGCACCCCTTTAATATGAATGTGCCAATTTTTACTGATAATACTTAGAAAGCCTATTTAATTACCTTTCGGAATATATTTAGTTGGATGTCTAGAATTTTGTACGATAATGCGAAATTACATCTCTATTCTGAGCTAAAGGAATTGATAAAAATAATATATTGTTCTACTTTCATTTGATAGGCGTGGTTGTTTTATTGGTTGTTAAAAATAGATGAGTTTGGGCGACTGTTGTCTTAATAGGTTGCCAACCCACAGGTTGCCACCTGGATCGGTCGAATAGCTCGCTAGCCGAATAGGTCGCCAAGTTGTGTTCGGTGACCTTGACATTGACCTAAATAAAGATAATTCAGTGAAGAAACGTAAGTAATGCATGAGAGATATGTCATCTAATGCTTATGGTAGATGTTTCAGATTGTAAAATCAATTGTGCATAAGAGGTTATATGTATTTTGTATTAGAGGTTTCTTGTATTTTGTCTTTTGCAATAGACGTATGAGGTATTTTGTATTGGAGGTTTCTTGTATTTTGTTTTTTGCATTAGGCGTTTTAGGTATTTGGTATGGCATTATGTTACATGTGTGTTTTGAATTAGACATTTCTACATAGCATTAGGTTTTTGCCGCTTTCCCCCGCCATAGAGGAAACCCATGGAAGAAAAAGATTCCAGTCGTTTTTAAGGTAGGTACATATTTCCTTGTAACTGACAATGGAACGCCAAAAATGACCAAGGGATAATTTAAAAATTTTTTTAAAGATTAGGGATTTGATCAATATAAAGTTTTCAAAAAAATGGCAAACTAGTAAATAATTAAGTTAAGGAAATAAGAGTTAGTTTTACACGTGGGTAAAAAATTTCTATAAACGTCGGAATAGATAAGAATTCTAAAATTGAAACGGTATAACGACGCAAAAAGAAATACAATGCAGCCTCCGTTTTATAAGGTTATAGATCGTAATAATGTAATGTAGTGTTATGTCCAAATAATGTATATATATGTGTTTAACCAGGTTTGGTTAACGTGTGGATCTGTGTAAAATCCGTTTTTAAGTTTAGGGTAAAGGAAAATGCCCAAGGAAAATTTAAAACTTAATGGCCCTTTGTGTGGGTTGGTATTAGGTTTTAAAAAAATGTTTAAATTGAAACTGGGTGCATTGCAATATATAGCGAGTAGCTTATGCAATATAACTGTTTCTGAGTTATTCGTGTTGTTTTGTTAAAAAATTATAAAGGAGAATAAGTTTTAAGTAATATTCAAACCAAAAACAAAGTATAACGTGGTAAAATGGATAATTTAAAGTTGAATTTGAATGTGCGATTAGCTGTCGAATACATTTTGAATTACCTGATATGCCATGAGTAGTGTTGCGTAAAACTATACTAATGTATTGGAGACGTCAAGAATTGTAAATTGTTATTTTGTTATATATGTGATAAATGTCAGGAATATCATAACTTATGGATTATGGTTATTTATTTTATTTTACAACCAGGAGTATAATACAATTAGGGTCTTGAAATACATACTGAACCCTTGGATTCTAGAAGCTGTTTCTCGTTTGAATGCAGAACGAAATGTTAATAGGGAGTATCTATATGGACATCTCACACAGGCGCATGTCTGTCTTTTCTGTTCTCAGCGTGTAAGATAGCACCCCTTGGCTACAAGCTTGTGATATATACACGAAGCTCTATATAGCACCAATGTTAAGACGGGTTATAATCTTAACCTGTCACTGTCAATTAGTAAAGCAGACTACTAATGAATTTCAATGTTATTAATGACTTTAGGTGATAAGTACTAATTAATACTGCTTATTTTTACTTAGGGGCAGATTAAATTCTATTGTTAATAGTTTATTCACTTAAAAGTAAATTTTAATTTTGATTTTAAATAAACTTAAGTGTAAGAATATGATTAAGTATTATGACCTCCAATTGAAATCAATGTTGTAAATTAAGGGTAATGTAATTGTAATTGGTCTAATTTAGCAAGTACATTGATCATTTATGGGATTTATTGTACCTTATCTTAACGTACCCCAACGTTGAACCAGACCAGGGCATTCCAGTATGTCAAAAGCTATGACCCTCAAGCCCAGTTTGCAGAAGTGCCTACGTGCATCAAATTAGCTGTGCAAGAAAAAGAACAATTCTAACATGACCTGAACTTATTCAGTGGTGGCAACAGTGAAATTATTGACATTGAAAAAGTGTTTTTTGATTTTTTTTTTCGGTTGGAACGTATAACCGAGTCTTTATATTGAACTTATATTATTGTAGCGAGTATTTATATTGAACTTATATTATTGTAGCATGTTTATCAATGTAATTGTTTTTATAGAATTAGGACTTGACTTTGTGATGTCCATATAAAATGTTTTCAAGTGTTGATATTGATATTGTATTTAATGTATGTTAGATAACGATAATTAAGGGGATGGTGTCGGCTGAGACCGAGGACGAGAATACGCTCCATGGAACAGATGTTTCCACACCAGCACCAAGAAATAAACAAGTGTCATTCACTTTGTCATAATTAATCAAGAGGAATGCCAGAATTTAATGGTATAATGGTATCGTCCTACAAAAGTCTAGGACCTAGTGTTCCGAAAATATCATATAACTATATAATCGCGTGTGTTTTCATTACTATTATTATATCGTGTGTGCTCTTCTTAATTCGTGTGTGATTTAACTTAATTGTGTGTACCTTCAATTGATAGAGATGAAGACAGTGTCCCACCTGTGAGAATGGTATTAGTTATTTATTTTTAATAAATAACTTAAATGGGTGGGGATGGAATGTGACAAAGTGATCTCTACATCATATTGAAATATAAATATACAGATAGAACTTTCTGACCTCTGCTGATTTTTGATCATTAATGATATTGACGTGTTCAACTCGACACAACTTCTTCAAGGCACGGACTTAATAAAACAGCTAATGTGTTCAATATGTTATTTACGGACTACACACGAATGGCCTCTGCTCGTTTTGACAATAGGCACGATCTCATTCACGATCTTATTAAATATGCAGTGCAGTTACAGATACTATAATCTCATAAATAAACAATGCCAAATATGTACATCGCTTGTGTATCACTTTTCTTAATTAATTGTATGCTTTATAAGCCAGAGTTTACTGTTAGTTTGAGAAGACTTGGAATGGCGCTCCTCCTGGAGTATGCCTATTTCATGCTCTCAATAAAGGTCTATCAATTATGCTGATATTCTTTTATCTGTATGTAGTGTTACAACACGGAGTATTACTAATATTTATGTTGGGGTGGAAATTAAAATTTCATTGAATTAGAGAATTGGACCCAACCACTGAATTTATTTCATTTAAGTTTCAAATATACAAGCAATCTGATCTTTAGTTTGAAAAATAAACAATCTGATTAAAACACAGGCCCTATTTCGTTTCGTTTTTTATAGTTCAAAATTTTGTTTGATTTGTCTTCAAATCACTAGGATCTGGAGGAGTTGTTATATAACACGCGTTCTGGTTGAAGTGAGGGGTTAGCCAATGAAATTGTATTACAGCGAGTTCTTGGCGTGCGGTGATTGGAACTGTGGGTAAACCACTAGAAACGTCAACACTGGTTGATTAATCAATGTCTGACGTAGAGGGTCAAAACGTCGCTGTTATGACCCCTGACGCGACCTCGCACTAGAACTTGCCAGTTCGTCATGTAGTGTAGGCCATCGAAGGAATGAAAAAAAAAAACGGAAACGAAATATATATTTGTATTTTAATAAATGATTCAAAAATGAGCAAATTGTATGAAAACGATTTGAAAACATGTTATATAAGAATATCAAATATAAAAACATAATACAGAATATTAAATATAGTAAACAGTCCAAAATATAGTAAACAGTACAAAATATAATAAAATTTCAATAAAGTATGGTGCCAACATAGAATATTTTAGCTCCAGGTTATAGTAAAATTATCTATTAAAGGAAGATCTAAACCAGCTATCTTCAATACCTGAAACAAAATAAATAATTACCTCTCAAACAATAGCAGAAATTATTAGCAATATGGGCTTGGCAAGGGACAGGGTATAATCGTTCGGATTGGACGAAAAACGATGTGCCGCATACATTGGCATTTGGAATTCGATATAACAGTAACAGTAGGCCGCGGGGCTGCTGTCCGGGCACACCTTCCCTCATAGCACACTGTATGTCCGTCTCCATTGTAGGAACAAAATAGTAAGGCGTTTTTCATTTAACCCCTCAAATAATAACATCAATTAATAGCTTTATGGACTGTCCCAAATAATAGGCGCAAGTGGGTGACCCTGAATGAAATTAGATCAAACGTGAAACTGGATTATTTGTTGCTGAAGTACAAGGAATGGAATTTCTTGTAAAAAGTAAGCATTTCTGGACAACAAGCATGCACGGTAGTTACACTCTACTTTTAGCTACTTATAGAATGTACAATGTTATTTTGAATCCCTTACCATAAACAGAGGCTAGTTGTACGGATCGGATGAAAAATCTAGCTCTCGTGAAAGAACCATTGGGATTCGATAAAAATGCGATCTTTTACGATTCCGGACAGACGGAAGTGACGCATAAATCTTAAGCACGAGTTTACTAAAATAATTTCCCCGTAGACTGTCCATATTAGCACGTACGTGGGTTGTGGATTAGGCTTTGGCCTGGTTGGCAAGGAGCAAAGATTGAACCCTTGTTGTATCGTAGGCTAGCGTTGATATCGATATTTGATTATCATCAGGAGAAGTACAAACTGATTAAAACACAGATCCAATTTCGTTTCGTTTTTTATAGTTCAAAATTTCGTTTTTACTTGTCTTTACTACTCTTGGATCTGGAAGACTTGTTATTTAAGTCGTGTTCTGCCTGAAATGAGGGGTCAGCCAATCAAATGGTCTGTCGAATCGACCGTTTGACCTTTCCATGCGTGGAACTGTGGGTAAATATTACCAGCGGATAGAAATCAAAACAAAACAAAAGTAGATTTTATAAAGCATGGCGGTCGCTAATTGGTTAATCGAATGACTGACGTTATCGGGTCAAATGTCCCGTGCTTGATACCTGACGTCATAGAACGTGAGCTCCCACTATGACTTGTTAGATCTACATGAGTGTAGACCATCGAAAGTATAAAAAAACGAAACGAAATATAGATCTATATTTTAATTAGATTGGGAGAAGTAGTTTATATAACATTTCAGGTCTAAAGAACAAACCACAATAGGCATATCTAGCTCTTGCATAATGTATGTTTAATTGCAATTTAAAATAATCACCTTATTGGTACTGGTATAGTGTATGGTGGCACCTGGGACTGATTGTCTGGCCATTGCTGGTGGTATGGATACCTGAATATCAGTAGGACTTGTCATCACGTTCAAAACTTTTATTCTATCAAATCGTAGAGGTGACACAATGGAATGATTTCTGGTGATGGACATTTCCAGTTTGTTCTGTAACGAAAGGGTAATAAAGTCATACATTTAGAAGAAACAAATAAAGAACAGTTTCGTGGAGAAGGTACCTAGTTATCATACAGTGGACCGTGTTATAGTCCTGATGAGAAAAAACTGGACTCTCAACTAGTCCGGTGCTCAAATCTTGGTACAGGCCAAGAAGAATCTGGAATATTTCAAGCCCGATTTTCACCTGTCAAGGGTAGCCCCTGCTGGGAGGACGGATACAGTTTTGTCTTATGGTTGCGATGGTACGTAATATTGTATATACAGTGACGTTCAATTCAAGTAATCCATACAGAAGTCGATGAATAGAAGCAGTATATGCCTCTGTTCGGCATATTCCTGAAGCAATGGCCCGAGAAATCCCTCTCTGGCCATTGCTGGAATAGCGTCTGTTTCTTGAACTTATGCGGGAGTGTGTCTATTCTTTCCGTTCAATGAAAGCTATCACTTAAGTACAGCAACACGACAGTCCTTCGTTTCATCTGGGTCTTCCCTAAAACTTTGGACAGTGATTTAAGGTATTAAAACGGTGAAAGTATGTTCGTTTCCAAACACCTATTGTTTACATTTCATTCGACTTGATAGCCTCGTTTGTCACGCAATTATTTTTACTGCAGTATTCTGTTATGCACGGGTTAATTAGGCATAATAAAATCGTGAGCCATGACGTAACGTTATGTAAACATATTTGGTCCAGTATTGGCAGCTCGTGATTGGTTGGTAGACGGACTACTGATCAATCAAAATTTAACACAACAATATCCACTCATAATAGCAGTGTGTAGTTGGATTACCTCTAATCAGACGCAACACTGCGCGGAGTATGCTGTTCGGGAGCAGCATTGTCTTCCACAAATGACCATAGAAAATAATCTTTGACAGTAAGAAGTCGACGTATAGAAGGCAGATATGCCGTAGTTCGGTGGCAGTATTGTCTTTCACGTTTGTTCGTCTCAAAATATCCAACGCATTCTTTTATGGCGTAGAAAAGTCGAGGTCCTTTGTTTAATCAGTATGAAGGCAATAGCAATTACATTTCAGAGTTTAATCTTACCTGTGAAAAGTTGAAACTCGCTGTGAAATATTCACCACGTTGTACCGTTTCTGACAAAGACAGCAAAATAATATTGAAATGGAAGTTATAAAGAAACTTATAATAATTTTGTTATTATCAGTCATCCTAATCAGTCTAGCTAGATAAATGGTATCACGGGTACTAACTGGCTTCCTCTATTGATGAGAGACGCGGTGGCTCAGTGAATAAGACGTTGGGTAGATAATCCGTGTTCAATCCCGGCGTTGGCTAAGAAAATTCTTTGGGAATTTTCAGCGAGGTCCCCCCTTTAGAGGACCTGGCAAGGGACAACGTATAGCCGTTCGGATGGCCCTCGTATACATAGGTGTGAAAGTAAAATATCCTTTGGCAGTTGGAATTCCCCCTCATACCACATTGTATGACGTATGCACATGTCCGTTTTCATTAGCCCAGTCGGAATTGCACAGGCGTAATTCACTTGAAAAGGTGGGTTTTGTGTTTACTGTTTAAAAATTCCGACAATGATAAGACAAGATTACATTTGATCGTATTATTATATCCACCAAGGACAGCATATGAAATTTGAAAAAAGTTGACCATTGCATTGGGTGTTGGGCGTTGGGAGTTGGTCGTTGGGTGTTGGAAAAAGGGGGCGGGAGGGGGGGGGGCAAACCCAAGGCTTTCCTGGCATCTAAATCTTTAGCTTTACAATTCTATACTCTGCATTTCGGTTATATCTAACTGACTTACCTAGCCACTTTATACTCTGTGGTTATATCTGACTTACCTTGTATATACTCTGTGTTAAGATCTAACTGACTTACCTAGCCACTTTATACTCTGTGGTTATATCTGACTTACCTTGTATATACTCTGTGTTAAGATCTAACTGACTTACCTAGCCACTTTATACTCTGTGGTTATATCTGACTTACCTTGTATATACTCTGTGTTAAGGTCTAACTGACTTACCTTGCCACTTTATACTCTGTGGTTATATCTGACTTACCTTGTATATACTCTGTGTTAAGATCTAACTGACTTACCTATTATCTCTGCAAACTCAAATTTTATTTAATTGACTTACCTATTCCTTCACCATCGTCCCAGAATAAACTCCCACTGGCCTGTACGTTATCATCCGGAGCTATTATTAATCCGAGGGGATTCATACGGCTTTAAATTAAAGAAAATATTATACAAAATTAACGTACTGCAGCTATATTTGTTTGTTATTCTTTGTGTGGTTTTAAAATTTCGGCTCAAAGAGGCCCAAACATCTTCGTTGTTGATTAATTATTTAAGGGACACTTCAATATAATAAAACTTTCAAACAAGTACTACCATTCTATGAACCGGGAACTGACTATACCGCCGCCGCAACCGTCTTTGAATTGTGACGTCATATTAAAAATCGATGGGCAATTGGCCAAAGAACAACCATGCCAAGCGCCATGTAGATCGTGCATGAGACTGAGGACAAGAACAACAACCGGAACAACACGATGGGTAGAACGTGTTGACCCAGACAATAATTGTTGTAACCAAGGGAAATGAATTTATTAAAAGATTCTCACCTGAAGGATGTTGTATTGGCAGGTAATTGTGTAGGTAGAATGGATCCACCACGTATATATAATGGTATGACATCTCGTGGGGCTGAAACTGTTTCCATACCACCACGCGTTTTAATCATACTACCCTAAAAATACATACAGATATATAACCTACACGGAGTCGGATTAAGGGGAAGATTGACATGTATTTTTCCAGAGGACCCAATGTTAAAGGGGCCAAGAAATTGTGTACCATAAATAACCATGTTATGGCACTGTTTCAAAGATGGGTGGGGTGGGTTAGGGGGACATATGTTCGTGGAAGCCACGGTAAGTCAACAGGCGCGGATCCAGGATTTTTTGCAGGGGGGGGGCTAGGTTTGATAATTGCTTAACTTGCGCTCAACCAATTAACGGGAGGTTTGGGGGTCCTCCCCCAGAAAAATTTGGTAAATTAGATTCAATTTGGTGCATTCTGACGTATTTCCGGAAGGTAAATTCCAAAATTACAGGTCAAAAAATCGTCAATAAAATCGCATAAAAATTTTTCAAGCCTGAGCAGGGGGGGGGGGGGTGCGGACCCCCTGGAACCCCCGCCCCCCTCTGGATCCGCGCCTGGGCAAATTTATCATAAGATTTTGTACATATTTATAAACATTGTATCACCCATTATGTTAAAAACAAAGGTCAACTTACTGTGTAATAATCATACCATACTGCACTGGGGAAATAAACATCTCGACGTATTTTACCCTTAAATATACAACACATAACATTTGTATTTATATACAGAAACATACATAAACGTCTCACATACTTAAATATAACAAACATAACATTTGCATATTATATGAAAATATACACAACTATATACCTCATTTAATTAAATATACATTATGAAAATATACACGACGGGCCCACATACTTAAACATACATCACTAGTGTGAAACCCCTAGGGGTTGGGCAGGCGACCCTACTGCTTTTCGCGTATACAAACCCCGGCAGTTGACTCAATTTCATATCTTATGATGAAACGCGCACCCCCTTACCATCCGGCCATTCAACCCCCAGTTTTATCTAACGTCCGCCTCCATTTAAATGATATCACAAACAATATAAATTTTGGATCGACCCAAACTAATTTAGAAGCGCTGGGGACTTTAAGCTCTGATCCTGAGACAACAAAATGAGCAAACAACGTACCGGTAAAACAACAGGTGCTATCATAAAGTCTGAACCCCACATAAACTGAGTATCTATAGACCACGTGGCTTCTTCCCTTGGAAACCTGAAGAAAAACAAAGACAATAATTTTGAAATCGCAACATGTATAGGTTATTGGTGTTGTAATGGAGAATTTGACGCCCGCTTTGTTCAGTAAGTTCATAGCATGCCCAGTGCTCTTTCCTGTGGAAGAAATTGTAGCAAACCCATGAGGTTGAGAAAGTACCCATATCTCCAAGCCACACACCCTCTCGCCAGGTATCGAACCAACGGTAAACTGTAACTAAGACTCCAAGACGTTCTACATCACTAGTAGAGTTTTGCTTTAACAGTATGATTTAATTGTTTACCGACATATTGCCTTCATAGATAAATACAGTGTTATATAAATGTTGAAATTAGATTTTTGTCGACTATCAGCTCTCTTTGAAGTTTGATTTTAACCCTAATGGTGATCTAAAACAATTATTGCCAAAGGACAAGCCAGAAGATCCGGCGAAGACCCACGAGATTGGATAGGCGACCCAAGTTCTTGCAAGGTATAAATATAAGATACAAACCACGCCATTTGGCTCAATGACAGATTTTATGACTGAAAGAGAAGTCGTTTAACCATCCAATCGCCAAACTCTCAAAGACGAACGGACAGAACAACGACATCCACACATGATATAATAGATTTCACTTACTCGTGTAACAAAGATCTGATGACCGTACCACCCTGTATATTGACGTTATAAAATAACGTATAAAGATATGGAAGTAAACTGTATCTAATACGTAACACATTTCTAGATGACGCCGCTACTGCTGGACCAAACGCTGCCGGATCTTGAGGCTAAAAAAGACACATCTGCATCAAAAGCTGTGAAAATATTTCGCAAATACCATTTAATTTAATTTAATTTATTTCACTTCCTACATGAATGTATTAACTTTTCTGTACACTATTTCAAACGGGAGACAGAAAGGGAGAAAAATGGGGTTTAGCGGCCAATGGCTAATCGAAACAAACTAGGTTATCTCAGGCGCGGATCCAGAGTGGGGGTCCAGGGGGTCCGGACCCCCCCACCCCTGCTCAGACTTGAAAAAATTTTCATGCGATTCTATTGGCGATTTAGACCTGTTATTTTGGAATTTACCTTCCGGAAATACATCAGAATGAACCAAATGAATCTAATTTACCAAATTATCGGTTGAGCGCAATTAGTTAAGCAATTATCAAACCTAGACCCCCCCCCCCCCTGCAAAAAATCCTGGATCCGCACCTGTATCTATTGACTAACTTATTGTTCAATTCTATTTCAATAATAACATTGTGTGTTTAGGGGTCTTTAGTAGTGTGAGGAAATCGGAGAGAGTGGGGTAGCGATCTCACTCCTGGTCAAGTAGAAGCAGGAATAAAACCCACGATACTTGACTCAACGACACATCTCAACCATTCGGCCACATGGATAATGTCATATGTCAGCAAACTTGATGCAGCTTCCACACAGTCTTAATGTAGAACATTTAACAAATCCCACCAACCCTATTATTCAGTCCGTTATGATTTCTACTGTAGGTATAGAACGCCCCAACTTGCATCCACCTCTCACATAATTCCGCATTCGACTCGGAGAAAAAGCCACAGATATCCGCTCCAATCTACAATAAAATTTGGCAAGAATGAAACAAATATAAGAAGAAGTCAAAATAAGGATCAAAACAGACGATTGTGGAAATGAATTATTTGTTAATTAATTGTTATCCTCATTCTCAAAAATGCGGGAGGATTGTCCGAAAGATAAAGGCATTCCGAGATTTGGGTTATCGGGTCTTTACATTAAGCAATAAAAAATAAACTCCTGTATACTCACATATGGGATACCGAACAAGTTAAACTCTATCATTCCTGAAAAGAAATCAATGAAAAACCGATAGGGCATTAGAAAAATAGAATGCCCAACGACGGATTAACCGTGGTAGGGCATGTGGGATCCCCCCAACCAGACACAGGAGACCAGAACTAGTGACGCAGTATATTCCACATATTATATGAATCTAATTACACGAAACCTAATTTTAAGTCTATGGTTGAAAAAAAAACGGGAAAACCGTGACACACAGAGTCATATACGCGAAGGCTGTAAAGTTATGACATAGTAATCGACGCGAGTCGATTTTTAACGAAAGCCAATAAATACGTTTTATTGATACACGTTCCCCGCTAAAAAACAAAAAAAAAAAAAAAAAAAGAATCATGGACACAAGCTGAAAGTATGACGCGACATCGCCGGATTACACCCAATGCTCGGATGTCAACAACAACACGTTGCTTTTTGCGCAGCTGAGATTTTTTGTGGGGGTTAATTCGTCGTTCAGAATTTAGACGCATTTTCGAGTAGACAATCATTCCGACACCTTCAGTACATAGAGGCGGAGACCCATTAATGTATTTTTGTCCTTCTCTAAAGTTTCTCCAAATTGTTGTTGGTACACTAGGTACAATATGATGGTTACACAATTACAGAGTTTAATATTAAGCGATGTTTCGACGAGGATACTCTCTTCTTTATCAAGCAAATGATACAGGTTTGTTAATAGTTGATATATAAATACAAAATATGCAACAAAAATAGCAACTAAATTCAATTAAAACGTAACACCGTTGATTACAGGCCCATATACAACTAAAGCAACACAGTGAAAAATCTGTGTACCTTGTGTTAATTGCTAAATTAATGCCAATCAAAGACCATGTCTTTGTTCCGAAGTTTGTAAGATGTGGAGCCCGGAAATTGTAACGCACACAAACTTGAAGCAGTTTCTAGTATTGTAAAGAAATGTTGCAGAACAAATTGCTATTCACAACCACTACCAACAGGTTCATGACCATCTACTACAGTTTTTTTTCCGATTCACGCTGTTTTTGATAAATTCCTGTTTTAGCTTTAATAAATCATACAAATCATACACCCCTTAATGTTTTTTCATTTTTTCTCATAGCTCTGAGGCGCCCCCCCCCCAACACAAACCAAACTAACAATAATGAAGTCACAAAGGCGTGACCCCCTGATTATTGTCGTCAACTAACTGAAACATACTTACCTATAATGGAATCATAAAGGTGTGACCACTGGCTGTCGTTATCACCTAACCAATGTCCAGAATATTTTCCACTGCTTGGATATGTTGACCTACTAATAACCATTCCTCTTTTATTAGTAGCAGTCTGTAGAGCTCTGAAACAAAAGTAGGAATTGTCTAGAATCGGTGGTACGTAATCGTTCAAGGCACAGAATCAATAGAGACTTTTGGCAAGCGTAAATTTCTGGTCCGTATCGCGTATCCGTATCGATTTTGTGTGTGACGTCAACAATGCTTGTGTATTTCTCATACGTGATATGGCACACGGATACGGCAGCACGTAACGAACAGCTTTCATACGGAAAAGGTCCATATAACATCGTCGTCTTTTTACCATACTTTTTGCTACTTTTAGACGCTGAAATGTTGTATCATAGTAGACACTTGACTAGTACTGAAGATCTTGGTAGATAACTGCCACCATGCTGTATTAGAACTAAGCTCAGCTCAGCTACCCATATGTACACGCCGCGAAAATCTGCCAAAACTCTAAAACTACATTGACGCAACGTATCACGTGGCGATACGGATACGTGATACGGATGCGGAAAATTCCACTTGCCAAAAATCTCTATTATTAGTGTTTAATCATTTCAAGATCGAGAGAGAGAGAGAGAGAGAGAGAGAGAGAGAGAGAGAGAATTTATCACCACAGAGTAAATGATCCGTGTACACCACCCCATTTCCCTCATTAAAATTTATGGAAAAACATATTATGTTAAGCGTAGGAAGGGTTAAAATGATTTTCAAGTAAGTTATCAGCGATTAAAGGTCATACAAATGTCTATCTCGAATTAAGAATTATTTTAATATGTAAGTTACTACATACCCTAAATACAGTACAACAAAGGAAGATTTGAATTATTTTAATTGTATAACATATCTTGATGCTGGTAGAACATGATCGAAATTTGAGTTGAGAGAACCAAATGACGAGCGTATAGAGCAGCCCTATATTTATTTTGTATTAAACTTACTCTAGTGTCGGTAAAGTTTGACTCCAGCCATATAAACTATGTACATCATAATGTCTGTATTGACTATCATTCTGTAGAGATATCATACATATAGTTTTCTCTGATATTCTAGCTCCAAATACACCATCTAGTAATTATAAAAAATTAGATTACACAGTAATATCATATCAAAATAGATCAATTTATTGTAGTATAATCATACTCCATCTAGTAACATCATACTCCATCCAGTAATATTATATCCCATCTAGTAACATCATACACCATCTAGTATTATCATAGCCAATCTCTAGTATTATACACAATCTAGTAATATTATAGACCATCTAGTAATATTATAGACCATCTAGTAATATTATACACTATCTAGTAATATCACGCACCATCTAGTAATATTATACACGTACCTGGTTTATAAGGTGGATCATCCCATTTATTGGTTGGACATTTCAAACTCCAGTATGGTTTATCTTTTTCGGGCCAATTAAAAGGCCTTTCTTCGTTTGTACCGAAATTAGCCGGTTCGTTCATATCCTGCAAAAGAGTTATGACTGTAATCTCACGTTAAAACAATTAAAAATAAACCATATGTCGGATGGGCAAAAACGAACATGGCCGGTCTTTAAATTGTTTACAATGACATTTAGTAATTGAGCACATTAAAATAACAATTATGATATTTCTATTAAAGCTATTTTCAACACTGATTCGCTTGTCGTTATCAAGCATAATACTGATACAGATAGAAGGAACGAAATATATATACTATGTACAATCCAAACATTCAATGAAACCTTAACATTAAGTCTGTCATCACAAGTCCTTCAGAACCATGGATAACATTTTATACGTCCAAACAAACCATTTGTTAAAATGTAAAAGAAATATACCCTGCCATAAAACTATCTGCCATACATAACATCCCTAATTATGACGAAATAGTCATACTCAGCTATACCTCGATTAATTGATTGCCCCCAATAAAATGTCACAACACCACAGTTGTTTCTTAACACCTATACCTGATTGGGGCAATAAATCAATCAAGGTAGCTATGTGTCTGCAATAGTTTTACACCTCCACCGATGGTGTGTATTCTTGTCATGTCAATTTCTCTGATAATAATATAGTTTGGACTGGTTTTATTTTCGTATTAAATAACATAAATTATAATTTTTACAAATTGGCCGATATACCGCTAATAACTATCTTGAAAAAACCACGTTTAGTAAACGAGGCGTTTTACCAAGCCTCGTTCTGAACAAAATAATACCTCGTTCCAAAAAAGGGCAATTTAAAAAACTCGTTTTGGAACTGCAGACAACGAGGCATTTTTTTTACCTCGTTTGGACAGAAATGCCGAACGAGGCATTCTGAGGTTTATAGTGTTATGATGTTAATAAATGTTTAAATAATAATTTATGTAGCATTTAAATAACGAAAAAAACCCACAATAGGTCGATTGGACGCTAACATTATGTATCTTTAAGGATAAAATAATAGATTTAGAAATTGGTATAACACGTCATACATCTAGGTTTACAAAGCATTCACACTCAAGATAAAAAAACAAACTTACTATCCACAAGCCATCAAATGGTAAGGTCGTGTAATGTTCCTGGATCAAATCTGACCAATAACTGGTCGTGTTGTATTTCAGAAAATCGGGGAAAACTGTTTTACCCTTTGGCCAAACCTGGTGGAAAAATTAAAACATGAGTTCATTCAGGTTAGCAAAACGGATTTCATGATATACGATCCGTTTCAGCACAATACAACTAATAAATACCAATCGTCGTTTCGGTACAGCAGAAGTAATAAATTAAATACGAATTGTTGTTTCGGTATAATATAAGTAAATGAAATGAAATGGGGTTTAACGTCCTACTGTGCTGCACCTAACCTGGGCTAATGGAAGACGGGCATACGCCATGCAGTGTGCTATGGGGTAATTTTTGTCAGGGCAGCGGCGCAACTCTTACATCAAATTCCAACTGACAAGGAGAAAACCCAAGAGGCCGGACAGACGATCCTACACATTGTCACGTACAAGGTGAGGAATCGAAACCTCATTTGTTAACTCAATGACATACCTTATGATGCAACGGAGTGAGCGGACACGATTAAAATCATTAGCCCCCACCCCCACCCCGGGATGATGCTTTGGATAAGCGATACATATCTTTAAATAAAAAGAACAAGACGCGTTTTTAGAAGAAACTTACATATCCTAGAATATTATCATTGTTGAAGTCATCATAATCTGGATTGGTACCATTTGGCCATTTGATATACACATCCCGGTCAATACCCAGTGTATATGGTCTGTAGTTAGTTTCATTACTAATAATAGCAGGATCCTGTAGAATACAATAAAACAAACACATCAAAAAGCAATTTACCATTTCTAAAAGAAAACACATTCTATCGCATGACAGTTAAGCAGTTATAATTTTTTTTTACTAAAATGCAGAGATGTATTGTTTTATATTAGCTTTAAGCTTGTAGAGAAAGGATGGAGGAGGGTTAAATTCTGATTGTTATTCAGCGAGTAGTGATCCGTAACATTTGCGTGTGATGTTGAAGATACTGAAGATCAATCCAGACATCAAAAGCTGATCAGGGAGATACCACAGTGCCTCAGTGAATTACTAACCAGAGTGTCCCGGGTATTGATCCTGCTTTTGGCTTGATTTTCCTACTTAGTTTCAATGATATCGGACGGAAGTCAATTTTATTTCGAATTCGAACAGTGAACACGGGGCATCGGTTGTTAGTCCCATCCGAACGACGAGAGAGGAGACAGATCAGGCTTACAACTGATAACGGGAAACTGCTTCGGCTCGGCTAACATCGGGAGAGGACTCGAAACCTTTTGGATGGTAAGACAGCGTTTTACTCATCACATCCCCACCCCCGTCCCACCTCCCGTTCCCCCGACAATAATAGCGGCATCAATTTTAATTTTTGTAATACCCAATATCGAATAAGATTGCGAGAAGCAGTTTTGAAGACGTCAAATCTTCCACAAAAGATGAAATACATCTCAGCAATTATTGAATCATCTGGTCTCCCTACTTACCAAAATAATTATGAATTTCATTCCCATATCTTGATATTTTCTGAAAAGTTCTGGTAGTTCTTTAAAATTTTGCTGGTCGATTGTAAAATCTTTTCTTTCATCCATGTGATCAATATCGGCATATTGTACATCCTGAAATTATAAAATAAGTGACATGCGTGTAATGGAACCGGAAGTATTGTGGACACGTGTCAGTTGCAGACCATTACTGTTTATGGCTACCTTTTGACAGGGATTCTGTAGACTTTGACAAGCCAAACAAAATGATATGTATGTAAACAAGTCACACAGCGTTTTATGGGGCATAAGTATGTAAACAGCATCTTGAACGTTTGGAACTACATAATGTCCCTTATTTTGTATAACTGTACCGTCGTTTAAACAGTGTAATAGATTTGTGTAGTGGTTTGTAACGGACTCCGTTTTAAAATAATGTTCCCATGCTACTAAACAGGCTAAATGCCCCTCTATAATCCCCGATGTCCTTCAGACAAGTAGAAGAAAAGGCGCCATTTATTTTGTAGACCACGATACCCAGAAAGAAAAATTATACAAAGCGGAAAATGTTTGCAACGTTTCATAACATTGGTTGCTAGGGACGTTATCCCCAAAAACGAATCAAAATGACAAATCTATTAAAATCCACAACCATATTATTGACCCAGATCTACGAGCTCTAGCTAAGTAAGTAATACGTACATAAGGAATGTCGGCTGCTATCGTTCTGTCCACCACTTCCTGTAAGGTCTGCAGGCTATTGTAGCCATAGCGACACAGCTGGAATCCTAAGGACCAATATGGTGGTAAATACGGACGACCAATCATCTGCAATAAAACCAAAATATCATACCGTCGGCATATTTATACTGAAAACAAATGACTAAATGTCTTCAGAAATAAAATCATCAATACTTGATAATCAAGGATCGAGCTTATCAAACCTATGTTTTTCTTTGTGGTGAATAACATTGTCAAAATGGTCCCCTTTCAGTTTCACGGAACTGCTTGCGGGAACTGTTTGCGGTGAAACACAGATAATTAGAAAGTTAGTAATTATTAATTATAAAAGAGTCTAACACTAGTATATTGTTGGATCACCGATTCTGGTTCTGGACCAAGAAACATGTAAAAATCTAAAACACCACCAATTGTTCTGTAGGTTAGAGCAGGTGCTGGTTGAAGTAAGATTTCTGAAAAATACATTTGGAAAATGTTTTCAGAACAAACATGAAAATATCATATCATATTTAAAATAAATAATAGTTCAAAACCTTAGTCAATGTAGCTATCGGTCTCATATTACATACGATTAAGACTTTAAAAAAAACCTACCCATCGCGTTGCTATTTAACAATAAAACTCCATGAGAGTTGCCATCTCCATCCTCTACATTCATATAAAATGGATGAACACCATAGAGATTACCATAATCCTGAAACATTATCTTGTTATTAATAACAAATTCAAATTGCACAGGGTCTAATACAATATAAAGGGTCTAAAATAATACAACACACGAATGTTCAAATTTCTCATTAAAAAAAATGAGCAGAAATATGTCGGCTGAAAAGTCAACTTTGAGTGGTTGTAGAACCGACACGGTTCTGCAATAGTTATTATTAGCGTAAAATTGTCCAAATTAATATTTGCTGTCACATGATATTATCGGCTTATTTAAATGGAATCTAATTAAAGCAAAATTGCGCTTGTCGAGATATCTTTTATCATTCTGGAATATGTGATGTATTGATAATGAACCAATGTTTAACTTACACCCCATCCTGGAGCCTGATCCCTAGTAAACATCGGCCATCTTTGATAGTTTAAATCGTGACGAAGATTAAAATGACGATTTTCACCAAAGCCATAAATATTGTTAGAGTGTAACCTAGTAGCTATCTGTAGAAACTGGTCTGCAAATGTTAGTCCTCCAATAGAAGTATCCCATCTGGAAAATTAACGACATATCTGCTCTATTTACCGAAGTCATTAATGCTATTATTTTAACTCCATCTATTGTTATTTACTTTGACAAGTGGTGATGCATATCGTGCATAAGGCCTGGTATACATACCCTGTTGGTATTTTATATGTTGTAAAAAAAGAGATACCGTTCCTAATATTATGTAGGGTATTTCGATGTAGAAACTGTATACATCAAATTTCAAGTAAACTCATACCACCATTTCGTTATTTAAATCTATCTGGTTTAAACTATAAGTCTTTGTATGATGCATTCAGTAATGCCCATATTATGATTGGTTGACTCCATTTCAACATACCAATCATAGCCTGCTATGCAAAATATTCTGTGTATAAACCAGTGATTGTTTTTTCCATATAAGTTGTGTTTTTTTTCTAATGTGCTCAATCGCTAAATGCCACTTAAAGATTATATCGAGACATTTTGTTGAATTCGCTAATCAAGGTCGACGGTATTACTATGTCACTGTCTGAGAAGGCGCCTTTCTGAAAACGACTCTAGGTTTTTAATGGAGTGACCAGCAGATTAAATGGAAAGGCCAATAAGTATGTGGATTACCAACTTTTCACTTTGACAATGTATATGATTCGGAATAAGTTGATAAACCAAAGTTTACACATATGATAGCAACACACATCCGGTTCCAATGGGTGGGGATAATAACTTACAATATTTTATTGGTAGATGTCCGGCGAATTCTAAACCAAAATCCTGTCGTGTCAGAGTTCCCATGTTCTAGTTGATATTTTGGAGATGTTGCACTTGACCTTTGAAGATCGAGAGGAACTGGTACCTCATATCTGAGGTTGTTTGGGTCATAAATCTGAAACAAACCGTAATATTAAGCCTAAGCTAGAAACCAGATTGGCTCGTGTAAAACATGAAGGTGTTGGTGTGTTGAGTTGTCTTGTAAATTGTTTATATGTCTAAATTTTAAATCGTTGGCGCACACCAAGATCCAACCTTTCAATGTCGCTCACAACGAAACTAGGATACGTCAACAAACTGGATTTTCCAAATGTTGGGAACAGGAAATTGAACACTAAAGATTGCGACAAGCAGGTCGCCAGATCCACAGACACCTGCTACTAATCCATTAGTTGTAAAATGTTTATTCGAGAGTGGTAATGGTTGAAGATACATTAAGGGAGATTAGATAAAGAGATGACAATTCACACTATAATAGTTAAAAACTAGATAATATAAAGGCAATTTGCTGAAAATTCCTGTCAAATTGATCCACTATTTTCCGAAAATTAGGCAAGTGAAATTTCCGCCCATCCTCGATCATCATAACTAATGTCAATACGTAAAAAAACATAGTCTCGATTATCCATTTAATAAATAAATCGAGAAGGAAAGTTATGCAGTAAATCGGATCATAATCCATCCAAGACCTCAGACAAGTGATACGATCGAGATTTGATTATGGTCTTGATATATTAATCAATGCCTAATCAATAATTTAGCTAACATTCCAGGCCCAAAGAAAGACCTGCAATAGGCAGATTTAGCTCTTGTATACTGTATGATTAATAATAAAATTAAATAATTACCTTGAATCGAATGAAGTTATCATTGATATACTGAACAGATAAAGTTATATCATGTATATCTCCAGTAAACATCTGAGATTTATTCCTCCATTTAAGATTAAACATCATATCTTTACCATTGTTAGATGTTGTATTTGACACCAGGCTATAACCATACAAGTCACTAAAATACAATAAAATAGAAATTTTAAAAATAAATAAGTAACATAAAGATTTTAAAAATAAATAAGTAAGACAGAAATCTTGAAAATAAATAAATAACATAGAAATTTTAAAAATAAATAAATAACATAGCAATTCAAAAAGTAAATAAGAAACATAAAAATTCTAAAAATGAATAAGTAACATAGAAGTTTAAAAAATAAATAAGCAACATAGAAATTCTAAAAATAAATAAGTAATATAGAAAAAATAAAAAAATAACATAGAAATTTAAAAAAAAAAATAAGTAACATAGAAATTTAAAAAAATAAACAAATAACATAGAAGTTATTTTTTTTTAAGTTTTCATATTTCTGCAATATTGTCAACACCCCACATATTTTTGTTAATACATCGTTTCAACCTGTAATTAATTCTCATTAAGTATTAATTGTTCTGAAGTATTGTCAACATGCATTCATGGTTTTGTTGATCCAATCTGATTAAATTCACATCGGCTATATTTGGTTTCAATTGTTAGTAAATTCCTAATTTAAGTTTAAGTCCCAGAATGTTTTTGTTAAATTGGGGAGAGTTCACATAAATATCATATTATAACTTACTTATTAATATAGCAATTCGGTACTTTATCTACATCAGCTATTGGCCTCCATATACATTTCCGTCGACTGCATTCTCCTCTTTTGTCTGAAAGCATACACAAACACTGAGAACATAACAGATACACAAACATTGAACAATATATACATAAACAGGAATGGCAATATACGCTGAAATAAAATAAAACGGGGTTTAATCTACTCTTATATTTGGCTACTTAAGGCAGGCATACACAATATAATTCGCTATGAGGGAAATTTTGCCTGGGCAGCGGCACTATGGCCTACTCTTATATTGAATTCCAACTGTGAAGGATTGTGTACGTGCACGCAAATGTATACACAGGACCTCGGTTTTTCGTCCCATCAGAATGACTTGACAGCTGTCCTTGTCAGGGCCTCCTTCCTGCATCACTGACAAGGGGCAATAATGTGTACTGAGTAATTCAGTATTAACATACACATCTACTGTAACCAGTTTAATTTGTTTTATATAAAGATCTATACACACATACCAGTTATATCTGTGTATTTATTTGTATCGGGCAAACAATCTATTCTTTCAGACTCTAGTTGTGTTGGCGCCCGTTTCTCTCTAAAATAAAATGTTAGTGTTCATATCATTAATACAGTCTTATCGTGTATGGCGGTACTAATGCCATATAACGTATCCAAACAGATATTGCGGGGCTATGAGGGTTTTTTCAAATTGTCATTGGTCTAAGTAATTACGATATCTGCTTTAAATTCATCAAATCATTAACCGCGGTATGGATTTTATTCCAATACCATAAATTTCGTTCATGGCTTCATTATGATACAGATAGAAATTAATTATGTGAACCAGTATAAAGAAAAACCGTCTCACCTCCATTCGATAAATGAGTTTTGAGCTAACGGTAGGCCTAAATTATTTATAACCAGGGTCTGAAAAAAAATAAATGACATGGGATATTTACATACATCCATACACGATAGTATTATATGGCCCACGAATCGAAAATGACGTCATGCCCCCAAGCATGGGTGACGTCAACTTATGCGCAATTTTCCAACACAAATGATTTCATGTCGATCGTGCATGCATCGGTGGGGTTGAATTAGTTCCTTTTACTCATTTAACGCCTTCATTTACTACTTTCTATACCCATTTTAGCCTACTCGCTATATGGAATATTTATATCCAGATTAACTTCAAAATTGTTTCAGAATTCAATTTGTAACGGCCACTACCGGTGTAAAACCCTATGAGTGATTTCAGGGACAAACGAATATTTTCTACTGATCTGGCCAGCTTGTGTCAATACCCGGAAGTGTCGAAATGATCTTACATACGTAGTTTCTGACATCTAAAATAAAGTTGGGTCTGGACTCCTAAACAAACCCGTGTTAACCCTGCTAAACAATACTCGTATTAGTTTAATTATGGAACATTACTTTATGTCAATACAATTTACTCGCCCAGTAGGCTCCCCTATGAGTGATATTGACGGCCAAGCGAATATTTAATGTTGAATATTGTTTTGGTTATCTTTTTGAAACTTGAAATAAAACCTCATCAGATCAATCCAATTCAATACTTTAATTCGAGTTAAATCAAAGCGATTTAGCGTCTTTAATATACATTAGGTAATTTTATTGGTGAATGTACTATGGCCAGAACCGTTTACATTAATGTGGGAAGAATACTGTTTTGAAGGATAATATTATTAAAAGGTTTACAATAATGATATTACCTTTCTTTGGTTGTTGTTGGTGAATGTACTATGGTCTGTGCCGTTAACATTAACGTAATGTATCCAGTTGTCTACACCATATATTTCTACTGTATCTAATACCAAACTATTTGTACCAGTCAGGTTGTTATACTGAACTCTAATCTCCAACATATTTTTCTTGCAGTCAAATTTCAGTGACAAATAATTCCCATTCTCATAAGTATCTATAATATTTTTTCAAGAATATATTGAATAGGGATACTAGCGATACATGTCTTGGTAACTGATGATGTTGTGAAAATTTAATTCTACTAAAATAGAAAAGAAGCTAGAATTCATAACTAGATTACCTATAGATACGCCATCATCCCAGAATAGTTGACCCGATGCTTGCAGACCCCGACCTGGTATTTCTGCTAAAGCTACTAATAACTTGAAAGGCTTCTGGCGGCTTAAAATCATTATAAAAATTTCGATTAGTGAACTTATAAATGAGTTCTCCATGTATTGATATTAAACACTGAAACCTAACTGGGGCATTATTTAAACCAAATGGCATATCGTTACTTACAGCACCATAGCTATCCTTTCACATAATCTTAAGTCAACCTTCTTTCATTATTATTCTCATGCATGATGAGTAATTGGTCAGCTCAAGATTATCCTCGATCATTTCGTATTTGAGAATAATAAAACATAGGCTTGTTTCGACACACTGTTCAATATTGATTTGACAGAACAAATGATTCCTTGCTAGATTACATGTCAATTAGTTCGTCCATGCAGTTACACCATATAGAGTCATCCAGACACGTTGCGGGAACATGCAAATCACAGAGTCAGTATATAACACAAAACACAGTTCTATGGATAACAATCACTATATTATACACACACGACGTTTCGACAAGAATTCACTGGTCGTTATCAAGCATACAAATTACATTTTTTTTATTTTTTTTGTAATTTGTATGCTTGATAACGACCAGTGAATTCATGTCGAAACGTCGTGTGTATATAATATAGTGATTGTTATCCATAGAACTGTGTTTTGTGTTATATTATGTTCAATCGCTAAATGCCATTCAAAGATTAGATCAAAGGGAAACATATTATAGAGCTCAAGAAAATGCGAACCGTTTTACGACTATTGAATTTACTTGGGCCGGTTGTTGCAAAGATGGAATTAACCTGTAATGTGTGTTATTAACAGATTCTTGTAATAAGGGGATTGAAGGGGTACTCACCTATAACGTGTGTTATTAGCAGGCTCTTGTAAAGGAAGAATATATCCAGCACGTACATGTAGGGGTATTTTTGATTCCGGTGTAATTGACTTTTGTAACCATTCTTTACCCTCTGTTACTTTTTCACCCTGAAATTGATATACAATCATGTGTAATGGCGTTTTATTGGCAACAGGGCATATTTTAGTTCAACTTCCAAATACATGGATAAATTGATTACGCCCCCTTTTTGTATCCATGTAGTCATAGGCCAATATTGATTTAACTTTAATTAGCTGTCAAACTTATGTGTCAACAAAAAAAGTTTACAATACAAATACCCACTGTAACCGGTTTCGTAAATATATCAAAGCAACTGATCGGCAGTAAATTTTCACTTTGCAGTAAAACAAGGCTTCCATATTACCGCCACCGTATAACAGCGTGGTACTATAGTAGGACTAGTAAATCACCATTTATTCTCAATATGGGGGTTAAAGGTGCCATAGCAGCAGTGTTAAGTTATATAACTAAAACAAAGCCACAACAAAGCAACTTCATCCATTGTCGGAAGACGTCGCACATAGTCAAACATCACATCACTGAATACTTACAGTATAAAAGTCATACCACCGTTCACCGGGGACAAAATAAGCCAAGCTTGTCTGACTCTGTAAAATAAAACATATCCAAACATAGAAATGTTGTCCATTCATATTCTTTCAACTACACTAAGTGCGTGCTTATGACCATCGCCCAGAACCTTAGTAGACCTGATAATATGAAGTCTTTGTTTGACATGAATATTTGGGAAGCAGTGGCTCAGTGAGTAAGACGTTAGCTCGCTAACCTGTAGGTCTCGTGTTCGATTTGGTGCAGGACGTATAGTTGTATACGAAAAGCCGAGGTCCCGTGCACACACTGGCGTGCAAGTGAAAGAACCCATGACAGAATTCGAAATAAGAGCTGGTCGTGGCGCCACTGTACGAGCATATACATTGACCCCAAAGGCTTTGGTCCGCCCTGAATAGCTCAGACGGTGGAGGCATAGGACGTTAAATCCCATTTCACTAGATTATGAGGTATCCAAGACAGCGGCTTACCTGATATAAAATAGGTGAGATGAGTAAAGCAGGTCCCCATAGAAACTGTTTATCTATACCGTAAGTAGAACTATCTGTTGGGAACCTGTAAACAATAAAACAATTAAACATAACATCTTCAAGGTTCAACACTGCATATTTTAAATATCATAATACACGACATAAATTAACAAACAAAGATCTTACTCGTGGTGTAAAGGCCGTATAACTGTTCCACCTTGAATGTGAGCCTGGTGAAATAATGTATATAGATAGGGTAGCAACCAATATCTCGTTTCCAGGGCTTCTTTGGATGCCTTTGTAACGTCCTCACCAAAAACTGCCGGATCTTGGGGCTGAAAACAAAAATACAACCACAAAAATAATTGAAATGAACATTATCGGAGAAACATCGGTATCGAACTCGCGACCTTCAGACTGACGAGCCAGAGGGTTACTCGCTTAGCCACCGTGGCCCTCACCAGTAGAATACAAAACAAAGAGTGTATTGGGAATGTATCATCAAGAACGACTAGACACTGAACAGGGGAAACCAGACTGGACAGTCCAAAGAGTTGATCCTGCAAGACAGAGAGATAAATGGGGTTTAACGGCCACTAGGGACTGACATATGGTTTAATTTTTTTCAATAATTCGCTTGTGTGTAGAGGTCTTTAGCAGTGGGAGGAAATCGGAGGACCCGGAGAAAACCCACGAGGTTGGACAGGCGATCCTACTCCTTGTCACGTACAACCGGAGATTTGAAACCACGCCAGTTGACTGAATGACCGATTTCATCAATGAATACACCATACAAAATATACATCTAAATGAAACAAAACATTACAGTATCACAGATAAAACTGATAAATTTCATGTATATTAGATTCGAAACCCAATTTAAAGTTTTAATATAGTCAACAGTGGGAGTGCCGGTGACACAGGGCAAACCGGATATACACATGACAAACATAAATTCAATATTGTTTAAATAAATCACGCAGAAATAGATTGGCCTCCAGTTTATGAATTATTAGTTAGTTTATCGTTTTTTTTCGTCGTGTTCGTCTTTATTTGTATTTTTTTTTTACCGTGGCAAGCTATATCAGATAAATAGAGAATAAAGCTATACGAAATTAAAGGTAACGATAACACCTGTTAGTACTACGTGCAGATGCATTAGTAATGTCTGTATACTTACAATGTTATTTTCACCATTATGATTTCTACTGAATGTATAGAAGGCCCCTAGTTGCATCCATCTTTTACATAACTCCGGTGTTGCGTCGTCAAAAAACCCACAAATATCAGCCCCAACCTAAATAAAATTATAGAAAATGGTTTGACTGTTACAGTACAAGAGAACATCAAACAAAGACATGAAACAAGAATAGTTGATATTCGAAAATAAATAAAATCCGGATATCTTATATTAGTTTTGGGGATAAATCAATAAACTATGAGACATACTTATGGAAAAACAGCGACGTTTTGAAGATCACGTGAAAGATGAAAAAAGATGTCAGTAAAAGAATACTTACAAACGGTATTCCAAATAAGTTGAAATCAAGCAAACCTGGAAAAATGTCCATACTGATATAGATATCCCAGTCAGGTATGTCTTCAATATTATAATTCGGCATGAAATAAAGACTATTTATTCACCTACTAGTAGTGAATTACAAGGAGAGTAGCTACTTTACTAAATAAGCTCTTTTAGGGCGTACATGTATATCACCCAAGTCAATATGTTGTGTGTTCGTGTGTGTGTGGTGGCCTAACGTCTTTAGAACTAAACTCGTTTTGAGTATGCAGGCCTTGGATACATTGTCCGGTGTTCAGTTCACACAAAATTATACTAAGGACTGCAAAAGGCAAAACTGAGTGGAGAGCAGTCTTAACCTCTCCCCCACCCACCATCAAGAATAAGCCAAAGACTCCTATGCGAAAGATTATTAGTGAAATATAATTGTAACATATGGTATTCCCAAAATGACCTTGTTGTGCTGATTGGAAGTTATCCCCCGCTCTCTCTCTCCCTCTCTCTCTCTTTAAAAAAGTCAAACCGACTCACCAACAATTGAGAGGACCATTTGTTCCCATGAACTGTTATTATCACCCAACCAATGTACAGACGACGCACCACTACCAGGAAATGTTGATCTTGACAACACTATACCACGTTCTTTATTTCCATTCGCCAGTCGAGTACCTCTTTAAAAACAGAGACTAACAATTTACCCTTCTATATAATGTTGTAACAGTAAATTATTTCTAACGTAAATAATTTTATTTAATCAACCTATAGTAATATTTACGCCTTCTGTTAAAATGTTGTTTTGTCAACGACGTCCTATTTCAAACCTAACTAATGTAATGGTCATTATTTCTTTAGTTTTATTACATTTCTATTATTATATTAATTACAATTGATATATTAATAATATTATACTACTACTAATATATTACTATTATCACATTACTATTATTACATTACCCTTATCACATTACATCATTATTATTATTATTACAATATGATTACGATAATTACAGTGATATTATTACATAAAATTCCTATGATTACACAACATTACCATTTTTACAGTGTCAGTATTACATTATTTTTATTACGTCATCTTACCGTAGTGTAGCCTCGGTTTGACTCCAACCATACAAACTATGTACATCATAATGTATATACTCTTCTGAATTCCCCTGGACTAAATTCATACATAGTGTCTTCTGGGACAGTCGCACTTTAGATGTGGCTGAATCAAAATTAAAGGCTGCACCTAAAACACAGATTGCATACCACTTTCAAAATAAGATTTGTTTGCAGAATTTGGAAGGCACATATATACACCATTGCTACGATTGGGTTGGCTTGACAATTTTTTGCTCGAAATGGTATATACACATATTATAAAATACAGTACTGATTGGGTGTGGCAATAATGAGAATAAAAGAAACAATATATAAACATATCAAAACCAATTGAGGATGAATAAAGCAAGGAGGGTTCTAAATACAACAAGACATATTAGTTGTCAGTTGTTCTAAAATAGTTACCATATGAAAATAGGGAATCAAATAGAAATGCAACCAAAGCGGTTTTTTCCACTCGTGTGCAACGTTGTGTCAAGATTTGCCCAAATCCACAAATTGAAATATTGGCCATTGCTGCTTGGAGGGGATTGTATTTGTTTGTATCTCGTACTATTCGTAATGAGTGTGTCGCGAGTAATTGATTACGGTTATTTGGCACCGTCGTGTGTAAACCTTTCACTAACCCGTTCTGTAAGGTGGGTCGTCCCATTTATTCGTCGGACATTTTAAACTCCAATAAGGTTTAGCATCGTCCGGCCAGTTCCATGGTTTCTCTTCATTGGTTCCAAAGTTTGCAGGTTCGTTCATATCCTGTTAAAATATTAACAAAGATGAGAGGGATAGTACCCACTTAAAAAACCCGGCACAGTAGACGCTTGATTTGACATTTTGTTTACTTTTTGCAATGTCTAAATTCGGACTTGTCCGCAGGTTTATCTTGTAGATTTTTGTTTTGCTTGTAGTGCGGTGCTCCTGCACTTACTATTTAAGATATTATAAAAATAAAAATGCATCAAATTGTCCAGTCAAAGGCACAGCTATTGTAATGGGTTGATGTCTGAACTGGTTGATGATATATGTCTCAGAAACAAAATCGGAACGATGAATGCCGTATTAAAGAATTGACTGACGGACCCTTCAGTGAGGTATGCAGATCTGTGCTGTATTGTTGTTTAAGATATACCTTTGAGGTATCATTTTAACAAAGGACCAACTTATCTTTAACGGTTTATGAGATATACACCAGAAACGAAAAAAAACGTGACTAAATGAAGGATGGGGTCCTTTTTAATGAAACGCACTTAACGTAGTTGAGGGATGAAAATGCAACCTACTATCCATATTCCGTCAAACGGTATCTGTTGGTAATGTTCTTCGATCAATCCAGACCAAACTCTGCTGGTTTCATTCTTTAGAAAGTCTGGAAACACCACTTTTCCCTTTGGCCAAACCTAGAAGATAGATTTTGTTTATATTATTACAGAACTGCCAGATGCTAATTTCAGTTTTTTCATCTAAATAAGATCACAGAGGCGGAAATATTATGATAAGATATTATCTACCAGTGACTAAAATGGCGACTAAATGAAATATATTTACATATCCTAGAACTGATCTGTCGACATCCGAACTATTTTCAGGTATAGAAACACCAGTTGACGGCCATTTTATGTTACCGCTTATAGCCTTCATTCGTTCATATGGATTATAATTCGTCTCGTTCACTATTAAAGCTGGATCCTGCAAAAAGACAATGATTACATTTTTTTCGTATGGATTATTATTCGTCTCGTCAAATATTGACGTTGGATCCTGTACAAAATCATAATGATTGCAATTTTTCGTATGGATTATAAGTCGCTATTAAAGTTAGATGCTGTAAAAAATACACAGTGATTGTTTCGTATGGGTTGTTAGTCGCCTCGTTCACTTTTAAAGCCAGATCCAGTAAAAAAAAAATAATGATTGCATTTAACTTAATAACGCAATAGACAAGGCTTCAAACATCACTGCCTCAGTGAGTAAGACACTGATTCAAAGTTCGTAGGTCTAAGGTTCGGATGGAGAAAAAGTAGTCCCGTGTATACTTTGACGTGCACGTTAAAGAGTTTGTATACGAGTTTTAACTAATTATTAGTTTATGCCTGTAGTTCCATTCCAAGACATAGTCGCTCGGTGAGACCACGTCTATGGCTCTGGCTCGGTAAACACGAGGTCTCGCTTTCGAACCCGTTGGAACGAAAATTTTTCGGGATTTTTCAACCTATTTGTCAGTGGAGCAACGTGGGAGACCTGCCAAGGAAAAGCGTTCAGTCGTTCTGACAGGACAGAACAAAAAGAGGTTTCAGGTACATCATAGCAGCACTCTAAAGGTACTTGGTCAGAATCGTCGAAATATTTTCCTCCTTGCGAGAAAAGTAAGACGCTACCCCCCACCCCTACACACACACACATACTCACACACACCTGTCCTCTTTCATTTCATTCGGCAAATGACATAGTTACTTGTTGTGGGTTGGACAGGCGGTAACGTCTAGACGACATTCATTAGTGTGATATGTCACAGTCGTTTCTTACCAAAATTATGATAGTTCTAATTCCATCGTTCCTCAATGATTCAAAATATTCTTTTAGACCTGAATAATTGACATCATCAATAGTAAAGTCTTTCCTTTCATCCATATGATCAATATCTGCCACTTGGACATCCTAGATTAAAATAAATAAAGAAAATACTCTTATATAGTATGAGGAATCCAAATAAACTAGAGATTCCCAGCTTTACAATGATGCCATAAATTTACAAAAGTATTGACTGCTCGTACCACTACAAGCTGAGAAAAACGTCTAATTTCGCTGATAATATTCAGAAAAAGACAGATTGAAAAATACGGTACTCTTACAAAAAGTCCAAAAAGGCGTTTTAAAATGTTTAATTGTCATTTTGACCTTTTAGGTCGATAAATGATATATTTATAGACTCATTTTTGTGAAAATCTCAATTTCGATCAAAATCAATATTTCCACTTATTTTGTCTTTATCTCAATCTTGCATCGTGCGTAGTCCGACTCAATTAGATGTGAGCCGTCACATATTTGTACAATAAATATTGGATTAAATATTTGGGATAACAACTCTCATGGTTATCACCATTTTGACGATTATCCTCAGCTACTCTGTAAATATGGCCCTGGCCTGGTTCACCCACTAGGACGATTCGAGTGTACCAGTCAATAGCCCCCGTGTTAGTGGTGTGGTTGGGGTGAACCAAATCTGTTAAAAACACAGATCCTATTTCGTTTTGTTTTTGATGGTTCAAAATTTCGGTATACTTGTCTTTACTACACTATGATCTGGAAGAGTTGTTATATAACCTGCGTTCTGACTGGCGCGAGGGATTAACCAATGAAACCATCTATTACGTTGACTACTTTGCATGCGATGCACGGAACTGTGGGTAAATCACTAGAACCACCAACGCTGATTGATTAATCAGTGTCTGATATCATAGGGTCAAAAGCCGCGCGTGTGAACCCTGACATGACCTTCCAGGACAACTGGTCAGATTTCCATCGAAAATATAAAAAACAAACGAAATGAAATGAAATGAAATGGGTTTAACTTCCTACTCTTCTGCACCTAACCCGGGCTAATGGAATACAGTGTGCTATGAGGGAAATTTTGGACATACAACGGCATTAAGGCCTACTCTTATATCGAATTCCAACTGCCAAGGGATCGTTTACGTGCACGCCAATGTGTACATGGGACCTCGGTTTTTCGTCCAATCCGAACGACAAGACAGCTGTCCTTTTCAGGAAAATCGCGATGAACTTTCTCGGCGAATGCAGGGATCGAACACCCGATCTCCAGGATAGGGAACCAGCGCCTTACTCACCTAGCCAAAAGACAAACGAAATATAGATATTTATTATGATCAGTTTGCACTGGAAAGAAGTATTTATGCTCACGTGTGGTATTCCAGCATCTCTTGTTCTGTTTACAGCTTCCTGCATGGCATTAAGACTGTTATAACCATACCTAGAGAGTTGGAATCCCAAACTCCAATATGGTGGCATGTAAGGTTTGCCAATCATCTGAAACATAAATAACACATTGACATCGTTATAATATCGTTTTCAGTGCATTCAATATTCATTTAACATTCTAGTCAAATTGTTACACTAATGATGGTTAATAAAATCGCGGTCCAAGAGATTTAATGCACCTCCCCATCCCAACAATTCAAAAATCGCCAGTAATGTCTGTTTAACGTTTGTCTATCGATTCAAATTTAGTCAACTTTTAATTTTAAAACCTTTTTCAATTCTTTTGAGATGGGAAAGATGGGGGGGGGGAGTCTATTTCTAATTGTACTGCATGTTTCAATAATCCCTAGAATATAATATACCGAATACTTACAGTAGTATACTGCTGAACAACGTTTTCTGGTTCTGGACCCAAGAAGAAATAAAGGTCGAATATTCCTCCGATAGTTTTATATATCAGCATAGGCAACGGCGTGAAAGAATAATCTAAAGACAAAAATAATGTTTATGACATAACACTGTATTCCACAATTATTCATATCGTATGTTGTATGCTACAGAAGAATTGGGCCATTAGGTTTTGTTGTTTACTACGGAGGTAGTATAGGCATTTCTATATATAACATAAATATAGTAGATCATAAGGTTTAGTTATACTATTCAAAAAAAGTAGGGGATATTTGATTTTTAAGTGTTATTAAAGTCACCTAATGAAACTGACGAAGAAACAAATGACAAAATGAAATGAAGTTCACATTCATCGATTTATTCCAAATGATCGTTAGACGAAGTAAGGCACAGACTGACCATTATAAGGGTAAAATGATACCCGGGGTCAAACAGCAAAGTTACCACATCATCACAACAAAGTCAGTAACGGGTAAATCCTCCTCTGTTTGCCAAACAAGCATTGATCCGACGTGGCATACTCCTAATGAGACGTCTAAGGTCATTTAGGTCCAGATTGTCCCATTCCTGTTGCAACGCAGCAGCAAGTACTTGGACATTGGCAGGACGTTGTTGACGTTGACGTAACCTCTGTCCAAGCATGTCCCAGACATGCTCGATGGGGGAGAGGTCGGGACTCAGTGCTGGTCAAGGTAATGTGGTGATGTTCTGTTGTTGGAGGTAACCTGTAACGATCCTGGCCCTGTGACATCTTGCGTTGTCATCCTGGAAGATGAAACGGCGGCCATGACGTCGTGCGAACGGCACAACATGGACTGCCAAGATGTTGTCCCGGAAGTACTGGCCTGTAACACGCCCTCCAACAACATGTAAAGCCGTTCTTCCAGCAACAGTGATGCCTCCCCACGCCATAACAGAACCACCCCCAAATCGATCATGTCTGATGACGTTAACGTCTTGGAAGCGCTCGTTTCGACGACGCCACACCCTCCTACGTCTGTCCAAAAAATCAACAGTGAACCTTGACTCATCTGAAAACATCACATTGCTCCAGCGTCGATTATCCCAGTGTTGACGATCCCTACACCAACGACGTCTTGCCTGAATGTGATGATCTCTCAAACAAGGGATCACGCGAGGACGTCGGGCGCGAAGGTGACCCCTATGCAGTCGATTCCGAAACGTCTGGCCACTCACTCTCACACCAGTGTCTGTTTGAAGACGGGCGCTGATCTGATTTGCTGTGATGACACGATTTCTCAAGGCCAAGCTACGGATAAATCGATCCTGGGCTTGAGTTGTCGCCCTTGGTCGACCCGAGCGTGGTCTGTCCTGTACAGATTGTGTATCACGGTATCTGGACCATAGCCTGCTTATGACAGACTGAGAAACATTCATCGTCCGCGCCACAACCGCCTGTGTTGTGCCGATCTGTAGCATGCCAAGGGCACGTTACCTTTCATTTTCGGTAAGCCGACGCATATCAAAATTTGTTTTCTGGTCACTAAAACAATTAAACTGATGTTTCCACCCTGGAATTCAATGCTACAATGACTGTAACATTCAAAGTCAGAGTCGTGCAAATCTTGGGTTGGACCCCCATGATGATCCCAAGCATCACCTGCATTCCATGCGGTAGCTATTGGTGCGTTTGGGCGTCACATGTAACTGGAAATGTTTCTTCTGTTAGGTTCTATAGTGACTTTTTTCGTAGTCATTTGCATATTTTAGTATTATGCCCCCAAAATCAAATATCTCCTACTTTTTTTGAATAGTATATATAGGTAAAGCCGGAACTGTCCATTAAATTAAATAATGTTTCCCTCTCTGTTAACGTATTTTGGCACATCTACAGTTTAGCAGTCGGCGCATAGAATTTACACTTTGAGCCAGCATTGTCTTGTATGATCACTACATATTACCAATAGACATGGAAATATTATTGGCAACAGTTAACGGAAACGTGTTGAGTTTACCTTGAGCATTACTGTTCAAGAACAACACACCATGCGATTGACCATCATTTTCCATACACATATAAAATGGATGAACACCATAATGATTTGACTGGGTCTATAAATAGTATACAAAACATAATAGCATTATAAATCGTACACGTCACTTATTAAAATATAAGCAATACACATCACATGATAAGGATATAAACAATGCGCATCAAATTGTTTTTTTAGACTAACGTATATCCGGTTTATTTTGCAATACCTTATTTTTGAATACTACATGGTCGACCACCGCGGCCCCAGGTCGACCATGTTGGGAACTGGAAAGTGTCCCGGGTTCGAATCTTGGAGTGGTCCGAGTAGAAACTTTGGATTTTTTGTCATTTATCAGTGGTGGTACCTGCTGGGCTGACAAGAAAAGTGTGCATAATCGTAGGGATGTGAACAAATCTAGCATGCCGCTTTTCGAAACATTAAACCCCATTCTTGCAATTCCTAGTGTCGGCAGACCATCCGAAGGGGACGTGGATCAAAGGAAGCGGAAGTGCTTGCTCCTTCTATCAGTTTACATAGCGAAAGAGAAGAACAAACAAACCCTTTAAAACTTACATTGCCGAGTGTATTTTCATCCCGACTGAACATCGGCCATGATTTAAACCACAAATTATGACGGAAAGATTTTTTTACATTTTCACCAAATCCATAAATATTTTCAGAGGGTAGTTTTGTGGCGATCTGTAAAAACTGATCTGCAAAGGTAAAGCCGCCCACACCTGTATCCCACCTGTTGGAATATAAAGAATTGAAAATGGAGGAAAATTACACAAGAAACACTACTAGAGGGGAGGGCGCGTACTATGCTTCAGGCTATATATTTGTTTATTTTTTGCAATGTCTATTTTTTGTCTTGTTCGCCGGTTTATCTTGTAGATTTTGGTTTTGAGAGTAGAGTGTCCTCTTACACTTACCATTAGGTTCAGATTAGTGTCATCTGAATATAACTGTCAGGACAACTGCATGTTTCCTAGACTCTATAATATCTTCACAATTATACATTGTCTGATCTGGGCCTCGTTGTCATAGGGGATGCACAATTCACAGTTCCGGAATTAAATTCTCTCAATTTCGAAACTGGTGTCAATCGAGTGAAAAGGAGAGTTTTGGAGTACAACGCATGTGCAGACTTTATAAAAAATACATCTACCAATCATAACAGCTGAAACTTATCTTTTACTAGGAATACGTCACGATTCTACTCACTCCATCGCATCCCCTATGTCACTCTGTAAGCGCCATTTGTTATATTCTTCAACTCTTTTTCATTCATAAAAGAGTAATATTTTTAATCCCCTTAAGGTAAGTCTATAAATACGTCAATTTATTGTACATGTATTTGTTTATAATGGTGAATGATTAACTTACAAAACAACTCCAGTACTTCTTCGTATGATCTGGAAACTGAACGTATCGTTATTGGGGTAAACAATCCTATATCGAGGCTCTTCCGGTCGGGTATTTGGCAAATTTACTTTGATTGGTACTTCGTATCTCTGAGCTGATGGGTCATAAATCTGAAATAAAAGAGGAAGCGCAAACCAAGTTAAAGGCCCGGAATGAGTTCATTCTCATATAATTTTCTCAATAAAAGAGTTGACTTAAATAAGCACGGCAGTAAAGTTACCAACTAACCAGCAGGTGTACGAGCTCCTCAAAATAGTTTATTGCTTTTCGTCGTCTTGTCACCATGAGTAGGGCTAAGAATCTTACAAGTAAAAGCGTTTAGTTATTTGGATAATACAAAATGCCGTCTTGTTGACAGTTGGGAGGGGCAAATGATGCCATCTCTGTGGCACATGGAATGATTTATGTCCATTTTCATTAGCTCAGTTGGTGAAGAAAAGAGGTTCGTTAAACCCCATTTCATGTCATAAAACTAAATACAAAGTTTAGTAAATGGGAGTTATACGTGGAAATATTAAGCATAGTCTACTATTTTATACTAAATTACGTTACCTTAATTCGCAAAAGATGATCATCCAATTCCTGCACTTCGAACATAACATTAGCTAAATCATCCCCGAAAGGCCCCGGACTTGATGTTTTCTGTAATGGAATCTTGTATCCTTTGTCTGTCTCTTCAGCATCACCATTCTTGCGGTAGCCATAATTACTATTATTAAAATAGCACATGGGAACGCCTTCTTTACTACTAGCGTCAAAGATACAATTTCTCTGGCCACACAGAGTTCTGTTTACGTTAACAAACAGACTCTGTGCTTCTGGGTAACAATCGATTCTTGTAAAATCATCACTAGTTACCGCACTGAAAATATTAAACAAGACCCCGGAGATATTTACTAATATATATTTCTGCAATTGTTAATGAAAACAAACGGGTCAGTTTAATGCAGGGCTGAAATTATCAAACAAGAATAGTACTAATATGTATTTCTGCAATTTGTCAACCATGTCGAGAATTCGCAATAACCACCGGATTCATTCACTTTACCTGATATATAAAAGTAACTTGTATTCTATATATTTGTTATAATATGTGTTATCCGTGGATTGCCCTTAAAACAATGGGATGGTCCCTTTAACATTCCGCTTTTAATGTATAAACTTATCAACTATGGGCACCACCCCAGCACCACATCTTGCAAAACTAAACTCGATTTGATCTGCTGATCAACTATGGGTACCACGTCAATTTGATCTGTCCAGGTCTACCAGCTGTTTAAAACACGTGGTTTAATTTTTTAAAATATATATTACCTCCAGTACAAATCAAAAGACTGAGATAAAGGTAACCTTCCATTCATTATTTTCAAAATCTGAAAAAGTATCAAAAATATCATAATTTTAGCTTCATGATCGTCCGCATACCTCCTTGTGCTAGGAGACGTCATATGGTAATTGTATTTTGCGAACGTCGTTGCTCAGATGCCCCCTCCCCCAAGCACCCCCATCATATCGCGCCATGACCTTACCAACTACTGTATCATAATTTTACATTCATGCATGTGATGTCTTTTCTACGAACACAAAGATTTTGTATCATAATATTGTGTGTTAACACTGCCCCGAAGATTCGATTACCTCATTGCTATGTAGGCGTCAATTACATTACAATTTTACCTTTTATACACAGTCCTCAACACCCGACCCCGCTCTCTGCCGCAAAGATGCCAGTTACTTACAACCACATGGAGCCGTCAGTCATTCTTTTTACACCAGACTCTGTTTTACCCCAGCTTAAGTCCATTCATGATTACAATAATCCTATTATAAAGCTATGGACTTTGGATAAGTTTGATCGCCATTGTCGATGTTAATAAATTTTATTTTCATTACACGCACCAAGAAATTCATTTTAATTTCATTATAAATAAAATTGGATACCTTTTTGTCCTGATCATGATGATGTTGCAGTATCTGGTGATTAGAGGTAGAAAACACTCGCACACTTCGGACGTCAGTGGCAACACCCCATATCTCTATAGAATCTATATAAAGATCGCTGATCTCCGAAACATTGTTATATTCTACTTTCATTTTTAATGTTCTCTGGGAAGAAAAGAAAACATGAAATAAGACCAATTACTTAATTACATTGTGTGAAATTGTCGAAGTGATTCTTATGGCTCACATGAGATCATAAGTTTTAGTACATTAGATATATTTTATAATTTAAAAAAATGATATCACCTCTTCTGATATGAATTTGGACAAATAATAATTTCCTGATTCGAAAGCATCTGAAAAAAGAAAAGAAACTTGAAATGGCGGTTTGCTTCAATCAATCCGGAAATGATATCCATAAAATACAATTATTTTATATAGCGAAACTAACGAGAACCCTTTTTTTTATTGACGTAGACGGATATATAAACAGATTAATATGACCGATTTATTTAAAAATGAATCTAGTCCGATATTAACAGTGAAGGTCTGTCATCGTCCAATCCCTGGAATTTTCTCACCTTGTGGGTTTCCCACCATTAAAGAACCCTACGCACCAGTGAATTATTGAAATAGAGTTGAACTACACGTTAAACCCCATCGGTGTATATCTCTGTCTCTCAGATATTAACATGAGTTACACAAAAACTATATACTTTACCTATTGATTCACCGTCATCCCAGAAGAGTTGACCAGTTGCCCGACCGTTATTCGTGTCCATATCACTCAATGCTACCAATATCTTAAAACTATTCCTACGACTGTAATATAAAACGGTATAGAAATGTGTCGTACAATGGAGAAAACAATGGACAGAACTTTAATTACTAAAAAAATTATGTAGGCGCATTCTAGACGCCAAATGGTAGAAACAAAACCTCTTATGGCTATAGCTTAAAATAGTATTTTACTCCACACAATGTACAAAACGACATAATTCTAGATCTCCGATGACAGGTAAGTATTTCGATTCTTATTCTTACGAACATAATGTAAAACGATATGTCAGTTCATATAATGGAGGAAACATGGGCAAAACCATAATCACTAGAAATGACTGGTGCGTTCTAGAAGCCATATGGCAGGAAATGGTTATAATATAAGAAATAATTATGTTTTGGACAAAATATCAAAAACCGAAAACGTCAGATGACATTCTACAGGAAAGTATGTATGGTTTTATTGTGCTGGCTATTTAAAGGCGCCGAAAACTTTTCTTTTATTTTTGTTAACAAAATATAATTATATGATTTTTACCCGAAGTGTGTATTATTAGCCGGTTGTTGAAGAGGAAGAATGTGTCCTCCACGAACATGCAGGAGCATTCTGGAGGCCAAATGGTAGAAACAAAACCCCTTATGGCGATAGCTTAGAATGGTATTCTATTCCACACAATGTACAAAACGACAAATGGATTCTAGATCTCCAAAGACAGGTAAGTATTTCTATTTTTATTCTTATGAACATAATGTAAAAAGATATGTCAATTCATATATTGGAGGAAACATGGGCAAACCATAATCAATAGAAATAACTGGGTGCATTCTAGAAGCCATATGGCAGGAAATGGTTATAATATAAGAAATAATTATGTTTTATTTCATACAATGGATAAAATATCAAAAACCGAAAACGTCAGATGACATTCTACAGGGAAGTATGTATGGTTTAATTGTGCAGGCTATTTAAAGGCGCCGAAAACTCTTCTTTTATTTTTGTTAACAAAATATAATTATATAATTTTTACCTGAAATGTGTATTATTAGCCGGTTGTTGAAGAGGAAAAATGTGTCCTCCACGAACATGTAACGGAATGGGCGAATCAGGTTCAACTGCCATGGTGTCATATCCTGGACCATTTTTTGGTTGACCCTGAATTAATATATTTACGACAAATAGTTATATTATTTTCGAGTTCTAATTAATTTAATGGTTAATAATGAAAACAAAATCCTTCCAGCTCCCCATTTTTTAAATTTGCTTTTTGCTTTTCACCCCACCCCACCCCCAGTTATATTGACTGCAATTTGTAATTTAAACATTATATCTCATTTGTATGTTAATATAATTAAAAGGGAGTGGATATTCGCCATGCGCATGGCGAATAACCCAGACCCATAAGGATGGTTATTCGCCATTCGTTTTATATAATAAACTTAAAATCCTTGCAGATTGTTTGTGCTTTTATTGAAACTGCATGCCTAGAATACATTTTAATTGTTATTTGTTATTTGAAGCTTCAACGTGTAAATGAAAGCCTTCGTTCACAGCGAAGCGAAGACAGAGAAACCGACAGCGTGTGTACATCTAAGTAGAACACATGTGAAAAGTTCCGTACTCTGTAAAATTTTGTATCTTTACTAATCCAGAAACATTGAAAACGCATTTCTTTGTACTTTTGTTTATCACAAAGTATATAAAATACAAACTTAGTCTAATTCCATTCCTGTCGAGCGAAAGCAACAGAGGCTTATTGAAATTGTTCTATTTGATCTGCCCGTCCGCCTACCACACGGAGTAGTCTATCCATATATTTCGTTGCCAACCGCATGTTTTATCTGCGACCTGTAGTTTATATATTTTATTTTCCATTCCTATATTTCATTCCCTACCAAGAGAGAGAGAGAGAGAGAGATAGAGAGAGAGAGAGTTTAACGTCCACTTGACACAATGTAGGTCATTTTGGGACTAACACATGGTCCAATTTCATATCAATAATACGCTTCCGCGTAGGGGGTCTTTAGGTGTGGCTAGATATCGGAGGACCCGGAGAAAACCGAAGAGGTTGGACAGGCACACTACCCTCTCTTTCCCTATCGTTTATTTTATTGTCAAACACATGATTCATTTACAACTACTCCAGAATTTTCGGCCGGAATCACTAGATTAGCGAGTCAACGTCTTACTGACTGAGCTACCGTGCCCACCCACCCTATTTGGTACACTAAAGTGCATTAAGGTTGGTTGGCGGGAAGGGGGTTACGCATGCACTTTGTATCAGGTGTTATCAGGTGCGGATCCAGGATTTTTACAGGGAGGGGGGTCTAGGTTTGATAATTGCTTAACAAATTGCGCTCCAGAAAAAATTGGTAAATTAGATTTAATTTGGTTCATTCTGACGTATTTCCGGAAGGTAAATTCCAAAATTACAGGTCTAAATCGCCAATAAAATCGCATAAAAAATTTTCAAGCCTGAGCAGGGGGGGTCCGGACTATGTAGTCAAGTAGCGAGCGTGGATTTGATTCTGTGCTTGTACACGTCGACCGTTTTTCCAATCTCGTGAGTTTTCTCTGAGTCCTCCCACGACTAATGACCTCTATGCGTAAATGAATTATTAAAATAAAACTAAACCATATGTTAGTCCATAAATGACCTAGTTTGTTTCGAATAGAGGTATTTCGAACAGACTCTCCCTGTCTGTGTAGTATACGGTGAATATCAAGGAGTAAGGCCGCGTGTCTAATCTCGTTGGTTTTCTCCGGGTCCTCCCAATTCTAAAGACCTCTATGCACAAGTGAATTATTAAAATAAAATTGAACCATGTTAGTCAGCCCCCCACCCCGAAAGAAGATTTGCCAACCATAACTCTAAAATACCTACTGTAGAATGTAACATGTGCCCAACCTAAAAACTTCACTGCCCTTCCGAAGCCAGCAATGGCAGCAAGCTGGCTACGGGCCTGGGGCCTATTTCACGAAATTTTAACTAAGATAAGATCCAAATTTTAGTGATTTGATTGGACAATATTAGATTGATTTTAGTTCTTAGCCAATCAAAATTGAAGTATCTACTAAAATTTGGATTTTATCTTTAGTTAAAATTTCTTGAAACAGCGCCCTGATGTTAGTCCAGAAATGACCTAGTTTGTTTCAAATGGTCGTATGGCGACCGACTCTCTCACTCTTTCGCTGTCTCCGTGCGGTCCGTCAGGGTATGCAGTGAATATCAACATAAAATAAAACATAGCAAAGACAGACAAGTAATTACTAAAATGAAGTATTTTATTATTATCTTATTGTACACAATCTATTCTACACCCATCTTTTTTGTACGATTCGTTTTTATTTTTCATTATTTAGCAGCACGTTTTGATTTCATTTGTTTTGGGGTTTTTTATCTACTCGAACCTTTTATTTTCAAAAAATGTTTATTTCCAAATGCATATACTTGAATAAAACTATTTTGTCTTATTTAAACTAAACTTTTCAAAGACAGGTCATAAGGTATGGTACTCTTTCGGGTAGTCACCGCTAGGCTATAAATAGACCTCCAATGGCACTCTGCCAAACGAAGTTTGTTGTAGTATTTATTTTCGCATTTTTACTGCAACGAAAATGATATATGTTCATTTTGTAGGATGAGGATAAACTAATTTAAGTGCTTTGTGGTATTACCACTCGACCAGACATCGTGATAGGCCAGAGTAAATCGATTTTAAAAAAAGAATGGCGAATAACAAAAACGAATGTCAAATAACGTAAACGAATGGCGAATAACTCTTTGCCATGCGCATGGCGAATATCCACTCCCTTTTAATTATATTAACATACAAATGAGATAGAACATGAAAGCTGAAACATTCAATATTACAATCTGTGCACAATGCTTATAAATTTGACAATCTTGACTTTGGTAGTTGTTATTAATGCATTAAGGACAATATATACAATCTGATTAATACACAGATCCTATTGCGCAAACGTCACCATTGATTGAATAATTAATGTCTGGCGTCAAAGGGTCAAATGATCCCCGACGCGACCTTCCAGTAAAACTGGTCAGATCTCCATATAGTGTAAACCATTGAAAGTATAAAAAAAGAAACGAAATATAGGTTTAAATTTTAATCTGATTGCAATGTATAAAGTGATATAAAATGAGTAAGTATGGAATTAATACTTACATCATAGTAGTTGTACCATTTTCCTTGTGGTAGATAATACTTTAACGTAGTTTGACCCTAATAAATGGAATATAGTAAGGTTATTTCTACAAACATGCATGTCCAATAATAGTAATAAAATGAAATGGGATTTAACGTCCTACTCTTCTGCACCCAACCTGGGCTAATGGAAGACGGGTCCAATAATAGTATTTTACTTAAGGTCCCTAGTAGATCAACACCAACATTTTGTTACAAATGATTACTTGGTGCTGTAATCGACTGAAATTTCATGGGTTCGAATAAAAAAGCTCGGACCGACGAGTAAAGCGTGCCCCTGTTATCATTGGATAATTGATGAGAAGACATATTAAATACATAATGCGATAAATATAATTAAAGCCTACTCTTGCGGGTATCTCTTACCGTTGTTTGTCTTGCCGATTACACTATTGTGCCTATATCGTTTTTTTAGAATTTCGAATTGCGTCTAATGCTTTGGATTGTTCGTTCGTACGTATGTCCGTCTGCATTATTCCAGTACGTGCAGAAAAGTAGGACGTTACGTCACATTACAATTTCATTATTGATTGCTCCAAGAGATATGACTAATAGAATACCTGCTCTAAGATAGGTGATATAAGAAGTGCCGATCCCCAAAGAAACTGTTTATCAATTCCAAGCGCCATAGCATCATTTCTAAATCTAAAATATAAAGCATATTATATGCATGAATCTTAAAGACTTCTACCAACAAAATCTTGTAGCTGTGTGATGTGTGGTCAAGATTTTAGATATATTTATTCAATTCAATATCCGACGATTCAATATAGAACAATTTTAATTCATGTTTTAAATTAGCATTTCCTCTTTTTCATTTGTTATCAATAGTCTGTAGTGTGATTTTCATCCTTTTTTTATAGTAAGTACATAGGAGATCTCTTTATTATATGTTTTATATTCTTTGTAAGAGGAGAGGGGTGATGTAGGCTATGTCTGTTCCCTGATCCCTGTTCATAAATTTGAAAAAAAAATATTGTTTACAAAAAAAAGAAGAAATATTCGATATCCTTCTAATGGTGAGCCCTTTTTTTGTCATTAAAAGGGGGTTCCGTAGATTTCAAATTGTAGAGAAAATAATAACAGGATGAGAAAAATGATATAAATAACTTACTCATGATGTAATGGTCGTATAACCGTATTACCCTGAGTATGAGCTTCATGGAACAATGTATATAAATAAGGTAAAAACCAATATCTTGTTTCAATAGCTATCCTAGAAGCATGCGCTACGTCATCACCAAGCGCTCCTGGATCTTGTGGCTATATATTTAATAGAAAAGTTAGATTTAGAATTAAGACAAAGAAAATCTTCACGAGATATCCATGAACAACAAGACACGACTAACCGTTTACCTATTTCTATTTTAATGCAATTCCTTTTATTGCACAATATGTATGGCTCGTCAAACTACTACGATTTTTCCTTTTGTCTATGGATTTTCTAGACATTACAATACTTATATATCGAAACTCATTAGCTATCGCAATCTTATTAAAGCACATCCTATTAGTTTCTTTCTGGCGCAAACTCTGTACAACTAATATGAAAATAAGCCTTTCCCCCATCTCGGCTCTTAGGCTATTTTGGAATCTTTGTCGTCTATTTTTCAATGTGATTATTGATAAATCATTTATTGGCACATCCAACACAAATTTATATAAATCCATCACTATTTTCATGTAGAATTTGTTCGATACAAAACACCACGCTCAGCCAATATTCCAAACTTAAGAATGTAATTTTAGCGTAAGCGGTTAAAGCAGAATCACGGCAAAAAAATAGACAGTAAGGATTCCAAAATACCGTTAGAACCGAGATGTGTTAAATGCCTTATTTTAATATTAGTTGCATAGGGCATGCACCAGTAACGTAGAAGACAGCATACGTTACTAAAGTAAATAAGATCATATTCAATTTCGTTGTTTATCGAAAGTTGTATAATAAAACGAAACGAAATATAGATCTGTATATCAATCCGATTGTAGTCATAGCAACACATCAATCAGAAACTTTTACTTACAATGTTGCCTATCCCATTATGGTTTCTACTGAATGTATAAAAGGCACCGAGCTGCATCCATCTTTTACAGAGTTCCTTGTCAACATTACCCCAGAATCCACATATATCAGCCCCAATCTGGTGAGAGGTTTACAAAAAGATGTAATAGTAAAATAAGGTAAACGTATTCATAAACATTCGGCAGTTCAATTCAATTTTCAACATTATTTAGGTGAGCAACTTAGTTTTCTTGGCATAAAGACGTACTCAGCTTCATTCGAAGGAGGCGTTTGACGAAAATACATTTCCAGTTTTATTCTTAGAAGACCATTGGTAAAAAAAAACATTTTTCCATCTTTATTCTTAAATATGACGTTTTCAGTGTTATTCTTAAATATGACGTTTTCGGTGTTATTCCTAAATATGACGTTTTCAGTTTTATTTTTAAAAGGCGTACGTTTAAGGTTTTCAGCATTATTGTTAAAATGTTTTTTGTCAGTGTTATTCTTAAATAATGTTTTCATTGTTATTGTTAAAAGTACTTACGTATGGGATGCCAAACAGGTTAAATTCAAGCATACCTGAAAAAAATAAACAAAATACATCCATATAAATTATCAACAACAACCTGATAACTACTAATTAATTCATAAAAAATTTGAGATAGGGAGATTGTTAAAGATGCTTTATCACATTGGAAATCTTCAGAAACCGGGACAAAGTTTTGAATTGTGATTTTGTTACAGAGTATGCACACCGTAATACCGATCTATCAATCTATCTCCGAGACATTTAATTACTCGGGGTGGTTTTTAGGGAGTTTAGCTCATGTATGTGCGTTATGTTTTGCTATAAGTGAAATGAAATTAAATAGGGTTTAACGCCCTACTCTTTTGCACCTAACCTGGGCTAATGGAAGACGGGTATACGCCATACAGTGTGCTATATGAGGGAAATTTTGCCCCGGCAGCGGCGTTACGGCCTACTCTTATATCGAATTCCAACTGCCAAGGGATCTTTTGCGTGCACTCCAATGTGTACACGGGACCTCGGTTTTCCGTCCCATCCGAACGACTAGGCAGCTGCCCTTGTCAGGCCCTCCTTCTGCATCACTGACAAGGGGAATTCACGCAGGAAAATCGAGATGAACTTTCTCGGCCAATGCAGGGATCGAACACCCGACTTCCCGGCTAGCGAACCAGCGCCTTATCCACTTATCTACTTTGCTATAAGTAGACCAGTGTTTGGATTTTCAAACATTAGGTGACCCAGGTTATTTTGATGATAATGTTAAATAAAACTAATCAATTTTCTTGTTGAAAGTGATATAAAGTCTCTTCACATGATTGTTTTATGATTTCATTGTAGCTGAAAATGAATAATAAACATAATACAATGAATTTATTATACAAAAATTTCGATTTTACTGAAAATATATTATAATAATAACCATCCTCGGTGATATTACATTTTCTGAAAAAATGATATATATATACACAACAAATATACATAAACGAACTATATTTACATAATAAAAGTAAAAATCACTATTATTACCAATTATTGATTCTGCCATGTCTCTCCAACCGCTACCATTATCCCCTAACCAATGGCCAGAATATCGTCCACTACCTGGATATGTCGACCTCGAGATAACCAAACCACGTTTACCGGTAGCTGATCTCAATCCTCTAAAATAAAAATATACAAGCCACTAATAGATACCTATCAGTAAATTTATTAACCAGGTCACGTTTGCCGATATCTACCCTCTAAAATAGAAATAATAAAACTTATGGCGTATTTTCTGTGTGTTCTATTAATCAAATTTCGGATGGATTATATTCAGTTACTCCAGGTAATCTTGAATGGGACGAAAATCGAGATTCGGTGTATACCACTAGGTTCGCATTAAACATCCTTTGACAGTTGCACATTACAATAAAAGTGATCTGTAGCACCGCTCTCGGGACTGAATGGTGTCTACACTAGCCAGATTGACGTTAAACCATATTTCATATCTGACCCTAAATTTAATGCCAACACAACGTGGATATCCACGGAACAAAGAGGTTTAGCTGGATGGGTACATTAACTGGTATGTGGATCGAACTATAATGATCAAATAAAACGTTTATTTGTCGACGGTTTATTGAAATCATCTTTAACCGATAAACTTTCTTATGAGCTAAAACATGAAATAACAATGTTGTGAACCAAGACTATACTTCGTTATGGATACAACTAATTGTTTCCCTCCTAAAACTCGACTTACGAAGCAGAAATTGGTCCAGCGATCAGGATACGCAAACGTCACGTAGTTACATGATCTATCGTCCAAGACAATAAAAGCTACCACGTTTTGTAATAACAACAATTGGTGCGAAATAAACTAAATGTATAAATTCGCGCAACACGTATATGGACTGAGATGGCTTGTCGAAAATGTACCTACGAATTAATAATGACTTTAAGGATGCCGGGTTTCGCCCGGGGATCATAAATTCGAAACCGAACGTGATAGGTCATCAGCATCAGGCCTATGTTACTCTACATTTCAATTTTGGGACAACCCTAGTGTAGCATTCAATCCTAAACAGACAGCCAAACAAACAAACAAACATCACAGATATTAGTATTGATACACGTAAGGGATCGTTGGCAGTCAAGTTTAACTGTTTCGTAAGGGAACATTCTTTGGATCTCTAGTGGACACAACAGTAAGAACTTACTCTAGTGTAGATAAAGTTTGACTCCAGCCATATAAACTATGTACATCATAATGTCTGTATTGGCCGTTCTCACCCTGGACAGAAGATAGACATATTGTTTTACTTGATAGTCTTTCTGCACGATCCTTTTTATCGTGTTTATATGCTGCTTCTACAAAATATAGATTATAACAATCCACCCAAGCTAAGGAAGATATTGGTCCAAACGTCGCCCAACTATTCCAAAAAACTGATCCTTCTTTATTTATATACTGATTTAAAGCAAAAATGGTTTTGGAGGAAGACGTTTTGCCTAGGATTTTACGTATTTGTTCTGTAAGACTTTAGGTAGAACTTTGTTTACAGTACCTACTTATTTTGTATAGACCCCAACCCCACATTTTAAAGCACGACCTAACGCGACTCAAATATTTTGTGTCACGTTTTAATGCTGGAGAGGGTTTTTTTGGTTCGGCAAGATTGCCGCCAAGTCTTGGTAAATCAGGAGCAGGTTTTGTTGAAAAGGTATCAACTCGACCTCTTCCCAACGAGTAACCGTGACAGTTTACGCCACGCAGGACCAACTCACTCAATCCCAGATCCACCAAGACCTAATCACGGCCCCAACACGATTCAGTCCAGATCCATTACGACCTCTTCAGAATAGTATAAAATGGTCAGAAATAGGCTTGTAGTTTCATATTGTGTCTGGATAGTTAAGAGTGAACAATATCTCCTTGTCTTATTGCATCGCGTTCGGTCGTGTTAAGGTCTTCTTGAATCGCGTTGGTAGTGTTGAGAGAGTGTTGGAGTCTGTTTGATCGTATCGCGATCGTGTAGTTATCGAGTCTGTGGGTTCCCGGAGACTGGTTGAAGTAATTTCATCAAATTTATAGCGCGATTATGCGCGACCTACAAGATATTACGAGTCTTCTTGGATCGCCAAACTTCTTAAATCTGAACCACATCGAGTTTAAGGCTTCGGATGGAGTTTTGGTCAGAATACTTACTTATTCTGTAAGGCTTTGGCGGAGTTTTGATCAGAGTATTTACTTGTTCTGCGAGTAGTGGGTTGAAGTTTGTCTAGCGCACTTATACACGCTCTGTGCCTTTCAGAGCACGATTTTATGGATGGGTTTTTGGGACGGGTTTGATCAGATGATTTACACGGGGATAATTTTTAGGGACGGGTTGCATCAGATTACTTACTTGGGGATGGGTTTTTGGGATTGGTTTTGTTCCGAATACTTACTTGTTCTGTAAGATTTTCGGGACGCGTGTTAGGGATTAGTATTGTTCAGATAACTTACTTGTTCTGTATGGTGGGTCATCCCATTTACTCGTTGGACATTTTAAACTCCAATAAGGTTTAGCATCCTTTGGCCAGTTCCATGGCTTCTCTTCATTGGTTCCAAAGTTCGCAGGTTCGTTCATATCCTACATGAATATAATTGATATAAAAGCAAACAGCGAATGAGCTAGGGTTGAACCTAGATCGACAGATCGGGATTTAAAGATGGGAACAGTGTGTCATGAGGGACATTTTTTCTTGACTGAGGCGTTGCAAACATTAGAGCTACTGTCAGACTTTAAAGTTGTCCATTAGGCTAGGAGTTATTCTTGCCAGACTCCCCCCCCCCCCTTTGCGCCAACTGAACTTCATCGGGAAATACAGGGTTCTCCTATTTGGTAAGACAGTGTCATGTTCACCGTGGCCACAATGGCAAAGAAGCTGGTGTGGTTATGCAAAATGTGTATCATCAATCAAGCCATCGAGAGTAGAAAATATTCTAATCGAAGTGGTATTGTTTCTTTCTTTGGCAGACTGTTGAAAGACTTACCACCCAAAGACCATCAAATTGCATAGTTGTATTATAATGTTTTCTGATCAGCTCTTTCCAAACTTCACGTGTAGATCGCTTAAAATAATCAGGAAACACGACTTTCCCTTTTGGCCAAACCTGAAACATTTAACATAATGATAAATATGCTGGCCGCGTGTGATAGGATCTAAACTCTTCCTGTCAGGGCATGCGTCCTTCACCACTGACAGGGGAACCCCCTGCTGGGAAATCATTACAGTTCGAGATTTTAAGAGGTAATAAAGTAATAAACAGCGTCCATTTGATGTAAAAATTTATGCTATACCCCCACGTTTCCAGAAATACTTCCGCCTACTTACAAAGCCAAGTATAGCTCCTGCCTCGTCCAAGCTATCTGTAGGAGGGGTGGTATCATTGGACCATTTAATATTACCATCAATCTCCTTCATCCTTTCATATGGTTCATAATTTGTTTCGTTGGTTATTAAACACGGGTCCTGAAAGATTTGAATTAAACAATATTAAAGTCATCTTTCACAGAGCGTTTTATGTTCAAAATTAAGATTTGGGCCGACAAAGTTGATCAGGGACTTGGAAATTCTAGATGAACCTTTGCTTGACAGCGTAATGGTGTTGCCGCAAGTATATTAGGTGTTTGCTATCAAAGGGATAATACAACAGTACTAATAGTATCAAATAAGCGATTCCTCTAAATTGGAAGGTCATTGCAAAGTAGTTATTACTGGCCGAATTAATTGAGAGCGTCGCGTGTTGGGTAAATAAAATAAAACCAAGTACGAACAATCCAAACCATAAGACAAAATTCGAAGTCCTAAAAAAACGTTATAGGCAAAATAGTGTAATCAGCAAATGGACTGTTCATCGTGTACGAAATACACAACAAACAGTGGTAACAGGTGTCCGGAAGAGTAAGCTTATCCTTCCTGGCGCGCCACACTTCCATGAAACCCGATAACATATCCGTATGTAGCTGGGGCGTTCATTCAAGAAGCTTACAGTGTTGGCTTGTATATTTGCCACGATACGCAATACCGAGAGTTAGTTTGGAAGGACACCGGTGTACAGCAGCTGTGACGTTGATTTAAGCAGACTATAACGTTTGATTATATTTTCCAGGTTACACGATAACACTTCCATATCGAGGTGGTCACTTAGTCAAGACAGTGAAACAGATGTATTTGGACATTTTTAATTCACCAATTATTTTCATAGAATTGTTTTCAATGTGAAAATGTTAAAATTACCAGAATAATAATAGTATGCATCCCACCATTCCTTAATTTATTAAAATAATTATTTAATCCTTTAAAGTTTATGTCATCTACAGTAAAATCTTTTCTTTCATCCATGTGATCGATATCTGCATATTGTACATCCTGGAATATAAATAGCCATATTGTACATAGTGTACATCATAATAATATATTCATGGCCGCAATGTACTTGTGTTATATGTTTATATAGTCATATTCTACATCATATAAAATAGATGGCCATAATGTACACTGTATATATAGACATATTGTACATCATGTAATATAATATTGTTTGTACATCTTGTAAAATAATTTTATACATCATGTAATATAATATTGTTCATCTTGTTATATCATATTGTACATCATGTAATATAATATTGTACATCATTTAATGTAATATTGTACATCATGTAACATGTGCAGTCATATTTTACATCATGTAATATATACGTACATCATAAAATATATATTGTCTCGTGTACACATTAGCGTACATGTACACGATCACTTTGCAGTTGGAATTCGATAGCACACTGTATGGTGCGTCCCAGTCCTCATTAGCCCAGTCGGAGCAAAATAGTAGGATGTTAAACCCCATTTCATTTCATTTCCTACGTTTCATCACCACCCAGGCTAATGAAGATGGATATACACTGTGCTATGGCGGATATTTTTATAAGACAGAAGTGTTTACTCCAACTCTTCTTCGATTTCTAACTTCAAATCTTCTTTTACACACATGCCGGCATACTAGGTTCCTGCGATGGTTTGTGGAATTCCCACGTTCTAGATTGGGTAGGGTAGGAGATGATAGTGGGTTTTGGGCTTTGAAAAGATTTAGTGCGTAATGGTAAGGTCAGCTCATTTTTTTTTTCATAGGTTCTGAAATGTAAACAGGGCTAACGCTGCCTTAACCCTAAACTTTAATCTCGCCAACAATTACGTGTTATAACCTTTTTTTTACCTTATTTACAGCACAGCAACTTTGACAAAAATTGAACTGGCCTTAACAAATAGATTCAGCCTTGGAAAAGGGGAACAATTAGGTACGACAGCTTTGGTCTGGTTAGTTGACCATTACCGTAATTATCAAACCACTTTCTACGCTTTGTACTTACGTGTGGTATGTTGTATTTTTGGGTATTTTCCACTGCCTGTGTAATATTATCAATATGGTTGTAACCATAACGACAGAGTTGAAATCCCAATGACCAATATGGTGGCATATAAGGTCGTCCTATCACCTATGAGAAATATAAATTGTTAAAAAAAAAGAAATATCTTTCACTGATTCTATTTTTCTTTCATTTTTATTATATAATTTCAGGTATTAAAGGTGTGAAAGCAAAAGTGGGCCTACTGTGTAACTAATTAAATGGAATGGGGTGGGTTTAACGTCACACTAATGAAGTTTATGTTTCGGGGCCTAAAATCCCGCAGATGCCCAAGAAACAAGTTTAGTCCAGAGTGCTTCAAATTCTAAGGTCTACTGTCGTGGCGAGACAGCTGCTACATACAATAGACGGAAGTTTAGGAGTGAGTATCTTCTGCACTAAAGTCGAGACTAGTTGTAATATCTCGTGTAGAATCAGGTCTTGGTTGTTAATTTTTATATTTTTTTATTTTGTTAGTTAAATTGCTAATTCATTAATCAATTATAGTGCCTCCCAGGAATGATTTTCTACTGCACTATCGTTTGTAATATCCAAGGTAGAGTTCAATCTGATTAAAATACAGATCTATATTTCGTTTCGTTTTTTTATGGTTTCATTTTTTCATACTTTCGATTGTCTGCGCTACTTGAAGATCGGACCAGATGTAGTCGAAGGTCGTGCTAGGGGTCAAACGAACGGCGTTTGACCATACGACGTCATACATTGATTTACCTATCAGCATTGACGTTTCTAGTGGTTCACCCACAGTTCTGTGCATGACACGCCAAGAAGGCGCAGTAACAGATTGTTTCATTGGCTAATCCCTCACTTCAACCAAAACGCCGGTAACATAACAACTATTTCTGGTTCCTAGCGTAGTAAAGACAAGTGAAACGAAATTTTGAACTATAAAAACGAAACGAAATAGGATCGGTGTTTTAATCAGTTTGGGTGTTCAATTGCTATTGGATAAAGCGAATGTGTGGTTTTGTATTATTTTCGTCATTTTACTTTCATCACGGCACAATCCCGACGTTACCCAGTTAAAGACCTGGGGGCAGTTTCACAAAAGTTCGTAACTTTAAGAAAAAAAACTGCGTAAAGAAAAACTTACGAAAAAGATACGAATTATTTACGTCGGTTTCACAAAGGCCGGCGTAAGTTTTTTCTTAACTTTTTCACGTAAATACGTCGTGACCATTCATGACGTCATGTTGCGTCACTTCATTCTAACTTCTGTAAACATTCCCACGGCCTACATGTTGACATGTCGGCATTATAGCCGCTATGTTTGATTTGATCATTACCTTTTGAAACATAAACGACGAAATGATATATTCTTTATATATACGCTAAGATGTAATTGTGTATTTATTAATAAAATGATATTTTCAAGCCTTTTGTTTACTTGTTTTTGTTTGCTACGTCATAGCGCGTGTCACAGTAGCATTGGACCCCTGCAGTTCTCCGCTTTTTGATTGGGGCAGTTGAGCAGAACTGTGGAATTCTAAAAGGAAATTTGAGCAGCAGCCTGACCAAGTCATCGAAAGTCAGAGTTCGGGAGAATATACTGAGTTCCATAGAAAACGCATCACTTAGTTTTTCGTGTAACAAAATGATCCTGTAAACATATCTTATTTATTTTGATTCTTATTGTGAACAATATTCAAATGGGGACATATCAATAACAACACATTTGTACACTTATGACCGCTCTGACTTTGTACCGTTGGTTACAGGTTAAACATCCATAAGTGTACAAATATGTTGTTATTGATGTGTTCCCATTTGAATATTGTTCACAATAAGAAGCAAAATAAAAAAAGATATGTTTACAAGATCATTTTGTTATACGAAAAACTAAGTGATGCGTTTTCTATGGCGCATAAGTTTTCTTAGTGTCAGTCTTTGCCGCGATAGGCTTACTCTTAAAGCCGTAGTTACTTATTGGCCTACAGGGTCTAGTAGTAGTAATACTGGGCATAATAATAGTAATACCGAGCGTTAACCACAATCTTGTTTAATGAAAACTAACCTACCGAGATTATTTTTCCTGGGTTCCTGTTTGTGATAAATCAAATTAAATACTATGTTGTAGGCCTACTTTCGGTATGTAAATGCTTGCCTACAACCGAAGGCCCACGATACCCTAGTTTTAAGCCTGAGTCTACCAAGCCTATAGGCTATATATATTGGCATACCTTTCCGGTACTATAGTAGGTAAACCCGATCCTGACCACAAAACTTAAAAGGCGATTAATCTAGACACTGATGGTACGTTAACCCCATGTGCCATTAGCAATGAGTTTTTGGAAGCTACTTGTGGCATAGTAGCCTAGCGTAATGCATGAAATGAAATTGGGATTAACGTCCTACTCTTCTACACCTAACCTGGGCTAATGGAAGACGGGCATACGCCATACAGAGTGCTATGGGGGGAATTTTGCCCGGGCTGCGGCACTACAGACTACTCTTTTATATCGAATTCCAACTGCCAAGCGATCTTTTACGTGCACGCCAATGGGTACACGGGACCTCGGTTTTACGTCCCATCGAACGACTAGACATCAGTCCTTGTCAGCCCCCCCCCCCGTTCTATCACGGACAAGGGTAAACCACTTCGGAAAATTAAGATGAACTTTCTCGACCAATGCAGGGATCGAACCCGACCTCCAGGCTAGCGAGCCAGCGCCTTACCCACTTAGCCACGTGATCCCCCTATCGTAATGCAATCTGGACTTGTACTGTAGTTTGTACACTACAGATGACAAGGATTTCGATCGTTGAGTTGCGGTTTCGATATCATAATTAATACAGTTAATAACATGTAATATATTTATTGGTCCGATCAAGTTTGTACCGCGAAACTAACTCGTCTGTATGGATGTCGGGAGGGTTTAATCTATCCCTGAATATTCTCACCCAACGAAGTTCCTGAGGGCAGTTTAAAATTTTAGAAAAAAAGTTACGTTAAAAAAACTTACGAAAAAGATACGAATTATTTACGCCGGTTTCACAATGGCCGGTGTAAGTTTTTTCTTAACTTTTTCTCGTATCTTTTTACGTAGATACGCCACGAATGGTCGTGACGTCATGTTACGTCACTTCATTCAAACTTCTGTAAACATTCCCACAGTCATAATGTTGACAAATTCGGCATTATAACCGTTATGTTTGGTTTTATCCTAACCTTTTGAAACATAAACAACGAAATGATATATTCCTTATATATACGCTAAGATGTAGCTGTGTACTTATGAATAAAAAGCTATTTTCATGCCTTTTGTTTACATGTTTTTCTTTGCTACGCCATAGCGCGTGACATAGTAGCATACGTCGTCTGACAGTCTGTCAAAAGCCGAAATTAATAGAAAGCATGAACATTAAAAATCGAAAATAAAATTGGGACAGCTTTCGGTGTTTCGATTGAGGGCGTAGAGCAGAATTATGGAATTCTGAAAGGAAAACTGAGCAGCAGTCTGACTAGGTAATCGAAAGACTGAGCTTGGGAGAATATTTGTGCGGAGTAGGCCCACCTGTCGGTCTTTGCCGCGATAGGCGTAGGCCAACTCTTTAAGGGAAATTTATTGATAATTAATCGTCAACACGGGTTGTTATTGCTCGTGAAACACGATAATTTACTCTAGACACTGATGGTACTCTAACCCCATGATCAGTGATGAGTTTTTGGAAGCTAGGTGTGTCATACTAGGCCTACCGTAATGCAATCAGGACTTGTAAGTTGTACAGTAGGATTTCGATCGGTAAGTTGCGGTTTTGATATCATCATTAAAGCGGCAATTTCATATTTTTAAATTATATTTTTAAAATATATTCAAAATAAAGCCTTAAAATAGATATTATCTATAAACATTCCAACCTTGTTAAAGAATAATCCTATAATTCACTATTGCCAGTTGAAAAATTGGCAAAAATATCAATTTCAACATTAAATTCAAACGTTTGAAGATAGCTATTGCACAGGGGGAATGATGTTTCAGTGTGGAAAATAATGCCTATGATTGTATAATAGTGAGTTGACAACCTATTGAGCAAAAGTCATAGAAATAAATATGTTTTGACTTTCTTGGAAAATATGAAATTCCCGCTTTAATACAGTAAAAACATGTAATATAGGGGGCCTACTGGTCCAATCAAGTTTGTTACGTGAAACTAACGCCTCGTCCGTATGGGTGTCCCTAAATATTCTCTCTCGCCGAAGTTGTCGATCCGGATAAAGCAATGGTTGCCAACCTTTTTGTGACAGAGTACCACTTGTCCGGAGTTCCCATACAGTCGCCACGTAGGCTACCACCTGATTCCAGAGAAACTGAATTCGATCAAATAAAATAAAACCAAGTACGAACAATCCAAACCAAAAGACAGAATTCGCAGTCCTAAAAAACGAAATAGGCAAAATAGTGTAATCAGAAAATGGACTGCTCCCCGTGTACAAATTACACGACAAACAGTGGTAACAGGTGCCCGGAAGAGTAAGCTTACCCTGTCTGGCGCCACACCCGCCATAGCTGCACTTTATTTGAATAATTTTGCAAGTAGAACACACAAAAGAACTAAAAAAAACCCTCAACTCAATGCGAGGGTTGTGGGCTATCTGCTTCTTTCCCAAAAAAAAAGATTAATCAACCAAGAAATAGATAAAGAAGTATAGAGATAAAATATAAGTAAGTAGGCCTATACAAAATAATAATAAGAATAGTAACATATACAAACTGAGGAAATAATGGGCACTATCTTGTGTTAGGCAGTAAATTTTTTTGTGAAGTAAAACATAACTAAAAACGTTCATTACCCCGAAAGTTCTCGCATACCACCTGGAAGAGTCGCTCGTACCTCTCGTGGTACGCGTACCACAGGTTGGGAACCACTGGCATAAAGTAACAAGGCGGCCATTTTGTCTAAGATACGTACAAAAATACAACTTACGACAGGGTGAGAGTTGCCGTAGACTTTACGATCAAATTTACGAATTTTGTAAGTTAAGAATTTTAGTGAAACGCAATTTTTTCGTAAGTTTACGTTACGATAAATTTTTCATCGTAAGTTGCTTTGTGAAACTACCCCTTGATACGCATAAAGTATAAGGCGACCATATCGTCAAAGGTACGAAAAATTTCCAACTTACGACAAGGTTAGAGTTACCGTAAACTGTACGATAAAAGTTACGAATTTCGTAAGTTAAGAAGTTTAGTGAAACGCGATTTTTACGTAAGTTTACTTTACGATAAACTTACGCAAATTTTTCATCGTAAGTTGCTTTGTGAAACTGGCCCCTGGCCCCGAGTTCACTAAGCATTCTCAGACTGAAGTAAAGAATTTGCTCAAAATAGTTTATTTTAACTCAAATATAGACCTTTATAAAACTTTTGTTGTTATAATGTATCAAATACATCAATAAGAAACTATGCACAAAGTTTAGTTTTTCTGAATCAAATAAATTTCTAATAAACAGTGATTGAAAGTTAAGTTGAGCAAATTCTCAACTTAAGTCTGAAAATACTTTATGCATTTGGTTCCTGATCTCCTAAAACTTAGACACGTCATTGGCTATATGCCTACTCCCACTCCCAATCTTGGTTAATTAATTACGTTGAACTTACCGCAGTGTATTGTTGGATAACATTTTCAGGGGTTGGTCCCATAAACACATAGAAATCTAATACTCCACCAGTTGTTCTGTATGTTAAACTCGGGTGATCATTAAATGAATAATCTGGAAATTAGAGTTTTCTTTATTTAAATATTCCAAGACGAAATAAAATATGGACTTTAATGTCTTACTGGTCTGCTCCAATTGGGCTAATGAAGACGGACATGCATCATACAGTGTTTTTATTCTTATTTCGATTTATAACTGTCAAAGTGTCTTTTACGTACAATGTGTACACGAAAAATCGGTTTTAAGTCCTACACCACTGACAAGAGGAAACAAAGCTAGACAATCTCAATGAACTCTTTCGGTCAATGCAGAAAATTGTGGGTACAATCGGGTCTACGATGACGTAAAAGATGTCTACATGCTATTCCACTAAATTAGAATGACAATTTAACGTTTTTCAATTGGGAGCGACCAGGCGATACAGACAGGGTAGCTTCCGTATGCCTATGTTACATCGACGTAATCAACCCCAACAAAGGAGATAATTGTCAATGAACTTTTTAAACCCCATTCTCCTTTGACACGGGTCGACAATAGCCCAGTGTGGCCTTTAATATCCACTAATCTTATAATAAGCTTGTTTTCCTTGTACGTGTTTCGCGACGGTTTTGTCGGTTACATGGAAACTGTTCCATTACATTTTCAGTAGCTGATTTTTTCCGTTGCAAAATCCCGCGCTGAAGGCCTTATGCTGGCAGTGATCGTAGCATAATGTAAACCACGGCCGCAATCTTTACATATAAATGTATTCATTATATTGTGAACCATTAACGTGGCCTATAAATGCATTCGTTGTGTTGAGTACCACGGCGGTAATATTTAGCGTGGCATATACATGTATTCGTTATAATGATATAAGTTCGTCTTGATATGTCTATTTTCGTTTAAGCACCACCCACCAAGCTACAATCATTATATCAGGGGCGGATCCAGGGGGGGGGGGGTCTGCTCAGCTACATAAAAAAAATAATGCCTTGCATCAATGAAATTACATCACAAAGCGATCCTACATCAGTATAAAAATGATTTCTCTGTTTAAAAAGCTCAATTTGTATGTATGCCTATGTAATTTAGAGACGATGATGGCAGATTTCCGTAACAAAAAACCTGGCAAACCCCCTCCTGCAAAAATTCCTGGATCCGCCCCTGTATATTCTTGCAATGAAACGTATATTTAGTACCGCCTAATTAACATTACAGAGGTAATGAACTTCGCATCATTCTCTTTTTTTGGTTTACATTTTCAACCATGGTGTATTACTATTACGACTACTGTTCAACAACAATAATGGTGTGTGATACAGGCGCGTGTAAAACGTGAGTCGAAGGGTGTCGGAACCCCCTCTTAGCCTGCTTTAATCGTCATCATTTTAGCAACGAAATTAGTAGAAATGTTGCCTCACAGCGCTTTTGAAGTTACATAATTTGTGGGTAATCCCTGAGAGCTCACGCAAAACTGGCGTCGTCTCCACCTCTCGCCCCTTTACCAAAATTCCAAAAGACGCCCCTGTTATATATAAGAAGAGGAATTTACCTTGAGCATTACTGTTTAACAATAAAACACCATGAGTATTACCAGCTGTATCCTCAACACACGTGTAGAACGGGTGAACACCATATAGATTATCATTATCCTAAAACATTCAATGTATCATTAACTGAAGTATTAACAGCAAGTACAGGAGGACCACGATACACACAATACAAAAATCTACAAGATAAACCTATACTGATAAAACAGAAGATGGACATTGCAAAAAAAAAAAAAAAAAATAAACAAATATCCACTGCGCTATATATAGTCCCGGGCCTGTTAACGTCATGGTTACAATGAACAGGGATCTATGATGTTCAACAAATGCCATTGAAAAATCCAAACGGGAAGAGACATATTTTGTGGGTTAAAATTGATAGGAATCTAAGTTGTTCAATAAATTCGATTGAAACATCCAGGCGTGGAGAGACCGGTTTGTTTAGTGGGACAACTACACAATACAAACTAGTACGTTATTTTAGAAATTAAGGTATATTCTTGTTTCAATATTTCTCTTGCGCGCCGGTTACTTTAGCTATAGGTTCGAGAGAGAGAGAAATGAGGTTTAACGTCCACTCAACACAAACTAGGTCATTTCGGGACTAAGGTATGGTTTAATTTTATTTCAATAATTCGCCGCGCGTAGGGGTTTTTAGCAGTGGGAGGAAACTGGAGTGCCCGGAGGAAACCCACGAGGTTGAGAAGGCGCCCCTATCTCCATGCCACATACGCTCACACCAGGGTTCGAAACCACAGCCGCAAGTCAGAGGTGACTGGCCAGCTAGAGGTCGAAGCGCGGCACTCTAGTCCACTAGGCCATCCCACCCCGCCTATAGGTTCGAGGTTTTCCAAGAGCATTTTTCTTTTGTCTCAGGTGAGAGATAGAGGTGCTGACAAGGATTGCTCCTAGTTGAGAGTCCTGTGTACGCATAGGCGTGCACGTAAATGACCACACCATGTCAGTTTGAATATGATATAAGTGTAGGCCGTAGGGCCGCTGTCTGGTCAACATTCCTCGCATAACACACTGTATGGCTTCTGACCGCCTTCATAAGCCAATACTGTACAGAACCATTGGACGTAAAAACCATTTCATTTTCACTTTAATTGAAGGCAGTGTCGCCAGTGTGGTAGTATGTGTGTGTGTAAGGGGATCGGGAGTTGGAAACATAACGCTATTAGATAGGTGACCCTATTCCGTGTATCCAGCCTCGTGGGTTTTCTCTGGGTCCTCTGGTTTCCCCCACTGCTAAAGACCCCTACGCGCAAGCGAATTATTGACATAAAAAAACAACATATGTTTGTCCTACAATGACCTTGTTCGTATAGAGTGGACGTTAAACCCTCTCCCTCTCACTCCGTCTCTCTCTCTCCCTCCTTCTCTCTACCTCTCTCTCTTCCCTCTATCTCTCTCTCACGTGTAAAGTAAAAGTCTGTCATGGCCTTGGACAACTCGGACACATACTCTAGCGTTAGTGTTGTCTAATACTTACTCCCCAACCCGGCGGCTGATCTCGACTAAACATCGGCCATGTTTGATTGAACACGTGTCTAAAAGAGGTATGTCTATTTTCACCAAAACCGTAAACATTTCTAGACGGCAGAACAGTACTGATTTGAAGGAATTGGTCGGAGAAGGTGAAACCAGCTAATGATGTATTCCATCTGAAATATACAATACATGATATACTATGTCGTTTTTCAGATATGCAGTCGTGGCAAAAAGAATAGGACCACACTTGAAAATGGTTGGATTGCTTCCGTCTAAATTAATTTGCTCATATTTCTGCCACCTGAAGGCCGATTTTCAAAAAATGAGGTATCAATGGATAGGTTATGTGAAGTATGTTCATCATACATGCACATGCATGTTTGAACGATGACGTCATCACGACTATGACGTCATGTCAATGGTGTTGGCCTATAGATTTGGTACCATAATATTATGTTTCAAAACTGTATGTGATCCCATTGCTGTACCCAAAGAAACAAGAAAACCAATTCTATGATTCGTTTTTAATATTGCTGTCTCCATATAACATGAGTGAGCCATGACCGAATGTGAACTGGAACTCGTGACCATCAACTCAGTAAGACATCAAACGAAATTGTGTTTAACGTCCTACTTTTCAGCATCAACTGGGCTATGGTGACGGGTTACGCCATACCGTGTGCCATTAAATTAGAGCATTCTGTGGTCAACTCAGTAAGAAACGAAACGACATTGTATTAAAAAGTCTTACTTTTTAGCTCCGACTAATGATAAGGGGCGATACCGTGTGCTATGGGGGTAAGAGCTTCGTTAAGTGTAAACCAGCATGTAAACAGGACCTCGATTGTTCTTCCCATTGGAAGGACCAGACACTGTCCAGGCTGGCAGGCTAATGATAACGAGCGACGGGCGTACACCATACCGTGTACCGGGAGGGAAAGGATTCTGTTACGTGCAAACCAAGGTGTAAACCGCAATTGCTCGTCCCAACGGGAGTTTCTCGACCAACACGGGGAGCGAACCCCAAAGCCCAGGTTAGTCAGCAAATGCCCTTCTCACTGGGCCGCGGCGGCTCCTAAGTCCAGTTAGGAAACCACCTCAATCTATATAGCTATAATTTAGGATATGTCGACTTACATGGTTGTATTTGTTTCTGTTCTGGTGACAGTAAATGAGAATGGATTTTGGTTTAAAATCTCTAGTTTATATTTAGGTGAATTGCCCATTGTTGTTGGTAGATTTAACTCTAACGGTACTTTAAATCTGTTGGAATTAGAGGAATCAAACTGAAAACAAAAGAAAATCAAATCAAACCAAACGAAAATCAATAGTGCATTGTGCGTTTATTGGCCCATTTGGTATGGTAACATGGCGTTTCTGATTAGTTATCTGCCCTTTAGTCCGGCTGGCCAATTGTTACGATGCCTAATTAACCGATGGTGGGTGGATGGATACGGGTGATATGTAGATATTGAACACCCTTTTTCAGAAATGTATGTGTGAAATGTAGACGGGTTTCAGACAATGTTGAATTTTATGGCTTCGATTACTGGTCATCACTCCCTGATTCCAATAAACTTATTTGAGCAATCTAAGCATTTCATAAAGAACAAGCCCGTAAATGTGATTAGAGATGCATTTCGCATTATACCCATTGGACACATTATAATTATCATAGTTAGAGAATGGCGGAACCTCTGATTTCTGACCCCCCCCCACCCCAAGGGATCCGCGCCTGGAATATGTGGGTGTTTGAAGTTTTGGCAAAATTTAGCGTACATCGTAATAAGGAGAGTAAGTCTCTATCATCTGTTCAACTGGCTGCGGTATTAATCTACTTGAATTCAAATTGGAGGCGTTCATTTTAGTTGATCATGGGCGTGCCGTTCATAAATGTTGAAATAATGGTTTATATAACATTTGAAGTCAGAAAACTGCGATAGTAAGATTTATCTGTTACATATTATAATTGCAAGTACTGACTGGCGATATCATCAGTAATGATGTCACTGTATATAACATTAGGTTTTCAAATGAATAAATATAAATATCTATATAATATACTGACCTTAAATCGTAGCAGGTTATCTCCCTTGTTTTCTACTGACATCTCCACATTGGGTATATCACCGCCAAACGGGGATTTCCCATACTGCGATAGATGTACATTAAAGCCCATGGGAGTATCCATGGTCTTCTCCACCTTATAACCGAATCGCCTATTATCATAGAAACACGCCACATCCTGCCCTGTAGCAGCAGCATCACCATCAAACAAACAGCCCCGCGATGCACATTTTGTCGCATCTATCACAATAGCACTATTTTCCGATTCCGGGAAACAATTAATCTTTGATCCCTGATACGGCGAGTCTTGGGGTTTGTCAGTAGAATCCGACCCATCGTCTACCATGGGGGATTCGTAGAAAGCAGCTAAATATATAACGACGGCCAATATTCCGACTAGAATAACTAGCACTAGAGCAAATAAGCAAGGTCTTTTCCCACCACAATATCCTTTCTTTGGTTTATTGTCGTCAAAATCAAATTCAGAACGAGTCATTTTGAACTTCTTTTGTTCCTACGTTATCCCAGAAATATCCAGTGAGTTATCCGCTACTGCGTAGGCACCTCACCTGAAAAAATAGGTTGATAAACCTGATAGGATCTAAAGAACAAATATTATTGCGTTATCTTCGTTTTGGTAATCCTCATATACCTAGCATACCTATTTTGACAGCATGCTTGCATGTTCGCCTGCATATTTTTGTGGTAATATGGCAACCAGGTCCTAATTCGCAAGACGAGAAAAGATATACATAGATAGTAATAATAATAATAATAATAATAACAATGTCGTTTTTTAGAGCGCCAAATCCATCCATAAGCATGCACAAAGCGCTTTTAAGAAAGAAGTGAAAAACATATCAATTAATGTGATGAGGAGATCATTACTTCAGATGTCGTTTTTTAGAGCGCCAAATCCATCCATAAGCATGCACAAAGCGCTTTTAAGAAAGAAGTGAAAAACATATCAATTAATGTGATGAGGAGATCATTACTTCAGATAGTCCATTATATAACATTCGCTGCTAATTTCCAAAGTTGTCAAGGTCGCGTCGGGTCATAATGCAATATATCACAAATAATTAAATATATCTATGTCTACATGTTGAACCTGAACGAATAATATATCATTATGCCCTTTGATTTCTTAAGATATTTATATAGCTTACTTGAATTATATGTACATAGTGTAGATTTAGATAGTAATAATTACATGTTCACTGATGGGAGAGGGGTTCACAATCCATATCCGTACCCTCACCCACCCCCACCACACACACACACAAAACATGTGGCCGGCATATTTTAATTTACTTTTAATAATGCAAAGTAAAAGTAACGGTAAAGACGTTAACACAACATTAACATATCACTCCATCTGTATTTTTAACATAACGAGTTTAGACCTGTATTAAATATAAATGGCGATATATGTCGTATAATATTTAGAGTGCGAATCCGACGCTATAACATATCGTAAAGTTGTCGGTCATTATGATGAAGTTGGGTCGGAGTATTGGATCATAAGATCGGTCATTGAGTCAAGTTGTGTGGTTTCGATTCCAGTCTTGTCCGCGAGAAGAAGTCTTCAACGATAAACATCCACTGCGCCAAACTGATCCCGCAGTGAATATTCGCTTGGCCGCTACAATCACTGATAAGCATGACATCGACGAGGCTTAATGAGTACGGCATATTAACTTTTTTACTCCGACAAATTAAATTCTCAAACATTTTTTTGAGCTAAAAGAAAAATAAATAAAGACGTTTGAAGTACTTGTAGTTAAAAAAAATATTTTCTATTTAGTGTAAATGGGTATTAAAATGAGTAAAACGCATCATTTTGCCCGAAGCAGTTAGGTGTTAAGTAAACATTGCACGAGCCGTTGAGCCAATGACTACCGCCGCGTGCAGTCAACGCACGTGTTATGGACAGTCATCTGTTTCAGAGATAATTCGTAAGTAATTTTCTATGGAACAGATTACCACTGCGCGCCAACGATTTATTGAAATAAATCCCGAAATGACAATTTGTGTCGAATGGACTGCTAGCTATGAGTCAAACAACTGTCTTACAAACAGAACAACAACGTTATTAGAACGTAGGCGTGTTGACTGGGTAAAGACTTGCCACTATACACGTGTATCAACATGTAAGTCCTATCATATGTAAGAACCGCAAGGTCAAATATCTGTGTAAATTATAAGTTACAAAATTCAATGTTAATAACATGCCAAGATAAATACAAATTGTTTACTTATCCAATAACAAAATTGTTTGTCAAATTATAAAAACATCTGATATGGTCTGATATCAAATAAAATAAAATGGGGTTTAACGTCCTATTCTTCTGCACCATACGCCATGCGGTATGTAATGCGGGGCATTTTGCTCAGTCAGTGGTGCTTAGTCCTATTTTACGAGGCACGCAAACACTCGTCCGTGGTTTTTTCGTCCCAGCCGATCGACTATACGCTGTTCTTTGCCTCCGCTGACGAGGAGAAATCATACCGTAAAATACGACAAAATTTCGAAGCCAATATCGGTATGTATTCTTTCGCCTGTCCAACCTCGTGGGTTTTCTCCGGGCTCTCCGGTTTCCTCCCACTGCTAAAGACCCCTACGCGCAAGCGAATTATTGAAATAAAATTAAAACATATGTTCTTCCCGAAATGACCTAGTTTGTGTCGAGTGGACGCTAAACCCTATTTCTCTCTCCCTCTCTCTCCAATATCGGTAATCAATACCTCCTGGTTAGAAAGCCAGCGCCATACTCACTGAGTCAATACGCATCCAGTCTCAGTAAGATGTATAGGCCCGAAGGTAAAACAATTCGAAGCATTTATCATCCTTGAACGTAAAAATCAGCACACTAATCTCACATTACAAAGGCACCATTTAAAAATTGTTAATAAAAAGAAAAGATAATAAAAACCGAGTACCAGAACGAATAAAAAAACAAGCATTTATGATATTACTATAATTTGTACTTACGTCGGGTGAGCACGCGCGACCTAGTAACTGTGTATAGACTATATCATACCTATCATGTCATCCATTCAAATAATTGTCTAGTACGTTAAGAGAAACACCCGGATGTTTTCTATGTTGTAAATAATACGCATATAACAATCCTATTGACGACAATACAAACTGATTTGGCTGCTTACAAACAACTAAAGACAGTGAATATTCTAGAAATGCTATTAAGTCAATTCTAGTACTATACAGGAGAGCCACGGTGGCTAAGTGGGTAAGACGCTGGCTCGCTAGCCAGGAGGTCGCTTGTTCGATCCCTGCATTGACCGAGGAATGCGACGTCATTGGCGTGTACTCATTGGAGTGCGCGTAAAAGATCCATTGATAGTTTTAATTCGATGTAGGAGTAAGCCACAGTGGCACTGGCAATGCAAAATTTCCTCATAGAACACTGTATGGCGAATGCTCGACTTCATTATCCCAGTTGGAGCAGAACAGTAGGACGTTAAACCCAATTTCATTTTAGTATAAGCAGAATGTAACAGTCCCACTCCATACATACGGCCTAACGTGTGCGACGAGGGAAAGTCTGTCCGGACAGCGGCGCTGCGACCTTCTACTATTATTTTGAATTCAAACTGCCAAGGGTCCTGTTACATGTATGCAAATGCGTACACGGGATATCGGGTTTTCGTTCAATCCGATCAACGTCTCTTTTTCCCTTGCTAGTCCATTCGTTCTGAAACATTGACAAGAGGAACCAGTCCAACACCTGGATCGAACACGGGACCTCCAGTTTAACGCTTAAACGTCTTACGCACTGAGTCACCGCGCTTTCCGTTAATCTTTAGTAGTCCATGTGCTGTCGATCAAACCTAACGGTATGCAATTGTATTTCCTTGATATTAGTATGTGCATTAGATACTAAATATTAACATAGACCTACAAAACATATGTTTGTAAGATGACCTTGACACATATTTTGACCACGGGATACAAAAGATATGTAGATAAAGAAACATTTTCTGCTAGGTGTGTCAGTTATTACAAAATCATTGAACCGAGTCGTCTACATGTTTGTGAAGCTTATGGTTTGGGTTGAACGAAATTTAATGAAATTGGGAAATGAAATGAAATGGAGTTTAACACCCTGCTGTTCTGATCCTAAACCGGGCTAATGAAGACGGGCATACGCGGCGCTACGGCCTATTAGTATATCAAATTCCAACTGCCAAGGGATATTTTACAGGCACGTCAATGTGTACACGGGAACACGGTTTTTCGTCCGACCCGCACGACTAGACCGCTATCAGGCCCTCCATCCTGCATCACTGACCATGGATGAACTCTCTCGGCCAACGCAGGGATCAAACACCCGACCTCCAGGAAAGCGAGACAACGTCTTACCCACTTATCCACCGCGATCTACAATGAAATTGGGTTTAACGTATTACTTTTAGTTTCATTCGGGCTAATTCGACGCAAATCCGAACAAATATGGTCTTTTCTTTTATCCATCCTCAACTGCCAAGCGTTCGTTTACTTGGTTCCCCTTGTGCAAGATTGCTGGTGAAATGAAATGGGGCTTAACGTCCTACTGTTCTGCTCCTAAACTGGACTAATGGAGACGGGCATACGCCATGGAGGGAAATTTTGCCTTGGCAGCAGCGGTACGGCCTACTTTTATATCGAATTCCTTTTACTGCCAATGTGTCTGACAAGGAACAGTGGCTAGTCGTTCGGTGGTATGAAAAAACAGGTTCGTGTACTATATAGTAGGCGTGTACGTAAAGAGAGAGAGAGAGAGAGAGAGAGAGAGAGAGAGAAAATTGGGTTTAACGTCCACTCGACACAACTAGGTCATTTTGGGACTAACATGTGGTTTCATTTTATTTCAAAAATTCGCTTGCGCGTAGGGGTCTTTAGCAGTGGGGGGGAAACCGGAGTGCCCGGAGGAAACCCACGAGGTTGAGAAGGCGCCCTTATCTCCATGACACATACGCTCACACCAGGGATCGAAACCACAGCCACAAGCCAGAGGTGACCGGCTACCTAGAGGTCGAAGCGCGGCACTCTAGACCACTAGGCCATCCCAACCCCCGTGTACGTAAAGAACGCTTGATAGTTGGAATTCGATGAAGTGTATAGAAAAAAAAACACCACTGCCTGGGCAAAATGATATATAGCATACTGCATTGCGTCTTCATTCATTATAATAGTTTCGAATCCTCGGTTGTACGTGACAAGGAGTAGGGTCGCATGTCCGACCTCGTGGGTTTTCCCCGGCTCCTCCGTTTTTTCCAACTGCTAAAGACCCCTACACGCAAGCGAATTATTGAAATAAAATTAAACCATATGTTAGTCCCAAAATGACATAGTTGACGTTAAACCTCCTTCTCTCTCTCTCTCTCTCTCTCTCTCTCTCTCTCTCTCTCTCTCGCTCATTCATCGTTAGTTCGCTCATTCATCGTTAGTTCAGAACGGTAGTGTTCGTTCCTGTACTGCTAGCAATATAGAAGTGAAATTTACACACAATAGTTATTGTATAATATATTATACTTAAGAGTTATTCATGAATCAGTTATTTATTATTATATTATAAATGTTTATTTAAATAAGGCGTTATATCATATGACCAAAATACGTGCAATAATTCACATCCACAATATTTATTCAATATCCATAATATGCTATGATCAAGGTAAAATCATTATTTTCAAATTAAAATTTGTGTGTTGATTGATGAACATCTTAAAAATTACAACGGTGCTGGCCTTTAGATTTAGTATATTATGTTTCAAAACTGTATGTGATCTCATTTCCATACCCACGAAAACAAGAAGATCACTCTTCTGGTATGTCTACAATATATTAGGAAATCACCGTAGCTAAGTGGGTAAGGCGCTGGCTCGCTAGCCTGAAGGTCGGGTGTTCGATCCCTGCATCTCGAATGGTTTCCTTTGCCAGTGATGCAGAAGGGAGCTGTGACAGGGACAGCTGTCTAGTCGTTCGGATGGGACGAAAAACAGAGGTCGAGTGTACACATTGGCGTGCACGTAAAAGATCCCTTAGCAATTGGAATTCGATATAAGAATAGGCCGTAACGCCGCTGCCCGGGCAAAATTCCCTCATATCACTGTGTATGGCGGAAGTGAGGTGGAGAAAAGTAGGACGTTAAACACCATTTCATTTCATTTCAATAACACGATTGAGCAATGCCAAAGTGTGGACAGCAACTCAGTGCACAACGCAGTGAAAAATGAAATGAAATGATGTTTAACGTCCTTCTGTGCCGCACCTATTGGGCAAATGAAGACGGACATACGCCATGTTAGTGTACTATGAGGAAACGACATTACAGCCTAGTCTTATTTCGAATTCAAACTCTCGAGGGTTCTTTTACGCGCAAACTAATGTGAACACTAGACCTCTGTTTTGCGTCTTATCCGAACGACTAGACAGGGTTCCTTGCCAGACCCTCCGCTCTGCACCAGTGACCAGGGAAAATAAGGGGAAAAAGGTTCGATAATCCCGAGGAACTTTATCGGTCATCACCGTGAAAGGAACCCGGGACCTCCTTTATAGCGAGCCAGTGTCTTACCCAGTCAGCAAGGCTCAATAACCAGGTTGCACTAAGATCGCCAAATTGACCATTGTTATTTTTTCCAGATATGAATGTTAATTACTAACTGCGCCAATTCTTATGATAAGGCACAATCGCGATATAACTTTACATAACCCAGTTTACCGGGAGGGTAGATTTATAAAAACATCTAAACACCACGGAAATTAACCATAAACATCACAAATGATTTGCAAGGGCAGTCCTACTGGGCTAATGAAGACGGGCTATGATGGGGGGGGGGATTGTGTCTGGGCATCGCATGGCCTACACTTATATCCAATTCCAACTGCCAAGGGATCTTTTACGGGCCTTCGTTTTTTTTTGTCCCACCGAACGACTAAGCAGCTGTCCATGCCAGACCCTCCATCCTGCACCAATGCCAAGGGGAAACCGCACCGGAAAATCCCGATGAACTTTCTCGGCCAATGCTGGGATCGAACATGAGCTGCAGACTAGCGTCTTACACACTTAGCAACTGTGACTCCGAAAAGTTGTGGGGGGTTGGGATGGCCTAGTGGTCTAGAGTGTCGCGCTTCGACCTCAAGCTGGTCGGTCACCCTGGCTTGCGGCTGTGGTTTCGAGCCCTGGTGTGAGCATATGTGGCATGGAGATAGGGGCGCCTTCTCAACCTCGTGGGTTTCCTCCTGGCACTCCGGTTTCCTCCCACTGCTAAAGACCCCTACGCGCAAGCGAATTATTGAAATAAAATTAAAAACCACATGTTAGTCCCGAAATGACCTAGTTTGTGTTGAGTGGACGTTAAACCCCATTTCTCTCTCTCTCTCCGAAAAGTTATATAAAAAACCCTATAAATTAGACGAGATCGTAATCATCTCTCGGTGTCATCTTACGTGTCCCACCATAAGATAGGAATCCAATCAGCCGTGCAGTGGGCGTTAATGATTGACCGTAAACAAAATGGATAACCATGACTTTGTTTATTATCGTAACAACGGTAACAATGACAACCGAGGCTACGGTGTTATTAAAATGAGTAGTTTGTGGGCTCAGAGTGAAGTAATTTGAGTGAAGTTTGCAGTATTACAAGTATATCCGTTACAATATCTATTTATTTTAACTATTATAGCGAGAACTGTCCACTCATTAAACAAGACTCTCGAGACATTACGTTTCCATATAATTTGCACTACTATAGCAAACTTCAATTCACGGAAAGCAAACAGATAAGGTAGGGACTAAACAAAGCGATTTGCAAGGACAGTAACAGTATTATAGCAAACAAAACGATTTGCAAAGACAACAGTACTATAGCAAACAAAACGATTTGCAAGGACAACAGCACTATTATAACAAACAAAGTGAGTTGCAAAGACAGCAACACTATAGCAAACAATTTACAACGGCAGCCATGCTATATATGTCAACATATTTATAATTATCAACACAAGGCTACAATCATTCCGATGCCAATATTATGTCCCAAAACGATCATAAAAACTTGGCGTCATGAAAAACCCCCCAAAAAACATAGGCTACACAAAGTTGCATGGGCAGTCGCACTATTTTAGCCAACTTAGCATCACGAAAACGACTACGTACTGGTTAAACAATTCTGAAACCATAAGGAGAATATCATGTCAAAAAACCAAGTGATCTGCAAGGGCCACTAGACACTAAAATCACCCTGAAATGATTTGCAAGGAGAGACACACTATCATAACAAACGTAGCATCACCAAAAATAACTGAAATGAACAATTCAGGGAGCTTAATCGGCCAACGCCGGGAGCGAACACGAGACCAGGTTAGCGAGCCAGCTTTTAACTCGCATAGGCCGAAAAAAGATTTGCAGGCGATCGACACTTATTAGTATTTTTAAAAAAAAACATAGCATGCTTAATGGGGTATAGCATAAAACAGATTACCTGTTCAGGCCTGTGTGTACACCATTCAACCGAGTAATTGCCAGAATCTCAGCCGAGGATATACAGTATATAAATATAATAAAGAGTTCAGATAAGGGTTATACGAGAGTAGATAAACTAAATGTGTATTTCGATATATTTACTTATAGTGATATACTATAGCATTTTATTTAGTTAGTAAAAAAAAGTTATAACAAAATGTTCTGGATATATAAATAGGACAGGGTGAAATCGTCTTTTATACGTTAGTCCAACAATACTGATTGTTTATTTCAAGATTGATAAATATTTGACTACACGAAACAATGACGTTTTATTGTTAAGTAGAATGGGGTTTAACGTCCTATTTTTTAAAGCAATATTTTTATTCAGATTTGTATCTTAATAGGGATATGGGAACGGACATTTATTCAGATTTGTATCTTAAAAGGGATATGGGAACGGACATAGCCCACATTAAACCCCTCTCCCTGTAAGATATTGATACATGTATTTACATTTTAGAAATAAATAATAAATGTACAGTGATTGTGTTGTAGCTGACTCTAGAATGAATAATACAGTTTATAAATATGCAAATAACGTAGAAGTGAAAATATAGTTACAATTAGTGTGTTATAGTTGTCCCTTGAACTATCTGGTGATTTCAAAAAAACGAGTGGATAATTTAAAAATAAAGAGTGAGTTTTCTATGTGGTCAATTCCGTACAATAAGACATTAGTGTTTCGACAGATAGTCGATAAAATATTTACTGTATCATTTCTGGCATCTGAATATAATGAAGACCAACATACGCCATATATAGGCCTACAGTGTGCAATGCGGGAAATTTTGCCCGGGCAGTGGCACTACGGCCTACTCTTATAACGAACTCTTAACTGTCCAGAGATCTTTTACAAGCACGTCAATTTGTACATGGGGCCCACTTTGTTTTGTCCCATCCGAACGACCAGAGACAGCTGGCCTTGTCAGGCTCTCCGCCCTGCATCACTGACAAGGGGAAACCACGCCGGGAAATATAGATCGAACACCCGACCTCCAGGTTAGCGAGTCAACGTCTTATCCACTTAGCCACCATGACCACACCTTTATATTGCCATAATCCGGTCAAGACTGCCGCAACTGGTGTATGAAGGTCATTGCCCGAAGCAAACATTTCCAGAATATACTAAAAATCTCGCGGCTCTTGCAGACTATATTTGGGTAAACGTTGGCCCTTGTCTGCAATCCCAAAAGACCGACCCCCCCCCTCCATAAAGCAGCAACTGATTCCACCAACTGGTTCTTGTTCGAGGGGCGATACTCTTTAAAGAGCCCAAGTCTCGGCCAATTAGAGTATGATCGACATTAAAATTGGCACGATTAACTTCAGACAAATGCGCGACGATTGAAGAACAGGGAAGTTTGATATGACGTCACACTTCTTTGATCCTAGTAGTACTTGTTAATTATGCTGACTAGGTGTTAAACTCTTTAATTATGCTGACTAGAGAGAGAGAACATATTAGGCCATTCTCCATGACAATCAAAAAAAAAAATAGGTTGCCAGGCAACGAAACATACGCTCACAGCAGCTAAATCGTCCGGGCAGTCAACAAGGGTTGTTGCATATTTTTACTTTTATTGGTAATGAAACATTTGCAATACACTAAAATCTGATTAAGAGTAACAACTCATTATGTAATTATCTGAAAATCATTAGAATTTGTTTGCTTTTTATAAAAGTTTTGCCCCACGCTAACAATTAGTATAGGGAACATTTAATATCATGGATTTAGCTGTTAAGTTATCCAAATTCATAGAAAATCAAAACACTTGTTCGTTTCAACACCTTAAACTCCGTGTATCAATCTGAAGTCAATCGGATGGTAAGTTTGACCTCTATAGCGTCACAAGGTTTTTTGAAGTGATCAAGGGAGATAATTCTGGAAGTAATTATTTGAAATCGCTCAAAATCAATAGGCTTCTTCGTCTCATGACCATAATCAGTGTGTGTAAATTTAAAGTCAATCGGATATTAACATTGGCCTCTAGAGCGTCCACAGGCTTTTTCGATGTGATCAAGGGCCATAACTATGGCAGTAATTATCAGAAATCGCTGAAGATCAATAGGCTGCTACGTCTTAAGACCTTAAACACTGTGTATAAATTTAAAGCCAATCGGATATTAACTTTAGCCTCTAGCGCGTCCACAAGATTTTTTTGAAGTGATCAAGGGCCATAACTCTGGTAGTTATTATCGGAAATCGCTGAAAAACAATAGGATTCTTCGTCTCGTGACCTTAAACACTGTGTATCAATTTAAAGTCAATCGGATATTAACTTTAGCCTCTAGAACGTCCACAAGCAATTGTGAACGCCGGACCCACGGACGAACGGGGCGATAATATAAGACCACATTTCAATGTGGGCGTATAAAAATTCGTATGTCAGTATGGTAGGTAGATAGATTTATTTGGCACAGTTTAATAAATGACAGTTTAACAAATGACATTAATTTAAAGTACAATAATATTGGGGTCCCTAGCTGCAGTCCAGTACAGCCTCCTTTAATCATGGTCCTGATGTACCCCCCTAACAGATGGAAAGATCGGGGTCACCTGTAGTCCAGATGCACTTCCTCGAAGGATGAACACGCTGTGCTCGACAAACCTCGACAGATTACAGATTCCGGAATCTGTCGAGGCTTGCCGATTGGAACACACTGGTATGATAAAACCATTCTGTAATAATAACAATATAGAACAAAATAACCTTTCTATATACCCAATTCTCCCGTAATCTGGAAAAACCTAGCAAGTCAAATTTTGGTGAAATTGAGTTAGACCCATATTTGGACTTAGTTTACATGTATATAATAAAGGTTTTTTGTCTCCTTCACTGAAAATTATCTTCATCTAAAAAGGCAAAATAAAATTGGTTTTATATTCAGTAGCTTAATGCTGAAACAAAACAATTTTCCTATGTTTTCTCAAAACTACATTCAACAGTATTACTAGGTTTTTCCAGATTACGGGAGAATTGTGGAATATATGACAATAACTTATACATAAATTAAGATGTCGCCCACGAGGCATGATATGTGAATTCTTTCTAGACCATCTCGTATCACTTGGCATTTAAAAGTGCACCAAGATTTTTTACTACTTAAAAAAAAACGGAATGTGTCTACGCGTTAAACTTATTTCGCATCGGTACGAAAACGTCATCGATTCGTGGGTAGTCCTGGAAAAAGTTACTTTTGTGCTGCTGGATTCACGTACATATGCATTCGAAAATGTTTTTTGCACATTTAGAGTTTGTAGAATATGCTAAAATGTAATATTGTTTGATTTGTTATACATCTGCCAAAAAATCGACTGAAAACTGTCCGAAATAACAGATTCTTAAATAAAACGGGACAGCCGACAATCAATTTAAGGTTTTAAAACGTATCATCATACTCAAAGCAAATCTGTAATCACTAACAATTAAAATAACTTTCATAAACATCAAAATTGATCCCATAAATATCTGATTTCATATTTCATCTTATCAAAATCAAATTTTACTGCGTTTTATCATATAAAAATTAAATTTTATCCCATAAAAATCAAAGTTCATCGAATATCTATCAATGTTTTTAGCATAAAGTTCAAATAATTTAAATATCTAACTATATTATCAATCACAGTATATCACTAAAATAACAATAGTATACACAACAAATATTACTAATAAATATTCAAAAATAATTTTTACAAAATTCATAAATATAAATTACTGACACTTGAACAAAATATAATAATATTAGGAAATCAAATCTGAAGTCCATCACTACAAAACAGAGTGCTAGGCAACGAAACATGGGGCTAAAGCAGCTACGTCACCCGGACAGTCCCCCAAGGGTTGTACCGTATATTTTTCTTTTGTATATAATGGGAGCATACATAACACACGTAAAAACCCATTAAGTAATAATCAAAAATAATCAACATTTACTTCTTTGCGTAAAAATATGGCGACCATGACAACCGTTGCCAACAATAAACAATATTCAAATATTCTTTTAGAGAGAGGGAGAGAGAATGGATTTAACGCCCACTCGACACAAACTAGTTCATTTCGGCCTAACATATGGTTTAATTTTACTTCAATAATTAGCTTGCGCGTAGGGGTCTTTAGCAGTGGCGACTCTACACCTTGTCACCTGCAACTGGGGATTCGAAAACACGCCAGTTGACTCAATGATACATGCTTACCATTCGATCATCCAAACTCCACCTCAATATTCTTTAAAAGAGTTTCTAAGCACGATTGAGTCTTCTAGACCTTATGTAAAATTCAGATCTACATGTGTCGTCATGTTACATCTATCATACATATACTGTTGTCTGCGTCTATTTTAAAAACAATTTAAACGAATCCCAATAATTAAGGGTCTGAGTAAACTTACTAACTTGTTAGTTTAACAAAAAAAAATAAATAAATAAAGATGAATAAAAACTAACAAATAATGTAGAATAACCTGACAATGTTGATGGTTTGAGACCCTCTTTTGGAACACATTATAATATTTTATTCATATTGTATCCTTTATTTCTAGATCTGCAAACAATCATCCTATTTTCTAACCATATGTATACCAGTCTTGTGAACATGCTAATATTTATGTAAAAAAATTCCACTACAGAAATTCCTTTCAACTGGAATATGTCTCCCTTTATCAGTCCCCATAAATTGCCACACAAAAATGCACAGCAATAAAAATAACATCTCAACATCACATTGTTGCCTAGCAATAGTATTACTGGTTGTACTGATTGTTGCCTAGCAACAGTACTACTAGTTCTACATTGTTTCCTACCAATAGTATTACTGGTTGTACATTATTCCCTAGGAATAGTATTACTAGTTGCCCTGTTCTGGGGGTGCAGTCTTTGGTGTATCACCATTATCACTTATGTCTACATCTTCAATCGGAGAAACTTGACTTTTCCTCTAAAAATAAATGAAAAGAGATTAATCTAATCACTGAAAGTAAAAAGAAAATATATCATTTAACCAACGGAGAAACCCTAGAGTTAATTCCATGTGTTGAAAGCTCTTATAAGCAATTGAAATGGAGTTAACGTTCTGTGTCGGACAGCGGCACAACTGTTCTGTGTCGGAAAGCGGCACTACGGCCTACTATTATATCGAATTCCAACTGTGTACACAGGACCTTGGTTTTCCATCCCATCCGAACGACAGGACAGTGCCCTTGCCAGGCCTCACGCCCTGCATCACTATCTTGATGAACTTTCTCGGCCAATGCGGGGATCGAACATGCGATCTTCTGGTTAGTGTCTTACCTATTTAGCCACTGAAGCTATGAGTGACATGTTTCCAATGAGAAAAAAAAACAATTTTCAGTTGCTCAGTTCAGTGAGCAAGACCTGGGCTGACAGACAAAGAAAATCTGTGTTTGATCCCCAAAGTCTGTATTCGATCCCATTGTTGGCAGAAAAAGTACCTTGAGATTTTTCAACATGGTTACATTTGTTCAGTACAGATCGGAGATGGTTGGCAAAGAGGAGCTTCTGATTATTTGGATTCAAAGACAGAATATCAAGGTCCGATGTACAAGTTTATCCAGCATATAAGAGAAACCTTGACAGCTGGAAACATGGCAAAATGCCCAAACAGCAGTGTGTGACATCTCCATTGGCCTGATTGTTGCATATATCCAGGGCAGTCTCATTTCATTTACCAGTATTCAACATGCGCCCAGATAAACCAGACAGAATTAATTACCTCTGGCCAAAGACTGCAGATAGTATGTAATATCGGGTCAATTAATAGTATGGGATATCAGGTCAATCTTCAGCTATCAAATAGTTAACATATGAAGCTTTCTCAAATCTATTAAGGGAATTTTAAAACTCCTATGAATCTACGTGATCAAGCTACCTATGTCTAAATAGTGTAAAGAACTTGTATACCGAAATGACGACTTGAGCATGCATTTGTCCATGGAATTGGCCGCACCATATAAATATACAATATTAATAATAATGTATTCCTCTATAGATGAAACCAACCTGATTAAAATTCAGATCTATATTTCGTTTTCGTTTTTTTATATATTTTCGATTTTATATAGGGAGTCGCGTCAGGGGTCATACAAGAGGCTTTAGACCCTATGACATTACACATTGATAACCTCAAGGTTTCTAGTGGAATACCCATCGCACGCCAAGAAGTCGCTGCAACAGACAGTTACATCAACCAGAAGCAGGTTTTATAACCACTCTTCCAGATCCTAGTGTAGTAAAGACAAGTAAAGCAAAACGAAATAGAATCTGTATTCTAATCAAATTGAAGGCTAAACTTACTCCGGGTATAAATGAGAAGGAATGATGTTAGTAAATTAATCAACCTGTTAAACACTGAAATTTAACAAGAGAAAAAAATATATCAGTCTAAAAGTTAATAAAAGTTAAACGATTCAGATATAGATGAAATAATTATACTAAGAGAGAAATGGAACCTTTAAAAGCTATCTTTATATTGCATGTATTATTACTAGCTTCAAATGGTATATAAATTACTGATAAGTAAAAAGACACGAATCTAAATATAAAATAATCAGAAGGGGTTTGATGGGTGAAATAAACATATACATAGATAAAAGGAAACACCGTCAATGACAAACAAACTGAACATCATACACATACCATGTCAGATCTAAAATCAATCCCAGCTAGAAATCCTAACAAGTTGTAAAGAGAACTGATTTATTTACAGATAAATACTGTAGTCCAATATGCCAACACCACCCCACCCCATCCCCAGCTCCGTGTTTTAAGGTGATATTTTCATAGATACAACAAATTTGTAGCCCTGTTGATAAAGAGACTGAGAGACCTTGCCTTTGATCATGTTGTTATATGCCTTTGATCTTGTTGTTGTCATGCATGGTTTCAGAATTGTTGTTATTGCTTGTCTATATATAATTGCCATGCACATTTGTTACTGCATTTGCTTGAAAAAGTTGAGAGAATACTCTTCGAAACATCGCTTAAATAAATCAGTAATTGTTCTTCCATAAGTATGTGTAATAGTTTAATGCTCTTTACAGTTACTAAATGCCTCCAAAAGATGAGAACAAAGACGTATACATATATACTCAAGATAACAAACAAGGCAGATTAAAGACCTATAAAAGGTGGACGTTGGATGAAGTGCTCAAGATCAAAGGTTGATGTTTGATGAAGTACTCAAAAAAGATTAAATCTCAAATAAATTAAATCATGCCGATTAACCAAATTATATCACATAAAATCATGCAGATTAACCAAATTAAATGACATTAAATCACCTAGGTTAACCACATTAAATCACCCCAAATCATGCAGATTAACCAAATCAAATCACATTAAATCACACTAAATAATGCAGATGAAACCATGCAGATTAGCCAAATGAAATCATGCAGCTTAGCCAAGTTAAATGAAATGAAATCATGCAGATTAACCACACTAGGATTATACAATATTAAAAACTTGATCACAACCAACCAGCCACCAATGTTGTATTGATTAATGAAGCCAGCAGAGACCTACACCTGGTCCAATATAAGTATAAGAACTCAGCCAAGCTTTGTCTTGATTAATAAAGCTACCAGCTACCATATAGACCTATACTTGAAACAGATTTATTCTATACCTTGTAATTCAAACCAAACTTTCTTTTTGTTTAGATTTATTCCTATCTCTGTATTTCCATCATTCACATGGTGGGTTGCCATGGGTTAACTAGATTAGCACAAATCGATGAACATAGTTTGCATAACACACAAAGAAAAAAAACAAATTTAAACTGGGTAGGACAATTGGATCAGGAAACATCGAAAAGAGGGGCAGATAACACTCTACACAACAGTTACCAACATAACATATTCTACCTCCTTGTTAGTTGGAATGAGAGAAGAAGAAATTAAATTTCCATCAAGAGGCTAAAATAGAAGAAACAAGAGAAATAAGCAAATGATATAATATGGAACGTTGACAATATTTCTTTCAATGTTCATCAAATTGCATAAGTCCGCAAGAGAGAGAGAAATGGGGTTTAATGACCACTCGACACAAACTAGGTCATTTTGGGACTAACATATGGTTTTTAATTTTTTATTTCAATAATTCGCTTGCGCGTAGGGGTCTTTAGCATTGGGAGGAAACCAGAGTATCTGGAGAAAACCCACAAGGTTTGAAAGGCGACCCTACTCCTTGCCAAGTACAACCAGGGATTTGAAACCATCTCAGTTGACTCAATGGCAGGCCCTATGATACAGGGCATGCATGCTTACCATTTGACCACCCAACCCTGGCGTAAGTCAGCAGTTCAAAATACATATTTTAGAATAACAATACAGTATGGAGAAATGTATGTGCCAAATAACTTTTTTACCGCATTTTGTATTATTGAAAAGTGTATTCTGTATTTTAACACTGCGACAATTGTATTGTGGAGCAATGGAAATTGAAGAACTAAAATATGTATTTTGAACTGCTGACATGTGCAGTTTGCATCACAGACATTGGAATAATATTGGCAACGTTATCCTTCCATAATATATTAGCACTCTATATTTTGATAAAGACTCTAATTGATTAAAAGATATATATATATATGTTTTAAGTGTTAAAATATATATCTGGCTGGGGTTCCAGCATCTTCAGTATCTCAGTTTCGCTCTACTCCACTAACCCACTGGACATCTGATATCATATATTATATTTCTCCACTATCCCAAGAATCATCTGATATATATTTTGTTTGAGACTGCCATAAGGAATTTCTACGACAGTTAATCACAAATATCAAATCTTTCAGCATCTGGCTGAGATTCCAGCATTTTCACCATCCCAGTTCGGTTTTACTCCGCTAGCCCATGGGTCATCTGATATGTATATTATTTTAAAGGGGGCCATTAAGAATTTTCGGACACAGTTTATCACAAACATCAATTCTTTCAGAAGTAAATGGTTACCTGAGAGTTTCCATTTGATACGGCTTTCGATGAACTACTGATCTCAACATCTTCTGATTTCGTGGGTAGTAAGGCACTATCATATGGAGCAGGTCCAACCCAACTTAATACTACCGGTAGATAACATAAACCGTGAAACAATCCAAACACAACAACACTAACAAATACCTGAAAATATTATTGTTCATCAGTGAAAGGCATTAGGGATATTTGGTGGCTTATTGAGAGAGAGAGGGTTTATCATCCACTCGACACAAACTAGGTCATTTCGAGACTAACTTGTGGTTTAATTTTTATTTCAATAATTCCCTTGCACGTATGGTTCTTTAGCAGTGGGACTTTAGCAGTGGGACGAAGAAACCAGAGAACACGGAGAAAACCCAAAACGTTGGACAGGCAACCCCACTCCTTGTCACGTACAACCGGGGATTCTAAATCACACCAGTCCACTCAATGACAGACACTATGATACAGCACGCACATGCTAACCATTCGGCCACCCAACCCCACCAGGTGGCTCATTAAATAAGGTGTTGGCTCATGAACCTGCTGTTCCCAGGTTTGTTCAGAGGAACAATCTGATTAAAATACAGCTCTGTATTTCGTTTCGTTCTTTTATACTTTCTGACCAGTTGCACTGAAAAGTTGTGTCAGGGGTCGTACGAGTAGTTTTTGACCCTATGATATCAGGCATTGATTAATCAATAAGTGTTGGTGTTTCTAGTGGTTTACTCACAGCTCTGTGCATGGCACGCCCAGAAGCCACCACAGCAGACCGCTTTATTGGCTAATCCCTCGTCAATCAAAATGCCTGTAACATGACAACTCTTCCAGATGCTAATGTAGTAAAGACAAGTAAAACAGATTGACAGAGAAATTTCATCTGGATTTTTCAAACTTTTTTTGTCAGTGGTGAAGGATGGAGGACCAAGCAAGGTCAAGTATACTCATTGGCAGACAAGTAAACTACGAATGACCGCGGGGATGTTTCTTTCAATGGGTTCAGCTTATCAACCATTGCTACAATTGTGTTTCTGATCAGTTACACGCATCTTTCTCAGGGTTCAGCCCATTCATACTTGTTTCTGGGGGGTTGGGATGGCCTAGTGGTCTAGAGTGCCGCGCTTTGACCTCTAGCTGGCCGGCCACCTCTGGCTTGCGGCTGTGGTTTCGATCTCTGGTGTGAGCGTATGTGGCATGGAGATAGTGGCGCCTTCTCAACCTCGTGGGTTTCCTCCGGGTACTCCGGTTTCCTCCCACTGCTAAAGACCCCTTCGCGCAAGCGAATTATTGAATAAAATGAAACCATATGTTAGTCCCTAAATGACCTAGTTTGTGTCGAGTGGACGTTAAACCCCATTTCTCTCTCTCTCTCTGATCCGTTACATGCATCTTAACCCTGGGATTAGATCATTATCCATTGCTACACCTGTATTCCTTATTATCAGTTACCTGTAGCCTTCTACTGTTATAAAAGTATTGTTATTTTAAATAATTAAGATGTATTACCCTGAAGAATAAAGTGAAACCATAACTAGTACTAGTAGACAGCAGAACAAAAGCTAGGAACGTGCTAAAACCACCATTAAATACAGCAGGTCCTATATTCTTTAATGTCTTTAGAGATCTTTCTGAAAATAAAAAGAGAGAGAGAAATGGGTTAAACGTCCACTTGACACAAATAAGGTCATTTCGGGACTAATGCATGGTTCAATTTCATTTTAATACTACGGTTGCGCGTAGAGGTCTTCAGCAGTGGGAGGAAGCCAGGGGTCCCGGAGAATACCCATGAGGTTGAACTGGCGACCCTATTCCTTGTCACCTACAACCGGGGAATCGAAACCACGCCAGTTGACTCAATGAGAAACCTTATCTACCCCCTTTCTGAAAATAAACACAAGAAATACATATAGAAACAGACACACATGTGGCACAATGGTCATCAGTGTTGCTTCAATCAATTATTCAAGACCTTTAAACAGGCCGAGACCACGCTGAAAAATCCTGAAGAACAGTTTCAGCCAATATTGTGACTCCCCAATATTTGTATGAGTACTAGCTAATACATGGTACAGCAGAATATCTAGAGAAATCTATTGAGTCAGTTGTGACCCAATCTGATTAAAACACAGATCCAATTTCGTTTCGTTTTTTATAGTTCAAAATTCTTGGATCTGGAGGACTTGTTATTTGTCTTGTGTTCTGCCAGAAATGAGGGGTCAGCCAATCAAATGTTCTACTCCACCCAGGTTAATGAAGATGAGCATACGTCATGCTGTGTGATGGGAGTTGGCCCAGAAGTGTATGGCCTAATCTTATTTCAAATTTTAACTGTCAAGGGTTCTATTATGTGCATGTCTATGTGTACACCTCATTTTTTCTTCCATTCCAAATGACTAGACACTGTTCCTTGACAGGCTAGCAAGCACGTGTCAACTCCCTGATCCACTGCGTCTACCAATATTTTACGAATATAGGACAATGTAAATGTTTAACGAATCTCACCTTGTCTGTTTCCAGATAAAGTCATAAACGTATGACCTACATGAGCAGAGTAATCAACAGCTAGACCAACAGATAATATCATCAACACAGAGCTGGCTGTATCAATTGTTACACCCCATAACTCCAGAGTACCTGCTACACAAATCTATAAACACAAAATCATGTCAGATCTATCCTCCTGTTACAAAAAAACTGAATGAGCTACTGCACCAATGAATGAATGGGCCATTGTGGCTCTCCATCCTGTGGAAATGAATGAATGAGCCACTGTGACTCTCCCTTTTGTGAAAATGAATGAATGAGTCATCCTGTGGCACTTCATCCTGTGGAAATGAATGAATGAGCCACTGTGACGCTCCCTTTTGTGATAATGAATGAATGAGTCATCCTGTGGCACTTCATCCTGTAGAAATGAATGAATAAGCCACTGTGACTCTCCCTTTTGTTATAATGAATGAATGAGTCATCCTGTGGCACTTCATCCTGTAGAAATGAATAAATGAGCCACTGTGACTCTGGGTTGCTTTGGCTCAACCTCTTGTGACAATGAATGAATAAGTCATTGTGGATCCATCTTATGTGACAATGAATAAATGAGCCACGGTGGCTCGAGATCTGTGACAATGAATCAATGCTGTGTAAATGAATGAATGAGCTGCTGTGATACTATTAATATTCCACTACAATATCATATGAAATACACTACCCAGCTAAATTACTGTTAAGCAAAAAAGAATGAGCATCTGTGATTATGGTTATGTGGGTATAAACATGGGACATGGCGTCAAATTATACACAGGTGAAGAACTTACCAATGTAAAGACAACACAGGAGAATACGAGTAAACTTGTCCATAAATTAGCTATAAGTATTAGAGTTACTACAAGAACACAAGCACCTGCTAAACCCAGGTTACGATACAACTCATTCAATAATACCTGAAATATCAACGGATGTCAAAAAATTATAAAAGTGTTTAGGCGAGAGAGAGAAATCAGGTTTTACATCAACTCTACAAAAACTAGGGACTAACATATGGTTCAATTTTATTTCAAGAGAAAATCCACGAGGCTGGACAGACAACCTTACTCCTTGTCACGCACAACTCATTGACAGACTTTATGACACAGCGTGCATGTGCTAACAATTCAGCCTTCAACCTTCCGATTACCCGGAGAAAACCCACAAGGTTGGAAAGGCGACCCTACTACTTGTCACGTACAACTCAAATTCCCTTTACATTAACTAATTTTTAACTATTATAGTGAGAACTTCCAGCTCTTATCTAATCACCCATAAAGTATCTTTAAGAGAAAATTTAAAATACTTACTTTATTAGTTTCATAGGTAAGATAATTCCGCGAGTAAGGAAAACATTTATAGGTTGGTTGATCTGATATATTGTATAACGGAAACATGCCGTTGTCTATAATAGATCGTAAAGATTGCATGGCATCTATTTCACCAGCTGAATCAGGTTGTAATGTATGTTTCATAATAAAATATGATGACTGAAATAAAGAGAGAGAAAAATGGGGTTTAACATACCATGTACACAAACTAGTTATTTTGGGACTAACAAAAGTTTAACTTAATTATAGTAATTCACTTGCACGTAGATGTATATTTAGTAGTGTGAGGAATCTGGAAGACCTTCAGAAAAAACCTACAGTTTTTGGCAGGGATCAAATACACGCCAACAAGACTCAATGACAGACCTTATGATCTAAAAAAATATGTGTTAAACCATCTAACCATCATATGCACATGAAAAAAAAGAAGCTTTTGATAGGGGTTTTGGCAATTGCAGCGATAGATAGACCATCATTGAATGGATTATGTGACTTTACTTTTGGCTGGTGTGTAAATTTTGGGTTTTTACCAATTGAACATGATCTAGAATTTGTACCTGGTTTAAGGAATGTGTCAACTGTGTGCACAACATTAATAACAAAAATTCTGAATGATCGTAACTTTATCAATAGTTATAGCATTTCTAATGTGAATAATATATCTGCTTGTTTTTATTCTGGTGATCAACTATAATGTCCATTTGTAACCCACTGTAATCCACAAAGCATGCATGATGTCTCTAACTCAACATTATGACATACGAGAGTTTATATCTATACTCAACATTATGACATACAAGAGTTTATATCTATACTCAACATTATGACATACAGGAGTTTATATCTATACTCAACAGTTCATGCTCATATTTAATCTAAACAGGTATATGTCTTTATACAAGATTTCAATTGACTGAAAGTCCTTAAACAAGATTTTAATTGACTCAAAATCGTCAGGCAAGATTTTAGTTAACTCAAAAGTTGTTACACTATAAACCTATGGTCAAGTTATTATTTTACTTAACACCCTATACCTAATTGGGGCAATAAATCAATCAAGGTAGCTGTGTGTCTTCAATAGTTTTACACCTCCACCTATGTATTCTTGTCGTGTCTATTTCTCTGATTAGTTTGGACTGGTTTATTTTCGTATTATATAACATAAATTTTAATTTTTACAAATTCGCTGAGAGGAAATACCGCTAATAACTACCTTGAAAAAACCACGTTTAGTAAACGAGGCATTTTACCAAGCCTCGTTCTGAACAAAACACCTCGTTCCAAAAACAGGGCAATTTAAAAAACCTTGTTTTGGAACTGCAGACAATGAGGCATTTTCTTTACCTCGTTTGGACAGAAATGAAGAACGAGGCATTCTGAGGTTTATAGCCTTAGGCAAGATTTCCATTGACCTGAATTGGGAATAATTAACAATACATACTGTTATTCTTACAGGTTCCCTTGTTGAGTTAAATTTAATAAATGTTTTAAGATTTTGACCGGCTGTTTGTATAAATTGGAAGACGGCAGAATTAAACTCAGCTTCTGTTGAAGTTGGAACTCCTGAAAAAAAATATCAAATATGTCAAAATTCATTATGTATACCGTATTATAATAAGGAAGTGTTTAGGATTTCAGGATTAGAGCGAGGGGCGAGTACATATGAGTGTCGACAATAGACACTTAAAGATAGGTATTAAACAGGAAATCTGCACCGGATAGGCCAATGAGAGAGAGAGAAATGGGGCTTAACGTCCACTCGACACAACTAGGTCACTTCGGGAATAACATATGGTTTAATTTTATTTCAATAATTCGCTTGCGGGTAATGGGTCTTTTGCAGTGGGAGGAAACCGGAGAAAACCCACGAGGTTGGACACGCCATCCTTCTCCTTGTCACATACAACCGGGGAATTGAAGCCACATCAGTTGACTCAATGACAGGCTTTATGATACACCACGCACTTGCTCACCATTCGGCCATCAAACACCTCCTTTAATAACAAAGGAACAAAGGATATAAACCACCTGTAGTTGTTTGATATTGTTGAAAGGATTTAAACCAGCTAATTAATGTACCATCTTGTATGTAAGTATTAGATTCTATCAGATGATGTACAACGTCTAGTTTACGTATATGATCAAAATAATTTATATCTCCTGAAAATATATTTAATAGAATATAAACAGATAAATAGTTGGAGAAATAGGGTTTAACATCCACTTGGCACAAACTAGGTTATTTCAGGACTAACATATATAGTTAGGTTTTTTTTTCCAATATTTTTATTCTGTTGAACATAGGGGTCTTTAGCAGAGGCCCTGAGGAAACCCATGAGGTTAGAAAGGCGACCCTACTAAACATGTACAAGCAGGGAATCGAAACCATACCACTTGAGTCAATGGCAGACCTTATGATCTAAAAGCCATGCATTAGACCATTTGGCCACCCTCTGCAACAATGTACTAACGTCCTACTGTTCAGCTCCGACTGGGCTAATGAAGACGGGCATACCATACACCATACAGTGTGCTATGAGAGAAACTTTGCTTGGCGGCAGCAGCACTATGGCCTACTTTCATATCGAATTTGAACTGCCAAGGGAAATTTCATGTGCACCCCAGCGTATACACATGTCCTCCATTTATCTCCAATCCAAACGACTAGCAGGCGCGGATCCAGAGGGGGGGTCCAGGGGGTCCGGCCCCGCCCTGCTCAGGCTTGAAAAAAATTTAATGCAATTTTATTGGCGATTTAGACCTGTAATTTTGGAATTTACCTTCTGGAAATAGGTCAGAATGAACCAAATTGAATCTAATTTACCAAATTTTTCTGGGGGGAGGGCCCCAAAACCCCTCGTTAATGGGTTGAGCGCAATTATCAAACCTAGACCCCCCCCCCTGCAAAAAATCCTGGATCCGCGCCTGACTAGATAGCTGTTCTCGTCAGGGCCTTTGTTCTGCACCACTGTGTCAATGTCTAGGTCCCAAATATTAGAGATTAAGAGCCTTTAAAATTACATCTATAAAAGGTCCCATAATGATACTTACCACAATAAACCGCTGTGTCTGTTCCTTCATTAACAAAGTATCTCTCTTTAGCCTTTGCATAATCATAGGCGTATGAATCTGACGGAATATAGTTCGTTAGATTAAAATCTTGTTTTAATAAAATAAATCTCCATAAATTAACACCAACTAACACAGTTACTATTAACATGACTATAATCTGAAAATAACAAATAACACAATAAGGATGGAAATCATTATGTTAAAAAAAAGCTTGTCATGACAAGGCTATACCATGCCGGAAATACCTTAAGAAATTTCTCTCTGTCAATACCATATGCCATGGTTACTGACCTAAAAGACATTTCTTATGTCCCCGTCAGATTCGGTTGTCATCCTCACGGCGCTGCTGTGACCACAGAACCCTGGCGTTTGTTTCCACTATGCTTTTACTACGCTTATGAGTCATATGACTATCTTGACACACTCTAAGACCATTCACCAATGTGACAGGGGTTTTAGCATCACCAAATCAGACTCATATAGTAGCAGCAGAGTAAAAACATCAAGATACCAAACTGCACGAAATACGTTACTGGTATAATTTTGGCATTCATATAATCTCAGCAAGCTATGAGGTCCCATTCATGTCACATTGGCAAGCTATGAGTACACATACATGTCATTTTGACTAATTCGTATTTCAATACATAGCTTTCAACAAATAATGGGGTTTAACGTCCACTCAACACAAACTAGGTCATTTCAGGACTAACACATGGTTCAATTATATTTGAGAAGTGGAGAAAACCGGAGGCCACAGAGGAAACCCACGAGTTTGAACAGGTGACATACCACCAGGGAAAATCAAAACCATGCCAGTTGACTCAGTGACAGACCTTATGATACAGCATGCACGTGCTAACACCCAATCCCCCCAAAACCAAAATAGAAATAAACATACCTTTACTGGGAACTTCATTAAAAAGGGTCCAAAGTATTTTTCAAAGAAAACTGGAAGAAAAGCCTTCTGACTACAGCTGTTAGGTTTATAGTTTTTATGTTTATAACAACATATACATGCGTTACGATGTGCCTGGCGACGCCTCTCATCAATAGCTAAACATGCCACAAAAAACGTAGACTGTAAAATGTATAAAGCAAATATTCCTAGAGCTGCATAGATACAAAAAGCGCTCAAAGCTGGTATAACCTGAAATGTAAATATATCATAAAACTTAGTTTTAGTTCATGCATTAGGTAGGTTTAGCTCTTGAATAATGTATACTCACAGTGCACATGGTTAAATTCTAACTTTCACCTTGGGCAAGACAACTGGTGCATAGTAATAGAACCAAGATTACACAAGAGAATATTGTTTTGAATAAGGTCAGATACAATAGTATTCTCTAACCCCTTTCTGTATTGATAACACGGAAACAGAATTTAGAAGATGATTCTTTCATTTAAGGGGGGTTGGGATGGCCTAGTGGTCTAGAGTGCCGCGCCTCGACCTCTAGCTAGCCGGTCACCTCTTGCGTCTGTGGTTTCATGCCCTGATGTGAGCGTAAGTGGCATGGAGATAGGGGCGCCTTCTCAACCTCGTGGGTTTCCTCTGGGCACTCCGGTTTCCTCCCACTGCTAAAGACCCCTACGCTCAAGCGTATTTTATTGAAATAAAAATGAAACAATATGTTAGTCCCAAAATGACCTAGTTTTTGTCGAGTGGATGTTAAACCCCATTTCTCTCTCTCTCTTTCATTTAATGATATAATCATACCGTTGAAGCACCGATACCAAAAGCCACAACATCAGTTATAGATGTTACAGTAACTGATACACCAGCATGTTTCAATACGGTACCAATACGTTCTGGTAGCGGTAGTTTTAATTCAGTAGGCGATAGATTCCGCCATGCTTCTACGATAACAAACATATCATCCACTCCAATACCTGGAACCACATGTAATACAATAAAACAATGTAATACCATTTTTTAAACGTTGTGTAAAATATCAAACATTATACATAAATGTTATAACATAAAAGCAAAATGAAATAAAACAGTCCTTCACATTTATAAAATAGTGCGGGAGCCATAAAAACCTCCTGGTACCTGGAATATATGCAGTTTAAAAGTAAACAAAATCTGAAAGCAGTTTATCAATCTCAATATCTTATTTCAATAATTCGCTTGCAAGTAGGGGTCTTTAGCAGTGGGAGGAAATCAGAGTGCCCGGAGGAAACCCACAAGGTTGAGAAGACGCCCCTATCTCCATGCCACATACGCTCACACCAGGATCGAAACCACAGCCGCAAACCAGAGGTGACCGGCCAGCTAGAGATCGAAGCGCGGTACTCTAGAACACTAGGCCATCCCCCGCCCCTGTGAAGGAGAGCGGATGTGCGTCGAGAGGAACAGGAGCGAAAGTTCACCATAAACGTGAAGGACTGAATAAAATGGGGTTTAACATCCTACTGGGCTAATGAAGATGTGCATACGTCATACGGTGTGTTATGGGGAAATTATGTCTAGGCAGCCATGCTATGGCCTATTCTTATATCGAATTCCAACTGCTAAGGGATCTTTTACGTGCACACCAATGCATAGACAGGACCTCAGTTTTTCATATCATCCAAACGATTATACAGTTGTCTTTGTCAGGCCCTCTGTACTGCAACACTGACAAGAGGGAATCGCGTCAGAAAACTCCAATGAACTTTCTTGGCCAATGCAGGGATCGAACAGGCTACCTCCAGGCTAGTGAGCCAACGTGTTAATCATTTAGCTACTGTGATACCCTTAAATATGAACATAAAGAAACCAACATGTACCATAAATCAACTCAATAATTTGTTATAAATTTAAATAATATGATTCATTATAGGTGTTTACGAGTATATACAATATGGGGGGTAACTCTGAAAAGGCAGTTTGCGAAAAGATTTCATGTTAACAAGTGGAAGGGGGGGAGGGGCTTAACTCCAGAACAGAAGGTTGCAGACTATTGAATTCAGATGATACAGAAATATTCTTTTTTAAAACTGAAATGCTAAATAAGATTTGAAATATAATTATGTTATCGATAAAAAAACAATACACACCATGCAATATCATCAAACATGAAATATGCCTTGTTAAAACTTACCCAACAATAAAAATGGCATGATGGATTGAATAGGACCGTAAATAACATCCAAAAATGTAGCAATACCATATGCAAATAATATAGCAAGTCCAACGCTTCCTAACCCCAGTAGAGACACAATTATCTGTTGAATAGTATAAATATGGTATGAATACAAGACATACAATATAATATGTAAAGCTACTCTCACACGGTGTTGAAAAGATCATTTGAAATTCGCTGAGAATGATAATATGTGCAGAAATACTACAAAAATCCTTATAACTTTCTTTAAAATTGCTTATGAATCCTTGCAAATTAATTTCTTATGAATCCTTGCAAATTTCTTTCAAGTCCTTACAAATTCCTCAGGAATCTCCGTGTCCATAACATTTTACGAATCGTTGAAAAATGTTTATTACCCAATAATGAATTTACCAAATTTCTGCTCCTATACTAGGTTAATGAACTGCCAAGGGATTTTTTTACATGCATGCTATAATGGACCTTGCTTTTTGCACCATGCAAACCATTAAACCCTCCATCCTGCTAGGGATCTTTTACATGCAAGCCAATGTACACACCAGTCCTAGTTTTTTTGTCCCATCCGAATGACTAGACAGCTGTCCTGATCAACTTTCTTGGCCAATGCAGGGATCTAACATGTGACCTTCAGGCTAGCGAACCAGCGTCTTACCCATTTAGCCAACGTGGCTCCCACTAAGCAACCTGACCTGCCGTCACTTGAAAAGCTGATTGATGCATTAAGGAAAGATGTTAAAGCCAAGTTCATTCTATTAGGAATTCAGTAAGCACAATACCCTTAAAGATACATTATGTTAGAGCTGCATCTGACCTTTTCAGGTCTTTATTAGGGCTTCAAATGGTTTGAATTACAATCTAACTGGCGAATCAAGAATCAGTCTCAATTGTTGCGTACCTTTGGCAATAAGAAACAATTTCTGCTACATATTGTGAAAACATAACTTTGCTCAGAAAGAAGTAAATGTATCCATTTTGTATTATCTATTTTTGAACTATTATAGAAAGAATGACCTTCTTTTTATCGAAATCTAACATAATATATCTCTAAACTTAAGCAAGAACAACCAGCCCTTTATCACTAGGGACCAGGTATCATTCAGATTTGATGAAAAAAGGTAAGAAACTGAGCTTACCATCTATAATCTAATACACATATTCAGTTTATAGATTGCTGTCCAGAAAGTGTTAAATACCATCAAGATTCATCAAATAACACCCAGATTTGATGAATCTTGACGGTATTTAACACTTTCTGGACAGCAATCTATAAACTGAATATGTGTATTAGATTATAGGTCGTAAGCTCAGTTTCTTTCCTTTTTTCATCAAATCTGAATGATACTGGTCGCTAGTGTATGTAAATCTTACATAATATATCTTTAAGGGGATCGTTCGCACTTGGTATGACCGTTTTTTATTAAAAATGAAAAAAAAAGAAAAATTTTGTTTACATGAAATCTTGTTAGGAAAAAGTGTTCTAAACTTGTTTTCAGTCTTTATTTCACCCGAAAATGATTATTTTATACAAATATAATGCCTTTTGCATATCCTATAATTAATTTTTATCCGTAATTAATCTTTTGTCTTTGAAATTTTTCCTAAAATTCACCCCCTCGTAACTTCTATACAAATCAACGGATCGTCGCCATTTCGGTATCTATTTATAGCCTGGGAAAAATACTATAAATATACCGTGACATGTTATGTGTTGGCAATGGCAATGTACAGGAATTCCCGCGTTACCCTCAAGTCTTCGATAGTAAAAACAAGCTTTTCCATTGGTCTATTAGATCACGTGGAATTATAAGCCAATGAAAATACGTAGTTCATGAGTACATACGGGTATTTTGTAACCTTTGACTCGTTTGCACATGCGCACTACTATTCTTACCGAACTTCCGGAAGTGCGACGAATGATGAAACTAAAGCCGATTTTTACTGATTTTTGAGCCTAAAATGACTATTAAAAATTGAGAAGCGCAAATAAATTCAAAGGAATGTATATTCGACGTTGAGCTACTAGTCTTCCCACAACATTTGGCTGAGAAACCCAGAAATGTGCCGATAAAGCGAGTGAGTCGAGTGACATTGATGACCTAGTTTTACTTTTACTTTAGAAAATAATCATAACAACAATGATTACGAAGATTTTGAAGTACATTTTGACAGTTCGAACGGCGATAATGAATTATTACATGACTCTGGCGACGAAGTAGATTTCCCCAAATAATTTAGAGTTAGCCACTTCTAAAAAAAGTTTTACAAATTTGATATTATTCCATCCACTGAAGAGCCGTCTAACGGTCTAGTAGTAATGACCCATCAGACTACAGACTGAGACTAGGTCTAGTCTACTAAGCCCTAAGTGAACTTTCTAAAATCAATAATATCAAAATTTAATAGTCCAAAATGTCGGAATAAATTTGATCAACAGTTTTGTTTGACTGATGTGAACTTTCTAATGTCAATGATATCAAAATTGAATCGTACAAAATGTCAGAATAAATTTTAAAATTTTATCAACAGTTTTGACTAAAAATAATTTCTTAGGGATTTCAAGTTCAATTACGGTGTACCGCTATTGTTATTTTTTGTCAGGAAAATGTTTCTACTACCAATAAAGTAGGATGAATGCTACTGCTACGGGAAGTTTTATTAGTGATATAGCACAAAAAGAAACCAACATACAAGATTATAAGATAATATACAAAATTCAGAGAGATATTGAAAAAAAATACTAAAGTTAAAGAATTTGGAAAATTAAAAAAAAAAAAAAAAATGCAACTAGCTGTAGAAAAGATTGAGCAGTTTATATTACCAAAGGGTTTTAATTTTAGTACTGGTACATAAAAATAAACCATCAATGTTCAAAAACCGTGAATTTTTCACTTTGCAAGATTTAACGAACAATATAATAAAATTACAAACAATTGATGCGGTAACACGGATATCCTCATCGTTTTTTCTGATCATAGTTTTTGTTATGATTACAGCTAATTTGGGGGGCCATTATAGTGTGACTTTATATCATTTTTTCTCCACTAAACTTTATATTTGCACACAGTGACACATAAATAACATTCAGAAAAAATTTGAGCCAAATCCAACTGATAGATCTCGAAAAATAGCAAACCTAAAAAATACTATATAAAATCCCATTTTTCCGTTGCCATGGCAACCAGTTGTCAGATTTTAACAATAAGACAAATTGTATACTACTTTCATGTATATGTGTCTTATGTGAAAATTTAAATATCCTAGCATTGTAAGTTAAAATTTAGTATGAAATGCTTGAAGGAAATTTTGCGCAAACTTCAAATGGCATTTTCTCAAAACGTGTTTTTGCGCCAATCGCAACTTTTAGTTTCGCTATTTTTCAAAAACTATTGGAGATAACAATTTGAAATTTTCAGAGATGCTTAGTGAGGTGTTACTGTGTGCAAATAAGGCTTTTTTTGAATATGCAACACATAGGGCAAAAGTTATGGTTTCTAGAGTAACTCGGGTTGTACTAAATTTCGCTTCGCTAATTTTTGTGGCCATCATAATGTGACTTTATATTATTTTTTTTCCACCAAACTTCTTATTTGCACACAGTGACACATAAACAACATACAGAATAAATTTGAGCCGAATCCCACTGATAGATCCTGAAAAATAGTGAAACTAAGCAAATTACCCAAAATAATTTTATTTTTCCGTTGCCATGGCAACCGGTTGTCAGAAGTGAACAAAACGACAAATTTTATACTAGCTTTATGTATATGTGTCTTGTGTGAAAATTTAAACAAAATAGCTTTATAAGTAAAAAACTTGGTCTGAGGTGCTTACTATCCCCTTAAACTATTATAGCCAGAATGACCAACTCTTTATCTAAATCTTACATAATGTACCTTTAAGCTGAATGCTCTTGATAAATAGAGAGAGAGAAAAAAATGGGGTTTAACGTCCACTCAACACAAACTAGGTCATTTCGGGACTAACATATGGTTTTAATTTTATTTCAATAATTCGCTTGTGCATAGGGGTCTTTAGCAGTGGGAGGAAACCAGAGTGCTCCCCTTATCTCCATGCCACATACGCTCACACCAGGGTTCGAAACAAGAGCCGCAAGCCAGAGGTGACCGGCCAGCTAGAGGCCATCCCAACCCCCGTGTTAATAAATAAATAGTGGTATATAAAGAAAACAAAGACTTCAGGTCATACATACCCTTTGTTCCACCATATTAAAATTACCCAATGAGATCATCACAAAAACAAACACGATACTGAAACCAGCCGAGAGAAGTTTAATATCACTATTTATAGCACCATATCCTTCGTCCTGAAAACTAAGAGAGAAAATCGATGTTGACATCTTTATAAACAGGAACTAGAAAAATATGGACCAAAATCCAAGTAGCCACCTTGAAATTGTGACATCAAATATCAAAGTCTGTTAATTGATGAGCAATTGTCAAAGGAACAATGACAGACCCTATGCCAGTTGACTCAATGAAAGACCCTTGATAAAATAATCTAAAACAAACTTGTTTGTATTTACTTGTAGTTTTACGTTTTACTAAATTATAACTTCTGTTTGGTTGAATGAAAGCAAAAGTAGGTAATGTATTATGCACGTTGCAGAAATTTGAGTATAAATTTCGATATTATTATGGATGTATGAATACAAGTATGCAATTACAACAAAGGTTTTGTTTATTCGAAGTTTCAGCTATTATTTTTCGGAATATGTAATTATTTACGTGAATAAAGTATGCATAAAACCAACATGTCTGTGTAGGGGTCTTTAGCCGTGGGAGGAAACCCGAGGATCCGGGGTGGAAAAAACCCATGAGGTTGGGCAGTTGTCCCTACTCCATTCGACCTTCCACCCCACCCCCCCTAATCGATGCAATTCCATATGAAATATTTTTTAAGACAAAAAATACCTTCTTGAAGCATACACATAAACATTCTTTAAATCTTTATGACCTTGAAGTGCTCTTTCTATAACTTTTGCTTCCCATTCTTTAGCTGCCACACTCTAAAACAAATAAGGACATTAAGAACGACCATTGTTAAAGTTACCATGTGCAATTTGCATTTAGGTGGGGTGGGGTAGATGGCCGAATGATTAGCACACGCAGGCTGTATCATAGAGTATGTCATTGAGTCAACTGGCGGGGTTTCGATTCCACGGTTGTATGTGACAAGGAGTATGGTCGCCTGTACAACCTCGTGTGTTTTCTCTGGGTCCTCCAGTTTCTTCCCACTGCTAAAGACCCCTACGATCAAGTGAATTATTGGAATAAAACTGAACCATGTGTTAGTCCCAAAATGACCTAGTTTGTGTGGAATGGACGCTAAACCCCATTTCTCTCTCTCTCAATTTGCATTTATCGCTCAAATATAAAATTTGTAACAGCTTAACCCTCGCTAAATATATACTTTTGATAGATTATTTAATATTTAATTAAGAAAACCAAACCAAAATACCAACACTAGATAATGTCCCAGCTTGGATTTCATCGGATTTAAAAAAGACCAACCAATAAATTTTTGTGTACAACAAAATGGTGGTAGACCTAAAGATCAATGAAACTCCAATTTAACCATTTTTGGTTTGGTTTTTGTATTAAAGATTCAATAATTCTTTAGCAATGGGGGGAAACCGGAGGACCCGGAAAAAACCCATGAGGTTGGACATACAACCGGGGATTCAAAACCACTCCAGTTGACTCAATGACAGGCTTTATGATACAGCACGCACATGATAACCAATCGGCCATCCAACCCCCCATAATACAGATAACTTACTGGTTTAAGCAGCCATAACATCTGTGTAGCCTCAGCTCCGATAATCATACCATTCCCATTGCGTCGTATGAATCCACCCAAATAGTTTTTAACATCAAGATCTGTACCAAATACAGGACTAAAAAAATATTTGCACAGAATTACAAAGTCTGACTGCTGAAATACCAATTTCTAATTTGATGATCAAACAAAACAAACTCATACTTTCTGCTGACAAATCAAACAATGTTTAAATATCTACTGTCTGCACCAGTCTTGGTTCACGATGACTTTCAATTTTTTGCCACCTACTTTTATATAATTTTTTGTCAATTGGAAGATTTCATCTGCCAAAAATGTGTGGCCAATTAATGGCATATAATATAAGTCCCATGCAAGATTTAAATTTAAGTTTTGATTGTACAATAGGCCTATTATTTTTTCTGGAACTAGGACAGTAGCAGAATCTGAGTCATAGAATTGTTTTGACTCTCCGCTTATTTTATATGTGGCAAGAGAAGAGTCATCTATCCAACGTCATGGGTTTTCATCCTCGAGTCCTCTGGTATTCTCCCGTTGCAAAAGACCAAAGATGACCTAGTTTGAATCGGGTGAATCTCTCCCCTCTCACCTTTTATTTGTCGTATTAACAGTCATCAATATCTGATTTCTTGTTAAAGATCTGATACTTGATTCATTGTAACTCCATAATTCTAATAGACCAGTCACACGACATGATCTTCCTAATCTGAAAGAAAAAAACAACGAATAACTTAAACATAGATATAAAAAATTCAATCACATCAGATTTTGATCATATGTATGCTGTCTTAATGAAATAGGCAGTGGCGGATCCAGGAATTTTTGCAGGAGGGGGTTTGCCAGGTTTCTGTTACGGAAATCTGCCATCATCGTCTCTAAATTACATAGGCATACATGTAATGGTCTATTAGCTCATTATAGTCTATAGATATTCATAAGGCTTTACTGACTGTGGAACATGTGCTTTTATTAGTAAAAACAATATGGATGCCCCTGGTCTTGTGACCACTAGGCCTCCAGTGTACAATAGATCATGTGATAGGTCATGTGAGCTATTTATAGATACTTAAAGGCACAGTGCTTGATTATGAGTAGATATGAGGATATTACATCCCTCCCCAAATAAAATGAAAAGAATACAAGCACTATACCGTGAAGTATCTAAACAGAAAATATCATATTAAACAATTTATGAAAATGTTTTGAAGTTTTGTTTTTTTTTAGTGTCTTAGTGACTTAGTCTTTGATTTATGCCAGGTACAGTTGTAGGAACTTTTTGAATCCAGCGTATGTATGGATTACCAAGCCCTTGTTCACACATATGTCAACATAACACTTCTAACACATTTCTAACACATATTAACAGATTTCTGACCTTATATAGGTCTAATGCACAAAGGGATTATTATGCCCTATTTAACACTTGTGCGTTTTAATCACATTTATAGTCTTGTAAGTAAGACGGTTTATTTCTTTTCCGATGACTTGTTCGTAACTTTATTGGTTTAGACGCACTTGTTTTACATGTGGATTTCTCAGTCGGTATCGGAACCAGTTTATTGGGTGCTTTAGGTAAGTATAACGGTAAGTTATTTGGTTCCAATTCCAGATCTTCTTCCTTTTCTTCAACAGGAATGTTAAATCTCACTTTCTTAAATCTTGAGGAATTTCTGGTTATTGTCTTCTTCTCGTTTTGTGCAGTTATCATGCTACCTTTATGTTTTATGATGTCGTAGGTTTCTGGCTGATACGTAGGAACTAATTTTCCCTTTTCTTCACTTTTCAGCATTACTGTATCTCCAGTCTTCAAGTTACTTGGTTTAGCTTTTACCAATTCATCGGCTCTCGTCTTCATATTGTATTTTGCTTGGCTGTCATTGTTTCTGACAATCTCATCGATAATTGTATTGTATCGAGATTCTGTTACAGAAGGGAGTTTAGTATTCGGCTCTCTTCCGAATAATAAACGATGTGGTGTAAAACCCGTAGAGCTGTGTGGTGTAGCTCTGTATTGGCGTAAAAATCTACACACTTCTTGTTTCCAATTACGCTTTTCAATTGTAGCTGCTCGTACTATTTTCATCAATGGCTTGTTAAAAGCTTCTGCTTGTGCGTTTGCTCTGGGCCAACAGGGAGTTATCCTTCTGTGCCTAAAACCAATGTTTTCAGCATATTTCTCGAACTGGTAACTGTTGAATGGACTACCATTATCAGTCTTGATAATTTTAGGAATTCCGAACGTGCTCAGGATTTTGTCCAAAACAGGAATCGTTGCATTCGCTGAAGTAGATTTCATTATCTCCACCACAGGATACCTTGTGTATTCATCAATTACTACGAACAAATAATCACCACTTGGCAGAGGTCCACAAAAATCAGCGCTTAGGTTTGACCATGGTTTGTCTGGTAGATCACTCATCTTAAGAGGTTCTTTATGCTTACGATCTCGAGTACCTGTTGTCGCTTGACAAGCAATGCACTTCATAATTTTCTCTTCCACTAGTTGGTTTATGTCTGGGAACCATATTTTTGATCTTATAAATGATTTTGTTCTTGTCATACCCTGATGACCTTCATGGGCAAGTTCGATTGCTTTTTCTCGTAACGATTTTGGTAGAACTATTCTTCCTTCTCGAAGCAGTATATTGTCTTGGTGGACAACTAATTCATCTTGAACCGATTTTAGGGCGTTCAGCTCTTCTAAATTGATTCCATCATTAATATTCAAGTCCTTAGCAAGGTACCATCTACCATTCCTTGCAAATTCAATGGCTTTCAAAATAGTCTGGTCCTTCGCAGTTTCTTGTTTTACTTCATCTAATGTCATCGCCTTTGGTACCGCAGACTCAGCAAGAAAGTTAACATATTCTTCTGCTAATGCTCCTTGTTTTGAGCTACCTTCAACTGGATGTCTTGACATGTAATCTGCTATATTCTCTGTTCCAGGCTTGTAGACTATGGTAAATTTATATGGAAGTAGACGAAGTCCCCACCTTTCTATTCTTAGAGGTGGTTTTGGTTTCTGCCAGATCCGTTCAAGCGGCTTATGGTCAGTGATGATTGAGAAATGAGGGGAACCACGGAGGTAAGTATCAAAATGCTCACATCCCCATACAACACCTAGTGCTTCACGTTCAGTTTGACTGTATCTGGATTCTACATGAGTTAAAGCCCGGCTTGCATAAGCGATAACTTTAGTGTCTTGGGTTAAAATTGCTGCTAGTCCTACAGGACTCCCATCAACTATTAATTCTGTCTTCTTCCTTGGATCGAAGTAAGCAATTACAGTTTCTTCAGAGAGTTTCTCTTTGAGTTTGTCGAAAGCAGCATCTTGGTCTTCTGACCATTCCCATTCGACGTTCTTGTGTGTCAATCTTCGCAGAGGCTCGCTGATTGTTGCATAATCTTTGATAAATCTTGAGCAATAACTGGTCATACCCAGAAAACTTCTTAGGTCCTTTACTGTTTCTGGTTGTCTTGTTTCTCTGATGGCTTTGACTTTTTCGGGATCGGGAGACGTTCCATTCCCCGAGAAAATAACTCCAAAGAACGATATCTTGGATTGGTGAAATTCACATTTCTTCTTGTTCAGAGTTAAACCAGCTTCTTCAAGTGCTTTAAATGTTGCCTCTAATGCTCTGTCGTGATCAATTTTGGTTGCACCAAAAATTATTATATCATCTGAGATATTCTTTGTACCAGGGATATCTTGAATTATTCCTCGAATTGTTTCTTGAAACACTTCTGAGGCTGATGATATACCGAAATTCAGCCTTTTATATCTGTAAATACCCATGTGAGTATTAAAGGCAGTTATATACCTGGAGTCAGCATCTAGTTCCAATTGGTGATATCCTGATCTCAGATCTAGCTTACTAAAGATTTTAGCCCCATTCAAATCATAAATGAGTTCTTCCATGGTAGGTAAAAGATGTCTTTCACGTAAAATTGCCTTATTGGCCTCTCGCATGTCAACACAAAGTCTAATTTCTTCTGGATCCTTCTTCGGTGGGGTGACAATCCCAGAGATCCATGGTGTAGGAATACCTTCGACTTTTTCGATTATGTCTTCCTTTAACAGCTTCTCGATTTCAGCTGCCACTTTCTTCCTCAAATGGAAAGGCGTTCTTCTGTTTTTGACTGCGACTGGTTTTACCGTTTCATCGATGTGGAGCTTAACTGTACGCCCACGCAATTTACCAATTCCGTTAAAAAGCTTGCTGTGTGTCTCAAATGGTTCGTCAATATTGTTGATAATCCTGATTAGTCCTAAGTCTGATGCAGTCTTAAATCCAATTAAAGATCCATGATTTCCTTCGACGACATTAAATTCGACAAGTTTGTATTGGTCCGCTTCTTCAACAACAACTGTGCATGTGCCTTTAGTTTCTATTGTTTCTCCTCCGTATGTCACAAGTTTTGACTTTCTGTCTTTGTTTATTGTAGGAGATCCAATTCTTTTGTGAGTACATTCGTCTAACACATCAACTGTTGCACCCGAATCAACTAACAACTCTTCTCGCCTGCCTTCCAAGGTCAGGTTGACCCTTGGTGATCTCTTTCCATTTCTGTGACTTTTTGCTTCTGTTAGGCCTATTCCATAACAGTATTCGGTATCTTCATCCGTTCCGGATTCTTCACCATAATCTTCGTGACTATTAATTTTCTTAATCTGTTTCTTTCCAGATGTTTTATCTCGGCACACATGTGAAAAATGACCACGTTTTCCACAGTGATAGCATTTGGCTTGTTTAGCGCGACACTTTTCCTTGTGAGGCCAGTCTAACCCACAACTGAAACATTTGTTAGAGTTGGTACTTCTTGGTGTACGAAATCTTCGCTTCGATTCGCTTTTGTATCGACTGCCCACATTTGGTCTAGTCTTTAGTCGACCCCTTTCATCTGGTGTAGGCCTATTAACCTTATTCACAAATCCTTGGTTTCTCTCTATTTCTGCAATGTGACTGTTAGCAGAATCCATAGCTTTGCCTAATTTAATGACTTTCTCAAGCGTGTCATATTTCTCTGGTTCACCGAATACTTTTCTACGAATGTCATTTGATTTGCAGGTTTGTATAAGTTGTGAACGAATTCTTTTATGGGTGTCTTCAAAGGGACAATCTTTGGCCAAAGCTCTAAGTTCTGTCACAAATTCATCAAAAGTTTGACCATCTTTTTGTTTACAATTCTGGAAGTTGTATTCAGCCATGGTGTCATTCTTCTTTGACTCAAAAACACCATTGAGTACTTCTACAGTGTCATCATATGTTTCTTCGGTTTCACCTTTATTTGCGTCATAAACATCAAAGACGTCTTCACCGGCATAATGAAGGAGTAAGGCTCTACGTCGCTCATCATCTGTGATTGCCATACCTGTGAACATATTCTCAAGTCTTTGCACATACTTATTCCATCTTTTTCCAACATTTGTTTTGTTAGGATCAGTGTTGTCAATTTGAAAGACTGGGAAGATTGGCAAGACAGAATCCATTTTAATTTTTTTTCTACACGAAATTTCAGTTTCAAACTTTGGGTTCAATTTTTAACCTTCAAAGTCGACTTTTCTAAGACAAACTTAGCTTTATTAGGTGGCAGGATTCCTCTTCTTAACTTTCCAATGATCCTCGTCGCCAATGTAATGGTCTATTAGCTCATTATAGTCTATAGATATTCATAAGGCTTTACTGACTGTGGAACATGTGCTTTTATTAGTAAAAACAATATGGATGCCCCTGGTCTTGTGACCACTAGGCCTCCAGTGTACAATAGATCATGTGATAGGTCATGTGAGCTATTTATAGATACTTAAAGGCACAGTGCTTGATTATGAGTAGATATGAGGATATTACAATACACACAAACTGAGCTTTTTAAACAGAGAAATCATTTTTATATTGATGTAGGATCACTTTGTGATGTAATTTCATTGATGCAAGGCATTATTTTTTTTCATGTAGCTGAGCAGGGTTAGAATTATCCCTGTTTCTGATCAATTTCTATACATCTTGACGAATTGTGTAGACCGATACTTTGATTTTCGAAAGAGATCATTGATTTTAAGATTGAATTAAATTTTGATAAAGCAGAAATAAAGATAATGCCAATTACATTGAGAGTTCCGGTAGACTGATTATCATTCATTCAGCGCCTCGGACGTGTCATGGACTGGATGAAGGTCGTGATCCGGGAGAAAATATTTGACGAAATAAATAGACACTTTTTGCGCAGTACTTATGTTTTATAGTCTAATTTAGTATCCTTGTATTGTATAATTATGCATTTTCAAGAAGGTATACTCTTGAATGGGAAAGAAAGAGTTTGTTAGGGTAAACAAAGCCCCATCGTACCCGCGTATAAAAATATGCACGGTCGAAAGAACACAAACTTTGGTTTACATGTATGTTGTTTGGACCTTCTTCATTCGAAATATTTTTAATTTTAATAAAATATAATTAATATTTTGAATGTTAAAATTGTAATAAACAACAACTTTAGCAAGTTTTCATTGCTATAGATCTGTGTTTGAACCAGCTCGAATTAATGTTTTGTTAATTTGAAAGTGATAAACTGAAAGTATTGGCTTTTTATAAAATATAATATTGAGGGGTATTTCCAACTTTTTATGCATGTTTATATACATTTAAAAAGTGATCAACTGAAAGTATTGACCTTTTATAAAATATCGCGATATAATGATTATATCGCGATAGTTTTTGAAAATATCGTGATATCTGTTTCTTGGTATATCGCCCAACTCTAATAGGATTTACCCTTTGTAGTAACAAAAAGCTGACTTACTTGTAACAGAGACTGGTATAGGATTTACCGCCTCCAGTATAACTTGTAAATTTTTTATTCAGATCTAATAACTGAGAAAACAAAAATAGAAATTGTTAATTACAGATTTTCTCAGCATTACACAGAATAACTTGATTTTCTTTTTTTGGAAACACCTGTAAATGTTTTTCTGTTTCATTTCTTGCAAACAGAAAAACAAATTGTTGGGTTTTTCGTACTGTTTGAACAAAAAGATCGTGTTCCAATTGTAAGACAAAAGGAAATCATTCTAAAAAATCCTGATGTCCCGGCTCAGTCAACACAATGAACCGAGAGTTCAAACCTCCTGATTAGCCAGCAAGTACCATACGTACTGAGCCACTGTGGATCCTAGACGGATAGGAGGATCCCCATTTACGATCCCTCCCTTAACACTCTTTGACAAGACATATAAGACATTGTAGCACAAATTAGAAATTTCCTCGATTCTGATTGGTCGAAAAGTGTGGTCGAATGGACAATAAATCCCCTCTGAATTATCAAGGCGAAAATCCCTAAATATTTGAGCTACAATATCGATAAACAAGTTCCTGTTACGTATTTATCGGGGGTTTATTGTCCATTTAACCATGCTTGAATCATTAGAACACGAGACGCGATAGCGTCGAGTTGTTCTAATGGATAATTCAAGCATGGTTAAATGGACAATAAACCCCCTCTAAATACGTAACAGGAAGTGTTTATCTCCTAATTGGCAGGCTCAAATTTTATAAACGATAGAATATATAGGAGGGATATGTAACATCGACTTACAGCATTCAGAACAGAGGGCATAAGAACATCAGGATATGTTACAACCACAGATACATATCTTGTTTGAGTGGGAAAATGTTTCGTAACCCACTTGAGCTCATTCTGAACTCGAGAATCTTGTGGAACCCACAGCTTCTCCTGGGCATCTGTCTCCTTGAATGTTTTCATACCAATACCACAGCATCCACATATAGCCACAGAGAAGAATATTGTTACCCATGGATGATATCCAATAAACAAACCAATTCTGGTAAATAAAAACAAGAGTGTAAAAATACCTCTAATAAATAATAATCAAAAAAAAGGTACAATTAAAAAGGAACGTCTTAATCTTGTTTCGTCTTTAGACTTCTGATTTTCCACATGAATTCTGAACAGCCACCAAAAGTTTGGCAAGTTAAATAAAGATTCAATGGACCATGGCTCGGTATGATTGGAAGATTCCTCCCTTATATCTGACAAGTCTGGGCCTCTTCTTTCCTCCAGAGCCCACAGGAAAGTAAATTATTCAAATGAAATTGAAGTGGGCGTTGATAAGATGACAGGTTCTGGCGGATTTGGAGGCACTACCCATATTAATCGCAACTGTGAATTCGTGCAGATTTGAGAGAATGTTGGTAAATCATATTGGACAACACAAGGCTCAGTTTTGTTTAAATAATTTGCTTGCTGTTGGAAGAAACCAGAGGACACACAGAAAACCCACAAGGCTGGACAGGCGACCCTACTCTTTATAACATACAACCAGGTAGTTGATTCAATGACAAACCTTATGGTACAGCGTGCATGTGCTAACCATTCAGCCATCCAACCCCCCTTACAAATTAGGACAACAGCTCACCTGAAAAATACAGTTTCTAAGACCCAAATTATTTTATTACTAATCTTCTTAAGGCAGGACATTTTATAAAATTTACCAGGTTTTCTCTGTAATTACCATTTTTCATCTTGTGACTTTAAATCATCTTGGCTACATGAAATTAAAAGAAATGCAGTTTATATTAACGCCCTACTGTTAGGGTTACCATACGTCCCGGTTTTACCGGGAAAGTCCCGGTTTTGGGGGTCCCTTTTGTCGTCCCGTCCCGAGGCTTCTCACGTGCCTAAATGTCCCGGTTTTCAAATCGGGTGTTTTTCAATTGAAAATAATAACACATAACATTTAATAACTATTGATTATTAATGTAAAAAAGTAGCGTTTGCTGCAAACACTCTTACTTCAACACGAAGGCACACCACTTCTGATCTAAATATAGTTCAGTAGTCAGTACACATACATTTGGCATACATCGGCGTTCGTAGATTAACCGAGGTGTTCCGAATGTGCATAAATATAAAAATTGACGTATGATCTTGGGTATAATTTTATTGGTTTCTCTGTTATAGTCCCGGCTAATGAACGGACCCTGTTCAATAGACACCGTATGTGTTACGGTCATCAGCAAAAATTCTACATTACTAACACGTGACAATCGAAATAATGCCTGTCAATGCCCATTCAACAACATATATTTTTAGTGTAACTACCGTCACAAAAATGGCTGAAAACGCATCTCCCGGCTTCTAGAAATGAAAAAAATTCTTGGGGGGCCATGCCCCCAAACCCCCCTAGTTAGTTCACGCCTTCGGCGCTCAATGATTCATGCCCCTGCGGGCGCTCCGTGCCGAGTTATCCTTTGGTCTTCGCATGAAAATATATGTCCCGGTTTCTTCTGTGACTAATCTGGTAACCCTACCTACTGTTCTGATTCAACAGGGCTAGGCCTAATGAGAACAGGTATGTGCCATGACAGGCGGTAGGGCCTATTTTTGACAGGCCTACTTGTCCTCAAGATAACTACCAAGTCCCCCAATAATTTCCAAACAAAGCTGGCAACATCCAGGCATCACATAAATACAATGGGCATGAAATAATATATTAATTGTCAACCACCTGTCCATCTCTGTATGTACGTACATGTATCATATCATCATGATCATGCTTGTTACAACATGAGTAAAATCCTAGGTCAGGTCTAGGATTTAGATAGATGTCTGTTAGGCCCTTTACCTTGACTATCTTTTCATCTCTTCAGTCGATCCTTCGTTCAAGATGACATCCACTTATAAAGTGAGTGAAGAGCGTGGTCCCTGTGTAAAACTTATCATTTTCATCATAGATAACAGCATTTCTTTCAGCGATCCGGCAATGTTTGTTTACTTCCGGTATAAAGTATGACTGGATTTTCCAGACATAAATCTGTTAAGGCATAGCCTCTGTCATCCAGAGCAGTTATTATACAGACAATATGAATTGGTGATTGTTTCGTCATAGGTCTCAACTATAACTTTAACCCTGGGCCCAATGCTTACTCTAACCTTACATACAATCTCACCCTATTTGTTTTTAAACGTCAAGTTGATATCTTGAAAAGTTAAGCTAAATATCTTGAAATAAAACCTTTTTAAGATTATCCGAGCTTTTACAGTCTTGTCTAACATTTTTAAATTTCAGCTTGAATTGAACTGAACCTTTTAAGATATTAGCCTAAAATTTTAAGATATTAAAGATATATTCTCACGAAAATATATATAGGGTAGTTATTTCCAATAAAAGTATGGCAAATTTGTTATATGGAAAGTAGAGACACACAATCTTACTATAAAAATACTGTGGGCAGGCACTGGGAAAACTCTCAGAGTAGGCTATATAAATTACTGTCAGCCCTACAGCTTGACTAAGGCATAGGCGTACGAGCCAGGGGGGGGGGGGCAGCTTCCCCCCCACCCCTAACTTTCGGGCAAGCCGACTTTTCGGGCAGACAGGTAAAGTGAGAAAAAAAAATTATTTAATTTTATACCGGCTGGAATAGCAGTAAAACGCGTTTGCGGTCGTCAAATATTCCAAAATTTTCTTGGGGGGGGGGGGGTCTATACAAGGTCAGCTCCGCTTCTTCGCCTCTCGAAGAAAACCGGCGCCGCTGTCTGTAAACCTGAATTTTTTTCGGTCATTTTTACTTTTGCTTCCCTAACTTCCCTAATAAAACACTGATTTTACTCTTCTTTTATTTGAATACCACGAATTTGTACTGAGTTGACTATGGATTAAAACATTTTGTTTGGAGTCACTCTACTTTGTGAGACATTTTTCGGGCATCAATTAGAATGCAGCTGCAACAGTCTGATTGGACGGAATGGGATTTCGGTTACAAAATCATTGGATACTTTTGGTGTTACAAACACGGGCTAGAATAGGCTAGCAGAATACGCATTTGCGGTGGTTAAATTTTCCAAATTTTCTCCGGGGGGGTGGGGGTGGGGGGTGAGGCTCCCATACCCCGCAACGATTGAATGGTTGTTTTGAATTAGGGTAAGCAGGTAGACTGTTGTGGACCAAATTGAAGCTGTTTTATTCACAGGCTGGAATAGCAGGAAGGCGCGTTTGCGGCAGTTGAATTTTCAAAAATTTTCCGTCTTCGTGGACTGTAAACGATTCATTGAAATTCGAGTTAACCACCTTAGTTGGCATGTCTTATCTAACTTTTTTTATCTGATAAACTATATTGAATGTTAAACCTGATATAATGCGTGATACAGTAGACAGGTGTCTAATGAGCTCCTTTGTCTTGAATACTTTAATAAACTCAGAACAGAAACGAATCGACAGTGAGGTCCAGGCAGGGCTAGGAGTTAGGTCCGGCCAGGACTGAGCGAAGGCCATGGGCGCCTTGGCACGAGACGGTACGAGACGACAGCTTCTGGAGTTAGCACACTCGTGCTAAGCCAAGCTAAGACATTCGACTCCCTCCATATAAGTTAGTTCTACGGTCGTTTAGATTATGATGTTTGTACCTAATATTGTAAGAAGCAGAATAAAAGTATTATTAGAAGTATATACCAGTGTTATCATCAAAGAAGTTGTTTTAAAGAACCAAATAGTGTCACAATTGTCCTTTAACATGTATGTGTCAATCCAACGGAGTGGGTAAATCAAAGTGAAAGAACATTCTTGCTACGTTGAATCTGACTGTAAAAAGTATTTTAATTTATTTAAAAAGTAACATGTCCTTTAGAAATAACTTGAGATGCAAGGATATCGACTCCAAACATTCAAAATCTTCTGCCCCACCCCCTATTAAAGAGTTTTTTTTATTCTTTACACATGCCCCTGTTAACGGACTGCAATTTAAAACCGTTGGTAAAAACAGGGGAATAAATAAATAAAATATATGTTTGATCGATACCCATCATACAGATACGTCACAGAATTGTTTCATGCCTGTCCAATGACATAAATTTCCCTCATAATACACTGTACTATTAGTCGGCTCGCTGCAGAATATATAGAAGGAAGTTAAACTCTCTTTCATTTCAATTATAAATACAATTATAGTGGTTGTTACTTAATTCTCGGTTTCTCAAGATGTTTATTTGTGTCAATGTTCCGGATATATGTTTCCTTTTTGATCTGTATATCAGTTTATTGAAGTATATAAGTAAATGTTATAGGATTAATGTTAATACCGGTATACATGCAGTGTATTACAGAATATATATAATTAGTCGTAACATTTAAAGATGCGTTCTCCCCCCCCCCCCCCTCTTGGCGCCTTTAATGTTGTTTGTAGCCCAAAATGGAAATTCTTGAATTCTGATTGGTCGACAAGCGGCGTCGAATGATATAATTTTTCAATAGAAGCGCCCGAATGCTACACGATCTCGGTCTCTCGTGATTTAAGCGGTATCAAATGGACAATAACAGTCGGTGTTTTTCTCCTAAATAAGTTATTTACATGCCTGATCCATAATCAACTCGATTGACTGGTGGTTGTCTGTCGTGTATTCAAACATTGTGTACTCATTTAATAATTTAATTTAAAAATGGAAATCACTTGGTTTACTATCGTACCTATAGCTTGACTCATACCACAATAATTTTCGTGACATATGTAATAAAAACTATCATAGCAAAGACTTGGTCCATATCACAATAATCTGCCTGCAATATTTAACATAAACCTGTTCCATTATCTATTTTTAAACTATTACAGCGAGAACTGTCATCGATTTATACAAATCTTACATAGTGCATCTTTAATCAGTTACCAAACCGAAAATTCAAATATAATATATTTTACACGGAAATTGAAAGGTAAATTTATCTTAAACCGGGGGCCCTGTAATTAATATCATGAACGGTTAGGTCTAAATATTAAGGCCACCTGCATATCTCGTCAAGGTCACGAGATGTAAACAGTGCTAGCAGTAATCCTAACCCTAACCCTAGACCTAACCTTAACCAACAAGCTCGTCAACACTCACGCGCCTTAACCATATTTATATCTCGCGACCTTGACAAAATCTGCAGGTGGCCATGATATTTAGACCCGACCACACATAAAGCCACAAGTCACTCATGCGGACAAGACTTGCATTAAACAATAAATGTATCAAATCAGAAACTTCTGGAAATGAATGCGATATAATAGAGCCCCCCCCCCCCCGACACACACACACTCCAAACATACCTACACACACAGACTACCTTCCCATATTTCAGGTACTTATGGACTAGACAAAAATTGGTTTATATGAGGTATAATATCCAATGCCCCCCTCCCCGACAGATACACGCGCCTATGATAGAGATATATTTCCGGTAAACATAGAAAAGGGAATATTTATAAAGATGTAAAACGCTATCAAAATTGGAATTTAAATGGATATAAATTATGGCTTGGTAAGACATTTTGACACCGTCAGTACTGCCACAACTAAATCTCCAAATGATAGAGATATATGTCAGGAGCATACAGAACGATAGGCTGGCACTGCCAGGCAGGATACGCCCACATTTTCGAGAGATGGATAGAGAACAAGCAATACAGAAAGTGATTGTAATATCATATGTGCAAATATCGAAATGTGCATTTCAGTAGGCTTCAAATTCGACTGGGGATCATGTTGCTAAGTGGGTAAGATGCTGGCTCGGTAGCCTTGAGGTTGGGTGTTTGATCCCTGCATTGGGTGACAAAGTTCATCTAGATTTTCTGGCGTGGTTTCCCCTTGTTAGTGATGAAGGATGGATGGCCTGACATGAACAGCTGTCAATTTTGGTTCGTTTTTCACGAAATTCGACCTCAACCTTCATTACGATGTAACGGTGATATAATCAAACGTTTTTTTAAATGGGATAATAATTCTGACCCCAGGGGGACCACAAGCTAAAAAAAGGTCATTTTTCGTACCATCAGTGGCCATAATTCAGGAAGTTACGATCCGATATGCACAAATATCGAAAGGAACTAAGATTGTTAAGTTGTAAACATGTGTTTCAAGTTTCATCAAAATTGAATGAAGATTGTGACCTCTACAGGGTTCACAACCTTGATATACCATATTTTTACACACTTATGGTGTGACAGTACACAACCTAGAAATGTGACTTTTCGTCAAAATCGGGGAAGGAACCAAGATATTTGGGTTATAACCATGCATTTCAAGTTTCATCAAAATCGAATTAACATTGTGACCTATACAGGGTCCACAACCATGATATGCCATTTTTTAACAGTATTCGCGTACAAGCGGCGGCCATTTTTTCAGTCAATTTTGGTCCGATTTTCACGAAATTCGACCTCAACCTTCATTACGATGTAACGGTGATATAATCAAACGGTTGTTTTAAATGGGATAATAATTCTGACCTCCAGAGGGACCACAAGCTAAAAATGGTCATTTTTCGGACAATCAGGGGCCATAATTCAGGAACTTACGATCGGATGGGCGCAAATATCGACAGGAACCAAGATCTGTGGGTTATAAACATGCATGTCAAGTTTCATCAAAATCGGTTCAAAATTGTGACCTGTATAGGGTCCACAACCTTGATATAACATATTTTCACACTAATCGCGTACAAACGGCGCCCATTTTGTCTGTCAATTTGGGTCTGATTTTCACGACATTCATATTCAGCCTTCATTACCATGTAACGGTGATATAGTCAAACGATATTTTAAATCGGATAATAATTAAATTAAATAATTAAATCCGATGGGCGCAAATATCGAAAGGAACCAAGATCTTGGGGTTATAAACATGCATGTCAAGTTTCATCACAATCGGTTCAAAATTGTGACCTCTATAGGGTCCACAACCTTGATATAACATATTTTCACACTATTCGTGTGCAAACGGCGGCCATTTTGTTTGTCAATTTTGGTCCGATTTTGAATTTGAACTCAACCTTCATTACCATGTAACGATGATATAATCAAACGGTTTTTTTTAAATCGGATAATAATTTTGACCTCCAGAGGCACCACAAGCAAAAAGGGGCGATTTTTCGGACAATCAGGGGCCATAATTCAGGAAGTTACGAACCGATGCGATGGGCGCAAATATTGAAAGGAACCAAGATCTTTGGGTTATAAACATACATGTCAAGTTTCATCAAAATTGTGACCTCTATAGGGTCCACAACCTTGATATAACATATTTTCACACTATTCGCGTACAAACGGCGGCCATTTTGTTTGTCAATTTTGGTCCGATTTTCACGAAATTTGAACTCAACCTTCATTACCATGTAACGGTGATATAATCAAACGGTTTTTTAAATCAGATAATAATTTTGACCTCCAGTGGCACAACAAGCTAAAAAGGGCAATTTTTCGGACAATCAGGGGCCATAATTCAGGAAGTTACGATCCGATGGGCGCAAATATCGAAAGGAACCAAGATTTTGGGGTTATAAACATGCATGTCAAGTTTCATCACAATTGGTTCAAAATTGTGACCTCTATAGGGTCCACAAGCTAAAAACATGATATTTCGTACAATCAGGGGCCATAATCCATGAAGTTCCGATCCGATACATGCCAATATCGAAAGGAACCGAGATCTTATGTGGATAAACCTATATTTCAAGTTTCGTCAAAATCGGATAAGAATTGTGACCTGTAGAGAGTCCACAAACAAATTGTGGACGGACGGACGGACGTCCAGACGGACAGGGGTGACGACATAATACGTCCACATGAAAATGTGGGCGTATAAAAAAGTAATACCTAACTGACTTGTCTCAACCCCGGGTATCGATCATTAAATTGGAACTCAATGAAACCTGTGAAGAGTTAGACATAGTTTTGTTTTCCAGTAGTGGTCCCCATTGTCAGTGGTGTTGTAGACAGAAAACCTGGCAAGGGATAACGTATAGTTCTTCTGATAGGACGAAAAACCGAGGTTCCTTGTACTTGTAAAAGATCCCTTGACAGTTGGAATTCGATATAAGCGTAGATCGTGGTGACGCTGTCCAGGAAAATTTCCCTCATACCACACTGTATGACGCGCACCCGCTTTGCTTATCCCAATGGCTGCCGAACTGTCCGAACAGTCAGACGTTAAACTCCATTTCGTTTCATTAGAGACATAATTGACTAATCGTACAACACTTGTTTTCTTGGAAACGCCCATATATATACCAGGATATATATTATAGTGTCTTGCATTATTATTGACTAGAGAAGATGAGAAGTTGAGTAAGTTGTTTTTTTTTATATATATGGAGTTTAACTTTTACGTTATTTCGGAACTAACATAATAATAAGGTATATCATTATTTCAATAATTCCCTTGCACGAGTATCGTCAACAGCTCATGAAGTTAGGTGGACGACCCTACGTCTTATAAAAGCGCACAAGTCTGTTTAATCCAGCCCTGAAGCCCGGGATCAAATACATGTCACTTTACTCGATAACTTTACTCGGCATGTCTTAAAGAGAGAGAGAGAAATGGGGTTTAACGTCCACTCGACACAACTAGGTCATTTCGGGACTAACATATGGGTTTTTTTTTTTAATTTTATTTCAATAATTCGCTTGCGCATAGGGGTCTTTAGCAGTGGGAGGAAACCGGAGTGCCCGGAGGAAACCCACGAGGTTGAGAAGGCGCCCCTATCTCCATGCCACATACGCTCACACCAGGGCTCGAAACCACAGCCGCAAGCCAGAGGTGACCGGCCAGCTAGAGCTCGAAGCGCGGCACTCTAGACCACTAGGCCATCCCAACCCCCCCGCATGTCTTAAAGGGCACATCTATTTTTTGTTTTAATATGTTTATATGTGCATGTTATATTGCATATTCCTGGAGCAATGGCCCGAGAAATCCCTCTCTGGCCATTGCTGGAATAGCGTCTGTTTCTTGAACTTATGCGGGAGTGTGTCTATTCTTTCCGTTCACTTAAGTACAGCAACATGACAGTCCTTCCTTCAATCTGGGTCTTCCCTAAAACTTTGGACAGTGATTTAAGGTATTAAAAACGGTGAAAGTATGTTCGTTTCCAAACAGTATTGTATAGATTTCATTCGACTGTCACGCAATTAGCTTTACTGCAGTATTCTGCTATGCACGGGTTAATTAGGCATAATAAAATCGTGAGCCATGACGTAACGTTATGTAAACATATTTATGATAATTTGTTCCAACATTGGCACTCGTTTTAAATGTAAAGCTTTTGTAGGGCAGCTAGTGATTGGTTGGTAGTCGGACTACTGACCAATCAAAATTTAAAACAACAATATCCACTCATAATAGCAGTGTGTAGTGGGATTACCTCTAATCAAACGAAACGTTGCGCGGAGTACGCTTATATTGCTATATCTTAATATAGGACGTTAAACCCCCTTTTATTTCATTTTTATTTTAATATATTGCAAAGCTAAGAATACTCATATTATCTTGTTTTCAATGTTGAAGATTTTGGATGATATTGAGTTAGAGACTTAGCTACTTATAAACAGGATTTAACGTCCACTCGGCACGAGACAGAGCGAAAGAGAGAGAGAGAGAGAGAGAAAGAGAGAGAGAGAGAGAGAGAGAGAGAGAGAGAGAGAGAGAGAGAGAGAGGGAGGGAGTTTAACGTCCACTCGACACAAACTAGGCCATTTCGGGACTAACATATGGTTTTATTTTATTTCAATAATTCGCTTGCTCGTAGGGGTTTTTAGCAGTGGGAGGAAACCGGACTGCCCGGAGGAAACCCACGAGGTTGAGAAGGCGCCCCTATCTCCATGCCACAGACGCTAACACCAGGGATCGAAACCACAGCCGCAAGCCAGAGGTGACAGGCCAGCTAGAGGTCGAAGCGCGGCACTCTAGACCACCAGCCCCCCCCCCACTCTGCACGAACTCGATTTAGTTTAACATAAGGTACAGCTTTACTTCAGGGCTTTTTAGCAGTGGAGGAAGAGATGGGGTTTAACGTCCACATAACACGAACTAGGCTATTTCTGGACCAACATGTTTTCAATTTCCTTCAAGAGTTTTTCGCAGTGGGGGAAGAGATGGGTTTTAACGTCCAAATATTACGAACTGTATGTTATTTGTAGAGTATGCATATTTTTAACTTTTATTTCAATAAGTAGAGAAACCAGAGATAACGCCTTGGACCCCACCCTGCTCAGCTACATATTTTTTTTCAATGTCTTGCATTAATGAAATTACATCATCATAAAGATTGACATCAAACGGTGTGTTGGATTTCTCATTATAAAAGGCCAATTTGTATGTGTGCCTATGTAATTTAGAGACGGTGATTGCATTATCTTGCTTTATTCGCCAGATGTGTTTGCATGCCTACGTAGTTTAGAGGCGGTGATGGCATCATACATTGCCAACTGTCAGGGTTTCTTAACAGGAGCCTGGCAAAGACCCTAATGCAAAAATTCATGGACCCGCCCATGCTTGTCACGCACAACTGTGGATCGATTCCACGCCATTGTACACAATGATAGACTTTAAAATCGCGGTAGACCTTATTCCACCGATCTCACCCATCAAGTTCATCAATAAATACCACTGAGTCTCATCCGGCGCCGTAACATTTGTCGTACGATAGGACAATAACAATCGACACAGTTTCTCTTATACACGTCCCTTGTCCTTAGACATAACGTTTGGTTAGACCATTAGTGGCAGGATGCGCAGGTGACGTTCTGAAATTAAATGAAATCATCGATACGTTTTTTCATTGAATATGGTAATGCCTTGCCTTAAACATTACAGCTTTCACATACTTTTCAATATACAAAGTTACGTCATAATCTTTCAAAAGACCAACTTCGCCAGAGAATAAATCATCGAATTCCTGTAATAAAGTAGATAAATCCGATAAGGACTGAACTGTAATATTTCATCTACATTCAAATTAAGGGCCCAGATTAACGATCTCCCCAGCAAAGTAGGTTCTTTACCATATAACTAACGGAAGAGAGTGTTTGTTTCTTGTTTTCAACAGTTTTTCACCAATAACATTCATACTATTCCCAGTATATGAGTTTAGTTAAAGTAACGATCGTTACCGTGTACAATTGGTCAAACTATCCCTTATTTATTACAGTACAACCTGCACCGGTGTCCAATTGAAAATTTAAAACTTTAGTATCAACCGTAACATTTACCAGTAACAGAGCGTGGCCACGACGTGAATGTACACGAACCAAAACATTCTGCTTTATCTCTCTCCTCGGAAAAACGGAAAGTTGCGTTGTTAAACTCGACATTCTTTGAAGACAAATCACTGGTACTTGAACACTGTAAAACGGATGCATCTCTCGTCGCAAATCATTGCGCAACAGTTATTGTATCACCGTTATCAAAAGTTAAACCCGTTTCTAATAGTGTGTGTGTGTGTGAGAGAGGGGGGGGAGACAGAGATGGGGTTTAACGTCCACTCGACACAAACCAGGTCATTTCGGGACGAACATATGGTTTAATTCTATTTCGATAATTCACTTGCGTGTAGCGGTCTTTAGCAGTGGGAGGAAACCGGAGGCCCCGGAGAAAACCCACGAGGCTGGACAGGCGACATTACTCCTTGTCACGTACAACCGTGGATTCGAAACCACGTCAGTTGACTCAATGACAGGCTTTATGATATAGCGCGCACGTGCTAACCATTCGGCCATCCACCCCTCCCAGTTTCTAATAAACGTCTACGCTGGATACGTTAAACACGAACTTTATTTGACAACATATGCAGCAACAGACATATGGATAATTAAGTTTTAACTTCCTCGGAACACGAAACTATCTCTTGAAGAATATACCGCTGCAATAGTTGGGATATATGTAATAATCAATGGGATTTAAGAACAAATAAATTATATTAACTTTTTTTTAAAAATAGTTACAGAACCACGTCCTAAACCTTAAAACAAGAACTAATATATACATTTAATTGTTAATATACCTGATTGAGTTAAAGGGGTAAATATGTTGCAGGAATTGAATAATGCGAATTCTGGTCGCAGCTCATGGTCCCGAACTTCTTATCAAATGTCCATGTTAATTTTTGTATATTTCTGCATCACATAATGTCTGGAAGCAACCTGATCAAACCTGATTAATGGAAATCAGATATTCCATTTTTTAAAATAAAATTTATGCAGATCCTGATTTAAATCAATGTAAATTTACAATGTTATCAGGTGTTCTTAAATCAAATTTCTTTGATTTCTGATTGATATAGTTCACATTAGCGGCAATTACTCTTGAGCTAATAGTCGAATATTTTAGATCGAACAGGTATTAAGTTTAATTCGAACTTAGCTGAATACCTTGGGGATCTAGCGGGTATCAAGATTAATTAGAACATAGCTGAATATTTGGGGATCTAGCATCTAGCAGGGATAAACTTTAACCTGTGTAGAGTTTTGTTCATATTCATTAACAGACTGTTGTTCTTTAGACTCTAAGCGTTTTCTTAAAGTTAAAGTAATAGTGCTTTGATTGCATTTTTTTTGAAAAGTATCGACCTAATGCACATTAATATGCAGGGGCGGTCGGACAAAAAATGAAATTAAAATAATTTTTGTCCAATTCGTGAAAAAAAACTTTTTCTGCAAAACATTATATAGGGGGGGGGGGGGGTATTGGACCGGCCATAAGGAGCGATGATAATCATGTTGTATGTGGCCGGTGACTTTAACGGGCCGTCACGCCACACTGGAGTCTGGGCTGGTATAATAGATTTTCTGAGCCGGGTGTGCTGGGTGTGGGTCGGAATTGGGAATCCTGCTATGGGGATTCCGAATTTCATCCGAAAATTTCATCGGATTCACCCGACACTGTCGCCCGCAAATTTACTAAATTATTCGATTTATGAGAGATATTATTTGACAGAGATTATAATCAGATGTGCCACCAAATCGCATATTTGGGGTTCATTTTTCAAATTTTCCCGGGGGGGGGGGCGAACCACCGTCCAGACTCCGCGGTCAGTAAAAGGGGCCGCTCCGACACGGGAGCCCGGGCCGGTTCCAAGCACCATTACGCCCCTGTCAATAGATTGCTTGTTGAGCATTTAACTAACAAAACTTAATCAAAATACCAACGGCTTATTAAATCGGATTTAAAGAGCGGTCCGTCAATTTGGATTGGCTTAGGTCATTTCAGCTCAGGCGAACTATAATGCATTTGTCCTTACACTCAGCCAAACCAATAATTCAAAATTTACACCCGACTATATCATTTGTAATCGTTTGTTCTTTTTACACTCAGCATCGCCATTAAGTCACAATTTACATCACATCAAATTTATATAGCATAGTTTTTATCTCACAATGTTAAGAGAAACTGTAACACATTCGAGTACATTTTCCGGTTAATTAGGAGGTTTTCCGATTCGTAGATATCTATCTACAACAACGAATGACAAGATAATTACTATATATATACTGAGTGAGAGAGAGAGAAATGGGGTTTAACGTCCACTCAACACAAACTAGGTCATTTCGGGACTAACATATGGTTTAATTTTATTTCAATAATTCGCTTGCGCGTAGGAGTGTTTAGCAGTGGGAGGAAACCAGAGTGCCCGGAGGAAACCCACGAGGTTGAGAAGGCGCCCCTATCTCCATGCCACATACGCTCACACCAGGGCTCGAAACCACAGCCGCAAGCCAGAGGTGACCGGCCAGCTAGACGTCGAAGCGCGGCACTCTAGTCTACTAGGCCATCCCAACCCCCCCATATACTGAGTGAATATGTTGTAGTAATAGGGTCGTGTCCAATAATTTGAGCAGTGGGCACCGGGTGTGGGGCAAGGTGGAGACAAGTTTGGCGCGAGGCCTGGGGGATTATCCGACAGTAATAGGGGCGTGTCGAGGATTTTGAGCAGTGGGAGCCGGGGGTGGGAAAAGCTGGCGATAAGTTTGGCGCGAGTCCTGGGGGATTATCTGACAATTTGATAAAAAGTTCTGAGACATTTCTACTTGTTTGAGTGAATACATTAGAGTGGAGTGAGGCCATAAACGGCTGCATTACTTCCCAAATTCTTCTTAGTTAGTCTCCAATCGACGCAAACTAAGAGAGGAAATCAGAATTGACTCAATTACAGATTTTGTGATATAACGCGCACTACACTAAGTCGCATATATAATATTTTTATTTGCCAACTTGTTAACAATTTTATTAAGGATACATTATAGGAGATTAGATAAAGAGTTGACAGTTCTCACTATAATATTTAAAATCAAATAATGTCAAGGGAATTTGCTGAAAATTTCAGTCAAATTGATCCACTCTGAACCGAGAATTTAGCGATTGAATCGGTACGATAAAAATCCAATCCAGTAAATATCCCAGGCTAGCGATGACAACGAGAGTTGATTATGGCCTGGATAACATTTCAGGCCTAAAGAAAGAACTGCAATAGGCAGATTTAGCTCTTGCATAATGCGTGTTTGAATAAGTTTATCGCTTTCTACAGTATTGCATTGTATTTTGTTGACTGTGGGATGATTTGTCTCTGTGATTAAACCACCGGGGGTGATGTGTTCTATCCGGGTATTGGTTTAGAATTTCCATTTCGATTTTGCGACGTTGTTCCACTTTGTTAGCGGTGAAGAAAGGGCGGACTGGCAAAGAAAAGTGTCTCGTCGTTGGGATAGGACGGACGAAAAACAGAGCTCCCGGGTACACGTGGGCGTGCACGTAAAAAGAACCATGGGCAGTTGGAATTTGAATTAAGAGAAGTCTGTAGTGCCTCTGTTCAGAAAGTATGTCCGCTTTAAGTATTATGATATACCAATTGTCATAGTATAAATATATGCTATTTTACTCCCTTCTTTAAAACGACATTAAATATTATAATAACGAAATTTATATTGCGCAACAATTCATCCCACTTGGGGATGCTCTAGGCGCATGAAAGTGTTCACATGGGATTAATTATAGTGACAAAACATCCAGGTTTTCACACTTGATTTGAAGATGGACAATGTTTCACATTTTCGAATTGAAGGTGGTAGCGAATTCCACAGAGTTGATGCATTATATTGAAAAGTCCTTGAACCAAATTTCTTCATCTTATAAACTGGGACATCTAACAATAATTTACTCTCAGGGCTGGCTGACCGAGTTGAGGTTAAATTTATCGATTAGCTGTGTGTCATCAGCATAAAAGTGGTGCTGGATGTTATAACTATCGATGAGGTTTCCAAGGGATTTTGTATACAGTGTAAATAAAAGGGGTCCCAATACTGAACCTTGAGGTACCCACAGGATAACTGCACTTGCTTTGATGAAGAGTTATTAATGTCAACATACTGGTATCGACTGGTAAGATATGAGCCGAACCACTGTAGCGAAGATCCTGCTATTCCGTAGCCAGTCTTCAGTCGGTCAAGTAGATTGCTATGGTCGATTGTGTCGAAGGCAGCCGATATATTAAGGGCTAGCACGCTGATACTACCTGAATCGACAGATGATTTTAAAGCGTCGATGACACAAACCAAAGCTGTTTCAGTGCTATGTGCGGGGCGGTAGGCTGACTGAAAAAAAGTCTGGGCTGGTCAAGGTAGACAATTAGTTGCTGCTTGACAACCTTCTCTAGAATCTTTGAGAGGAATGTTGGATTAGATACAGGGCTGTAATTTGTCAACAGCTGTGGGTCAAGCGTAGACTTCTTAATTAAGGGCTTAACAACTGCCGTTTTGAAGGTAAGTGGTACCGTTCCCGATTGCAGACTTTTATTGACGATTTTAGTGAGAACTGGTAAAATAGTATCAAAGATACTTAGCAGGAAGTGCGTGGGTATGGTATCTAATGAGCGTGATGTAGGTTTGGACTGAATAATTATTTTTTTTCTTGGGCTGCTCTGGCTGTACAGATTGGAAACCATTGAACTGTGTTGAAACTATGGGTTGTTCAGTACGGTTAATAGATGGAGAACGAAGACCATCACGAATTTTGAATATTTTGTCTTTGAAATAATCATTGAATTCTTGAGCCACAGTACTGTCTTCGCCATCGGGAAGTATCACCTTGTTTTCTGTACCCAGAAGTTTATTCAGGGTAGAGAACAACACCTTTGGATTAGAAGCACAGTTAGATATTTTTGTGTTGTAGTAATTTGATTTGGCATTTGAAACACATTTCTGAAAATCTTTACAAATTTGCATATAAATTTGTTTATGCACAGTCAGCCCAGTCTTGTGCCACTTCCGTTCCACTTGTGGGCGCTTTTGTTTGATGTCTTGTACTGATTCATCATACCATGGAGTATTCAGTGAGCGGCTAATGGCCGAATCGGGGCGTGTTTTGCTACGAGATCAGAAATGGTTGAGTTGAATGAATCAACCATACCAATATACAAGTGATGCAGGCTGTGTCAGTTTTATGGAAGACCAAATAGATCTTTATTCAGAGAGAGAGAGAGAGAGAGAGAGAGAGAGAGAGACATACAGAGAAAGAGAGAGAGATGGGTTTTAACGTACAAACTATGTCATTTTGGGACTAACATATGGTTTAATTTCATTTCAATAGTACCCGAAGAAAAGCCACGAGGCTGGATAGGCCACGTACTCTTTATTCAGTGTTTTAATTCTTAGTTCTTAATTCATAGTCTTTAATTTTTATTTCTTTATTTGTTGTAGTATTCCGACATTTGTACACTAAAATTAACATTTATATCTTAAAATCAATATTTGATTTAGACATCGGACATTTTAATTTGATTGCAGTGTAATATAAAACAAATTTAAAGTGTCAAAATGCGTACCTTTATAAGACATTTGTGATATCTGTTCATATACTGCTGGGAAGTATGTGTTTTATTTGCTACAAAAATGTAGATTATTTTTTGCCATATTCAAATTTACATATCTTGATTAAAAAGAATTTTGAATGGCACAAACCTGTATTAAATGAGGTATATGTGTGTGGGCAGGCACGGATACATAGGGGGGCGCATCCTGCGGCGCACGCTCCATCTATTTTTTTGCGGTGGCGAACAATTTTTAGCTCCATATATTCTCGCGGGAAAGGAGAACAAAAACAGTTTAGGTTGGAAATCGTAATTTACAGTACTAGTATGAAATTAGTCCTTGTGGGCATTTTTGTCCACTCAAAAGTCATGGGTCGGGCTTCGCACTGTGCAGCACGCCCCCCTTTCTGAAAATCCTGGATCCGCACCTGGTGTGTGTGTGTGTGTGGGTGTGGGTGGGGTGGGGGTTAATGTCAAAATACGGACCACAACACGAAATGCTAGATATCGGGACGCATACCTCCAAAAAGAAGATCCATATATCTTTACAAAATTGTAAAATGTTTTCTGACATATTCATATTTACGTTCCTTGTCAAATTGTAAAAATATATATAGTTTGGATTGTCTCAACTCTATCTATTATTAGTGAGAGGGTGTAATGCACAACCGGGAGGTATTTTTCTGTAGTTCTTTGAATAGTTAATTCCTGGCACAGTCATCGTTGGCCGAGCGAGTTTTCTTTTTGCATCCTTGTTGATTCCCCATTATTGTATGGCGACTTCTGCTTACATCGCCAAAATGTTCCGGTTCGATGAATTTCAAGAACTGTTTTTGTAACATGTTTTTGTAGACAAGTTTTGCAAGATTTGTATTTGGAAATCTGTTGTTCGAGATTTGTTTTTCGTTGTATGTCTATGATGAAATGTGAATGGGGGTGAAGTGTTTGATTTTCTAAAATAAGTTCTATCTTTATATTAAAATACAATCAAATTAAACAAAAATACAATTTATAAACCCGATATGACAAATGTCTTATTTATAAAACAAATACACGTATTATACAACTGTCGAAATACGACATCAAATGAAGAAATGCAATCTAATTAAAATACAGATTTATATTTCGTTTCGTTTTTTATACTTTCGATGGCCTACGCTTCACCTAATGTAGTAAAAAGACAAGTAAAACGAAATTTTGAACTATAAAAATTAAACGAAATAGGATCTATATTTTAATCATATTGAAATAAATGAGAATTAAAAATTAAGTACATTAGATAAAGAGCTCTTTGGTCTTCCATTTTTAGCGCATAACGGATATATTCTACTAACACACGGATGTATCTGTTACACAAATTTAAATCACTGCACTACTAGCCGATGTAGTAGGTAAGTTGGGAGGTTATTTGTTGCCTTTTTGTTCAATTATTTACACATATTAATGCGGTTTTTAAATTTTTTAAGAATTTGCACATATTAATGTTGTTTTTAAATTAAGTCTGGCGTGAGTACGAGTGGTAAGAAATACCAATAGTGTTATCTATTATATATATGTCTACCATCCACATAATTGTATCATTGGCGTGATAAAGACGAGAGCTTCCTCATCATAATAAACTAAAAAATAATCTATAAATTGTACCTTGTATAAATATGTTCAATTATTAAATGCCTTATTAAGAAGTTACATAAAGTAATGATATTTTTCTAATATGTCATAACAATAGTTTTAACGAAAATCGTAGAAGGATCAATTGAACCCGGGCGCCTTCAAATTAGAAAGCTTTTGTTTGAGTGGCGTTTAGTACAAATAACATTGGTTTATTTTTATAAGTATGTCATAATCATAGTTTTAAGTAAAACTGTAGAAGTAACAATTAAAGATACATTATGGGAGATTAGATAAAGAGTTGGCAGTTCGCACTATAATAGTTAACAAGTAGATAATATAAAGGTAATTTGCTGAAAATTTCAGTCGAATTGATCCTCTATGAGCCGAGAACTAAGCGGTTGAAATTTTTGCCTAGCCTCGATCATCATTACTAAAGTTAGTTAGATAAACAGCATAGTCTCGATTATCCATTTTTTTAAAATTTAATTATCACCTGGATCTTTTCTACGACTGATCATCATATCAATGGCGTATAATTTGCCAGCTTGGATTCAATCGGAATTAAAATAAGACCATTAAAAGTTTTTTTACGAACATTTATAGATAGCAGTGGCTTATTTACATCATCTGTTTAGATTATCGAATGTTGCACAATGTCCATAATATATTTGTAAGGTGTGTCATTGAGTCAACTGGCGTGATTTCGATTCGCCAGTAGTGCGTGACAAGGAGTATGGTTGCCTGTCTATCTTCGTTGGTTTTCTCCGGGTCATCCGGGTTCCTACCACTGGTAAAGACCCCTGTACTACGGAAATAAAATTGGACAATATGTTAGTCCCGAAATGACCTGTGTCGAGTGGACGAAAAGAAAGAGCGCTTTGAAGCTTGACAAACAATTATAATTTTCATGTTTTATATAATAATAGATATGAAAGGGCGGATATAGGAATTTTAAAAGGGTCGGGTGCAAATTAGATGTTTTAACACTTTTTGTCGAGGAAAAACCGATTTCCAGAGGTGTAGTTTTACTTCCATAAACTATGTGGAAACGTCAATTATTCGAGGCAAAGCGATAAAAAAAGAGCTCTATACTTTTATTCGAATTCTTTGAAGCTTCATATACAAAAATTATTTTTACATTAAATTTTGTATAATATTTTGTTAATTGTGCCCTTTGATATTTAATAACATTTTACATAATATTTTGGCCAATCAGTAGTATTGCATAATTTCTTTTGCATCACAAGGCCGAGCGCAATTTTCTTAGTTGTGGTATATAAACGAAGACATCCAAATAATTGTTCGATGACCAAAGCCATTTTTTTAGTCGTACTTAAGATCCTCACAAACCGGACAAAAACCTAAAATAATTGCGCTAAGAAAGATAACTAATTACAGAATAAATTATTGAGGATAATATCATATACAGTGTTAATACCTATATCTGCGTCTGTGTGTGTGTGTATATGGGTTGGGACGAATGGTTAATGCGTCAAAGTTTATCCCTGCGTCTGTGTGTGTGGTGGGGGGGGGGTGCGTGTGGGTGTGTGTGTGTGTGTGTGTGTGTAGGGGGGACTAATGGTTAATCCATCACGTGGCGTGGTGTCGATTCCCCGGTTGTACATGACAAGGTGTAGGGTTGCCTGTCTGGCCTCATGGGTTTTCTCCGGGTCCTGTGGTTTCCTCCTACTCTTAAAGTCCTCTACGCGCTAGCGAATTAACGAAATGAAATTGGACCATGTTAGTACTGAAATGACCTAGTTTGTGTCGAGTGGACGTTAAACCCCATTTCCCCGTCTTTTGCGATTAAGCTTTTAGTCAGTTGGAATTTGAAAGAAGACTTGGGCGTAGGAAATATTTCAACCACAAACAGATAAAAATAGATACAAGTTAATGGGTACCAGATAAAGATCATTTTGTAAACATTTACTGCTAATCCTAATCCTAATCTTAATCTTAATCCTATAGGGCGTCCACATTTTATAGAGGACACGGTGATGTTACAAGTTCATGTATACAATAATATTATGATTATTCATAGACATCCAATGCTAATCCCAATGTTCAGTTCCGAAAGGTGTCCCCATTGCAGTAAAGACATACACATTCCCTGTCAGCTCCTTCAAAACGAGAAGATATTGCTTATTGAAAAGAGCGAACACTGTTTATATTAAACCTATTTCTTTTTTCAGGGCTGGAAAATGTTGTTCAGTTTTATAATTATATCATCTTTAATACATAGTATTTTGGGTATGTATGGTATATACAATTATAATAGTATTTTAGGTATGGATGGTATATAGTATTATGGTATGACAGTATTTTAGGTATGCATGGTATATACAATTATAATATTATTTCTGGAATGAATGACATGTATGGTATATACAATTATAATAGTATGTTAGGTGTGTATGTTGTATACAATTATAATAGTATGTTAGGAGAGAAATCATTTTTATACTGGTGTAGGATCACTTTGTGATGTAATTGCATTGATGTAAGGCATTTTTTTTTCATGTAGCCGAGCAGGGGGGGGGGGGATCCGTCCCTGTATGTGTGATATACTAGTGAATAAATCATACTAGTATTATTTATGTGTACGAACATGATACGTCATGATACAAATTAACCCAGTTTCGTTTTAAAAACGCCACTCATTATTGCACGTCTATACGAATTTGAAACTATTTAGATTCACAGGATATGCTGTTGTTGGACTGACATTGCTTTCTAAAGTCATACAAACTGTTGATATATCGTTCATGATTTGAGTTATGTATTTTATTTCCCAACAGCGAATCGTTCTGCGATACGTAAAGGAAATGTATATATTATTATTGTTGATATATACAAAAGTAGATACAATACCGTGGTAGCTCTAATTATCCTACACATGCATATATGGCGAACAATGATATTACAGTACTTTATGTATGTAGATACTAACTGTAGATCCCGCGACGGTAGTAACTATCCTATACTATCATGTATCTATTAATATTGTTATATTTATAGTTCTATCCCACACAAGCATGTATGGCTATGCTAATACACATAATAATATATTATAATATTGTTATATTTACAGTTCTATCCTATACTGGCATGCATGTTGTATAATAATGTATCTATTAATATTGTTATATTTATAGCACTAGATACATGTAGAAATGCTATAACTGACTGCAGATTCTGTGGCAGCACTTATTATCCTAGACAATCATACTATTTACAGAACTGTATGCGATCATGTGGTGTTTGTACAGGTAAAGATATCATTCTTTAAATTCATTGCAAATATCAGTTCTGATTGGCTGAGTTGGCCAGTGGAAAGTGTAAATTAATTAACAACCAAAGATCTCACTTCTATATAATTTTGTGAACCACTAATTTCTCTGGATCAAATGGCTGAATATACATGTATATGTGTAGATATTTTACTCGTATTTATGACTGTTTCTTTAAAGCTGAACTCCGGTTACAAAAATACCGAAATAATTAAATAAAAAAAAGTTAACGCCCTCAAGCCGCCATACTTGTATTCAATTTGTGAAATAAATATGGCGGACATTGAGGCTTATGACCTGGAAAGGTTAACCGATCTCACTTCCAGTTTGTTTCTTTTCAGCCAGCTATACACATCCGGCGTTATTCACCGATTCACATCCGCACGCTTCACTGATTGTTCTATTTTTCCCAACACAGTATACCAAATTATTGAAGATTGCAAAATGTCTGATCATAATCATTTACAGTCTTACCTGATCAGACATTTTGAAACCTTCAATAATTCGTTATATTGTGTTGGGAACAATCAGTGAAGCGTATTAGAGAATCGATATTTCACACACTATTTCTTTTTGTTAGTTTGTTTAAGGCAATGTCTCCAATTTTGTAAAATCATAAACTAATTGCTGTTTTACATATTATTTACAGATTTAAACGTTGCTCTAAATAATCCGACCGAACAGAGTTCTACCTATTCTGATTCTCGAGCTGGATATGATGAATCACTGTCACTTTCATCTAATGCTGTGGATGGTGATACTGATGATGACTGGGATAATGGACACTGTACACATACACGTAATGATAGACCTAGTTGGTGGTGTGTTGATCTACAACAGATATATAATAATCTTTATATTAGACTATTTAACAGAGATGTTAGTAAGTGTATTCAATCACTGACTATATATGGTCTATGTTCCCTTTTTACACAATCGAATATACAGATTGTGTATTACAGCATGCTGCAGTGGGTTGGGTGGTCGAACGGTTTAGTGCGTGGTCTCTACATCATACGGTCTGATATCGCTACAAGTATCATGATGTCAATAATGTTATTGTATACTTATAGAGGCCTATAACTACCAGGCCTAATTTCTACTTTTCGCCCCTTCAAAACACGAAAGTAGAAAAGTAGAAGTCACGACAAAATGTAAGGCGAAAGCACGATATGTAAGCCAAAATGAACTCGAAAATAGGAAATTAAGAAATAATACACTGAGATAATAGTGCCTCTCGTTATTTCCTAATTTCTTATTTTCGACTTGCATTTTGGCTTGTATACCGTCTTGGCGACTTTCGACTGAGTCATATTTTTGTATTTATTGATGTCTGTAATAAGGCGACAACACCCAAACCAAGCCATAATACAACGCGAAAATAGGAAATTAAGAAATAAACACATGCGCTGTTAGCGACCTCGTTATTTCTTAATTTCTTATTTTCGACTTTTCGTCTCGGAGGTTGTACATGTAGTAGTCCCTACTTTCCAGATCACACTTGAATACGTACAATCGGGTTTCACACTGGCCTTCATTTGTTTTCGCCAAAATGGATAAAACATTTTACTCCAAAAAAATAATCATATTTTTTCTCCTCCAACTGGAATATTTAATCTGCAAAAAATGTCTGATATAAAAAACAAAACAAACTTACGACAATTTAATTTATTATGTAAGTCTATTATAAGACAATTATCACGTACCGGTATATATACAATATACAACTTATACCATGCGTTGGGTGATCTAGTAGTTTAACGCGTGCGCGTGATATCACGAGATCTTTCATTGATTCTAGTGGCGTAGTTTCTATTCCTCGCATAAACAAGGGAATAATGTAAGCTACGTGAAGTTAGCCCGTTGTTCGTTGTTCGTTGTTCAGTATTCGCGAATAACGAACAACGAGCCAGTTTGTTGTTCGGTATTCGCGAATAACGAACAACGAGCTGGTTTGTTGTTCGGTATTCGCGAATAACGAACAACGAGCTGGTTTGTTGTTCGGTATTCACTAGATTTGGAATTAGTAATGTAATAAAAGATTTTTTGCAGGGAACACGCCGCAGGCGGGTTTTTATAAGCCTAACTGGATTATAAAGCTTCAAAATTCTTGGAAACAGATTCTCACAACTTCTCTTTCTTCTGACTTCTGGGAAATAGATTCTAACAACTTCTCTTTCTATCCGAAGAAAGAGCTGTTACATATTGGCGAATAACGAACAACGAGCCAGTTTGTTGTTCGGTATTGGCGAATAACGAACAACGAGCTGGTTTGTTGTTCGGTATTGGCGAATACCGAACAACGAGCTGGTTTGTTGTTCAGTATTCACCGTATATGGAATTATTAATATAATAAAGGTACTTTTGTAAGGAACAAGCCACAGGCGGGTTTTTATGAGCTTAAATAGACGATAAAACTTCAAACTTCTGGGAAATACATTTTAACAACTTCTCTTTCTATCCGAAGAAAGAGCTGTTACATATTGGCGAATAACGAACAACGAGCCAGTTTGTTGTTCGGTATTGGCGAATAACGAACAACGAGCTGGTTTGTTGTTCGGTATTCACCGTATATGGAATTAGTAATATAATAAAGGTACTTTTGTAGGGAACATGCCACAGGCGGGTTTTTATGAGCTTAAATAGACAATTAAACTTCAAACTTCTGGGAAATAGATTCTAACAACTTCTCTTTCTATCCGAAGAAAGAGCTGTTACATATTGGCGAATAACGAACAACGAGCCAGTTTGTTGTTCGGTATTCGCGAATAACGAACAACGAGCTGGTTTGTTGTTCGGTATTCACGAATACCGAACAACGAGCTGGTTTGTTGTTCGGTATTGGCGAATAACGAACAACGAGCTGGTTTGTTGTTCGGTATTCACCGTATATGGAATAAGTAATATAATAAAGGTACTTTTGTAGGGAACACGCCACAGGTGGGTTTTAATGAGCTTAAATAGACAATAAAACTTCAGGCTTCTGGGAAATAGATTTTAACAACTTCTCTTTCTATCCGAAGAAAGAGCTGTTACATATTGGCGAATACCGAACAACGAGCCAGTTTGTTGTTCGGTACTCGCGAATACCAAACAACGAGCTGGTTTGTTGTTCGGTATTCACCGTATATGGAATAAGTAATATAATAAAGGTACTTTTGTAGGGAACACGCTACAGGCGGGTTTTAATGAGCTTAAATAGACAATAAAACTTAAAACTTCTGGGAAATACATTTTAACATCTTCTCTTTCTATCCGAAGAAAGATCTGTTACATATTGGCGAATAACGAACAACGAGCCAGTTTGTTGTTCGGTATTCGCCAATAACGAACAACGAGCTGGTTTGTTGTTCGGTATTCACGAATACCGAATAACGAGCTGGTTTGTTGTTCGGTATTCACCGTATATGGAATTATTAATATAATAAAGGTACTTTTGTAAGGAACACGCCACAGGCGGGTTTTTATGAGCTTAAATAGACGATAAAACTTCAAACTTCTGGGAAATAGATTCTAACAACTTCTCTTTCTATCCGAAGAAAGAGCTGTTACACATTGGCGAATAACGAACAACGAGCCAGTTTGTTGTTCGGTATTGGCGAATAACGAACAACGAGCTGGTTTGTTGTTCGGTATTCACCGTATATGGAATTAGTAATATAATAAAGGTACTTTTGTAGGGAACACGCCACAGGCGGGTTTCTGTGAGCTTAAATAGACAATAAAACTTCAAACTTCTGTGAAATAGATTCTAACAACTTTTCTTTCTATCCAAAGAAAGAGCTGTTACATATTGGCGAATAACGAACAACGAGCCAGTTTGTTGTTCGGTATTCGCGAATAACGAACAACGAGCTGGTTTGTTGTTCGGTATTCACGAATACCGAACAACGAGCTGGTTTGTTGTTCGGTATTGGCGAATAACGAACAACGAGCTGGTTTGTTGTTCGGTATTCACCGTATATGGAATAAGTAATATAATAAAGGTACTTTTGTAGGGAACACGCCACAGGCGGGTTTTAATGAGCTTAAATAGAAAATAAAACTTCAGGCTTCTGGGAAATAGATTTTAACAACTTCTCTTTCTATCCGAAGAAAGAGCTGTTACATATTGGCGAATACCGAACAACGAGCTGGTTTGTTGTTCGGTATTCACCGTATATGGAATAAGTAATATAATAAAGGTACTTTTGTAGGGAACACGCCACAGGCGGGTTTTCATGAGCTTAAATAGACAATAAAACTTAAAACTTCTGGGAAATACATTTTAACAACTTCTCTTTCCATCCGAAGAAAGATCTGTTACATATTGGTGAATAACGAACAACGAGCCAGTTTGTTGTTCGGTATTCGCGAATAACGAACAACGAGCTGGTTTGTTGTTCGGTATTCACGAATACCGAACAACGAGCTGGTTTGTTGTTCGGTATTGGCGAATAACGAACAACGAGCTGGTTTGTTGTTCGGTATTCACCGTATATGGAATAAGTAATATAATAAAGGTACTTTTGTAGGGAACACGCCACAGGCGGGTTTTAATGAGCTTAAATAGACAATAAAACTTCAGGCTTCTGGGAAATAGATTTTAACAACTTCTCTTTCTATCCGAAGAAAGAGCTGTTACATATTGGCGAATACCGAACAACGAGCTGGTTTGTTGTTCGGTATTCACCGTATATGGAATTATTAATATAATAAAGGTACTTTTGTAAGGAACAAGCCACAGGCGGGTTTTTATGAGCTTAAATAGACGATAAAACTTCAAACTTCTGGGAAATACATTTTAACAACTTCTCTTTCTATCCGAAGAAAGAGCTGTTACATATTGGCGAATACCGAACAACGAGCTGGTTTGTTGTTCGGTATTCACCGTATATGGAATTATTAATATAATAAAGGTACTTTTGTAAGGAACAAGCCACAGGCGGGTTTTTATGAGCTTAAATAGACGATAAAACTTCAAACTTCTGGGAAATACATTTTAACAACTTCTCTTTCTATCCGAAGAAAGAGCTGTTACATATTGGCGAATAACGAACAACGAGCCAGTTTGTTGTTCGGTATTGGCGAATAACGAACAACGAGCTGGTTTGTTGTTCGGTATTCACCGTATATGGAATTAGTAATATAATAAAGGTACTTTTGTAGGGAACATGCCACAGGCGGGTTTTTATGAGCTTAAATAGACAATTAAACTTCAAACTTCTGGGAAATAGATTCTAACAACTTCTCTTCCTATCCGAAGAAAGAGCTGTTACATATTGGCGAATAACGAACAACGAGCCAGTTTGTTGTTCGGTATTCGCGAATAACGAACAACGAGCTGGTTTGTTGTTCGGTATTCACGAATACCGAACAACGAGCTGGTTTGTTGTTCGGTATTGGCGAATAACGAACAACGAGCTGGTTTGTTGTTCGGTATTCACCGTATATGGAATAAGTAATATAATAAAGGTACTTTTGTAGGGAACACGCCACAGGCGGGTTTTAATGAGCTTAAATAGACAATAAAACTTCAGGCTTCTGGGAAATAGATTTTAAAAACTTCTCTTTCTATCCGAAGAAAGAGCTGTTACATATTGGCGAATACCGAACAACGAGCCAGTTTGTTGTTCGGTATTCGCGAATACCGAACAACGAGCTGGTTTGTTGTTCGGTATTCACCGTATATGGAATAAGTAATATAATAAAGGTACTTTTGTAGGGAACACGCTACAGGCGGGTTTTAATGAGCTTAAATAGACAATAAAACTTAAAACTTCTGGGAAATACATTTTAACAACTTCTCTTTCTATCCGAAGAAAGATCTGTTACATATTGGTGAATAACGAACAACGAGCCAGTTTGTTGTTCGGTATTCGCGAATAACGAACAACGAGCTGGTTTGTTGTTCGGTATTCACGAATACCGAACAACGAGCTGGTTTGTTGTTCGGTATTGGCGAATAACGAACAACGAGCTGGTTTGTTGTTCGGTATTCACCGTATATGGAATAAGTAATATAATAAAGGTACTTTTGTAGGGAACACGCCACAGGCGGGTTTTAATGAGCTTAAATAGACAATAAAACTTCAGGCTTCTGGGAAATAGATTTTAACAACTTCTCTTTCTATCCGAAGAAAGAGCTGTTACATATTGGCGAATACCGAACAACGAGCTGGTTTGTTGTTCGGTATTCACCGTATATGGAATTATTAATATAATAAAGGTACTTTTGTAAGGAACAAGCCACAGGCGGGTTTTTATGAGCTTAAATAGACGATAAAACTTCAAACTTCTGGGAAATACATTTTAACAACTTCTCTTTCTATCCGAAGAAAGAGCTGTTACATATTGGCGAATAACGAACAACGAGCCAGTTTGTTGTTCGGTATTGGCGAATAACGAACAACGAGCTGGTTTGTTGTTCGATATTCACCGTATATGGAATTAGTAATATAATAAAGGTACTTTTGTAGGGAACATGCCACAGGCGGGTTTTTATGAGCTTAAATAGACAATTAAACTTCAAACTTCTGGGAAATAGATTCTAACAACTTCTCTTTCTATCCGAAGAAAGAGCTGTTACATATTGGCGAATAACGAACAACGAGCCAGTTTGTTGTTCGGTATTCGCGAATAACGAACAACGAGCTGGTTTGTTGTTCGGTATTCACGAATACCGAACAACGAGCTGGTTTGTTGTTCGGTATTGGCGAATAACGAACAACGAGCTGGTTTGTTGTTCGGTATTCACCGTATATGGAATAAGTAATATAATAAAGGTACTTTTGTAGGGAACACGCCACAGGCGGGTTTTAATGAGCTTAAATAGACAATAAAACTTCAGGCTTCTGGGAAATAGATTTTAAAAACTTCTCTTTCTATCCGAAGAAAGAGCTGTTACATATTGGCGAATACCGAACAACGAGCCAGTTTGTTGTTCGATATTCGCGAATACCGAACAACGAGCTGGTTTGTTGTTCGGTATTCACCGTATATGGAATAAGTAATATAATAAAGGTACTTTTGTAGGGAACACGCTACAGGCGGGTTTTAATGAGCTTAAATAGACAATAAAACTTAAAACTTCTGGGAAATACATTTTAACATCTTCTCTTTCTATCCGAAGAAAGATCTGTTACATATTGGCGAATAACGAACAACGAGCCAGTTTGTTGTTCGGTATTCGCCAATAACGAACAACGAGCTGGTTTGTTGTTCGGTATTCACGAATACCGAACAACGAGCTGGTTTGTTGTTCGGTATTCACCGTATATGGAATTATTAATATAATAAAGGTACTTTTGTAAGGAACACGCCACAGGCGGGTTTTTATGAGCTTAAATAGACGATAAAACTTCAAACTTCTGGGAAATAGATTCTAACAACTTCTCTTTCTATACTTCTCTTTCTGTTGTTGTTCGGTATTCACCAGATATGGAATTAGTAATAAAATAAATGAACTTTTTTTTGGGGGGGGGGGGGGAATACGCCGGGAGTGGGTTTTTATGAGCCTTACTGGATTACAAAACTACAAACTCTTGGGAAATAGATTCTTCTAACAACTTCTCTTTCTATCCGAAGAAAGAGCTGTAACGAACAACAAGCCAGTTTGTTGTTCGGTGTTCTTGAATAACGAATAGCGAGCTTTTTTGTTGTTCGTTATAATTCATCAGATATGGAATTAGGAATTTTCAAAAGGACCATTTGTAGGGAATACGACGGTGGTGGTTTTTATGAGCCTATTAGGATCTAAAACGTCAAAGTCATTAGAAATGTATTCTATCAAGCTGACTTTTGTATGCATAAAATTGTACCTTGTGTTACTAAATGCCAATGGTTTGTTGTTGATCAGATTTAGACTCGCGAATAAAGCATCCGGAACTAGTTTGTATTTTATTTTTGGCGAAAGCAACTACAAACTAGTTTGTGGTTTGTTATGCAGCAGATATAGAATTAGTCCAATACTATTCAAAAAAAGTAGGGGATATTTGATTTTGGGGGCATAATACTAAAATATGCAAATGACTACGAAAAAAGTCACTATAGAACCTAACAGAAGAATCATTTCCAGTTACGTGTGACGCCCAAACGCACCAATAGCTACCGCATGGAATGCAGGTGATGCTTGGGATCATCATGGGGGTCCAACCCAAGATTTGCACGACTCTGACTTTGAATGTTACAGTCATTGTGGCATTGAATTCCAGGGTGTAAAAATCAGTTTAATTGTTTTAGTGACCAGAAAACAAATTTTGATATGCGTCGGCTTACCCAAAATGAAAGGTTACGTGCACTTGGCATGCTACAGATCGGCACAACACAGGCGGTTGTGGCGCGGACGATGAATGTTTCTCAGTCTGTCATAAGCAGGCTATAGTCCAGATACCGTGATACACAATCTGTACAGGATAGACCACGCTCAGGTCGACCAAGGGCGACAACTCATGCCCAGGATCGATTTATCCGTATCTTGGCCTTGAGAAATCGTGTCATCACAGCAAATCAGATCAGCACTCGTCTTCAAACAGACACTGGTGTGAGAGTGAGTGGCCAGACGATTCGGAATCGACTGCATAGGGGTCACCTTCGCGCCCGACGTCCTCGCGTGATCCCTTGTTTGAGAGATCATCACATTCAGGCAAGACCGCGTTGGTGTAGGGATCGTCAACACTGGGATAATCGACGCTGGAGCAATGTGATGTTTTCAGATGAGTCAAGGTTCACTGTTGATTTTTTGGACAGACGTAGGAGGGCGTGGCGTCGTCGAAACGAGCGCTTCCAAGACGTTAACGTCATCAGACATGATCGATTTGGGGGTGGTTCTGTTATGGTGTGGGGAGGCATCACTGTTGCTGGAAGAACGGCTTTACATGTTGTTGCAGGGCGTGTTACAGGCCAGTACTACGGGGACAATATCTTGGCACTCCATGTTGTGACGTTTGCACGACGTCATGGCCGCCGTTTCATCTTCCAGGATGACAACGCAAGATGTCACAAGGCCAGGATCGTTACAGGTTACCTCCAACAACAGAACATCACCACATTACCTTGGCCAGCACTGAGTCCCGACCTCTCCCCCATCGAGCATGTCTGGGACTGTCTGCTGCGTTGCAACAGGAATGGGACAATCTGGACCAAAATGACCTTAGACGTCTCATTAGCATTAGGAGTATGCCACGTCGGATCAATGCTTGTTTGGCAAACAGAGGAGGATTTACCGGTTACTGACTTTGTTGTGATGCTGTGGTAACTTTGCTGTTTGACCCCGGGTATCATTTTACCCTTATAATGGTCAGTCTGTGCCTTACTTAGTCTAACAATCATTTGGAATAAATCGATGAATGTGAACTTCATTTCATTTTGTCATTTGTTTCTTCGTCAGTTTCATTGGGTGACTTTAATAACACTTAAAAATCAAATATCCCCTACTTTTTTTGAATAGTATATATATACTATAGAGGTTATTTAGATTCTCTGTTTAATGTATTGATGTCATTACGTACAAATGAGTAAAAGCTAGATTTGGATTATGTTCATCTAAGATTCAAATCGACCAATGGCTTCACAATCTGGTAAATCCAAATATGGTATCCAATGATTAAGAAAAGTGGAGACGCTTCATTCTTCCACTCCTCTTTGGTACCTGTTTGAATCCAGGGTTGCGCCTGCATAATACCGTTGCTGTATAAAGTATTCGTTGTAACCTATAAAGATACTTTGAATTTAAAAAGGAGTTTGAAATTTATATACAACGTGAAGTGAAGGCCTTCCCGGACATATAACAGAGTCGCCTTAAAGATTCGACTGCCGTGATACTGGTGAAGTGTCACCAAAGTGTCGCATCGTCTATTTCGGTGTTTTTTTTGTGCCGTGACGAAGGATAGCAACCACGCAACAGGGTAGGAAATGCCACGGTTTATATTAGTCATTAGTTCGTGGTTCGTTATTCGCGATTTTTCTACCTGAATAACAAGCTGTTTCTTAATTTTTAATTACGAACCACAAACGTAGCCAATTTACATGTAGGATATTCTTTAAATGCCATTTAGTAATTTGAACATAGTCAAATTACATTTAGGACTTTAATATGGAATACATCATTTGTGGCGTGACAAGAGTTCGGAAGATAGACTCTAACATGATGTCTTCTAAATCAAGAAATATTGGAGGGTTCACTCTTTTGTAAAATTATATATAATAAAAGATAAAGATACTCTTATAAATTAGTTTTTATGACATTGATTTTGAGATTGATATAAGTTATAAAATACGAGTTTAATGTATATTTCACATTCCACAAAACCAGTAATGTCAATTGTTGGGGGTTAAACACAATGATTAATCTTTCGCAATAATTAAATGTTCTAATAAACCATTTTCTGGTGGTGTGCCAATTGGCATAATTTCAGGATCGTCCAATCCGTTATAAAAATACCAGTTAACTCCACGTCTAAAGTATGATATGAAATGTCCTTTCAAACACACTGTATAACCAAATATTTCATATCTGAAAGAAATGACAAAACATAACAGAAGAATTACTTTCACTGAAAATTTACATTTAACAATGCAAAACACTGTTAACTCTTCTGTGCATATAAATGGTGAATTGTCTGATCATTTGCATGTATAGATTACTTTGTGGGTGTTATTAAAAGTCGGAAGAAGTATATAGACTTAGTCTTTTCTCAATCAATAAAAGCTATTAATTGGTCAACTTTATTGGTGTTTAACGTTCTCTTCCACTCTAATTCATATCACAGACCACTTAAAACATTTAAATGTCGAAGCCCCATCGTTCCGGGGACTTTATATTTAGAGGTTACTTTACATTTATACTTACACGTCGCCGAACAATTCAACAGACATGGGCATATTACTGTAACTGAAGTCAAACATTTGAGCTAACAACGAAACTGAAAGAATCAGTAATGGTGGTTGGTCATTTTTAAACTGCAATTCAACAGACCGTCGAATGCCTGTACATGTACGGCCTCCTAAAATATTAAACATTGAATATTTATATTGTAGAATTTATCTATTGACAATGATAATTATCTGTAATTTAATACAGAACTTTGAACTCTCTTCCCAAAATCATTTTTTCGGGTTTATGTATACAGGTCCAAATATAGAACCCCATCATGCCCTTTATTCTGCTACTTTTACGCGGTTTTTTAGAAACTATTTTATGTTACATTTTGCACCAAAAAATATTTTAAAAAAGCAATAACTGTTAAACACATAATAAATGGACCTAAAATATCATCTGTGTTTACAATGAATGATGTATTGTTTCATAAACATTTCTCTATTCATTTATATTGGTATGGGTCTTGACTATAAATACTTATTTGTATAAACATTTAATAAATACCTTCAGGGTTGTTACATTTCCGATCTTTTCCATTCTGCCACTGATTTATGCTGTCTTGTAGACTTGTGAATGTATCTTCTTCGCAACTGAAACATAGAACGTCAAAGTCGCCATTATTTATTTTGAACTGCAGTTATATTTTGTATATTAAGGAATTCATATCTTTACTCAAAATTTGGTCTCTTGGAATTATAAACAACTTATACAGGTCACAATTCTATGGAATACAATTACTGCTTATTACTGAGCGACGTTTCGACTAGGCTTCTGCCATTGAAACAGTTTATAAACAACTTGTTCTACATCTTAATCTGATATTAATCGAACTGATGGCATGCCAGCTCCGCACTTGGCCAAGTTAATAAATCATGAGGTCTGTCATTGAGTCAACTGAAGTGGTTTCGATTCCCCGTATGTACGTGGCAAGAGTAGTTGGCCTGTCCAACCTCGTGGGTTTTCTCCGAGTCCCCCACCCCCCACTGAGTTAAGAAAACAGAATTTGAAAAAATTAAAGAGTTGAACAATGAGGCTGATACCCCCGTCGAATCTCATAAAGTTCTCCTAAACACTTTGAACCGCAAATACGCATAGACTTGTAAAACTCAAAGGTTAAAGTCATTAGTCAAGTAAGCTCAATTAGAAGCAGAGTTATTGTTTCCCAAATTGTGTGAGAGACAGACAGACAGACGGGTAGACGGACTCATTTTAATAGTCACTCGTCGAAAAGGGGGGGGGGGACAGAACAATTATTAATGATCTGATAATTATTACATATTAATAGTAATGTAACCTCTCGAGATTGAAAACGTTGCCAAACTTGACATTATCTCGTATATATAGCGATAATTATAATATGAGTCTGAAATAAAAACAAATCATACCCTAGAATAATTTCTCCTGTAGATTCCATTATTTCTTTATTATAACATCGTCGTTTAGAACACATACGCCGTCTTGATATTTGTTGGATTTCCACATAGTATTTCACGAACTTTTCCGCTTCCGAACCCCATATATTCCAATGTTGACCTGGTGGCTGCCCAAGATATCTAGTTATCCATACATTGCGACCGTCTCGCCATTGCCCTGCTGCAAATAAATCACGAATTTCTAACAACGTTTTGCATAATTCAAACTCTGTATGTTCTTTAAACCAATCGCATATATTTGGTTTCTTCGTGAGTTCATAAACAAGGATTAACAAATTATCAATTGGGCAGGTGTTTGTTAGATCAATTGTTTGACCTAGGATTATTACCCTTCCTCCCCAATGTAAAGCTGATTCACCATGTTTTGTAACCCTGACACGCTTCTTAGGTTTTGGGCTTTTTGTGGGAGATTTCAAGTATACTCCTTTTTTCCTCTTCTGTTTTCCGCCCCATTTTTCCTCTGCGCTGTAATAAGTATTTAATTTTTCACGTCGTTTATTACTTGCTTTGGTGTAATTGTTCATGTAGTACTCGTTTATTCTCCCCTTTATATTTTCATACAGTAATAAAATAAATCGACCTGGGGTTAGCCTCATATTACCTTTTAGAATATCCAGTTTTACTATACGCATCCATAACTCTGCGGGGGAATTTGTATCATGGGTTATGTTTTCGGTGAATAACAGTCCTGTCCAAAGAGGTACTAAATGCATATAGGTTTTAAGTATGTAGCTCACTGTTTCCGGGGAATAATATGGATTTGTAATGTCAGCGTTATTGTTATCTGTAATACTGTGATTAATATTAGTATAGAGGCAGTTGAAATGGGCAGAAAATAAGGACATTGGTTTCTCTTGCGAATCTTCCGTTTCAAGAATGTCACAATAATTTTCATCTGGTTCTAATACACCAATGCCAACAACCAAATTGTCCAAAATACATCTGGCCTCGTTAAAATTTGGATGATCTGATTCGTTTTTGCACAGTAACAATATACACAAATTTGTAAATACACCATCAATTTCTTTTAATGTTGTAGAATTTATGATTTTACCAAATACATATAAAATAAACCTTTTTAAACTTTTATCCTCTGTATGTGTGGAAACATGTTTTGCTACCCTATGCAATATATGCGCAGAACATATATGTATTATGGTTGTATTTTCAAGAGTATGATTGTTGACATGATAATTCCAAACTTTGTTTAAGTAATGTTGCAAGGATTCATTATTGAAGGCTAACAATATCCCGTGTATAAAGGGCCAGCTGAAGTCTATTTCAATTCGTTGTATAGTTGCTCCATTTGGATATAACAAACGAAAATCCCTGTTTAATGTCATCAGAAAAGTGGTGACGTCAACAGTGTTGTGGCTGTTCGTGATCATTTCTGCTACTGGTAGGGGAGGAAATCCGGTTTTACCTTTTATTAGTAGTGGATAATAAAATACTCTTTTCTGCTGATTTGGAATTTTTCTTACTACTTCCCCCGTGGCATCAAAATATAAAACTCCCGATCCTGTTCTGCAATGTTCATGTAAGATACGAAGTTGCTGTTCGGTGTACATGTATACTTTAAATGGGAATAACGACAAACTCTGAATCTTGCCTTTGATATGCTCAGCTTCTTCGGTCTTATCAAAAATTTGCTTTTGTATGGCAAGTTCATTAAAAACATCTGTATGAAGTCTTTCTGATAGTCTTGCTTCAGAAGCCAATTTGCGAAAGACATCTTTTGTGCCAAAATTACTTTTATTTCCTACCGTTATTACATCACTTGGCACTGAACCCAAATGTTTGTAGAAGGCAGAAGATGATCCACAAGCCAAGGCTTCTTTAGCGGCATCTTTTCGTCTTTCACGAGCGATTGGTCGTCCCTTAAATATGCCAGTCTCATGTTTAATCTCATGTATATTGTTTTCTACAACTGCTTTAACTTTGGAAGACCTGCCTGGTTTTGGGCCCTTTTTTATTGTAAATTTATACTTGCAACAATTATTAAATTTGCATACTGCCGCTCCCGTAAAAAATCGAACCTTTGTCTTTCGCGACTGTAACCTTTTCACTCTGTTTAATTTATAAGACAGTGGACAGTATGGATTGTATTCTTGCACCTTTTGTGAAAATAGATCTGTCCAATTTCCCCCAAGACGCCTTTCACCTCTTTGGTTACTAACTATTTCTATTGACTCCCAATCGCCAGGTGTAAGTTCAAACTTGAAAGAGGAATCAATAGAGTAAGACTTTTGATGGCTATTTGACTCTTCTTGCAGATTAATTTTTGTGTTATGGTCGTTGTTGTTTAAATCTTCATTATTTGTAGGATTGTTATTTTCATCGGAGTTGCAATCATCTGCTGTTGGGATGTAATCTGAACCGGATGATAATGCACAATCTTCGTTACATGGATCATTTTCATCGACGAACAGTTCGTCCGACATAATTGTGTAACTCATTATACTAATGTAGTTGTAAATCAAAGTATTTATTATTATTCCTTTAGGTCATAATTCAGATTGACTTAAATTAATCGACTTATATCGATGGAAACTATGAAGTTCGTTTTGAAGGGAGATAACTCTAAACTAGTGGTTTTGTACAGTGGAATAATTTGCAAATGGTTTAAAACTAAAATTGTAAATCGTAGTTTATATAAAATAAATAAAATGTATAGTCATTGTTGTATTGTCAATGAAGACATTTAAATGTAGGCCTAATAATATAAAATTTACTGTTGTCCATTAGCAGACCTATGAATAATAGTATGTCAATGTATAAAGCGCTAAATCCACTAAACGTGAGTTGGGATGGCCTAGTGGTCTAGAGTGCCGCGCTTCGACCTCTAGCTGGCCAGTCACCTCTGGCTTGCGGCTGTGGTTTCGAGCCCTGGTGTGAGCGTATGTGGCATGGAGATACGGGCGCCTTCTCAACCTCGTGGGTTTCCTCCGGGAACCCCGGTTTCCTCCCACTGCTAAAGACCCCTACGTGCAAGAGAATTATTAAAATAAAATTAAACCATGTGTCAGTCCCATATGTTAGACCGGAATGCGGGAATAACAAAATACAAACTAATTTGTGGTAAGTTATTGGCCAATATAAAACAATTCAATTAGGCTCATATATATTCCCAGAGTATACCCTATCAAAACGCCTTTATTATATTATTTAGATAATGTAATTCCATAATATAATATCAATATAATAATATGATTCGCCAATACCGAACAACAAACATGCTCGTTGTTCGTTATTCGCCAATATGAAACAGGTCGTTCTTCGGAGAGAAAGAAAAATTGTTAGAATCTATTTCCCAGAAGTTTGAAGTTTTATTGTCTATTTAAGCTCTTAAAAACTCGCCTGTAGCGTGTAACAGCTCTTTCTTCGGATAGAAAGAGAAGTTGTTAGAATCTATTTCACAGTTTGAAGGTTTAATGCCTATTTAAGCTCATAAAAACCCGTCGTGGCGTGTTCCCTACAAAAGTACCTTTATTATATTACTAATTCCATATACGGTGAATACCGATCAACAAACCAGCTCGTTGTTCGTTATTCGCCAATACCGAACAACAAACTGGCTCGTTGTTCGTTATTCGCCAATGTGTAACAGCTCTTTCTTCGGATAGAAAGAGAAGTTGTTAGAATCTATTTCCCAGAAGTCTGAAGTTTTATCGTCTATTTAAGCTCATAAAAACCCGCCTGTGGCGTGTTCCTTACAAAAGTACCTTTATTATATTAATAATTCCATATACGGTGAATACCGAACAACAAACCAGCTCGTTGTTCGGTATTCGTGAATACCGAACAACAAACCCGCTCGTTGTTCGTTATTCGCGAATACCGAACAACAAACTGGCTCGTTGTTCGTTTTTCGCCAATATGTAACAGCACTTTCTTCGGATAGAACGAGAAGTTGTTAGAATCTCTTTCCCAGAAGTTTGAAGTTTAATTGTCTATTTAAGCTCATACAAACCCGCCTGTGGCGTGTTCCCTACAAAAGTACCTTTATTATATTACTAATTCCATATACGATGAATACCGAACAACAAACCAGCTCGTTGTTCGTTATTCGCCAATACCGAACAACAACCTGGCTCGTTGTTCGTTATTCGCCAATGTGTAACAGCTCTTTCTTCGGATAGAAAGAGAAGTTGTTAGAATCTATTTCCCAGAAGTTTGAAGTTTTATCGTCTATTTAAGCTCATGAAAACCCGCCTGTGACGTGTTCCCTACAAAAGTACCTTTATTATATTACTAATTCCATATACGGTGAATACCGAACAACAAACCAGCTCGTTGTTCGTTATTCGCCAATACCGAACAACAAACTGGCTCGTTGTTCGTTGTTCGCCAATATGTAACAGCTCTTTCTTCGGATAGAAAGATAAGTTGTTAGAATCTATTTCCCAGATGTTTGAAGTTTTATTGCCCATTTAAGCTCATAAAAACCCGTCGTGGCGTGTTCCCTACAAAAGTACCTTTATTATATTACTAATTCCATATACGGTGAATACCGAACAACAAACCAGCTCGTTGTTCGTTATTCGCCAATACCGAACAACAAACTGGCTCGTTGTTCGTTATTCGCCAATATGTAACAGCTCTTTCTTCGGATAGAAAGAGAAGTTTTTAGAATCTATTTCCCAGAAGTTTGAAGTTTTATTGTCTATTTAAGCTCATAAAAACTCGCCTGTGGCGTGTCCCCTACAAAAGTACCTTTTTTATATTACTAATTCCATATACGGTGAATACCGAACAACAAACCAGCTCGTTGTTCGGTATTGGCGAATACCGAACAACAAACCAGCTCGTTGTTCGTTATTCGCCAATACCGAACAACAAACTGGCTCGTTGTTCGTTATTCGCCAATGTGTAACAGCTCTTTCTTCGGATAGAAAGAGAAGTTGTTAGAATCTATTTCCCAGAAGTTTGAAGTTTTATCGTCTATTTAAGCTCATAAAAACCCACCTGTGGCGTGTTCCTTACAAAAGTACCTTTATTATATTATTAATTCCATATACGATGAATACCGAACAACAAACCAGCTCGTTGTTCGTTATTCGCCAATACCGAACAACAAACTGGCTCGTTGTTCGTTATTCGCCAATGTGTAACAGCTCTTTCTTCGGATAGAAAGAGAAGTTGTTAGAATCTATTTCCCAGAAGTTTGAAGTTTTATCGTCTATTTAAGCCCATGAAAACCCGCCTGTGGCGTGTTCCCTACAAAAGTACCTTTATTATATTACTAATTCCATATACGGTGAATACCGAACAACAAACCAGCTCGTTGTTCGTTATTCGCGAATACCGAACAACAAACTGGCTCGTTGTTCGTTTTTCGCCAATATGTAACAGCTCTTTCTTCGGATAGAAAGAGAAGTTGTTAGAATCTATTTCCCAGAAGTTTGAAGTTTTATTGTCTATTTAAGCTCATAAAAACCCGCCTGTGGCGTGTTCCCTACAAAAGTACCTTTATTATATTACTAATTCCATATACGATGAATACCGAACAACAAACCAGCTCGTTGTTCGTTATTCGCCAATACCGAACAACAAACTGGCTCGTTGTTCGTTATTCGCCAATGTGTAACAGCTCTTTCTTCGGATAGAAAGAGAAGTTGTTAGAATCTATTTCCCAGAAGTTTGAAGTTTTATCGTCTATTTAAGCTCATGAAAACCCACCTGTGGCGTGTTCCTTACAAAAGTACCTTTATTATATTAATAATTCCATATACGGTGAATACCGAACAACAAACCAGCTCGTTGTTCGTTATTCGCCAATACCGAACAACAAACTGGCTCGTTGTTCGTTATTCGCCAATATGTATCAGCTCTTTCTTCGGATAGAAAGTGAAGTTGTTAGAATCTATTTCCCAGAAGTTTGAAGTTTTATCGTCTATTTAAGCTCATGAAAACCCGCCTGTGGCGTGTTGCTTACAAAAATGCCTTTATTATATTAATAATTCCATATACGGTGAATACCGAACAACAAACCAGCTCGTTGTTCGTTATTCGCGAATACCGAACAACAAACTGGCTCGTTGTTCGTTATTCACCAATATGTAACAGATCTTTCTTCGGATAGAAAGAGAAGTTGTTAAAATGTATTTCCCAGAAGTTTTAAGTTTTATTGTCTATTTAAGCTCATTAAAACCCGCCTGTGGCGTGTTCCCTACAAAAGTACCTTTATTATATTACTTATTCCATATACGGTGAATACCGAACAACAAACCAGCTCGTTGTTCGGTATTCGCGAATACCGAACAACAAACTGGCTCGTTGTTCGTTATTCGCCAATATGTAACAGCTCTTTCTTTGGATAGAAAGAGAAGTTGTTACAATCTATTTCCCAGAAGTTTGAAGTTTTAGTGTTTATTTAAGCACATAAAACCCGCCTGTGGCGTGTTCCCTACAAAAGTACCTTTATTATATTACTAATTCCATATACGGTGAATACCGAACAACAAACCAGCTCGTTGTTCGTTATTCGCCAATACCGAACAACAAACTGGCTCGTTGTTCGTTATTCGCCAATGTGTAACAGCTCTTTCTTCGGATAGAAAGAATATTTGTTAGAATCTATTTCCCAGAAGTTTGAAGTTTTATCGTCTATTTAAGCTCATGAAAACCCACCTGTGGCGTGTTCCTTACAAAAGTACCTTTATTATATTACTAATCCCATATACGGTGAATACCGAACAACAAACCAGCTCGTTGTTCGGTATTGGCGAATACCGAACAACAAACCAGCTCGTTGTTCGTTATTCGCCAATACCGAACAACAAACTGGCTCGTTGTTCGTTATTCGCCAATGTGTAACAGCTCTTTCTTCGGATAGAAAGAGAAGTTGTTAGAATCTATTTCCCAGAAGTTTGAAGTTTTATCGTCTATTTAAGCTCATAAAAACCCACCTGTGGCGTGTTCCTTACAAAAGTACCTTTATTATATTATTAATTCCATATACGATGAATACCGAACAACAAACCAGCTCGTTGTTCGTTATTCGCCAATACCGAACAACAAACTGGCTCGTTGTTCGTTATTCGCCAATGTGTAACAGCTCTTTCTTCGGATAGAAAGAGAAGTTGTTAGAATCTATTTCCCAGAAGTTTGAAGTTTTATCGTCTATTTAAGCCCATGAAAACCCGCCTGTGGCGTGTTCCCTACAAAAGTACCTTTATTATATTACTAATTCCATATACGGTGAATACCGAACAACAAACCAGCTCGTTGTTCGTTATTCGCGAATACCGAACAACAAACTGGCTCGTTGTTCGTTTTTCGCCAATATGTAACAGCTCTTTCTTCGGATAGAAAGAGAAGTTGTTAGAATCTATTTCCCAGAAGTTTGAAGTTTTATTGTCTATTTAAGCTCATAAAAACCCGCCTGTGGCGTGTTCCCTACAAAAGTACCTTTATTATATTACTAATTCCATATACGATGAATACCGAACAACAAACCAGCTCGTTGTTCGTTATTCGCCAATACCGAACAACAAACTGGCTCGTTGTTCGTTATTCGCCAATGTGTAACAGCTCTTTCTTCGGATAGAAAGAGAAGTTGTTAGAATCTATTTCCCAGAAGTTTGAAGTTTTATCGTCTATTTAAGCTCATGAAAACCCACCTGTGGCGTGTTCCTTACAAAAGTACCTTTATTATATTAATAATTCCATATACGGTGAATACCGAACAACAAACCAGCTCGTTGTTCGTTATTCGCCAATACCGAACAACAAACTGGCTCGTTGTTCGTTATTCGCCAATATGTATCAGCTCTTTCTTCGGATAGAAAGTGAAGTTGTTAGAATCTATTTCCCAGAAGTTTGAAGTTTTATCGTCTATTTAAGCTCATGAAAACCCGCCTGTGGCGTGTTGCTTACAAAAATGCCTTTATTATATTAATAATTCCATATACGGTGAATACCGAACAACAAACCAGCTCGTTGTTCGTTATTCGCGAATACCGAACAACAAACTGGCTCGTTGTTCGTTATTCACCAATATGTAACAGATCTTTCTTCGGATAGAAAGAGAAGTTGTTAAAATGTATTTCCCAGAAGTTTTAAGTTTTATTGTCTATTTAAGCTCATTAAAACCCGCCTGTGGCGTGTTCCCTACAAAAGTACCTTTATTATATTACTTATTCCATATACGGTGAATACCGAACAACAAACCAGCTCGTTGTTCGGTATTCGCGAATACCGAACAACAAACTGGCTCGTTGTTCGTTATTCGCCAATATGTAACAGCTCTTTCTTTGGATAGAAAGAGAAGTTGTTACAATCTATTTCCCAGAAGTTTGAAGTTTTAGTGTTTATTTAAGCACATAAAACCCGCCTGTGGCGTGTTCCCTACAAAAGTACCTTTATTATATTACTAATTCCATATACGGTGAATACCGAACAACAAACCAGCTCGTTGTTCGTTATTCGCCAATACCGAACAACAAACTGGCTCGTTGTTCGTTATTCGCCAATGTGTAACAGCTCTTTCTTCGGATAGAAAGAATATTTGTTAGAATCTATTTCCCAGAAGTTTGAAGTTTAATTGTCTATTTAAGCTCATAAAAACACGCCTGTGGCGTGTTCCCTACAAAAGTACCTTTATTATATTACTAATCCCATATACGGTGAATACCGAACAACAAACCAGCTCGTTGTTCGGTATTCGCCAATACCGAACAACAAACTGGCTCGTTGTTCGTTATTCGCCAATATGTAACAGCTCTTTCTTCGGATAGAAAGAGAAGTTGTTAGAATCTATTTCCCAGAAGTCAGAAGAAAGAGAAGTTGTGAGAATCTATTTCCAAGAATTTTGAAGCTTTATAATCCAGTTAGGCTTATAAAAACCCGCCCGCGGCGTGTTCCCCTGCAAAAAATCTTTTATTACATTACTAATTCCAAATCTAGTGAATACCGAACAACAAACCAGCTCGTTGTTAGTTATTCGCGAATACCGAACAACAAACCAGCTCGTTGTTCGTTATTCGCGAATACCGAACAACAAACCAGCTCGTTGTTCGTTATTCGCGAATACCGAACAACAAACTGGCTCGTTGTTCGTTATTCGCGAATACCGAACAACGAACAACGAACAACGGGCTAACTTCACGTCGCCAATAATGTATAATAATGTATGATTTAATTTTATGTTGATAATTCGCTTCTGCCTAGTGGTCTGTAAACGTAAATTTAAGAGAAAGAGAGAGAGAGAGAGAGAAAGAGAGAGAGAGAGAGAGAGAGAGAGAGAGGGGGGGGGGGGTCACTCGACGCCCACTAAATCATTTCGAGACTTACATGTGATTCAATATCTATTTCAAAAATTCGCTTGCACTTGTGTGTCTGTATAAGTGTAGGGATGGGTCTTTAAACGTAAATTTAAGAGAGAGAGAGGGCGGGGGGCGGGGTCACTCGACGCCCACTAAATCATTTCGAGACTAACATGTGATTCAATAATTATTTCAATAATTTGCTTGCACTTGTGTGTCTGTATGAGTGTAGGGACGGGGATGGATGGCCAAATGGTTGTACGTCACAAGGAGTAGGGTTGCCTGTCCAACCTCGTGGGTTTTCTCCGAGTTCCCCAGTTTCTCCCACTGCTAAAGACCCTAGGCAGAAGCAAATTATTAAAAGAAATTAAATCATACGTTATTACCGAAATGACCTAGTTTGTGTCGAGTGGGATAGGGGCGCCTGGTACCCCATTTTCATCCCACTGCTAAAGGCCCCTACGTGTAAGACAGAGGGAGGGAGAAATGAAGTTTAACGTCCACTCGACACAAACTAGGTCATGTGAATAATTTTTTGGAATAAAATGTTTTATCCATTTTTGGCGAAAACATATGAAGACCAGTGTGAGCCCTGATTGTTGTACGTATTCAAGCGTGATCTGGAAAGTAGAGACTGCTACAACTTCCGAGGCGAAAAGTCGAAAATAAGAAATTAAGAAATAACTAATAGCGCATGTGTTTATTTCTTAATTTCTACTTTTCGAGTTGCATTATGGCTTGGTTTGCGTGTTGTCGCCTTCTTACAGACATCAATAAATACAAAAATATGACTAATTAAGCCCCGTTTACATGACCAAATAATACACATATGTGCATATTTGCATATATGTATTAATTACTCACGTATGCAAAAGTATATTTGCTAAGCGTTCACATGTTATATAAGCATTCGCAGTAAATATGTAATAAAGTGTTTAGATGCCATTTAGTCATGGAGCGGATAGCAAGGATTCGTCGTCAAAGAACCTCTCCATGTAAACTTAGTGCTGTAATTATCATAGGAATGTCTCATGAGAGAGACACGTGGATGAAGCCAAGGTCAAATGACAGGTATAGTAGGATTGTTTTGGAAACATTTGACGACCAACCCTGGTTGGAAAATTTTTGAATGCGAAAACAAGCATTTGATATGCTATGTGGAAAATTGCAAGATACACTTTCGCCAGCCACTCGCACTGTTCGAAATGCCATAGACGTCCAAAAGCAAGTCGCCGTCACTTTGTATTGGCTCGCATGCCAACTACTTATCAAAGCCTTAATTACTTCATCATCCCATGAGATTCCACGACTTTTGCGACCGACTTTACCTCTAGACATGTTGCTGACTATTCACAGACTACTAATGACGTATTTGTTTTACCAAAAACACCATTCAACATCATATATTTAGCAATGATGCAACTGATAATGAGATATACACACATGTGCAAATATTGCTGAGCGTTTATATGACACAATCTGCACAAATACTTACTCTAAATACTTTTACATATATGCAAATATAATTTTGCATCTGGCCAGGACATGTAAACGGGGCTTAAGTCGAAAGTCGCCAAGACGGTATACAAGCCAACATGCAAGTCGACATGCAAATCGATTATTTCTTAATTTCCTATTTTCGCGTTGCATTATGGCTTGGTTGGTATGCGTGTTGTCGCCTTCTTACAGACATCAAAAAATACAAAAATATGACGAAGTTGAAAGTCGCCAAGACGGTATACAGGCCAAAATGCAAGTCGAAAATAAGAAATTAGGAAATAACGAGGGGCGCTATTATCGCAGTGCATTATTTCTTAATTTCCTATTTTCGAGTTCATTTTGGTTTGTGTGACCACGTTATTTCTGGTCTTATTAAATTAAGACTGGCTCCAAGTAACTTCTATGTAATTTATTAAACATAGATAAATCAACAAATATTTACAAGAAAGAGAGAGATCCGATTCGTTCTAAATCATAGCTCACTCTGTCTCTTTGAGATACAGTTCTTACAAAATATATAATAGACAAGTATGACACATTGACAATTAACTATAAAATATGGTCTCTAAGTTGAAATCTAAAACAATAGTTTATTGACCAACTCTAAATCCTTTCATTGTTAGACTTCAATGCCTAGTCTAAATTATATCTGACGTAATAGCCCTTGGATGGATTAAGAAGGTTCTATAGGCCAGGGGCCAGTTGGTATTGGATTGTAAAGAGTTTTACTCTATCCGTTTTGATAAGGACAATATGTCACTCATGCCAATGTCTGTATAATTCAACACGTATCTTACATGAGATATAATTAGGTAAATAAAATAGATTTAACATTACATTAATGTTGTGAAAGATATGTTTATGAAAATAGGGAATATAATGTTGAATTTTAATATAATATAGAACTCATATGAATTATGTCGGTCATATTTGTATACCGTGCTGTCGCCTTACATTTTGTCGTAACTTCTACTTTTCTACTTTTGGACTTTCGTGTTTTGAAGGGGCGAAAAGTAGAAATTATGAATTGTAGTTATAAGCTTCCATATATACTTCCTGCGATTTTAGTTTCATTTAATAGCCGGGTCATTCCACGTACCTTTGATTTTGATTTTCCTGGATATGCTCCAGGTAGCTGCTGATGCTGTTATTCCACATTTAAGCGTGATCTGAGTTGAGTGACGGTTCCTGAGCAATACCCGAATCAACAGTTTTGACCAATCGATTAATGAGCTATGGGCATTTCTATAAGCCATATCTCAAGAACAGTTACTTCAGTAGCCAGTTTCAAACTTTGGGCATACATGTATTTACCAAATTACATCAAAAAAAAATTAAAAATACGGTTGATGTTTCCAAATATTTTGGATAATTTGACATGGGATTACCTAGCCTGTTTTTTTAAAGGTGGTGGTTTAAAAAGTCGTAAATATAACTCACTGTTGTTTCACATCCTTATTTATTAATCTCATAGTGTTTCGAATTCAAATCGGCTAATATAAAACATGAAGTCCTGCTTGTATTCCCCTCCCCCGTACCTTTTAACATGGCTAGACTGGCTAGTTTGTAAGTTGATTTAAATATTCTTTTCTATTTTATATATAAGATAAGGATAGATTGCGAAGATTTGAGATAAAGACAAGTTCTAGTGGTACATGTAATCAAAGAGAATTTACATCAGCTACATTATGTTATAAAGATACACCACCAACAACGCAAGATGTATATACAATAGAGAGATGTAATCAACCTACATCAACTAGTATATCTGCTAGAACAGTATACGTCTCTGTTTACAGACAACAACTTACTTTATGTGAAGTTCAGATATTTTCTGGTAAGAAAAAATAATTCTATGCTAATTTATATAATGTCATTAATAAATTTTATGTTCCCATTGATGTCTTTAATTTATTTCGTGTTCCAGTCGATATTATTAATTAATTTCGTGTTACCGTCGATATCATTAATTAATTTCGCTCATTATACTCACTCATCACCATATTTTAATATCACGCCCAATTTTATCATTGATTAATATCATGCCCCCCCCCCCCCGTGAAATCATGTTTTGTAATATCATGCTCTCGCTGATATCATTAATAATTTCATGTTCCCGTTGATATTATTATTTAATGACATGCTCAATCGCCATGTTGATAACCCAGCTTGTCCACTCGACATAAACCAGGTCATTTTGGGACTAACATATGACCGGCCAGCTAGGGGTCGAAGCGCGGCACTCTACATGTAGACCACTAGGCCATCCCAACCCCCCAACCCAGGTGTGGAAAATATACAGTACAAAAGGAACAGGGATGCCTAGGCCCTAATAGGTATTATTCGCCCCGGGGGATGTATTACCGATGTCAATTTATTGAAACATCTATTTAGATGTTTCATTGATGCACATCCAGTTATACAGAAACAGGCGTGGATGATATCAAGTATCAAAATTCAAACATCAATATAAAGTAGGTTAATAATCAGACCATTTCATTAATATACAGCAGAAATTATTCTAATATATCAACATTACATATAGGATTTCACCTCAAAATCTTCGGAACAGCTCTTGATACAGTAGGTTGATATAATCACACCATTTGCCAGTTTAAGGCAAACACACGCATCACAATCATAAAGCTGCACTACTTTTGTCATAGTAAACGATGAAAGAGAGAGAGAAATGGGGTTTAACGTCCACTCGACACAACTAGGTCATTTCGGGAATAACATAATATGGTTTAATCTTATTTCAATAATTCGCTTACGCGTAGGGGTCTTTAGCAGTGGTAGGAAACATATGCTCACACCAGGGCTCGAAACCACAGCCGCAAGCCAGAGGTGACCGGCCAGCTAGAGGTCGAAGCGCGGCACTCTAGACCACTAGGCCATCCCCCCCCCCCGAAAACCCCAGGTCCTGTGCACGTAAAAGATCCCTTACAGTTGGAATTCGACATAAGAGCAGGCCATAGTACCACTGTCCGGGCAAAATTTCCCTCGTAGCGCAAAATTCCCTCATAGCACACAGTATGGCGTATACCCGTTTTCATTAGCCCAGTTAGGAGCAAAACAGTAGGATGTTAAACCCATTTTATTTCATTTTCAATTTTTAATAGAGTCTGTCGATTATGCGGTTTATTTATGGATAAACCATTTCCCCATCTGCTCTATAGGACGTTAAACCCTACTTCATTTAATTTTCATTTTGCGACACAACAGTAGGCCGTAGCGAGCAAAGTGTCACGTATGTCGTATGCACACCTTCATTCGTCCATCCGGAACACAGCAGAAATACCTTTAACTCCATTTCATTTCATTTCGAAACTTCATTTACACTGGTTGTAACTTCATTTCTAAGGACATTTATTTGAGAGGTGAAACCTTTGAATAAAGCAAACTAAACACACTAATTAATATAACAGCTTGCCCCATTATTGATAATGTATTTTAACCAACCTATCATTCATATACTTACCAGGTGAATTGTATCTGCCTTCAGAGTATCAGTACTTGGGCGCTTTTTATCTTCTAACACACCAGGGCCCTGTTTCCCCAAAACTTAAGCTAAAATCACTAAAATAGATTTTAACTAAAATCATAATGCAATTTTATGCATTTCATGAAGATCGATTATAACTTAAAATGCAATTTGAAAAGATTTTGGTTAAAATTGCTTGCGCTCGCACAGTGCACATTTCGGTTGTGGGACCTTAGGGTGTAAGGAAATACACATCGAAACTGAAAACTGTTGACGGGTTGAAGGATCGGTTACAATATCAATGGTGAGAGTTTCAGACGCTGTAGCAATGTTTACACATGGTCAGTCAGTCGTAGAGAGACGAAATAAATGAGTTTATTGCGTATTATTCGTTTCGAAATGTATTGGTGGATTGGCATTGAACTTGCCATCCTGCTTATGTGATCTTGACATTTGATTTACCCACGGCTTCAATGGAAATAATCGACAAAATTTGTAGTTTTATGGTATTTTGGATAACATAACTATTGAGAATGCTCACAAACATGTGATATTTCTGACTCAAACGACTAATCTAGACTGTGAATATTTGTAGAATTTTAAAAGTAATCAACAACTTTGAAACCTCTACACCAAATAACCAATGTTTCCCACGGTTTGAAAATGCTAAAATGCCTAGCTCCATATATCTGACTAAATGAAAACTCTGGTTTTGAGTGTAATTTCTTCATGGGATTCTAATTTGGGATTCATCTTAATGCTTAATTTGCCTTACAATACAATAAACGGGTGGACCGTAGCTGTATTTCCCATGAGAATTGTTTTCTTTTAAATGATTGCATGTTAATAATTATGTTACCCGGACCATTGGCAATATTATCATTCTATATGTTGCAATAGATGTAACAACGTAGCCCTAATTAAGCTATGTTAATGTCGTGAATTTAAGTTAAGAGAGTGTGGCGGCTATCCTAACTTAAGATTGATTTTAGTTAAAATTGTCCTTAAATAGGGTTGTGAAACGCCTCTATTTCAATTTAAGATAAAATTTTAACTTAAAATATATAATTTACTGGATTTTAATTAAAGTGCTTTAAATCGTTTTGTGAAACCTAGCTATCTTAGTTTAGGATGAAATTTTAGTTCAAGGCGATTTAAGTTTTTGTGAAACAGTCTGTTTATATTCATCACCGCGTGAATTGAATTTGGACCCTAGTTATGCAGTCAAGGAGCATCAGGGGAGTTTCTGTCTGAACGGATAATTTATTCCCGAAATGACCTAGTTTTATGTGTAGCGGAATTTATACTTTATTCAGATATTTACTGGTTTAAAAAAAGGGGAAAAAGATACGACGATCTTATGATTAAAGTTTCTCTAGAATTGTCAGTGTAGTTTCGTCTTCTTAGTGATACAGAAGGTTAGGCCTGATAAGGAAAATCTTCTAGTCGCGTGGATGGGAGGACGTCCCTTGCTCCTGTATGCATCATTGATGATCATTAGTCATACTGGTGCAGAAGAATGTAGCTGTTAACACCGATTTCAATTCAGATCCAATTGGAACGGCTATACTTTGTCCCTTGCCAGGCCGCCTGTCCTGCACCACTGACAAAGGGAACCTCGTCGGGAAATTCAGATGAACTTTCTCGGCCAACGCAGGGATCGAATAATGAATCTCCAGGTTAGCGAGTCAACGTCTTACTCACTGAACCAATGTGGCTCCCTCCAAAGATAAAAGAAAATGCACTCGAAGGATGAACCGAATGGACATGCAGCCTAATTGAAACATGAAATAATATTGCATTTCCCTTACAGCGAAGATTTCGTTGATTATTTTAATGAAATATAATTTATTAGAAGCGATTAGCATGGATATCAGGAAAATGACTACGTCGTATTAGATCAGAAATAATCTATTCGTGTGTACCAACGGGTCATAATTCAATTAGGTTAATTCTATCAAGCCGCGAAGCTATATGTGGTATTATAACAACGATAGACTGAGGGGTTTTCATTTTACTTTTTGTTTGATACAGACCTTAACTTTCATTTAATTTCACTTTTGATGTTGCATTCATTTTAATTTTGATTTGAATTTAGACATAACACAGTGATATACTGAATCTACAGAGCATCCAGTTATTACATGTTAAACATATAATATATGTTATAATGATATATATATCATCTATATTACAGCTGATCAAGTACAATGTAATGCTGGATACTATAGTACATCAAGCTCTACATGTGAACCATGTAATACATGCCTTAATGATAAATGTAATCCTGATACTGGTGTTTGTAGTATTGGATGTAAAGACGGTTATTATGGTGATTGTGAAGACCAATGTAGTGATGGATGTTTAAACAATCAGTGTAATGCGATAGATGGTAGCTGTGCATGTAAAGACGGTTATTATGGTGATACATGTACATCAGTGTGTAGTGCTAACTGTAAAGACGGTAAATGTTCCACTAAATCTTCTTCTTCATCACCAGAATGTACAGATGGTTGTATTGATGGTTATAAAGATTCTTATTGTCAATCACCATGTCCTGGTAACTGTAAAACATGTCAACAAGATGGATCATCATGTACAGCATGTAATCCAGGATGGTTTGGTACAAACTGTATTTTATCATGTTCTAGTAACTGTGTCGGAGGATGTGATAAGATAGGGGGTAGATGTGTTGAATGTAAACCTGATACAGTTGGTTCATACTGTAACCTTACTTGTGGTCCAGGGTGTCAGCCAAGAACAGACCAGACCTCAGTCACTTGCGATAGAAATGGTAGATGTACCAACTGTATTATTGGAAGGTATGGCGGTACATGTGATAGCGAATGTACGGGATGTGATGGTAGATGTAGCAGAACTATTGGTAGATGTATTAACTGTCTTATAGGCAGATATGGAGATAGATGCGATAAGAACTGTAGTACAGGATGTGATGGTGGATGTGATAGGGGTAATGGTAGATGTACTAACTGTCTTATAGGAAGATATGGTGAAGGATGTGATAAGAATTGTAGTACGGGATGTGATGATGGATGTGATAGATATAGTAGTAAATGTACATCTTGCATTAAAGGTAAAACTGGAGCCATGTGTGATATCAACTGTAATAATAATTGTACTGTTTGTAACCAGGATAATACCAACGCTTGTATTGAATGTAAAGATGGAAGATGGGGATCATCATGTAATAAACTATGTAATTCTAACTGTAAACCAGTAGTTGGTACAACTGTTGGTAAATGTGATCAGATGACAGGAAATTGTATAGATGGATGCTTACCTGGTAAAATAGGATCTAACTGTACAACAGGTAGATTTAATTTTTCTTTTATTTTAGTATAATTCGTATGATTATAGGTAGATTTAACTTTCATTTTAATATAATTCTGGTGATAACATATATTTATCAAATTAGGCCTACCCATCTCTTGTGGTATTTGTTATTGTTGATATAAGGTGATTCTAAAGCCTGTTAATGATTCAACTGTTGTGGTTTCTATGTCAAGATATTATATCACCGTTACATCGTAATGAAGGTTGAGGTCGAATTTCGTAAAAATCGAACCAAAATTGACAGCTGTTCTTGTCAGACCCTGTATGTATGATATACTAGTGAATAAATCATAATAGTATTATTTATGTGTATGCACATGATACGTCATGATACAAATTAACCCAGTTTCGTTTTAAAAACGCCACTCATTATTGCAAGTCTATACGAATTTGAAACTATTTAGATTCACAGGATATACTGTTGTTGGACTGACATTGCTTTCTAAAGTCATACAAACTGTTGATATATCGTTCATGATTTGGGTTATGTATTTTATTTCCCAACAGCGAATCGTTCTGCGATATGTAAAGGAAATGTATTTATTATTGTTGATATATACAAAAGTAGATACAATAGCGTGGTAGCTCTAATTATCCTACACATGCATATACGGCGAATAATGATATTACAGTACTGTATGTATGTAGATACTAACTGTAGATCGCGCGACGGTAGTAACTATCCTATACTATCATGTATCTATTAATATTGTTATATTTATAGTTCTATCCTATACTAGCATGTATGGCTATGATAATATATATATATATATATATATATATATATATATATATATTGTTATAATTTACAGTTCTATCCTATACTGGCATGTATGTTGTATAATAATGTATCTATTAATATTGTTATATTTATAGCACTAGATACATGTAGAGATATTGGCTATAGTTCCTGTAGACACTGTAGAAGCACTGATTATCCTGTACCACAATACTATTTAAAGTTCTGTATGCGATCATGTGGTGTTTGTACAGGTAAGATATCATTCTTTAAATTCATTGCAAATATCAGTTCTGATTGGCTGAGTTGGCCAGTGGAAAGTGTAAATTAATTAACAACCAAAGGTCTCACTTCTATATAATTTTGCGAACCACTAATTTCTCTGGATTAAATGGCTGAATATATATGTGTAGATATTGTACTCGTATTTATGACTGTTTGTTTAAAGCTGAACTCCGGTTACAAAAATACCGAAATAATTAAATAAAAAAAAAGTTAACGCCTCCAAGCCGCCATACTTGTATTCAATTTGTGAAATAAATATGGCGGACATTGAGGCTTATGACCTGGAAAGGTTAACCGATCTCACTTCCAGTTTGTTTCTTGTCAGCCAGCTATACACATCCGGCGTTATTCTTTCGCACGCTTCACTGATTGATCATAATTATTTACAGTCTTACCTGATCAGACATTTTGCAATCTTCAATAATTTGGTATACTGTGTTGGGAAAAATAGAACAATCAGTGAAGCGTGCGAGAGAATAGATATTTCACACACTATTTCTTTTTGTTAGTTTGTTTATGGCAATGTCTCCAATTTTGTAAAATCATAAACTAATTGCTGTTTAACATATTATTTACAGATTTAAACGTTGCTCTAAATAAACCAACCATACAGAGTTCTATCTATTCTAATTCTCGAACTGGACATGATAAATCTCGGTCACGTTCATCTAATGCTGTGGATGGTTATACTGATGCTATCATGGATAATGGACACTGTACACATACACGTATTGATAGACCTAGTTGGTGGTGTGTGGATCTACAACAGATATATAATATTTTATATATCAAACTATTTAATAGAAACATCCGTAAGTGTATTCAAGTGTATTGTAATTTGTGACGGAACTGTCTTTAAGACTATATATTATGGTCTATTCCCTTTTTACACCATCGAATATACAGATTGTTTATTACACCATGCTGCAGTGGGTTGGGTGGTCGAACGGTTTAGTGCGTGGTCTCTACATCATACGGTCTGATATCGCTACAAGTATCATGATGTCAATAATGTTATTGTATACTTATAGAAGCATAACTACCATTCATAATTTCTACTTTTCGCCCCTTCAAAACACGAAAGTCGAAAAGTAGAAGTTCCGATAAAACGTATGGCGACAGCACGGTATACACGCCCTTCTATTTTTTGAGATGGCGAACAATTTTTAGCTCCATATATTCTCGCGAGAAAGGAGAACAAAAATATTTTAGGTTGGAAATCGTAATTTACAGTACTAGTATGAAATTAGTCCTTGTGCCCTTTTTTTCACTAAAAAATCACTGTTACGGGTTTCGCACTCCAAAGTGCAGCACGCCCCTCTTTCTGAAAATCCTGGATCTGCCCCCGGTTTGGGCATACATGTATTTACCAAATTACATCAAAATCGAAAAAGTACGGTTGACGTTTTCAAATATTTTGGATAATTTGACATGGGATTACCTAGCCTGTTTTTTAAAGGTGGGGGTTTAAAAAGTTGAAATATACCTTACTGACGTTTCACATCCTTATTAATTAATCACAGAGTGTTTTGAATTCAATTCGTCTAATATAAAACATGAAGTCCTGCTTGTATTCCCCTCCCCCCGTACCTTTTAACATGGCTAGACTGGCTAGTTTTTTTAAGTTAATTTAAATATTCTTTTCTATTTTATATATAAGTTAAGGATAGATTGCGAGGATTTGAGATTAAGATCAGTGTCAATGGTCAATGTAATCAAGCAGGATTTACATCAGCTACATCATGTTATAAAGATACACCACCAACAACACAGGATATATATACAATAGAGCGGTGTAATCAACCTACATCAACTAGTTTATCTGCTAGGACAGTATATGTCACTGTTTCAAGTCAGCCACTTACCTTATGTGAAGTTCAGATATTTTCTGGTAAGAAAAAATAATTCTATGCTAATTTATATAATGTCATTAATAAATTTTATGTTCCCATTGATGTCTTTAATTAATTTCGTGTTCCAGTCGATATTATTAATTAATTTCTTGTTATCGTCGATATCATTAATTAATGACCATATTTTAATATCATGCCCAATTTTATCATTGATTAATATCACGCCCCCTGTGAAATCATGTTTTGTAATATCAATCAATCAATCAAATCTTTATTCAGTATTTAAGGCCTCTGGCCCATAGTACATAGTAGTGCATTATAATAAATAAATATATCAACTATAAGAAACATAACTATATTACATCAGATAACTTGTTCTAATGCTGTTAGCTTTAAATATATTTTCTGCTACACTATTTACAATGTTTATATCTGACATAGCTTTTATATACAAGTAATTGTCATTACAATAGGATGAGTCAATCCATGGCATAAGTTGTAATCTAAGGTCTTTATACATTTGACAAGATACAATGAAATGAATTTCATCTTCGACAGTCGAGCAGCCTACATTATCCAGACAATATTTACATGTTCTGTCAGATTTATCTATATTATACCATCTTCCAGTTTCTATTGCTAAGTTATGATTCCCACATCTAAATCTGGTTAATGCTATTCGATATTTAGTATTATTAATCGCGGACAGATATTTCTCAGGTTCGAGTATGGACTTAAAATGGCTGTACTGTTCAAGTTTAGAATTGGAAGATACATCGTGTGACCACTGTTGTGAACAGCAATCTATTAATCTTTGCTTAAAGCTTTGCAGAAACATCTGAACATTTCCAACGTATTGTAGATCCCAGACGAACCCGTATCCATATTTATATAATATACATTTGATGTTTGTAGCCCATGTGACTCTGCCATTATTTTCCAATTTTACAAGCATATTATAACAAGCTTTCGGAAATCTATCATTTGACATATATAACAACTTAAACCAGTATTTAATACATTTAAACAAATAATTTATTAACAATGGGGTTCTACCTAGCTCACCATATACGGCTGCATTACAAGTACTTAAGTTTACATTTAGTATTGATTTACAAAATTGAGTTTGTAGGATTTCTAACGCGTCACGGCGTTTATATCCCCATATTTCCGAGCCATAGCATACAATTGGAACTATCATTCTATCGAAGAGAAACAAAGCATCAGTGGTATTAATTTTTTCTTTACGTATGAAACATAGAAGCATATTTGAAGCTTTTCTAGCTTGCTGTACAAGAGTATTTATAGCCAAAGACCAGCACAATTTTGGACTAAACATGACACCTAGATATTTATAGGAGGATACGGTGTCGATTTTAATGCCGTCAAACCGCCACTGTTCATTTGCTTTCACCATTCCACCCCTCCTAAATACTACAACTTTATTTTTGTTTAAGTTTACTCGCATGCCAATTTTTTTGCAGAAGTCATTTATACAATCAATTTGTGACTGCAGTCTGGGCACCGTATCCGCTATACATGAAATATCATCAGCATACATTAAAGATACAATATTATCTATAACTTGATCAACAAAAATTCCTTTACAATTGTAATTATCTAACATTTCTTTTAACTCGTTAAGGCAAAGAACAAACAATAGCGGGCTTATCATGCAGCCCTGTCGGGTTCCCACTGTACAATCAAAATAATCTGAAAGTCGCATTTTGCTGGCATGTACGCATGATCTAAGATTTGAGTACATCGATCTTATGACCCTGAAGACATTTCCTCTGATTTCGTTTTTGTATAATACATATAATATAAAATGATGTTGGACGCTGTCAAAAGCTTTAGAGAAATCTACGAATAGACAGTATATACGACCTCTCATTTTTGTAAGGTATTTTTGTATAAGGGATTGGAGGGTAAAGATTTCATCCACTGTGCTATAACCCTTTCTAAAACCACCTTGACATTCATATAACTTTTGATTAGCCTCACACCATAGGGTTAGACGACGGTTAATGATTCTGGTGAAAAGCTTACTTATTGCTGACACAAGCGAAATCCCCCTATAGTTATTTGGGTCCATAGGATTGCCCTTTTTGTGTACTGGATGAATGATGGCATCCCCCCAGCTCTTTGGAAAGGTCCCACTACTTAAGATTTGGTTGAAAATAACATGCAAATAAGGCAATATTACATCAATTGAATTTTTAATTATCTCATTAACAATTCCCTCCGGCCCAGGTGCTTTTGAATTCGGCAAACTGTTGACTGCCGAAATGATTTCTTTTATGCTTATTTCTATATCTAGACTATCACCCCATTCATTGTTTTGGTCCATACAGTTATTCACTAGGTCAAACACGTCTCGCTCAAAGTCATCGTCTGTCTCGAATTTATTATTTAACAGTTCTTCAAAGAAAGTGACTCACTCGGTCACTTGTATGGTTTGTACGACCCTTTCTTTTCTCAAACATCTGTTGACTTTCTGCCAAAGGTTTGCTGTGTTGTCTGATCGGTTAAGAACAGCTTCCGATCGCGTCCTTGCCGTCGCACGTTTCCTTGTATCACAGTGCAGTTTAAATTTACTTCGGCATTTTTTATATTTCAACAAATCTTCATTCTCCGTGCTGTTCCGAAACAAGTCTAATAGCTTATATTTGTCTATTTTTAGTATTTCACATTGACTGTCCCACCAGATCGGCTGAGTTTCTCTCAATCGTGTACAGTTAGGTCGCATGATCATGCTTTCGGCTGCATCGTGCAATATAGAGGTTAACAAAGAAACAGAATTGTCAATATCACATTGATTTGTAAGTATCTCTAGATAATGGAATTTGGTTCGTGTTTCCGTACTGGTTAGGCTTTCAACAAATTTCCCTGTATTAGATGACTTCCATTTGATCCTTGACCAAATCTTTTGGTTTAAAGTTTCATTTTTTCGCAATATATTCTCGATAGGACATTTAATTTTACACAGCACTGGAAAGTGATCAGATTCATCCCAAGTGAGTACTTCGAAATTTTGAATAAAATTATAAATACCATTCGAAACTATCACATAGTCTATTACACTGTTACCATTATGTCCAATATATGTGAATTCTCCATCAGTATCACCATGTATTCTACCATTTAACATATGAACACTAAACGTGCGACAGAGATTGAGAAGAGATTTACCGTATCTGTTAATGGTTGTGTCCTTTGACTTTCGTTTGATTGAGAATTCGTCTGCTATGCAATCATCTTGACAGGGGAGGTATTTGGCACTGTCATCAGTAATAAAATCTTGTTCCGACCCCACCCTTGCATTAAGATCACCTGCTATTATAAGGTCAGCATCGTCAGAATATTCTGACTTCAATAGACATAAATTGTTTTCAATATTTATGATACCATTGGCTTCTCTGGAATTATCTTTTTTCGAAGCATTTTCAGGAGGGACATACAGAAAACAAAATATAGTTTGCTTGCTTACAATTGAACCGGCATTAACAGTGAAATAAATACCATCAGTAAATTCAGAATGAATTCTCATAAAGTTAGGGGATAGAGATTTTCGAATAAATACAAGTATTCCACCCGATGGTCTCCCTTTACCCGAATAGTTTCTAATTAAGGAAAAGGCTTCATGATCAGATAACAATGAGTTGAATTCACATAATGATCTACATGTACACCAGGTTTCAGATAGATTGATTACATTTCTACAAATGAACTATTAACATGACACTTAAAATTAAGACCATTTACATTCAATGAGAAAAGAGTTAAATAGTTTGAATATGTACATGTACTAAGGCTTTGGCCACACCCCTATTCATTACTCCTCAATTTTATTGGAATATTTTTACCGTCACATACTACAACACACTTCGTTAAATTATCATAAATAAATGCTCTATTAAGATAAATCAATTTGTCATAGTTTAATGAAACTTTTTCGCTGGGATCTTCGTCTTTGATTTTCTTCAGATACACTCCCAACTTCCTTCTGCAGTCCCTTATCCTCTCACTATAATCCTCTTTCACATAAATAGATTTACTTTCTCTGGAATCTTCACTCCCCTGTGCTTTCGGTCTTGATTTTCGGTACGACTCCATTATCATTTTTTTGTGTTTTAAGCGGTTTAATCGTATCAGGACTGGACGACATTTTCCTCTGTGTCGAGCGCCAAGTCTATGGACTCTTTCAATTTGAATAGTGTCGTCACTTTCCGCCGCCAAAATACCCAAGTCTTCTATTAGATAGTTTCTTACCATTTTCTCAGTATCTTCGGACTTCTCTCCGTCGCTTTCTTCCATCCCAAAGAATAGTAAATTTTCCCGTTTAGAGCTTTCTTCCAATCTTTCCACCTTTAACTTCAATTCGGCATTTTCTTGCTGGATCGTGTTTAATTGTTCTTTTACTGTAGATAGCGTTTGTAGTTGAGATTTTATATCAATCAGTTCTTCTCTGAAATCACTTAGTTGTTGTGTTATGTCAGTCAGTGACTGAGCAATGTTTACTAATGATTTCCCAATGTCAATGTCGGTTGATTTATCACTTTTAGATTCACCGAATGGTAATGTCGACTGGCTTCTTGTGGTAGTTTTCCCGGTTCTAATTATAAGGGGTGATCCTATTGGTCCTACGGGTCCTGGGTTCATTTCAATATCCCCACTTAGGAGAATCACCAAGAAAAGTTTAATCCATGAAATTATCAGATTTCTATGTTTACAAGACACCGGACTCATCTTAGGATACTGAACATGTAAATACTCCAATTTATAATCTTCCGATATCTTGTAAGAATAGTTAAGTATATCTTATAACATCCTTTTCATACAACTTTTGTAGTTTAATATCATTAATAATTTCATGTTCCCGTTGATATTATTATTTAATTCTATGCTCAATCGCCATGTTGATAACCCAAGTGTGAGAGAGAGAAATGGGGTTTAACGTCCACTCGACACAAACCAGGTCATTTTGGGACTAACATTTGGTTTCATTTTATTTCGATAATTCGCTTGCGCGTAGGGGTCTTTAGCAGTGGGAGGAAACCCACGAGGTTGAGAAGGCGCCCCTATCTCCATGCCACATACGCTCACACCAGGGCTCGAAACCACAGCCGCAAGCCAGAGGTGACCGGCCAGCTAGAGGTCGAAACGCGGCACTCTAGACCACTAGGTTATCCCACCCCCCTAACCCAGGTGTGGAAAATATACGGTACAAAAGGAACAGGGATGCCTAGGACCTACTAGGTATTATTCGCCCCGGGGGATGTATTACCGATGTCAATTTATTGAAACATCCATTTAGAAAAAAAACTAGCGGTAGTAGTCATATAACCATTGTGTGTGTTTCATTGATGCACATCCAGTTATACAGAAAGCAATCAAGTCTCAAAATTCAAACATCAATATAAAGTAGGTTAATAATCAGACCATTTCATTAAAATACAGCAAAAATCATTCTGATATATCAACATTACATATAGGATTTCACCTCAAAATCTTCGGAACAGCTCTTGATACAGTTGGTTGATATAATCACATCATTTGCTAGGTTAAGACAAACGCACGCATAACAATCATAAAGCTGCACTACTTTTGTCATGGTAAACGATGAAAGAGAGAGAGAAATGTGGTTTAATGTCCACACGACACAAACTAGGTCATTTCGGGAATAGAATAATATGGTTTAATTTTATTTCATGAATTCGCTTGCGCGTAGGGTATTTAGCAGTGGGAGGAAACCGGAGGACACGAAGAAAACCCACGAGGTTGACAGATGACCCTACTTCTTGTCAAGTAAGACCGGGGATTCGAAACCACGCCAGTTGACTCAATGACAGCACCCCCCGGGAAACCATGAATATCAACATAAGATACACTAATTTACCTCAAACCCTTATCTCGGGCAAGACGTTAGATCGCTAACCTGGAGGTCCGATCGTCGTCGATCCCGTTGTTGGCCAAGAACGTTTGTCGGATGTTCCGCGTAATTCACCCTTATCAGTGGTGCATAACAAGAGACAACGTATAGTCGGTCGGATAGGAAAAACAACAAAGATAACGTGAAATATCCTTTGGCACTTGGAATTCGATATAACCGTTTTCACGCAATCTAATTAAAATATAGATCTATATTTCGTTTCGTTTTTTATACTTTCGATGGCCTACACTCATGTAGATCTAACAAGTTATAGTGGGAGTTCACGTTCTATGACGTCAGGTATCAAGCACGGGACATTTGACCCGATAACGTCAGTCATTCGATTAACCAATTAGAGAGCGCCATGCTTTTTAAAATCTACTTTTGTTTTGTTTCGATTTCTATCCGCTGGTGTTAGTATAGACGTCATTGGCTGGTAATATCTACCCACAGTTCCACGCATGAAAAGGTCAAACGGTCGATCCGACAGACCATTTGATTGGCTGACCCCTCATTTCAGACAGAACACGAGATAAATAACAAGTCCTCCCGATCCAAGAGTAGTGAAGACAAGTAAAAATGAAACTTTGAATTATAAAAAAACGAAACGAAATTGGATCTGTGTTTTAATCAGATTGGGTTTCACGGTGGCTAAGTGGGTAAGACGCTGGCTCACTATAGTCTTGGGGTCGGGTGTTCGATCCCAGCATTGGTCGAGAAAGTTCATCCATTTTCTCCGGCGTGGTTCGCCCTTGTCAGTGATGTAGGACGAAGGGCGTGACAAGGACAGCTGTCTAGTCGTTCGGATTGGACGAAACCCCAGGTCCTGTACACGTAAAAGATCCCTTACGGTTGGAATTCGACATTAGAGTAGGCCATTGTACCACTGTCCGGGCAAAATTTCCCTCATAGCACACACACAGTATGGCGTATACCCGTCTTCATTAGCCCAGTTAGGGGCAAAACAGTAGGACGTTAAACCCCATTTCATTTCATTTTCATTTTTTAATAGAGTCTGTCGATTATGCGGCTTATTTATGGATAAACCATTTCCCCACCTGCTCTATAAGACGTTAAATCCTATTTCATTTAATTTTCATTTTGCGATATAAGAGTAGGCCGTAGCGAGCAAAGTGTCACTGTATGTCGAATGCACACCTTCATTCGTCCATCCGGAACAAAGCAGAAAGACCATTTAATTTCGGAACTTCATTTACACTGGTTGATATTAACAACTCCATTTCATTTCTAAGGACATTTATTTGAGAGGTGAAACCTTTGAATAAAGCAAACTAAACTTACCAGGTGAATTGTATCTGCCTCCAGAGTATCAGTACTTGGGCGCTTTTTATCTTAATTCTAACACGTCAGGGCCCTGTTTCCCCAAAACTTAAGCTAAAATCACTAAAATAGATTTTAACTAAAATCATAATACAATTTTATGCATTTCATGAAGATCGATTATAACTTATGATGCAATTTGAAAAGATTTTGGTTAAAATTGCTTGCGCTCGCGCAGTGCACATTTCCGTTGTGGGACCTTAGGGTGTAAGGAAATATACTTCGAAACTGAAAACTGTTGACGGGTTGAACTATCGGTTACAATATCAATGGCGAAAATTTCGTACGCTGTAGCAATGTTTACACATGGTCAGTCAGTCGTAGAGAGACGAAATAAATGAGTTTATTGCGTATCATTCGTTTCGAAATGTATTGGTGGATTGGCATTGAACTGGCATCCTGCTTTTGTGATCTTGACATTTGATTTACCGACGGCTTCAATGGAAATAATCGATAAACGTTGTAGTTTTATGGTATTTTGGATAACATAACTAGTGAGGAATGGTCACAAACATGTGATATTTCTTACTCAAACGACTAATCTAGACTGTTTCCCACGCTTTGAAAATGCCAAAATGCCTATCTGCATCTATCTGATTAAATGAAAACCGTGGTTTTGCGTGTAATTTCGTCTTGGGATTCTAATTTGAGATTCATCTAAATGCTTAATCTGCCTTACAAAACAATAAACGGGTGGACCGTAGCTGTATTTCCCATGAAAATTGTTTTTTTTTTAAATGAGTGCATGTTAATAATTATGTTACCTGGGCCATTGACAATATTATCATTCTATATGTTGCAATAGATGTAACAACGTAGCCCTAATTAAGCTATGTTAATGTCGTGAATTTAAGTTAGGAGAGGGTGACGGCTATCCTAACTTAAAATTGATTTTAGTTAAAATTGTCCTTATATAGGGTTGTGAAACGCCTCTATTTCAATTGAAGATAAAATTTTAACTTAAAATATAATTTACTGGATTTTAACTAAAGTGCTTAAAATCGTTTTGTGAAACCCAGCTATCTTAGTTTAGGATGAAATTTTAGTTCAAGGCGATTTTAAGGAGATTTAAGTTTTTGTGAAACAGTCTGTTTATATTCATCACCACGTGAATATAATTTGGACCCTAGTTATGCAGTCAAGGAACACCAGGGGAGTTTCTATCTGAACGGATGACCGCCTTTGAACACTGGGTGCTATAGGATGTTAAAGGTCTATGGACCCATTTCATTTCAAGTAGTATATACGTGTCATTATTAATTGCATTCTTAGTCCTTAATTTATTCCCGAAATGACCTCGTTTATGTGTAGTGGAATTTATACTTTATTCAGATATTTACTGGTTTAAAAAAGGAAAAAAAGATACGTTAACAACAATCTTGTGATTAAAGTTTCTCTAGAATTGTCAGCGTAGTTTCGCCTTCTTAGTGATGCAGAAGGTTAGGCCTGATAAGGAAAATCTTCTAGTCGCGTGGATGGGAGGACGTCCCTTGCTCCTGTATGCATCATTGGTGATCATTAGTCATACTGGTGCAGAAGAATGTAACTATTAACACCGATTTCAATTCAGATCCAATCGGAACGACTATACTCTGTCCCTTGCCAGGCCCCCTGTCCTGCACCACTGACAAGGGAAACCTCGTCGGGAAGTTCCGATGAACTTTCTCGGCCAACGCAGAGACCGAATAATGAATCTCCAGGTTAGCGAGTCAAAGTCTTACTCACTGAACCACTGTAGCTCCCTGCGAAGATAAAAGAAAATGCATTCGAAGTTGAACCGAATGGACTTGCAGCCTCATTGAAACATAAAATAATATGGCATTTACCTTACAGCGAAGATTTCGTTGATTATTTTAATGAAATATAATTCATTAGAAGGGGTTGGCATGGATATCAGGAAAATGACAACGTCGTATTAGATCAGACGTAATCTATTCGTGTGTACCAACGGGTCATAGTTCAAGTAGGTTAATTCTATCTAGCCGCGAAGCTATATGTGGTATTATAACAACGATAGACTGAAGGATTTTCATTTTACTTTTCATTTGATTCAGATCGTAACTTTCATTTCATTTCACTTTTGATATTGAATTCATTTTAATTTTGATTAGAATTTGGACAGAACACAGTGATATACTGAATCTACAGTGCATCCAGTTATTACATGTTAAACATATAATATATATTATAATGATATATGTATCATCTATATTACAGCTAATCAAGTACAATGCAATACAGGATACTATAGTACATCAAGCTCTACATGTGAACCATGTAATACATGTTATAATGACAGATGTCATCCTGATACTGGTGAATGTACTGATGGATGTAAAGGCGGTTATTATGGTGATTATTGTGAAGACCAATGTAGTGATGGATGTTTAAACAGTCAGTGTAATGAGATAGATGGTAGCTGTGCATGTAAAGACGGTTATTATGGTGTGAAATGTGAAGACCAATGTAGTGATGGATGTTTAATCAGTCAGTGTAATGAGATAGATGGTAGCTGTGCATGTAAAGACGGTTATTATGGTGATACATGTACATCACGGTGTAGTACGAACTGTAAAGACGGTAAATGTTCCACTACATCTTCATCTTCATCTTCATCACCAGGATGTACAGATGGTTGTATTGATGGTTATAAAGATTCTTATTGTCAATCACAATGTCCTGGTAACTGTAAAACATGTCAACAAGATGGATCATCATGTACAACATGTAATCCAGGATGGTTTGGTACAAGCTGTCTTTCATCATGCTCTAGTAACTGTGTCGGTGGATGTGATAAGGTAGGGGGTAGATGTGTTGAATGTAAACCTGATGCAGTTGGTTTATACTGTAACCTTACATGTGGTACAGGGTGTCAACCAAGAACAGACCAGACCTCAGTCACTTGCGATAGAAATGGTAGATGTACCAACTGTATTATTGGAAGGTATGGCGGTACATGTGATAGCGAATGTACGGGATGTGATGGTGGATGTAACAGAGGTAATGGTAGATGTACTAACTGTATTATAGGCAGATATGGTGTTGAATGTTACAAGAATTGTAGTACGGGATGTGATGGTGGATGTGATAGAGGTACTGGTAGATGTACATCTTGTATTAAAGGTAAAACTGGAGACAGGTGTGATATCTACTGTAATGCTGATTGTACTGTTTGTGATCAGGATAATGCTGACTCGTGTACTGAATGTAAAGATGGAAGATGGGGATCACCATGTAATAAACTATGTAATACTAACTGTAAATCACTAGCTGGTACAACTATTGGTAAATGTGATCAGATGACAGGTGATTGTATAGATGGATGTGTGCCTGGTAAAATAGGATCTAACTGTACAAAAGGTAAGTTTAATTTTTTCTTTTATGATGATATACTATGTCTAAGCTACGCATTGCTTATCACATGTTCTATTGTGCTTTTGATCATAAGGCCTGCTTTTATGTGGCAAACCCTGGATTCTCCGGGTCCGTCCTCCCACTACCAAACGCAGTAGCGAATTTTGAATGAAAATTTACTAAATATTTGTCTTGAAATGTTTGTTCTATGGAAGTTACGAAAAAAACAACAACATTTGTTTACTTGTATTGAAAGTAAATGTCTTGTAATAACAACTTGTGACGCAGGGGATTGTGATGAAACCCTAAAGAAATGTGGTAATTGTGAATATTTGTTTTGTTTTTTACAGATTGTGCAGCAGGTAGATATGGTGACAACTGTACCAGACAATGTGGTAACTGCGGTAATGAAACACCATGTGATGTAATTACTGGTAGTTGTGGACTTGTTGGTTGCGCTGATGGTTTTCAAGGTCCAACTTGTCATGGTAAGTTACTATTTATTAAGCTAGTGCTGGTTCAGATTGTGTTGCCTTGAGATACTCTGAATCATTGGCAGAAGAAACGCCCTTAATTTTTGTCGGTTCCTGTCGGTCATGGAGCCAAATAGTAAACAGTTGTAATATTATACATTTCGAATAAATAATTCAAGCGCGTGGTAATGGTAATTACAAATCAACATTATTTTATTATTTATAATTTTCGTTTTTAATTGAATATGCGTCTGCCTTGGGAGTTGGGGTTGGGGTGGATGGCCAAATGGTTAGCACGTGCGCGTTGTATCATAAAGCCTGTCATTGAGTCAACTGGCGTTATAGTTTCGAATATCTGGTTGTACGTGACAAAGACTGGGATCAACTTCCAACCGCATGGGTTTTCTCCGGGTCCTCTGGTTTCCTCCCACAGTTAAAGAAACCTACGTGCAAGCGAATTATTGAAATAAAAATTAACCATATGTTAGTCCCGAAATGACATAGTTTGTGTCGAGTGGACATTAAACCCAATATCTCTCGCTCTCTCTCTCGCATCTGCCTTGAGTTTAATATTTCTTAACAAGGTATTATCCAGGTGTCGAAAGGGAAGACAAACTGGTATTTGTAGCTGTATGGTGTTTGCAAACGGGGGCAAACTGGCAACAATACGGCGGCCACCCCTTAAAAAAATGTCGATCAAAACTCTGTATTTTTAACTATTTGTTTTGCTCTATGTTCTAAATGTCAGAAACATCCTTATCCCTAACTGTATAAAGACTAAATTCTAAGATGACCACTTATTCCGGAACATTCCGAAACGCCGTAACATAATGTTAAGTGTCATTACAAATACATACCGGTATGTATGGTGGACAGTTAAGGCCAACATACTTGACACTTAGAATAATAAACCTACATGATATGATATTATCTTTAATAGAACGTGTACATGTTTCTACAAGTGCAACATTAAGTCCTATGGTTTATGTTGTAATTGGTGTTGTAATTGGTGTTCTGTGTGGAATACTAGGCATGGTAGCAGTCTTCCTTTCACATCATTTCTACAAGAAAAGGTAAAATTAATAATTATTCACGTCTTCAGGAAATATTTAGTCACGTTTCAAGACGGGGGTTAATTGCCCAGTAGGTTTGGAACCCCAATTGCTCGCCCAGTAAATATGTTCGAAAAACCAAACGTGCTAATTAGCCGTGCCGTCAATTTGGCCCCGTTGTACCCTAGACATGTACATTTATACCAGTATGCATCTAAATGAGGAGCGATTTGATCAAAGCCTCGGGTAAACTCGACGTGTTTCGATCTGGGTTCCTTGGCTGCCCAAAACCCTGAACACGACCCTAATACCGTAAATAATAAACTTATTTTGGTTTAAAGCAAATATGTACAAAGTTATCATCTCGACACAAACTATGTCATTTCGGACTAACATGTTATTGAATTTCATTACAACAATTGGCTGGTGCGTAGTGATCTTTAGCGGCGAGAGTATACCAGAGGTCCCGAAAAAAGCCACGAGGTTAGACAGGCGACGATCCTAATCGTTGTCACATACGTGCGGGGAATCAAAACCCCGACACTTTACTCAATGACAGACCCTATTATCCAACGCGCACATACATTTGTATTTTAAAGACCAACAGAGCTTGTATGACTTTTGATATGCATCGATGTTATGCCTCCAGTTCTAAAAGCGATTTACACCAATCCTCAGCATGTCAGTTCCTCCAGCTTCCAGACGTATTAAGTATTGGGGAGCAATAATGCGATAAATCTGAAAGCAAGAGGATCAACACAAGTGAAAGACCGTGGGTGGGATTGGGTGGGAAAAATTTACCAAAAAGAGGGACATAGTGTGCATATCTCATGTCCACCAGTACTACTGACTACCGCTCTCGCCGTCTTAATGAAGAATGGTTGAATACATTATACTACGTCATCATCGGAAATGTCACGTGAGGATCTACACCAATCCTCAGCATGTCAGTTCCTCCAGCTTCCAGACGTATTAAGTATTGTGGAGCAATAATGCGATAAATCTGAAAGCAAGAGGATCAACACAAGTGAAAGACCGTGGGTGGGATTGGGTGGGAAAAATTTACCAAAAAGAGGGACATAGTGTGCATATCTCATGTCCACCAGTACTACTGACTACCGCTCTCGCCGTCTTAATGAAGAATGGTTGAATACATTATACTACGTCATCATCGGAAATGTCACGTGAGGATCTACACCAATCCTCAGCATGTCAGTTCCTCCAGCTTCCAGACGTATTAAGTATTGGGGAGCAATAATGCAATAAAATATTCTATCTCACGACCCCCATTCAAACACATTACGCCAGCATATCATCACCTTCTATTCCCAATACTCAAAACAAAATATCAATACATAATACAGAATTTTTCTTTATTCCATCTCAAATAAATTCAGAAAAATCAAATAACTGAAGTAAATTTGTTAAGTAACACTTGTTCAGCTGTCAGGTGTAAGTCAGGCGATGAGGGAGCACTGTCCCCTGTAATCCACTCTGGCTTAGTTCGGAGTGAAATCAAAGCAAGATCGCAGGTACACCTTCTCTCCCATTCTGGTACAAATGAACACAGATACTGTAAATACTTTCCCTGGAGTGATAATAAATTTCATTCTATAAAACATATCAAAATAATAAATTTCATTCTATAAAACATATCAAAATACAAGAACTAAACCAGATCAAATCACACAAGGAGACAGAACTCCCTCACCCCTGACCCACGTGAATAAGAAATCCACTAAAGGCATCAGTGTCCCACGGGTCAGTGGTAAGAAAATCCCATCTAGAAACATACACATCATTACACCCATCATCTAAACAAAACAAATGCGACAGAATCGGACTAAGTGATCACGCCTCATTGTCACAACTCACTTGTTTAAACCCTTCAACCATGGCTGACGAAACTGCAATTCAATACAAACACGTGCGCTGACCTATTTATCCACAATCAAGCATGAAAACGATTTGCACACAAATAAGACGCTTAGTACTTTAGTCTGTTGTGTATTCAATTTCTCTTAATAAATTTCTTCACTGAAAATTACTAATTTTGCCACAAATAGTTCAACGCCACCAAGGCTTTCCTACTTCCACCAGGACTTGTGTAAAAGTTAAATATTCCAAGCCACCAAGGCTATTGGCTACCTAAGCCAAAATCAATATCATATGCCACCAAGGCAATTGGCTACCTAAGCCAAATCAATAAGCCACCTAGGCTATTGGCTACCTAAGCCAAAATAAATATACCACCAAGGTATTTTTAAGTAAAATAAAATCTATTACCGTTTTAATGAAACAAGAACACGTCTGTCCAGCTCGCTGTCTTAATGAAGAATGGTTGAATACATTATACTACGTCATCATCGGAAATGTCACGTGAGGATCAACAACGTTCCGCGACTCTTGTGTCCAATTTGAATGGCGTGAAGTATTGGGACCATGAGAGAGCCTACAGTTCGTTGTCTTAATCACCCTTCGTCATCCTGGGCTTTTCATATTTGGGTTTATCTTTACATTTTCAAGATATGTTCCTTACAGGGACAATCATCTTATTTTGCTCGGGCATAGTAGCTTTATGCGTGCACTTTATATCATAAGATCTGCCATTATTCGGGGTATTGATACCAAACTTGTACGTGCCAAGACGTATGGTGGCTTGCTACACCTCGTGGGTTTCCTCTCAGTGTTAATAGTATAGTGTGTTCTTTACTTATATGTATTTCAGACGCCAATCAACTCCTCGTTCACCAAATGAAGAAATTATTCCCGATTACATGTACGTTCCTAGTCATTTAAACCCGACTACTTCTACAACAGATGATACATTAACCACTGGATTTCAGAATATTCCTTCTAATACACGTAATGTAGACTATGTCAACCAGTCGTTTAATACCGAAGACAATACCGGAGATACCTATGATACATTAGATCACACATCAAATGATCTTAAAGCGCCAAATACATACGCATCTATAGATTCTAACAAACACAAATAGATATAATATTATAGATTTGTATGATACCTTTATTTTTATATTAAAGTAGCTATATCATGTGTAACTGTAATGTATCATACGATACATTATATAAATCTATAGAATGTAACATGCTAGAGATACGTAAATTAAACATGATATATATTGAGATAAATATTATATACTTCAAAAAATACTTTAAAAAAATATGATATATCCAGTTTCTGACTACAAATCCGTCATGCATTAAAATTTCATTTGATGCCATTTATAATAAAACATGAGATGCGGGTGGTCAATCGTCGATCAGCCATCACCATATTATGCACCCAGGGCGACCTTCGGTTTCACGTATTTTCGTACTATAGTCGAACCATCTGCACCCGAATGACATTTAGTTCAACCAGTGGTCGCGACCAGCCGTACCATGCGATAAAGCACGGTCGGGATAGTTCAAAGATGGCTGACAAATCTGACACTTGAGAAGATTTTCTGAAAAATATAATAAAATTGCCGATTGCCGTTGAGTTATTTACAACTTGGTCGGTATTATAGGGTCCATGTTAACACCCGAAAGTTAGTGAATGGGCATTGGAGTATAGATCTTAGGTTTGATTTTTTCCCGTCTCTTTTGATGAATTTGACAGGTTAGGAACTTCTTATATTGGAATCGAATATATATAGGCCCACGACGAAAAACTGTACCTGTGAGATGATCTTGGGTTGGGTGACATAAATTCAATGAAAAGAATTCTGATATTGACTAATCCTTTTTGTAATCTATGTTAAGCTTGCTTTCATATCGCAGTATGTAAATTTAACCAGTTTTTAAAAATACGTGAGTAAATAGCAGAAAATATAGCAGGGGGAACAACTGATATGGTTGCCACCGTCAATGGCTAAGGCCATTTGCGTTCGGTTGCTGGTTCAGACTGTAGTCGCGACCATAGTCTACATCCGAAGCTCGCCCAGATAATGTTTTCTTGAATGATTGTGCTTAAATTCCACCCATAGCCCACTTCATTGCTATAGATTATAACAAAACAAAATAATGTATATTGTATATAAGAATTATGTATGATGCATTAGATAACGCATTTACAGATTCTAACATAATCAAATAGACGTAATTCTGTAAAAAAAAAAATTATAAGAAATATTTTAATAAGGCATCACATATTGATGTAACAATGTAGATTTTATATAAAATATATTTTAATAAATCATGACATATAAGATATATTTTGATAAATCATGACACATATATGTAATCCTGTTTATTTTATAAATGCTTTAATAAAGCATGATAATATACTGATGTAATGCTGTAGATTTTATATAAGAAATATTTTAATAAGCCATGATATATATAGATATAATCCTGTTTATATGCACGTGGTATGCAAGTAGTACGTAGCAATCAATGTAATAGGCTATGACTAATGGGTAGTGAAGGGATAAATCTACAGATTGTCAAATATACAGGTATTCATTTAGCTGTATAGGTCTATTATTAAACGTTAACTACAGTAGAAGTATAGAGGGCACCCTAGGGTGCTTAGGGCAACCTGAGCTCGGTGCACCCTGAGGTATTTGGTTACGGCACCCTGAGGTATTTCAGCTCGGGGGCCCCTGAGGTATTTGGCTGGGGCACCCTGAGGTAATTGGCTGTGGCACTTTCGTCGTGCCCCGTTGCCCGTATCTTTTGTCGTCGCCCCGCCCACAAAGACCAACACATGTTCTAAAATTCCAGTCAATAGTATTTTAATTATCTATGATGTAATTAATTATTCATAATTTAATTCCTATTTTTCATGAATTATTCATAATTCAATTATTTTTTCAATAATGATATTTTATTTAATTAATTTTTTTTTAATATTTTTTTTTAGTAATTATTTTTTCTTAATAATTATTTTTTTTTTAATAATTAATTTTTTTTAATAATTAATTTTTTGTCAATAAATTATTTTCATTTCAATAATTTATTTTCATTAATATTTTTCATTAATCAATTTTGCTATTAATTTCATTCTTCAATAATTTTTTAATTTTTTTTTCATTAATTTGTTTTTCAATAATTGATTTTTTAAATAATTAATGTTTTAAATAATTATTTTTGTTTCATTAATTTGTATCCATTATTTTTGCTTCATTACTGTTTTGTTTCAATATATTTTTATTTGTTTCAATTATTCATAATTCAATTATTTTTTCAATAATGATATTTTATTTAATACATTTTTTTTTAATATATTTTTTTAGTAATTATTTTTTTTTAATAATAATTATTTTTTTTTCAATAAATTATTTTCATTTCAATAATTTATTTTCATTAATATTTTTCATTAATCAATTTTGCTATTAATTTCATTCTTCAATAATTTTTTTTTTTTTTCATTAATTTGTTTGTCAATAATTGATTTTTTAAATAATTAATGTTTTTAAACATTTAAATTATTTTTGTTTCATTAATTTGTTTCCATTATTTTTGCTTCATTACTGTTTTGTTTCAATATATTTTTATTTGTTTCAATATTTTTCAAATTTATTTTGGTGAAATTATTTACTGATCTGGTGACAGTTTTCAATTTTAGTTTTTAAATTTAAAGGGTTTTATTTAAGAGAATTGAAACGAGGTTTAACGTCCATTCTGGCTAATAAATAAGGACTTGTAGATTAATATTTTGGAACTAACCAATCAATTAATTGTAGTCATTTGTAATATTATTGAGGTCAATTAAACTGGCGTACTTGTTAAAAAAAAATATACAAGCTGTATGTCGTTAAGGTATGGGAAATGTTTTTTTTTTGATAGTTGTTGTTACTATGTTAATTAGTATATAAATTGTTTTATTTCAATTTAGGTTAGTTAAATCCCAACGTACTTACTTGAAATATGCATGTGTATTGAAGAAAAATAAAAATGGTTAGTTGAATAAGAATGTTGTTTTAATTTTAGCATTTGAAATATGTACGTATTGAAGAAAAATAAAAGTGGTTAGTTCTTTAAAACAAAAAAAAAACAAGGTTAATATTACATTATGTATTAAAAAGGTGTTTTGGAGGGTCTTAGGTGAACTTTTGAGCTATATCCCTAAATATGCCAATAACCTATGTATTCTTGCTATGTCCTTTTTTAATTTAAGTTATTTTACGACCAAAATTGGGTTTTAAATACAAGTGAAACGAAATTGAACTATTCAGCACATACTGGCTATTAAGGACTAGATTGATATACACGTCTTTTTTTGTTTCTTATTATCTACACTTCTAGCTGTTTAGAGTCGTGTGCGACAGAATAGAGTACGGTTGTTATATTTTGGAACTTGAATATTCTCAGATTTAACCAATCAAAATGTAAAAATAGAGCGGGAGGAAGAGCCATGTCAATAACCTTCAAGGGTAAATAACACCTGTGTCCATTCTATCCTTATAGATGTATCATTCATTATTTTTTCATTAAACTTTTTTAAATCATTTTTTTTGTTCATTATTTTTTCTCAATATTTTTTTTTTTTTAAATTTATTTTGATGTAATTTATCTGATGAGAGTTTTACATTTAATAACAAGTTTTAATAAAGCGTGGTAGCATGATGGATCTGTTCCAATATTTGAATTATGAAAATAAAATGACCAAGTTTCCACCCCCGAAATATATTATTTTCGTAACACAGTATTTTAGATATATTTTAGGTAAATCTAGTGGCGATTATCACATTGTTGCTGATCCAACAGTACCTCCCACAAGACACGCACCGCGTAGATGTGCAATACATTTGAAAGACAAACTTCAAAAAGAACTAGAGTTAATGGTTCAACAAGGGATCATACAGTGCCGGATTAACCCTGTGGGGCCCCGGGACATACCAACTGTGTGGGGGCCCAATTGTTGATTTTCTCAAACTGTTAGTACTGACCGCGGATCGTACTTGTATGTACTCCGCCCCTTGGAGTTCCTGAGGGGTTTGCCTCCAGGGATCTTTTTTTTTTTTTAAATTGGGATTAATTTCAGTGCAACTGAGACAATTTAGGCAGCGATTTTATTGACGTGTAGAATTCGTTGACAATTTGAGTATATTAAACATTGTCTTTTTCTCTTATGATGTTGTGGCCATTTCCCTTGTATTTTTGACGATACGCACGAAAATATCAACAGTTAAGAAAATTCAACCAATTTTCTAACTGAGCATAGGTCAAATCAAGACATAAAATCCCAAACAAAAGACAATGAGAAAAAAGACATGAAATTTAGGCAGGAAACATGGGGTCCCCGGAACTGGTTAGGACCTATTGATTGGTAGAGCCGCTAAGTTATGTAATTTAGTTAATTTTAGGGTATAACCCATCTCTGGACCCCAGAAAATCTGTTGGTATCTACCAGTCCCGGGCCCCCAATATCTCTTTCTGCCCGGGGCCCCAATCCTCGAACCTTCAGCCCAGGTACTCGTTGGCCACCGTCCGGGATAAAATGTTTGTATCACCCAGAATTGTGGGGGGGGGGGTTAATTGTGGAAGGCCCCGGACATTTGTTCCACTGCGACTCCCCTAGATCCAGTACTGGGATCATATGTAAGATTGATAGCGGAGCCCCTATAGATTGGGTATACAGTTTAGCCTTTAGCGAGAAGCGAGACGGTTCTTTACGCGTATGCCTAGACCCAAAGGATCTAAACCGTGCTATAAAAAGAACTTACCACCATTAGAAGAGATGACACACAGTCTGCTCAAAACTTGATGCCAAACCTGGTTATTGCATAGTCTTGGATTGTTCGTTGTCATGTTTAGCAGTTACCTTCGGTTACCTTTCGGTTTTAATGTCTCACAAGATATATTCCAAGCTAGGTTGGATGAAATACTAGAACAATGTTCAGGTTACTTGGGTATTGCCGATGACATCCGTGTTTTTGTCAAAGATGTACCCGATGCCAATGCTTTAATAAGCAATCTTTTCGCGGTTTGTACACGGTAAAGATGTAGACCAGAATAATATTGGCAAGCCTATTAGTTTTGCATCCAAATCTCTTACTAAAACTGAGCAACGGTATGCAAGCACTGAGCGTGAAATGCTGGCTGTGATTTACGGCATTGACAGATTTCACACTTACGTTTATGGTAAAAGTTTCTCGATAGAAATTGATCATAAACCCTTGCTTATGACACTTGAAAAGAATCTAGCCAAGGCACCTCCCAGAATGCTTGTTACTTCGTATACATGGTTATAAGGCTACGGTATTATACAAGACTGGAAATGAAATGGTTCTTTCCGATGGTTTTGTCGAGACTTATGTGCCATGATCGACCTGACCCCGATGTCCAACTGGACATGCGTGTGCACTTCACCTGTACCGAGAACACCCCGTCAAAACTGGCTCGCGAGACCCTGTTCTATCTCCTCTAAAGGAACTTGTAGTTACAGGTTGGCCTAGTGATATACACAGTGTTAGTCACCCCTTAAGGCCATTTTACTCTGTTAGAGATTTACTATCTGTAGTGGTGAAAGGAGAACAGATACTCATACATGCGTGTATGAGGAACGATTTTCTGATTAAGTTGCATGAAGGTCACTTAGGCATAGATAAAACTAGGTTATTAGCTAGAGACAATGTTTTTTGACAGGAATAAATAATGATATTGAACATTGTATTCGACAAATACACGGTCGTTAAGGAAAGCTCACGCTCAAATATATGGATGTGCCTTCCAGACCACACGACGGAGAGTATTATTTATTAGCTAGTGAACATTATAGTAAATACACTTTTTGTAAAGTCATTATGTGGAAATACATTCTCGTTTAAAGTTCAAAGAGTGCTTTTGGAAATATTTTACGAGCATGGTTTTCCTGCAGAGATTATGTCTGATAACGGGCCTCAATTCGAGTGTAATTCATTTAAAATGTTTTGTAAAGCATGGAAAATAAGACATGACACGAGTAGTCCAAGGTATCCCCAATCCAATGGATATATTGTGTAAAAATCTAGAAAAGATTGCTTCTTAACGCATTGGCATCGGGTACATCTTTGGACCAAAATCACGCCAATTAGTTCTAAGCTCTCTAGTCCTGTCGAGCTTTTGTGCGGTGGGAAATTTTGCAGTAAAGTGCCCCGCAGAGTTGCCCCTCCTTCCTACAGTGATGATACACGTGAAGAGTTAATATCACGTCAAGGAACACGTAAGTCATAATATGATAAGAGACCAGGAGTTGAACTTAGTGAATTAGAACGAGGTCAATATGTTCGTGAACAAAGAGATAATAGGATGTGGAAATTGGCACGTATTTTAACATAATTGCCAGAACCACGTTCTTTTAATTTTTAATGTCTACCGGTTCTAGTCTAAGAAGAAACCGTAAGACTCTCAAAGTTGTTGAGTCTGATGAAATTGATTTATTACATTCTAAATCTAGTACAAATAACAATTTCAATCAGTCTAATTCATGTAACTCTAATGCTAATATTAGAGAAACTGCCAAGAAAAAAGTTACAGATTTCGAATCCCCAGGGTATTTATACACCACCCCTTGCTGAAGATAATTTAGAACAGGTCTATGTCCAATACAACTGTCAGTCTTTCTGATAATCCTACTGTTGCGTCAACTACAACTCGGAGTGGTAGAATTAGTAAACCGCCTGTAAAGCTAGATTTGTGATATATGTTATATATGTTATACTAATGTGCACCTGCTAATATAAATATATAAATGAACATATATGTTTTGTAAAGGAAGGGAGGTGTAATGTGATATATCAGATACAGTCTATGATAGAGACTGGTCATACGAGTCCCTTATGTTACATGGCCACAGTACACCAAGTATTGTCCCATTGACTTCAATGTTATTTCACACGCATGTCACAAGCCATAACTCTTCCCACAATATTCGTTGAGCTAATTCCTTCACAAGGCATAAACTATGACACCTGGCAGCCATCTCCCCCGAAGCATGTATGAGGTTCTTCATGTAAATCTCAATTCAGGAAAAGTTAAAGTAGACTGGGGTCCGGTTCTTCATGTAAATCTCAATTCAGGAAAAGTTAAAGTAGACTGGGGTCCGGTTCAATGTGAGACTTCTTTCAAGCCCTTTTACCCATGTTATTCTTCCGTGTAAATATCCTCTTTTCCCACTAAAACTGGCTAAATATTCAAAATTGAAAGCCTTCGCAACAATTCCACATCAAAAAACCCCACCAAAAACGTCTGAAAAAGGGACTCGGAGGAAAAAAAATAAGGGAAAGTTAGTCTATTTTTAGACCAGGACTTGTTTCGTGAGTGACCAATGTAGGAATGTTTTGGTGATCTGTGTCCTATATAGGGATGAAGTTTGTTCTATTTACAAAACAACTTATGCTTCCCAACCTGAACCATATCACCTACACCCTATCCAAAAAATATCGCAATATATACATTTTTAGACAGATTATGGATTACTTCCTTATGTGTACATATTTCTACTATTTATGCTCTTTTAGGTCAGTAGATTTGCAAATCTACAATTTTCATTTCTTTATAACTTCCTTGTTTATCAAAAATAATTACGATTTGTAAAATGATTTTAATAATTGAATTCAAAACGAGCTTAAAGAACATAAAAAATTGGTTTAGTCCATTCAATTTCTTTTTTTTTTATGAAAAATGGTGGTACTTTTTGTCAATATCATCATGACCAAAGTCGAAATTTTGTGAGATGTTTAAATTTTTGAAACCAACAAGGGTAATTATTTCTGATACATCAGACCAATTAGTTTAAAATAATCTAATTAGATAACAAGACAACATGTTTATGATCCCACCCCCCTTGGAATGAAATCTGATAGATGCTTGACCAACCATAAGCCTCCCCTCCAAGCCACACCCCACAACTTGTACAGACTGACAATGATATTTACAACTTCCCTGGCCAATATAGCAGCAGGCAAGTGTAGCAGGGTTTCTATTCAAAGATGAACAAACGTCAGGTCGTAGGTTCAGGTTTTATTTGCGGATATTATATATATATATATAAATAAATATATATATATATAAAATAAATAAAGTACAAGTACTTCTTTGTTTACGGTAGATAATGCATAAAAAAATAGAAAAATACGTCCAGTTAAAAAATTCTCCACTTTACTTCATTCTGACATACATTAAATTATATAAGCTAGCTGTCTGCCCTCTATAGGCGTCTTCAGATATTAATAATGTATACAAAATATTGCAAATACGATACATATATATATATATTTTCTTAGAACAATAGATTTCCATGACAATGGATTATAAATAATATTAAGTAACATATAACAAAAGGTTAAAGGTATATAATACATAACATGACATTAAACTACATAATCTTCCTGGTATAATTAGACAATAGAACCATACAGAAGTGAAGAGATTAAAAAAATGTCAATAGATCAATTATGTAATATGGTTGTAAACTTGTTTATATCCACCTTATTCCCTAATAAACTGACTATAGAGAAATAAAGATATACAGGGTTTAAAATCCCCTTAAATGGTGTTGAAGTAAAAAGTGTAAAAATATATATTAAGATTTTATTTAAAATTAAAATATTAACATGGTGGGAAGGGGGCAAATTAAGCATTTAAATCCGGTTATGAAGGATCATATTGTGTAAAGTTTGGTATATTAAAAGTCATGTATTGCTAATTTCCATAATTTATAAGATCTATAAAGTGTACTCCCATTCATCATACGGTAATCAGATTGTAAGTATTTTCATAAATGTGTAAAAACAATTTTCAAAACCATTGAATACAGGGTGTATTGTCTGGTAACCAAGCACGCTTCAATCTGGATATTATAACCGATTGGCCAGTGAAAGTCGCAAAACTTACATCTGAAACCCTCTAAACGGCCCTAACACTGTCCATTAATAGTTGTTCGACATGCCCTAGTCTCGATGAGGGTATTCTTATATTAGTGGAAAGCGGTAAATCTCGTCAGCGACAGCACTTCGGCGGAAACAGACGTTAAATAAAGCTATTTCGCACACGCATACAAAGTCAATGGTAAATTCAATGGAATTCTTATCTTTTTCGATTCTAGGGAACAAAAATTACCAGAATTTATTTTTCTGTATTTGAAAATGGAATTTATGTTTATTGAGGGAATTTCTGTAAATTACAGGAAAAACAAATACGGATAAAATTTTCCTGGTAATTTTTGTTTCCGGAACATTTTCCGTATTTTCACGGATATTTTTGTTACAGTCTACCTGACATTGTCATTGGTTACGAAGCTCGGGATATCTACAACATGGATGAGAGAGGAGTGAATTATCGTGGCCTCCCAGATAAAACGCTCTCTGTTCGTGGCTAAACTTGTTCTGGTGTCAAAATAGCAGCAACATGTTTAGAAATTTGAACATTTCTCGTCTGCCGGTTACGTGGAGATCCAATAATAAAAAAGCTTGGATGACAGGATTATTATTTGAACATTTTTCGTCTGCCGGTTACGTGGAGATCCAATAATAAAATAGCATGGATAACATAATTTTTGTTTAAAGGGTGGTTGCGGGATTTTAATCGAAAAATGAAGATAAAAAAGGAAGCATTATGAATTAAAAATTATAACGTGATCAAAGACTTTATAACATGCATAATTATTATGACGTGTTTTAACATTACATCTGTTATTAGTAATAAAGTATGTCTTTACTGTATATAATTTACCTAACACTGTCTGTTTTTCTTTGAATTTGTCTAAAGCATGCTCACTCCGTAATAAGACCAACTCACTATTAAGACCACATCTAGACAGTCCCACATGTGGTCTTAATAGAGGAATTTCACTGTATATATAAATAAACTCAAAGATGTCTGTGTCTATGTTCACCCATTACGGATCGTCGCCGCGCTCCACCTCCCGCATACGTGGTATCAAAATAACCAGCGTTCTCAGACTCCATACCTTTCCAAACACCGCCTGTATTGGCTCTTTTTGTCGCCTAGCGTCCAGTAAAGCCCCCGTCGTGCTCATGGAACCCAATGGAATCGTAGCACCGATAGTCAAGTCGCATAGATACCGGGGTAGCCCAAGTACATCGTGGTTGGCTTATTTCGTCTAATTAGTTAGATAATCTGGCAGAGGCGGGTCAAGGCTCTGGTGGGCTCTGGCAGCTTGACCAGCTGGGCCCTTTGCGGAACGGGTTTGACGTAGTTAAAGTAAGACCGTATAAGTGAAACGAAATTTCTGAAGATATAAGCCCATACTTTTCTTTTCCTACTATTTTCTTAGAAGTGGTTAGGGCCCTTGTTATATTCTAAGAAGCTGTAATATTTTCACTTGTAGTAAAGTACTCTCTCATTTCATCACTCACATGGCTATACACCAGTGAACTAAATAATGTAAAACATAAAATGTAAAACCGTCGTCAAAAGTTTTATGGGCCCTATTTTCCCTTGGGCCCTAGACAGCTGCCTACACTGCCTATAGGGGAATCCGCCTCTGTACATAATCTGATCAGAGACAGTAATTGTGTATCAATACTATTTTCAGTACACTGACAGTGAAAATACGCCAATCAGTCAATATGTTATTGATAGTTGAAACATTGCTAACCGGACGTGGACAGTATCGTTGACAAGGCATATACTGGAAGTGGGCGTGACCTGCCACTGTTTTTGTAAGCTGTACGATCGCCATGTCTGTTCTACAAGTATGGCGATTATTTAGGACGTTAACTGTTTTAGTTAATTATTTCTGTAGATTTGTAATTGGAGTACAGCTTTAAAGACTGAAATGATGCAAAATGATTAACAGGTAGGAAATATTTACGAAACGTTCGTGAAGACCATGACAAATATCATGGAGGCTTTAACATATATACGCAATTAATCAAGAACGGGTTTTCCATTATACACATTATCCTGGTGTACAGGAAATACAATCATTAATATCTGTTTAGTCACGCATACTATTCTCATCATTGAGTCATCAACATTGTCAATTTTAAATATCAAATGGGTTGTCTGCATCTGGATTACTGTCATGGTCGTCGTATTAACAATCTACACAGAAATGCGCTGCCCCCCAACTCCTACCTTCATAAACACACAGGAATCAAAATGTAAATCTATATTGAAAGATGTCTGTTTGTCTGTTCGCCCATCATTATTCGTCGCCAAGCCCACCCCCGCATATCAAATTAACCAGCCCGTGAATGTTTTAAGACATCGAATTAGGTATCTCGGGCTAATTGGGTCCGGGTGACTTTGTGCTCAGGGCGAGCTTGGCCCCGGATAAATTTGGGTCCCGAGCAAAACCAGATTTCCTGCTCGTGGTCGATAAAATTAAACATAATATTTATTGTATTGGTACTTCCAACTCATTTTGTGTTTAAACAACATGAGAGAGCCAGCGCCTGTCGCCAGTGGTTGGTGGGGCAAAGTTCGACAAAGTCCAAAGTTAAGGCGGTAAAAGCGCGAGTTTCCGCTAAGGGTATGGGATATCTCCCCCAGAAATTTTTGAAAACGGCTGGAAATGCAGTCCGGCTGTGTTATAGGCACAGATTGTCGAGATAAACAGAGCCGACCGGATACTGAATGTGGTCAAATCACCAGTTTATCCGATTAGAGAGGAAAATGTCAAACGAACGAAGCGAGTGAATCTAAGTCAATGAATATTTTGACCACGATATTTTGAGAAATATACTGCTGGAAATCCATCCTGGCAGTCTTTCAGACACCGGTAGTCGAGATCAATAGAATTGACCAGACGCTGTATTTCCCGAAATCTCTAGCATATCTTAATAGGAATGTGTCAATCCAACGGAGTGGGAAAATCAAAGTGAATGAACATTCCTGCTACGTTGAACCTATAATGCGCATAGAAAGCATTTAAATTATTTAAAAAGTAACATGTCCTTTAGAAATAACTTGAGATGCAAGGATATCGACTTCAAACATTCAAAATCTTCAGCCCCACCCCCTATTAACGAGATTATTTTTTTTATTCTTTGCACATGCCCCTGTTAACAGACTGCAATTTAAAACCGTGTAGAGACAAGGGAATAAATAAATAAAATATATGTCTAATCGATACCCATCATACAGATACATCACACAATTGTTTCATGCCTGTCCAATGACATAAATTTCTCTCATAGTACACTGTACTATTAGTCGGCTCGCTGCAGAATATATAGAAGGAAGTTAAACTCTCTTTCATTTAAATTATAAATACATGTATAGTGGTTGTTACTTAGTTCTCGGTTTCTCAAGATGTTTATTTGTGTCAATGTTCCGGATATATGTTTCCTATTTGAACTGTATATCAGTTTATTGAAGTATATAAGTAAATGTTATAGGATTAATGTTAATACCGATATACATGCATTGTATTACAGAATATATACAATTAGTCATAACGTTTAAAGATGCGTTCTCCCTCTCCCTCTCTTGGCGCCTTTAATGTTATTTGTAGCCCAAAAAGGAAATTCTTTTCATTCTGATTGGACGAAAAACGGCGTCGAATGATATAGTTTTTCAATAGAAGCACCCGAAAGCTACGTGATCTAGGTCTATCATGATTTAAGCGATATCAAATGGACAATAGCAGTCGGTGTTTATCTCCTAAATACGTTATTTACATGCCCGATCCATAATCAACTCGATTGACTGTCTGGTGGTTGTGTATTGGAATGTATTTAAACACGATACTTTAATTTAAAAATGGATAATAACTTTGTTTATTATCATAGCAAAGACTTGGTTCATATCACAATAATCTGCCTGCAATATTTAACCTTTTCCATTATTTATTTTTCAACTATTACAGAGAGAACTGTCATCGATTTATACAAATCTTACATAGTGCATCCTTAAACAGTTAAAAAACCGAAAATTCAAATACAATACTTTTTACACGAAAATTGAAAGTTAAATTTATCTTAAACCGGGGGCCCTGTAATTAATATCATGAACGGTTAGGTCTAAATATTAAGGCCACCTGCATATCTCGTCAAGAAAACGAGATGTAAACAAGGCTAGCGGTAACCCTAACCCTAGACCAGTCTAACCTTAACCAACAAACTCGTCAACACTCACGCGCCTTAACCATATTTAAATCTCGCGACCTTGATAAAATCTGCAGGTGGCCATGATATTTAGACCTGACCACACATAAAGCCACAAGTCACTCATGCGGACATGACGAGCATTAAACAATAAATGTATCAAATCAGAATCTTCTGGAAATGAATGCGATGAAATAAAACCAAGTACGAACAATCCAATCCATTAGTCAAAACTCGAAGTCCAATAAAAACGGTCGAGGCAAAATAGATGGACTGTTCACCGTGTACAAAATACACGACAAACAGTGGTAACAGGTGTCCGGAAGAGTAAGCTTACCCTGCCTGGCGCTACACCCGCCATCGCTGCATCCAAACTATTAGACGAAATCTCAATGAAATAGCATGATTGGCCAATGGACTCTCGGTATACAAATGCACGTGATGAACAGTGTTAACGATGTAATAGACAGACATAATTAGGAAGATAATACTTTACGAGTCAATAAAATATATCTTGAATAATAGCCGAGAGAGACATGTTACATTTACCAATCAAGTCAATATGACGTCCATAAAACATTTTAAAGGTTTTAATGAGTTTATTGCGCAAGTATCCCTGTAGTTGAAGCCTCGATGACAAATGCCTCGATCTATTTAAACAATCAGAATAAAAAGAACAAGCTCTCGTGTAACGTATTAGCTGAGACACAAACACTCCATAAGCTGGTGATATTGGAATGTTACTACTAATAAATGGAAAGTTAACGATCGGAAAGTCAAAGTCATCACGTTTATCATACAATTTAACACTAAGTTTATGGCAATTGTCAAAATCGAGACGCAGATCCAAGTAGGAAGCGTGATTGTCACTGTCAGTAGTGTTTTTAATTTCGAGCTCATCAGGATATTTGAATTCTATGTAATCACTAAATTTTGGATTGTTCAGTGATAGAACATCATCGATATATCGATAAGTGAAATTAAAATGTCTGACTAATCGTTTATTAGTTTTTACGAGTGCCTGTATGTAATCGGGTTCGTACGAATAGAGAAATAAATCAGCAAGCAAAGGTGCACAGTTGGTACCCATGGGAATACCTACCACTTGCTGATATATTTCCCCTCCAAATTCAACAAAGATATTATCAATTAAAAATCCAACATCTGAATTATCTTGTTGGCGGAGAATTTATTTTTTGAATCACTATGGTTCTTGACAAAATATGTGGAATTGTAATTAACAACTAGATATTGATATCTAGTAGTTCCTGATTTTGATGAAAAGACACTGTGAATAACGTCTTTTAATCGAGCTATAATTTACTATGGGGAATTGTCGTGTACAATGTAGAAAAGTCAAACGTTTGTATAGAGGAGACTGAAGCAAGTGATCTCGATTGTAAACCATCAAGTAATTCTTTGGAATTTTTCAATATCCACATCTGATTAATACCACTACGAGAGTATATTTTGTCACAGTATTTTTGGATACCTTCTTTAACTGCCGTTAATATAGATGTCAATACTTTAGAAATTGGTTTTGTGGAACAACGGAATGAACCTGCTATAAAACGTTGCTTGTAGGGATTTTTATGTAGTTTAGGGAGCCCCCCCCCACCGCCCGACACACACACCCTCACACTCCAAACATACCCACACACACAGACTAGCTTCCCATATTTCAGGTACTTATAGACTAGACAAAAGATGTATCCATTGGTTTATATGAGGTATAATATCCAATGCCCCCCTCCCCGACAGATACACGCGCCTATGATAGAGATATATTTCCGGTAAACATAGAAAAGGGAATATTTATAAAGATTTACACGCTATCAAAATGGGTATAAATTATGGCTTGGTAAGACATTTGACACCACCAGTACTACCACAACTAAATCTCCAAATGATAGAGATATATGTCAGGAGCATATAGAAAAAAGTAATATCTAACTGACTTGTCTCAACCCCAGATATCGATAATTAAATTGGAACTCAATGAAACCTGTGAAGAGTTAGACATATTTTTGTTTTCCAGTAGTGGTCCCCATTGTCAGTGGTGTTGTAGACAGAAAACCTGACAAGGGATAACGTATAGTTCTTCTGATAGGACGCAAAAACCGAGGTTCCTTGTACTTGTAAAAGATCCCTTGACAGTTGGAATTCGATATAAGCGTATGCCGTGGCGCCGCTGTGCAGGTAAAATTTCCCTCGTACCACACTGTATGGCATGCGCCCGTCTTCATTATCCTAATGACAGCCGAACTGTTCGAACAGTAAGACGTTAAACCTCATATCATTTCATTACAGACATATATTATATATAACTAATCGTACAATAGTGGTTTTCTTGGAAATGTCCTTATAATATAATAGATAACCGGATATATTTTATAGCGTCTTGTATCATCATTGACTAGTGAAGATGAGAAGTTGGGTAAGTTGTTTTTTTCAGTTAACACAAATAAGGTTATTTCGGAACAAACATAATAATAAGGTATATTATTATTTAAATAATTCCCTTGGACGAGTAGTTTGCTTTCGCCACTCGTCAACATCTCATGAAGTTAGGTGTGTGTAAAATAGAAGTTAGGTGGACGACCCTATGCCTTATAAAAGCACACAAGTCTGTTTAATCCGGCCCTGAAGCCCGGGATCAAAAACATGCCACTTTACTCGATAACTTTACTCGGCATGTCTTAAAGGGCACATCTATGTTTTGTTTTAATATGTTTATATGTGCACGGGTTAATTAGGCATAATAAAATCGTGAGCCATGACGCAACGTTATGTAAACATATTTATGATAATTTGGTCCAATATTGACACTCGTTTTAAATGTAAAGCTTTTGTAGGGCAGCTAGTGATTGGTTGGTAGTCGGACTACTGACCAATCAAAATTTAAAACAACAATATCCACTCATAATAGCAGTGTGTAGTGGGATTACCTCTAATCAAACGAAACGTTGCGCGGAGTACGGTTATATTGCTATATCTTAATATAGGACGTTAAACCCCCTTTTATTTCATTTATATTTTAATATATTGCAAAGCTAAGAATACTCATATTATAGTGTTTTCAATGTTGAAGATTTTGGATGATATTGAGTTAGAGACTTAGCTACTTATAAACAGGATTTAACGTCCACTAGGCACGAGACAGAGCGAAAGAGAGAGAGAGAGAGAGAGAGAGGGAGAGAGAGAGAGAGAGAGAGAGAGAGAGTTTAACGTCCACTCGACACAAACTAGGCCATTTCGGGACTAACATATGGTTTTATTTTATTTCAATAATTCGCTTGCTCGTAGGGGTCTTGAGCAGTGGGAGGAAACCGGAGTGCCCGGAGGAAACCAACGAGGTTGAGAAGGCGCCCCTATCTCCATGCCACATACGCTCACACTAGGGATCGAAACCACAAACGCAACCCTAGAGGTGACAGGCCAGCTAGAGGTGAAGCGCGGCACTCTAGACCACTAGCGCCCCCCCCCCACTCTGCACGAACTTGATTTAGTGTAACATAAGGTACAGCTTTACTTCAGGGCTTTTTAGCAGTGGAGGAAGAGATGGGGTTTAACGTCCACATAACACGAACTAGGCTATTTCAACATGTTTTCAATTTCCTTCAAGGGTTTTTCGCAGTGGGGGAAAATTAACATTCCGCTTTTAAAATCTTCATTTTCCGAGAACTTTGTTTATTTTTGATATGACTGGATTAACACACTTTTGTTTGCTATGTTTCCATTTTTATGACAGAAATGACACTCTGCGCTGATAAAACGACAATCAACAGGCAGATGTGAATTCCCACGAAAACATGGCTTGAAATTTCTCGGAAAAACGGAAAGTTGCGTTGTTAAACCCGACATTATTTGAAAACAAATCACTGGTACTTGAACACTGTAAAACAGATGCATCTCTCGTCGCAAATCCTTGCACAACAGTTATTGTATCACCGTTATCAAAACTTAAACTGTAATACTTTAAATAGTTATTTCCTGGCACAGTCATCGTTCGCCGAGCGAGTTTTTTTTTTGCATCCTCGTTGATTCCCCATTATTGTATGGCGACTTCTGCTTACATCGCCAAAATGTTCCGGTTCCATGAATTTCGAGAACTGTTTTTGTAACATGTTTTCGTAGACAAGTTTTGCAAAATTTGCATTTGGAAATTTGTTGTTCGGGATTTGTTTTTCGTTGTATTTCTATGATGAAATGTGAATGGGGGTGAAATGTTTGATTTTCTAAAATAAGTTCTATCTTTATATTAAAATACAATCAAATTTAACAAAAATACAATTTATAAACCCAATATGACAAATGTCTTGTTTATAAAACAAATACACGTATTATATTGTACAACTGTCGAAATACGATATCAAATGAAGAAATGCAATCTAATTAAAATACTGGTGTCGTAAGTAACAGTTTAACTGCGTTCCTCAAAGCTATTGTAAGGGAATTGTAAGTCTAGCAATTGTAAATCGTGCGATTGTAAACTTACAATCGTGATCTGTTTGCGTGGTACCTTTTCCGGCAAACGTAGGCTTGCTCCACATCAATAGGTGGCCGTCTTATGGGAATGAGGAGCCGTCAACGCACCCCAACACATTTGGAAATCCTCCGATTTCGTAAAAACCGATCATGGTTTGTGGAGCGGTCTCCAACGTGGGAAAGGAGATGTTGTCGAGGACATTGATAATTCCCTCGACTGTTGGATGAAACACCCGAGAGAAATCTTAGCGTTATCAAGACTTTGTTTTCAACGCTGAGTGCGTGAGGACGCTTTGTGTCGGAAGACAGACGTGGTTCCAGCATGTTAATCAGCTTAAAAATTGACAACCTCGTCATCCTATAGCGGGAGAATATATCAACATCAGAGAAGACATCTAAACACGGGTCCTGTCCCTGAATATCCTATCAGGATCAATCTTTCCCTTCTTTTGTTGTTGTATTGCAACAAATAACGCCATTTTGCATTCCACTACAATCGGTTGTAAGTATAGGTTACAGACGGTCATAGTAACTTACAGAATTGATTGTAACTTACAACTATTGTAACTTACAATTGCTTTGAGGAACAATGTAGTGATTGTAAATAAAAGTTACAATTGGATTGTTGTGACTTACAACTATTGTAGGGTTACAATCGTTTTGAGGAACGGGGCCCATCTATATTTCGTTTCGTTTTTTATACTTTCGATGGCCTACACCACACCTAATGTGGTAAAGACAAGTAAAACGAAATGTTGAACTATAAAAACGAAACGAAATAGGATCTGTGTTTAAATCAGATTGAAATAAATGAGAATTAGAAATTAAGTACTTGAGATAAAGAGCTCTTTGGTCTTTCATTTTTAGCGCATAACGGATATATTCTACTAACACACAATTTTAAATCATTGTACTACTTCAAGCCGATGCAGTCGGTAAGTTGGGTTGTAATTTATTGCCTTTTTGTTCAATTATTTACATATATTAATGTGGTTTTTTTAAATTATTTAAGAATTTGCACATATTAATGTTGTTTTTAAATTAAATCTGGCGTGAGTACGAGTGGTAAGAAATACCAATGGTGTTATCTATTATATATATGTCTACCATCCACATAATTGTATCATTGGCGTGATAAAGACGAGAGCTTCCTCATCATAATAAACTCAAATATAATCTATAAATTGTACCTTGTGTGAATATGTTCAATTATTAAATGCCTTATTAAGAAGTTTCATAAGGTAATGATATTTTTCTAATATGTCATAACAATAGTTTTAACGAAAACCGTAGGAGGATCAATTGAACCCGGGCGCCTTCAAATTAGAAAGCTTTTGTTTGAGTGGCGTTTAGTACAAATAACATTGGTTTATTTTTATAATTATGTCATAATCATAGTTTTAAGTAAAACTGTAGACGTAACAACTAAAGATACATTATGGGAGATTAGATAAAGAGTTGGCAGTTCTCACTATAATAGTTAACAGGTAGATAATGTAAAGGTAATTTGCTGAAAATTTCGGCCGAATTGATCCACTATGAGCCGAGAACTAAGCGGTTGAAATTTCCGCCTAGCCTCGATCATCATTACTAAAGTTAGTTAGATAAACAGCATAGTCTCGATTATCCATTTTTTTAAAAAATTTAATTATCAATGGATAAAGGATTCTAATCCAACCAACATCGAAAGCTAGCCTAGACATCGAGCGTTTATTATGTTCGGGATAAGTTAATTAATGTCTAATAAATAATTTATATTACACTCCTGATCTAAAGAAAGACTTGTAATAGGCAGATTTAGCTCTTGCATAATACATGTTTAAGCCCGAGTGTCAGCAAATTAGACAGTTTTTGTTTGAGTGGGGTGAGGTACATAAAACCCATTTTTTCCAGAGTAATTTGGTTATAAAAACTGTAGAGGGGTGAATTTATTCTGGTGTCAGCAAATTAGACAGATTTTGTGTCGAATGTTGCACAATGTCCAGAATATATTTGTAAGGTGTTTCATTGAGTCAACTGGCGTGGTTTCGATTCGCCAGTCGTGCGTGACAAGCAGTATGGTTGCCTGTCTATCATCGTTGGTTTTCTCCGGGTCATCCGGGTTCCTACCACTGCTAAAGACCTCTATACTACGGAAATAAAATTGGACCATATGTTAGTCCCGAAATGACCTGTGTCGAGTGGACGAAAAGAAAGAGCGCTTTGAAGCTTGCCAACAAATATAATTTTCATGTTTTATATAATAATAGATATGAAAGGGCGGATATAGGAATTTAAAAAGGGTCGGGTGTAAATTAAATGTTTTAACACTTTTTTTCGAGGAAAAATCGATTTCCAGAGGCGTAGTTTTAATTCCATAAACTATGTGGAAACGTCAATTATTCCAGGCAAAACGATAAAAAAGAGCCCTATACTTTTATTCGAATTCTTTGAAGCTTCATATACAAAAATTATTTTTACATTAAATTTTGTATAATATTTTGTTAATTTTGCCGTTTGATATTTAATAACATTTTATATAATATTTTGGCCAATCAGTAGTATTGCATATTTCTTCTGCATCACAAGGCCGAGCGCAATTTTTTTAGTTGTGGTATATAAACAAAGACATCCAAATAATTGTTCGATGACTAAAGCCATTTTTTTAGTCGTACTTAAGATCCTCACAAACCGGACAAAAACCTAAAATAATTGCGCTAAGAAAGATAACTAATTACAGAATAAATTATTGAGGATAATATCATATACAGTGTTAATACCTATATCTATGGAGGGGGATCCTAGCCAAAACTCTCAATTTGTGAAAATACATTTGTCGATTTGTGAAAGTACATTTGTTAATTTGTCAAAATACAAAATACATTTGTCGATTTGTGAAAGTACATTTGTTAATTTGTCAAAATGCAAAATACATTTGTCGATTTGTCGTACAACAAAAATACATTTTTTCATGTGTGAAAATACACCTGTCGAACCTACTAAGCACAGATTTTGAAATAACACAGCTTAACTTTATAGTTTCAACATATGTAATTTCAACATTTGTATTTTCGAGATATGTAATTTCAACATTTGTAGTTTCAACATTTGTAGTTTCAACAGTTGTATTAACGACACTTGCATTATCGAGCCTTGCATTAGCAAGCCATGCATTAGCGAACTATGACCATATTTGTGTTGATGACGTTGATCATTATGGAGGGGGATCCTTGCCAACGATGAAGCAAGGCCTGGATGCCGGCCAGGAAGATTTTTTTTTATTTTTTATCCCCTCCCCCTAAAAAATTTCACATAGCTGAAATGGCGTCATCTAAACTAAGAAAATGAGGGTTGACAAGTTACTTTTGTGTTAGGGTTAGTCCTTTCAGGTATTTGATAGCTGCCCTATAGCCAGTTTTGTCCATTTCTGGTGATTCCTGATGGGTTAATCACACACAAGATGGTCTGGTATGAAAACAATATTAACACTACAGGTGCAGTTCTTATGAAATGAAATGAAATGAAATACTCTTTCAATTAACATTAGTGTCTACTAATAACTCGAGTGTATTCTTTCATTTAAAATTGGTTTTGACCGGTACCTCGAATGTATGAGTTTAACCCATTTTTGGGGTCATTATAGGGGTCACCAGGGTCACACCCATGGACTGGGCCCCGGCAGACGCCCACTTCTGTGCATCCCAGGTTAGTATGTAGATGTCTATATATATGGTCAGATATTGGTATCTCGTTCGTCTAGGTTCCACCCTCTGGAGCCCAAAAATGGGTTAAACTCATACATTCGAGGTATCGGTCAAAACCAATTTTAAATGAAAGAATACACTCTACTGAGTACGAAATTGCCCATAACAAACGATTTTGGCCTTGGGACTGCCCAAACTGACCCCCCATCCTCCCTGGACGGCTTATATTCATACATTCGAGTTATTAGTAGACACTAATGTTAATTGAAAGAGTGTATGCCGCTGATTACGGAATTGTCCATAACAGACGATTGGGCCCATGGAATGGCCCAAATTGACGCCCTAAGACGATGGGGCCATAAATTCGCGGTACCAGTCAAAACCAACTCTAAATGAAAGAGTACATCTCACTAGGTACGAAGTTGCCCATAACAGACGCTTATGGCCCTTGGACGGCCCAAATTGACACCCTAAATATGGACCGCAGAGCCGAAGGGTCAAAAATAGGTTATACTCATATATTCGAAGTATCAGTCAAACCAATTTTAAATGGAAGAGTACATCTCACTGAGTTCGAAATTGTCCATAACAGTTGGTTTCGGCCCTGGGGGCCAAGCTGACACCATAATATCGACCCCGAGGTATCAGTTCAATTTAATTTTAAATGAAAGTGTGCATCTCGCTGATAACGAAATGACCCATAAAAGATGATGGTTCAAACTGACAAAATTGTGAGGCCAGATTGAAGCAGACTTTTGTCACCAAGAAAGTACAATCATGGACAGGTGCAGAAGAGTAGGACGTTAAACCCCATTTCATTTCATTTCATTTCATAAGAACTGCACCTGTATTGTTTTCATACCAGACCATCTTGTGTGTGATTAACCCATCAGGAATCACCAGAAATGGACAAAACTGGCTATAGGGCAGCTATCAAATACCTGCCACTGAAATAATAATAATAATAATAATAATCGTTTTCTATAGCGCTGAACCTTCAGTCAGTCTAACTGCTCTGTGGCGCTTTACAATGTAGATATGTTATAAAATAAGAAAAAACAAAACAAAAACATACATGTATATACAAATAAACACAATAATACAAAGGAATAGTTAAGTTACAATATACAGATAAAAAGTGAAGCATTTCAATTATTGTTCAAAAATTTGGGTAAAAAACAGGGTTTTTAAACGTCGTTTGAATACAGCCAAGTTTGGACTATTTTGGACTTCCAGGGGCAATTTGTTCCATTCTTTTGGTGCTGCGTACACAAAAGCTCTCTCACCAAATTTTGACTTTTGTACTGGACATACAAGCTGGTTTTTATGAGATGAATGTAAGGAACGAGAAGGTACATATTGCTTAATCAAATCGGATAAATAGGATGGTGCCAAAGGATCGTTTAAACAATTGAAAGTGATTGTGTTAATTTTGAACATAATGCGTTGATTAACCGGTAGCCAATGTAACTGTTTTAGAACCGGTGTAATATGGTCAGATGATCTGGTGAGAGACACAATTCGAGCCGCTTTATTCTGGATTTTCTGTAGCTGACATACACGAGTTTTAGGAAGAGAATACAATAATGAATTACAATAATCTAAGGATGACATAACAAAAGCATTTATTAACATTTTAGTGGTATCAAGGTCAATATAGGATCGAATTTTGCCAATGTTATACAAGTGAAAGTTCGCCTTTTTGCACACCATAGATACATGGGTTTTCATATCGAAGGAAGAGTCAAAGAACACACCAAGATTCCTGACACAGTTGGTTGGGGTTATTGCTGTGCTTCCAATAGTCACATGATTGATGTCAATGTTCTTCTTATTCCCGATTATTATATTTTCTGTTTTGTCATCGTTCAATTTCAAAAAATTGCAGTGCATCCAGATTCTAATTCGTTCAATGCATGCTTCAAGTTCTGATGTAGTGGTATCTGGTGAAGGATCGAGTTCAACATATAACTGGGTAGCATCCGCATAGAGGTGGTAATCAAGACCCATCTCACGGATGATATCTCCAAGTGGTGCAGTGTATGCTGTGAACAAGACCGGCCCCAATACGGATCCCTGGGGAACACCAAAATCAAGAACTTTAGGCATTGATTGCGATGCGTCGATAACAATTCTCTGTTGTCTTCCATTCAGATAGGACTCAAACCACTTCAGCGCGTCTCCGGATATACCATATCGAGTTTCAAGTCTTCCGAGTAAGATTGATTGATCTATTGTATCAAATGCCGCACTCAAATCCAATAAAACTAGCGACACCGGTTTCTTCCGATCCAAACTACATACAATATCATTGTGAACACGAAGTAAGGCAGATTCTGTACTGTGCTGTTTTTTGTATGCTGACTGAAATTTTTCTTGGAGATTGTTTTCACACAAATGGTATTTAAAACGATTAAGGACAATTTTTTCTATAATTTTCGATTTGAAAGATAAATTCGACACAGGTCGATAATTTTTTAGCACATTACGATCAAGTGTGTCACATGAGCTGTTTTAAGCGTTTCACATACTCCTGCGCCTACTAAAGAGGTGTTCACGATTTGGGTGATCACTGGAATTAACTCTACTTCAGACTTTAGTATCCATGTTGGCAGGGGATCAAGGGAACATGATTTTGAGGCTGATTTCTGAATTGTTTTTCTTATCTCATCTTCTGTTGCTGGACAAAAGTTCTCAAGCGTGCGACCTTCAAACTTTTTCTCAGTGAATATGTTTGTTGGTTTATTTACACTGAGTCCTTGTCGAATGGTGGAGACTTTGTCGTGGAAAAATTCAGAAAATTGATCTGACAGACTAGTATCATTTTGAACCGATGACAGAACCTTTGCTTCTCTTGGTTTTAGCAGACTGTTTGTAATTTTGTAGACTTCACGTGGATTATGTTTGTTGGATAACAGACAGTCCTTAGTGAAGGATCGTTTAGCCAATGCAATTAAATTGTTAGTGGTAGTTCGGGCGTTATTATAAATTTGTCTGTGAATTTCAAGATTAGTTTTTCTCCATGTTTTCTCTGCTTTCCTGCGTTGGACCTTATGATCACGTATTTCATCAGTGTACCATTGTTTATTAGGCCGAATAATGATTTCTTTCGTTATTATAAGGTCCATGGTTAAGATGACGCCATTTCAGCAATGTGAAATTTTTTAGGGGGGAGGGGATAAAAAATAAAAAAAATTCTTCCTGGCCGGCATCCAGGCCTTGCAGCATCGTTGGCAAGGATCCCCCTCCATAATGATCAACGTCATCAACCCAAATATGGCCATAGTTTGCTATGCATGGCTTGCTAATGCAAGGCTTGCTAATGCAAGTGTCGTTAATACAACTGTTGAAACTACAAATGTTGAAACTACAAATGTTGAAATTACATATCTTGAAAATACAAATGTTGAAATTACATATGTTGAAACTATAAAGTTAAGCTGTGTTATTTCAAAATTTGTGCTTTGTAGGTTCGACAGGTGTATTTTCACACATGAAAAAATGTATTTTTGTTGTATGACAAATCGACAAATGTATTTTGCATTTTGACAAATTAACAAATGTACTTTCACAAATCGACAAATGTATTTTATATTTTGACAAATTAACAAATGTACTTTCACAAATCGACAAATGTATTTTCACAAATTGAGAGTTTTGGCGAGGATCCCCCTCCATATATATCTGCGTCTGTGTGTGTGTGTATATGGGTTGGGACAAATGGTTAATGCGTCAAGTTTATCCCTATATCTGCGTCTGTGTGTGTGTGTGTGGGGGGGGCGTGTATCTGTGTCTGTGTCTATGTGGTTAATCCGTCACGTGGCGTGGTGTCGATTCCCCGGTTGTACGTGACAAGGTGTAGGGTTGCCTGTCTGTCCTCATGGGTTTTCTCCGGGTCCTCCGGTTTCCGCCTACTCTTAAAGTCGTCTACGCGCTAGCGAATTAACGAAATGAAATTGAACCATGTTAGTACTGAAATGACCTAGTTTGTGTCGAGTGGACGTTAAACCCCATTTCCCCGTCTTTGGCGATTAAGCTTTTAGTCAGTTGGAATTTGAAAGAAGACTTGGGCGTAGGAAATATTTCAACCACAAACAGATAAAAATAGATACAAGTTAATGGGTACCAGATAAAGATCATTTTGTAAACATTTACTGCTAATCCTAATCCTAATCCTATATGGCGTCCACATTTTATAGAGGACACGGTGATGTTACAAGTTCATGTATACAATAATATTATGATTATTTTATAGACATCCATTGCTAATCCCAATGTTCAGTTCCGAGAGGTGTCCCCATTGCAGTAAAGACATACATATTCCCCCGCAGCCCCTTTGAGAAGAAGTGGCTAACTGTATAGAGGGAACACTGTTTATATTAAACTTATTTCTTTTTTCAGGGCTGGAAAATGTTGTTCAGTTTTATAATTATATCATCTTTAATACATAGTATTTTAGGTATGTATGGTATATACAATTATAATAGTATTTTAGGTATAGATGGTATCTAATAGTACTCTTGGTATTATGGTATGCATGGTATATACAATGATAATAGTATGTTAGGTGTGTATGTTGTATACAATTATAATAGTATGTTAGGAGAGAAATCATTTTTATACTGGTGTAGGATCACTTTGTGATGTAATTTCATTGATGCAAGGCATTATTTTTTTTTCATGTATCCGATCAGGGAAGTGGTGGTGGGGTGGGGTGGGGTGGTTTTTGTAACCCCAAAACCCCTCTGGACCCGTCCCTGTATGTATGATATACTAGTGAATAAATCATAATAATATTATTTATGTGTATGCACATGATACGTCATTATTAAAATATACAAATTAACCCAGTTTTGTTTTAAAACGCCACTCATTATTGCAAGTCTATACGAATTTGAAACTATTTAGATTCACAGGATATACTGTTGTTGGACTGACATTGCTTTTTAAAGTCATACAAACTGTTGATATATCGTTCATGATTTGGGTTATGTATTTTATTTCCCAGCAGCGAATCGTTCTGCGATACGTAAAGGAAGTGTATATATTATTATTCGTGATATATACAAAAGTAGATACAATACCATGGTAGCTCTAATTATCCTACACATGCATATATGGCGAATAATAATATTACAGTACTGTATGTATGTAGATACTAACTGTAGATCCCGCGACGGTAGTAACTATCCTATACTATCATGTATCTATTAATATTGTTATATTTACAGTTATATCCTATACTAGCATGTATGGTTATGATAATACACATAATAATATATTATAATATTGTTATATTTACAGTTCTATCCTATACTAGCATGTATGGTGTATAATAATGTATCTATTAATATTATTATATTTATAGCACTAGATACATGTAGAGATGTTAGAGGTATTGACTGTAGATACTGTGGTAGCATTAACTACTATCCTGTACCACAATACTACCTACAGAACTGTATGCAATCATGTCGTGTTTGTACAGGTAAGATATCATTCTTTAAATTCATTGCAAATATCAGTTCTGATTGGCTGAGTTGGCCAGTGGAAAGTGTAAATCAATTAACAACCAAAGGTCTCACTTCTATATAATTTTGTGAACCACTAATTTCTCTGGATCAAACAGTTAAATATATATGTGTAGATATTTTACTCGTATTTATGACTGTTTGTTTAAAGCTGAACTCCGGTTACAAAAATACCGAAATAATTAAATAAAAAAAAAGTTAACGCCCTCAAGCCGTCATACTTGTATTCAATTTGTGAAATAAATATGGCGGACATTGAGGCTTATGACCTGGAAAGGTTAACCGATCTCACTTCCAGTTTGTTTCTTTTCAGCCAGCTATATACATCCGGCGTTATTCACTGATTCACATCCGCACGCTTCACTGATTGTTCTATTTTTCCCAACACAGTATACCAAATTATTGAAGATTGCAAAATGTCTGATCATAATTATTCAGTCTTACCTGATCAGACATTTTGAAATCTTCAATAATTCGTTATACTGTGTTGGGAACAATCAGTGAAGCGTGCGAGAGAATCGATATTTCACACACTATTTCTTTTTGTTAGTTTGTTTAAGGCAATGTCTCCAATTTTGTAAAATCATAAACTAATTGCTGTTTTACATATTATTTACAGATTTAAACGTTGCTCTATACAAACCAACCGAACAGAGTTCTATCTATACTAATCCTGAAGCTGGACATGATGAATCTCTGTCACGTTCATCTAATGCTGTGGATGGTGATACTGATGCTTACATGCATAATGGACACTGTACACATACACGTATTGATAAACCTAGTTGGTGGTGTGTGGATCTAGAACAGATATATAATAATCTTTATATTAGACTATTTAACAGAGATAGTTGTAAGTGTATTCAATCACTGCGATTAGGACTATATATGGTCTATGTTCCCTTTTTACACAATCGAATATACAGATTGTGTATTACAGGATGCTGCAGTGGGTTGGGTGGTCGAACGGTTTAGTGCGTGGTCTCTACATCATACGATCTGATATCGCTACAAGTATCATGATGTCAATAATGTTATTGTATACTTATAGAGGCCTATAACTACCATTCATAATTTCTACTTTTCGCCCCTTCAAAACACGAAAGTAGAAAAGTAGAAGTCACGACAAAATGTAAGGCGAAAGCACGATATGTAAGCCAAAATGAACTCGAAAATAGGAAATTAAGAAATAATACACTGCGATAATAGTGCCTCTCGTTATTTCCTAATTTCTTATTTTCGACTTGCATTTTGGCTTGTATACCGTCTTGGCAACTTTCGACTGAGTCATATTTTTTGTATTTATTGATGTCTGTAATAAGGAGACAACACCCAAACCAAGCCATAATACAACGCGAAAATAGGAAATTAAGAAATAAACACATGCGCTGTTAGCGACCTCGTTATTTCTTAATTTCTTATTTTCGACTTTTCGTCTCGGAGGTTGTACATGTAGTAGTCCCTACTTTCCAGATCACACTTGAATACGTACAATCGGGGTTCACACTGGCCTTCATTTGTTTTCGCCAAAATGGATAAAACATTTTACTCCAAAAAAATAATCATATTTTTTCTCCTCCAACTGGAATATTTAATCTGCAAAAAATGTCTGATATAAAAAACAAAACAAACTTACGACAATTTAATTTATTATGTAAGTCTATTATAAGACAATTATCACGTACCGGTATATATACAATATACAACTTATACCATGCGTTGGGTGATCTAGTAGTTTAACGCGTGCGCGTGATATCAAAAGATCTTTCATTGATTCGAGTGGCGTGGTTTCTATTCCTCGCATAAACAAGGGAATAATGTATGATTTAATTTTATTTTGATAATTCGCTTCTGCCTAGTGGTCTGTAAACGTAAATTTAAGAGAAAGAGAGAGAGAGAGAGAGAGAGAGAGAGAGAGAGATGATGTATTAATTACTCACGTATGCAAAAGTATATTTGCGAAGCGTTCACATGTTATATAAGCATTCGCAGTAAATATGTAATAAAGTGTTTAGATGCCATTTAGTCATGGAGCGGATAGCAAGGATTCGTCGTCAAAGAACCTCTCCATGTAAACTTAGTCCTGTAATTATCATAGGAATGTCTCATGAGCGAGACACGTGGATGAAGCCAAGGTCAAATGACAGGTATAGTAGGATTGTTTTGGAAACATTTGACGACCAACCCTGGTTGGAAAATTTTAGAATGCGAAAACAAGCATTTGATATGCTATGTGGAAAATTGCAGGATACACTTTCGCCAGCCACTCGCACTGTTCGAAATGCCATAGACGTCCAAAAGCAAGTCGCCGTCACTTTGTATTGGCTCGCATGCCAAATACTTAACAAAGCCTTAGTTACTTCATCATCCCATGAGATTCCACGACTTTTGCGACCGACTTTACCTCTAGACATGTTGCTGACTATTCACAGACTACTAATGACGTATTTGTTTTACCAAAAACACCATTCAACATCATATATTTAGCGATGATGCAACTGATAATGAGATATACACACATGTGCAAATATTGCTGAGCGTTTATATGACACAATCTGCACAAATACTTACTCTAAATACTTTTGCATATATGCAAATATAATTTTGCATCTGGCCAGGACATGTAAACGGGGCTTAAGTCGAAAGTCGCCAAGACGGTATACAAGCCAACATGCAAGTCGACATGCAAATCGATTATTTCTTAATTTCCTATTTTCGCGTTGCATTATGGCTTGGTTAACTCGGCAAAAATTGCCTTTTCAGAGAAAAAATCGTCAGAAAAATCACAATATATTGATTTATTATCAACTTAATATTGCGGTATCTATCGCGCTATTGACACCTATACGCTTCCATACTTGGTATGCGTGTTGTCGCCTTCTTACAGACATCAAAAAATACAAAAATATGACGAAGTTGAAAGTCGCCAAGACGGTATACAAGCAAAAATGCAAGTCGAAAATAAGAAATTAGGAAATAACGAGAGGCGCTATTATCGCAGTGCATTATTTCTTAATTTCCTATTTTCGAGTTCATTTTGGTTTGTGTGACCACGTTATTTCTGGTCTTATTAAATTAAGACTGGCTCCAAGTAACTTCTATGTAATTTATTAAACATAGATAAATCAACAAATATTTACAAGAAAGAGAGAGACCCGATTCGTTCTAAACCATAGCTCACTCTGTCTCTTTGAGATACAGTTCTTACAAAATATATAATAGACAAGTATGACACATTGACAATTAACTATAAAATATGGTCTCTAAGTTGAAATCTAAAACAATAGTTTATTGAACAACTCTAAATCCTTTCATTGTTAGACTTCAATGCCTAGTCTAAATTATATCTGACGTAATATCCCTTGGATGGATTAAGAAGGTTCTATAGGCCAGGGGCCAGTTGGTATTGGATTGTAAAGAGTTTTACTCTATCCGTTTTGATAAGGACAATATGTCACTCATGCCAATGTCTGTATAATTCAACACGTATCTTACATGAGATATAATTAGGTAAATAAAATAGATTTAACATTACATTAATGTTGTGAAAGATATGTTTAAGAAAATAGGGAATATAATGTTGAATTTTAATATAATATAGAACTCATATGAATTATGTCGGTCATATTTCCCTCGGGCTCCCTAAAATCTTACCTCCTGGTAAGATAATGCTAAATTGCTCGTTTATGCAACTAATATGTACGGAAGCGTAATAGGGCCACATATTTTTTTTTTTATTCTATTTTCAATTTTTCAAGTTAGTAACTTGAATTTTCAAGATATTAACTTGAATTTTCAAGATATTAACTTGAATTTTCAAGTTACTAACTTGAATTTTCAAGTTACTAACTTGAATTTTCAACTTAATAATTTGAATTTTCAAGATACTAACTTGAATTTTCAAGTTTAGTAACTTGAATTTTCAAGTTACTAACTTGAATTTTCAAGTTACTAACTTGAATTTTCAAGTTACTAACTTGAATTTTCAAGTTACTAACTTGAATTTTCAAGATACTAACTTGAATTTTCAAGTTAGTAACTTGAATTTTCAAGTTAACTAACTTGAATTTTTAAGTTACTGTTATATTATAAAAAGGCGTTTTGATCTAATGATATAGTATGTCATGCAATGCTTTAGTCAATGGACGGAACGGTTATAGACCTCAATGACCTATTATTTATAATAATAAAGTCATATCTCATGACTTTCTGAATATACAATTATATAACGTATATTAATCTCATATAATATCATTCATTCAAGTTTATCCATATTATTAATTCATATTTATTCATATATCGTTTATTCTTATTATTTGGTAACTTCACCAATAGCGATCTACTCATAGATCATTAAAATTTAACGTTTATATTTCACACACGTTAATATAATTTTAACATTTTCTATTTATATATCCTTACTTGACCGAGTTTCATTTATTATTATCTTCATCGGCTTAATTAGATCCTTTAGATCAAACTTTTTGAAATAATACTTTTAGATAATTTACATTTTTCTATAATTTATTTTAAATTCAATTTAAAATTTAAATTTTACTCATATTCATATCCATCTCTGAATATATTATATTTCATATATGTCTAGTCACTTTATAACGTTCAGATGGTTAAAGTCCATTTCATTATCTATGGCTAAATGATTTCACTAATTCTTTAGTGCAGGTACAGAACAAGGTCTATGTTCATTTCTAAATTCATTTTGGAAAAATACATAATTTCATTGATCGTCACCAATGAAACATACGCAATAATATATTGTAAACTTGCATGGTAAGCTAGGCCATGGGGTTAACAATATCTCAATGAAATACCAAATTATTATTTAAATAATAATGAAAGGAAACATAGATTTTTTCTATAGCAAATTTCAATCGCCTTTTACGATTCACAATTTAGCTTGCGGATGACGAATTCTTAGCCCCACGTCATCAGGGGTATTTTTATGTCTAGATCTGAATTGTTTTATGCTTTATTTGGGCTACTACAGAACAAATAGTTTGTAGATCATGTTGTGAATATAGGGCATCCATACATTGAGAATCAAGACACTCGGAATTATACATTTTTTTTTTTTAAGATACTTCACGTAATATATATATATGTTATTTTTTTTTATTGTTCTTTTTAACAGCAGATCAAATTAGTATGTGTTGTACTTACTATTTTTGTAGAAAAAGCTTTATAAACCCTTCAGACTTCTATCATTCCTGGTCCGACTTTTCTTCGTTCCTTTTCTTCAGCATTTCTGTAGGTCGGACTCTACGTTGCCTTTGATCTTCGGCTACATCCAAGTATCGGGGGTACTCGCTTTGGCAATGTTGTTGAGGTAATCAAAAGCCGGCATATCTCTCACCATATGTGACCACGTTATTTCTGGTCTTATTAAATTAAGACTGGCTCCAAGTAACTTCTATGTAATTTATTAAACATAGATAAATCAACAAATATTTACAAGAAAGAGAGAGATCCGATTCGTTCTAAACCATAGCTCACTCTATCTCTTTGAGATAAGTGATCTGAGTTGAGTGACGGTTCCTGAGCAATACCCGAATCAACAGTTTTGACCAATCGATTAATGAGCTATGGGCATTTCTATAAGCCATATCTTAAGAACAGTTACTTCAGTAGCCAGTTTCAAACTTTGGGCATACATGTATTTACCAAATTACATCAAAAAAAAAATAATAAAAATACGGTTGATGTTTCCAAATATTTTGGATAATTTGACATGGGATTACCTAGCCTGTTTGTTTAAAGGTGGTGGTTTAAAAAGTCGTAAATATAACTCACTGTTGTTTCACATCCTTATTTATTAATCTCATAGTGTTTTGAATTCAATTCGGCTAATATAAAACATGAAGTCCTGCTTGTATTCCCCCCCGTACCTTTTAACATGGCTAGACTGGCTAGTTTGTAAGTTAATTTAAATATTCTTCTCTATTTTATATATAAGATAAGGATAGATTGCGAGGATTTGAGATAAAGACAAGTTCGAGTGGTCATTGTAATCAAACAGGATTAACATCAGCTACATCATGTTATAAAGATACAACATCATTAGTACAAGATATATATACAATAGAGAGATGTAATCAACCTACATCTACATCAACTAGTATATCTGCTAGAACAGTATATGTCACTGTTTCAAATCAAGCACTTACTTTATGTGAAGTTCAGATATTTTCTGGTAAGAAAAAATAATTCTATGCTAATTTATATAATGTCATTAATTAATTTTATGTTCCCATTGATGTCTTTAATTTATTTCGTGTTCCAGTCGATATTATTAATTAATTTCGTGTTACCGTCGATATCATTAATTAATTTCGCTCATTATACTCACTCATCACCATATTTTAATATCATGCCCCATTTTATCATTGATTAATATCATGCTCTCGTTGATATCATTAATAATTTCATGTTCCCGTTGATATTATTATTTAATTCCATGCCCAATCGTCATGTTGACAACCTAGGTGTGAGAGAGAGAAATGGGGTTTAACGTCCACTCGACACAAACCAGGTCATTTTGGGACTAACATATGGTTTCATTTTATTTCGATAATTCGCTTGCGCGTAGGGGTCTTTGGCAGTGGAAGGAAACCGGAGTGCCCGGAGGAAACCCACGAGGTTGAGAAGGCGCCCCTATCTCCATGCCACATACGCTCACACCAGGGCTCGAAACCACAGCCGCAAGCCAGATGTGACCGGCCAGCTAGAGGTCGAAGCGCGGCACTCTAGACCACTAGGCCATATCAACCCCACCTAACCAAGGTGTGGAAAATATACGGTACAAAAGGAACAGGGATGCCTAGGACCTACTTGGTATCATTCGCACCGGGGGATGCATTACCGATGTCAAATTATTGAAACATCTATTTAGAAAAAAAAAAGTAGCGGTAGTAGGCATATAACCATTGTGTGTGTTTCATTGATGCACATCCAGTTATACAGAAAGCCAGAACAGGCGTGGATGATATCAAGCCTCAAAATTCAAACATCAATATAAAGTAGGTTAATAATCAGACCATTTCATTAAAATACAGCAAAAATCATTCTGATATATATTAACATTACATATAAGATTTCACCTCAAAATCTTCGGAACAGCTCTTGATACAGTAGGTTGATATAACAGACATTTGCCAGTTTAAGACAAACACACGCATCACAATCATAAAGCTGCACTACTTTTGTCATGGTAAACGATGAAAGAGAGAGAGAAATGGGGTTTAACGTCCACACGACACAAACTAGGTCATTTCGGGAATAGCATACATGTAATATGGTTTAATTTTATTTCATGAATTCGCTTGCGCGTAGGGTCTTTAACAGTGGGAGGAAACCAGATGACACAGAGAAAACCTACGAGGTTGACAGGTGACTCTACTTCTTGTCAAGTAAGACCGGGGATTCGAAACCACGCCAGTTGGCTCAATGACAGCACCCCCCGGGAAACGAAACCATGAATATCAACATAAGATACACTAGTTTACCTCAAACCCTTATCTCGGGCAAGACGTTAGATCGCTAACCTGGAGGTCCGATCGTCGTCGATCCCGTTGTTGGCCAAGAAAGTTTGTCGGATGTTCCGCGTAATTCACCCTTATCAGTGGTGCATAACAAGAGACAACGTATAGTCGGTCGGATAAGAAAAACAACAAAGATAACGTAAAATATCCTTTGGCACTTGGAATTCGATATAACAGGTTTCACGGTGGCTAAGTGGGTAAGACGCTGGCTCACTAGTCTTGGGGACGGCTGTTCGATCCCAGCATTGGTCAAGAATATCATCATAAGATACACTAGTTTACCTCAAACCCTTATCTCAGGAGCCGCGGGGCTCAGTAGGCAAGAAGTTAGATCGCTAACCTGGAGGTCCGATCGTCGTCGATCCCGTTGTTGGCCAAGAAAGTTTTCTCGGATGTTCCGGCGTGATTCACCCTTGTCAGTGGTGCATAACAAGGGACAACGTATAGTCGGTCGGATAGAAAAAACAACAAAGATAACGTGAAATATACTTTGGCACTTGGAATTCGATATAACAGGTTTCACGGTGGCTAAGTGGCTAAGACGCTGGCTCACTATAGTCTTGGGGTCAGGTGTTCGATCCCAGCATTGGTCGAGAAAGTTCATCCATTTTCTTCGGCGTGGTTCCCCCTTGTCAGTGATGTAGGACGAAGGGCGTGACAAGGACAACTGTCTAGTCGTTCGGATTGGACGAAACCCCAGGTCCTGTGCTCGTAAAAGATCCCTTACAGTTGGAATTCGACATTAGAGTAGGCCATATTACCACTGTCCGGGCAAATTTCCCTCATAGCACACACACACACAATATGGCGTATACCCGTCTTCATTAGCCCAGTTAGGGGCGAAACAGTAGGACGTTAAACCCCATTTCATTTAATTTTCATTTTGCGATATAACAGTAGGCCGTAGCGAGCAAAGTGTCACTGTGTGTCGAATGCACACCTTCATTCGTCCATCCGGAACACAGCAGAAAGATCATTAACTCCATTTATTTAATTTCGAAACTTCATTTACACTGGTTGATAATAATAACTCCATTTCATTTCTAAGGACATTTATTTGAGAGGTGAAACCTTTGAATAAAGCAAACTAAACTTACCAGGTGAATTGTATCTGCCTCCAGAGTATCAGTACTTGGGCGCTTTTTATCTTCTAACACACCAGGGCCCTGTTTCCCCAAAACTTAAGCTAAAATCACTAAAATAGATTTTAACTAAAATCATAATGCAATTTTATGCATTTCATGAAGATCGATTATAACTTATGATGCAATTTGAAAAGATTTTGGTTAAAATTGCTTGCGCTCGCCCAGTGCACATTTCCGTTGTGGGACCTTAGGGTGTAAGGTAATATACTTCGAAACTGAAATCTGTTGACGGGTGGAACTATCGGTTACAATATCAATGGTGAGAGTTTCATACGCTGTAGCAATGTTTACACATGGTCAGTCAGTCGTAGAGAGACGAAATAAATGAGTTTATTGCGTATTATTCGTTTCGAAATGTATTGGTGGATTGACATTGAACTGGCATCCTGCTTTTGTGATTTTGACATTTGATTTACCCACGGCTTCAATGGAAATAATCGATAAACTTTGTAGTTTTATGGTATTCTGGATAACATAACTATTGAGAATGGTCACAAACATGTGATATTTCTGACTCAAACGACTAATCTAGACTGTGAATATTTGTAGAATTTTAAAGTAATTAACAACTTTGAAACTGATACACCAAATAACCAATGTTTCCCACGGTTAAAAATGCCAAAATGCCTAGCTGTATCTATCTGACTAAATGAAAACTGTGGTTTTGCATGTAATTTCTTCTTAGGATTCTAATTTCAGATTCATCGAAATGCTTAATTTGCTTTACAATATAATAATGAGAATTGTTTTTTTTTAATGATTGCATGTTAATAATTATGTTACCCGGGTCATTGGCAATATTCTATATGTTGCAATAGATGTAACAACGTAGCTCTAATTAAGCTATGTTAATGTCGTGAATTTAAGTTAGAAAAGGGTGGCGGCTATCCTAACTTAAAATTGATTTTAGTTAAAATTTTCCTTAAATAGGGTTGTGAAACGCCTCTGTTTAAATTTAAGATAAAATTTTTACTTAAAATATAATTTACTGGATTTTAATTAAAGTGCTTTAAATCGTTTTGTGAAACTCAGCTATCTTAGTTTTGGGTGAAATTTTAGTTCAAGTCGATTTTAAGGAGATTTAAGTTTTTGTGAAACAGTCTGTTTATATTCATCACCGCGTGAATAGAATTTGGACCCTAGTTATATACCGCGTGAATATAATTTGGACCCTAGTTATGCAGTCAAGGAGCATCAGGGAAGTTTTTATCTGAACGGATGACCGCCTTTGAACACTGGGTGCTATAGGATGTTAAAGGTCTATGAACCCTTTTCATTTCAAGTAGTATATACGTGTCATTATGAATTAATCCTTAATTTATTCCCGAAATGACCTAGTTTTATGTGTAGTGGAATTTATTTTTTATTCAGATATTTACTGGTTTAAAAAAAGGGAAAAAAGATACGTTAACGATGGTCTTGTGGTTAAAGTTTCTCTAGAATTGTCAGCGTAGTTTCGTCTTCTTAGTGATGCAGAAGGTTAGGCCTGATAAGGAAAATCTTCTAGTCGCGTGGATTGGAGGACGTCTCTTGCTCCTGTATGCATCATTGGTGATCATTAGTCACACTGATGCAGACGAATGTAGCTGTTAACACCGATTCCAATTCAGATCCAACTGGAACGACTTTACCTTGTCCCTTGCCAGCCCCCCCCCCCTGTCCTGCACCACTGACAAGGGGAACATCGTCGGGAAGTTCCGATGAACTTTCTCGACCAACGCAGGGATCGAATAATGAATCTCCAGGTTAGCGAGTCAAAGTCTTACTCACTGAACCACTGTGGCTCCCTCCGAAGATAAAAGAAAATGCATTCGGAGGATGAACCGAATGGACATGCAGTCTCATTGGAACATTAAATAATATGACATTTCCCTTACAGCGAAGATTTCGTTGATTATTTTAATGAAATATAATTTATTAGAAGCGGTTGGCATGGATATCAGGAAAATGACAACGTCGTATTATATCAGAAGTAATCTATCCGTGCGTACCAACGGGTCATAGTTCAATTAGGTTAATTCTATTAAGCCGCGAAGCTATATGTGGTATTATAACAATGATAGACTGAAGGATTTTCATTTTACTTTTCGTTTGATTCAGATCGCAACTTTCATTAGGGTTTCACACTGCGTAGCTTGTGTGAAACACTATTGTTTTTGTTAAAATTATTAGGGTTTCACACTGCGTAGCTTGTGTGAAACACTATTGTTTTTGTTAAAATTATTATTCTTCTTCTTATTATTATTATTATTCAGATTCCAATTTGAATAGATCTCAGCAACTACGTGTCACATCGTTACGATTTCTTCGGTTTTACTGGGAAAGTGGGTGTGACTTAGAGGATAAAGCTATTTTTAACGTTCTGCGACAATGCGAAATGTCCGAAATCACCGAAGTTATCGTTTTTGAAAATATTGCAGTAATTTTAACAATAATCATTGGATTTTAACTTTCGATACATTTTGGCATAGCCTGAGACAGGGCACATAGCTACGCTACTTTCGATTTTTGATTTTCGGCAAATCTTCGAAGATATTAGGCGCCAAATTTCGAAAATTTAAAATTTTACAAAAAACTTTTTTATTTATGAATATTTTTTAGTCGTATTGTGCACAGAATTAAAGAGTCATCTGACTAGTGCAAAAATGTTAAAAAATTTTGTCTCAGTAATTTTCCTTGGCCGCCATTGGCTAATTCAGTTTTTCAGTCCTAGATTAATTTTTTATTGTTCGATTTGTATAAAACAAAGTTCATATGCTTTGTTGTCTCAATTGTCATTTTTTTTATTACCGGAAGTGTTATCTGTCGGCACCGGAAGTGGCATAATTTTACCAAAAACTACAATTTTGACAGTTAGGTACCATTTTTCGAAAACAAATATTATTTTTTGGAAAAATTATTTGACTCAAAGAGTGTGTCCTTTCAAGGCGCAAAAAAATGTCGGAAGCAGTTTTTTTAATTTCGATTTCATTTTCGAGCAAATTCGATTAAATGGCTAAAAATGGTGTAAAATTGACCTATTTACAACCCATTCAGGCTTTTCAGATTTTAAAATATTTCTTCGTAACTTTTATGAACTTGTAGCTATAATCCATACGAAGAAAATGTATGTTAAAATTAGTTTGTAATATAAGCAGTTCCCAAGAAAAGGGCAGTTCTGTACAAGTCACTGTTTTCGTTATTTTGCCTGTAAAATAGTCAATTATTATTGGATTTTTATAAAAGTGACATCATTTGATTCAAAAAGCATGTAGCGTTATATCAAGTTGATTACAATTTAAAATTGACACCGGAAGTGACGTCATTTGGTCAAAAACTGCATTTTAAACTTTTTAAATCAATGTTTTATTCAACCATGAATAACTTAATATGTATTAATAATTTTAACTTTTGGTTTAAATTCACATATAAATACAACTCATATGGTCATATAGATATCATAAAATTGTTTTTAACTTGTTCGGTTGCCGAGAAATAGACGGTTTTCTACAGGTCACTTTTGAAGGTTTCGGGGCCATAAAAGTGTCAATTATTATTCGATTTTCATAAACGTTACACCATGTTATACCTAATGCCATTTATGATTTCATACAAGTAATTTAAGATTTTCATTATCACCGGAAGTAACGTCATTTTGGCAAAAACTGAATTTTTAGCCTTCAAAACAGATATTTTATTCAAATGAGTCTGTTTTGAAATCTTTTTCAAATTATGGTATTTGATGCCAATCAACAAATAGAATGAACCCATACGATCATACAGATACCAAAAAATTGTTTCTAACTTGTACGGTTGCAGAGAAATAGCAGATTTTCTACAAGTCACTTTTCAAGTTTTTTGGTCTTTAAAAGTGGCAATTATTATTCGATTTACATAAAATTGTCACTATATGATATCGTATACCATTTCTGATTTCATAAGACTAATTGAACAGTTTCATTAACACCGGAAGTAATTTAATTTTGTCAAGATCATTTACAAGTAACAAATGTATAAAATGACTTGATATTGCTGGATTGATTGGTTGATTCTACGTCCATTTTATTTGTGTGCAATGTTAATTTGGAAACCTGTTTAGTGGTTTCGTTGGTACCGGAAGTGACATATGTTCAAGTGTAACTTGGCACCGAAAGTGACATGTTTAAGAGTAACTTGGCACCAGTGAAACCCGTCATTCCTGCATGCAGGTCTAGTTTCATTTCACTTTTGATATTGACAAAAAAAAAGGATTTTTGTCTAAGTCTAATATCTTGTGGAACTGTTGTGGTAAAAAACACCACAGACCCATAATACTATCAAAACTATTCTAAGTCGAAAATCTTGTGGATTGTGATACCACACCGGCATATAGAGGGTCTGAGAAGAAATTTTGGAGAAAAAAAAAAGATTTTTTTTCTAAGTCCAATATCTTGTGGAACTGTTGTGGTAAAAAAACACCACAGACCCATAACACTATCAAAATTATTCTAAGTCGAAAATCTTGTGGAATGTGGTACCACACAGGCATATAGAGGGTCTGAGAAGAAATTTTGGAAAAAAAAAGATTTTTTTCTAAGTCTAATATCTTGTGGAACTCTGGTAAAAAACACCACAGTATCAAAATTATTCTAAGTCGAAAATCTTGTGGAATGTGGTACCACACAGGCATATAGAGGGTCTGAGAAGAAATTTTGGAGAATTTTTTTTTTTTTTGTAAGTCCAATATCTTGTGGAACTCTTATGGTAAAAAACACCACAGACCCATAACACTTTTTTTTTCTGAGTCGAAAATCTTGTGGAATGTGGTACCACACAGGCATATAGAGGGTCTGAGAAGAAATTTTTGAAAAAAAAAAAAGATTTTTTTATTAGTCCAATATCTTGTGGAACTCTTGTGGTAAAAAACATCACAGACAAATAACACTATCAAAATTATTCTAAGTCGAAAATGTTGTGGAATGTGGTACCACACAGGTATATAAGGGGTCTGAGAAGAAATTAATGATTTTTTTTTGGATTTTTTACTAAGTTTAATACCTTTGGATCTCAGGGGGTCTGAGATGAAATGTTTGAGAGCACACAACAGAATAAAATTTTGTAGAATATATTTTCCCCACATTTTACATTATTATTGTTCAAGCAAATTTTTCATGGTCCACTTTTCAAAACGCCCCAAAACCTTGCCATGTCTATTGATATAAGGTAATTCTAAAGCCTGTTAATGAGTCAACTGTTGTGGTTTCTATGTCAAGATATTATATCACCGTTACATCGTAATGAAGGTTGAGATCGAATTTCGTAAAAATCGAACCAAAATTGACAGCTGTTCTTGTCAGGCCCTGTATGTATGATATACTAGTGAATAAATCATAATAGTATTATTTATGTGTATGCACATGATACGTCATTAATATACATATTAACCCAGTTTCGTTTTAAAAACGCCACTCATTATTGCAAGTCTATACGAATTTGAAACTATTTAGATTCACAGGATATACTGTTGTTGGACTGACATTGCTTTTTAAAGTCATACAAACTGTTGATATATCGTTCATGATTTGGGTTATGTATTTTATTTCCCAACAGCCAATCGTTCTGCGATACGTAAAGGAAATGTATATATTATTGTTGTTGATATATACAAAAGTAGATACAATACCGTGGTAGCTCTAATTATCCTACAAATGCATATATGCCGAACAATGATATTACAGTACTGTATGTATGTAGATACTAACTGTAGATCCCGCGACGGTAGTAACTATACTATACTATCATGTATCTATTAATATTGTTATATTTATAGTTCTATCCTACACAAGCATGTATGGCTATGATAATACACATAATAATATATTATAATATTGTTATATTTACAGTTCTATCCTATACTGGCATGCATGTTTTATAATAATGTATCTATTATTATTGTTATATTTATAGCACTAGATGACATCGCGCCTGGTACGTTCGTGCATTTTTATGCGCGAACTCTTAGTTTTCCTATTACTGGCACGCGCACGGGCACTATTTCTTTTTCTTTTGCATGTACCAAAATCTGGGTTTTCGCGCGGAGGTACTTTTGAGGTATTAGCCTGAGAAGCATAACACTTGCCACTGTACCTGTGTATCGCTAATTATAAATCGAGTGTGTGAAGACAGTTTATATAGATCACGCAAAAAATTTTCAGTACAGAGTTTATTCCCGCTCTATTTGCCGCTAAGCAAACCAATGGAACTATTTTCTCAACAGTGTATGAACTTATTCATAAGCGATAATATCCTTACACCGAGAGAAATTATCTAGTCTCGGTGAAAAACCATGATCATCAGGTAAAAAATTACTTTTCTATTTTTTGGAACGAAAAACAGTGTTTTTAAAAACAAACGAACCTGCCGCACATGAGGAAGTCATTATACTAATAATAACAGACGAGAACTCTTTTTGGGCATAGGCTTTCTTACTGAGTAGTAAATCGTCCACAAACAATCATGAAGGAACTATAGGTTATACACTAAGTAGGTTATACACTATACTTTTGAGTCGAGATTACTCGCTTTGAGTCGAGATTACCAGCTTTCAGGTCACCGATAACCAATTATGTCAGAAATACTATACTGACATTCGGTTTTTTCAAATTGTACGCGAACTAACAATCGGCGCCCTAACTGTCTTCGTCAGCTACATTCAGTTTCACAATGGCGTACGACATTCGGTTTTTATACGCCCACATTTTCATGTGGACGTATATTGTCGTCGCCCCTGTTCGTCCGTCCGTCCGTCCGTCCGTCCGTCCACAATTGTTTGTGAACAGTCTACAGGTCACAATTTTTATCCGATTTCAATGAAACTTGAAATATAGGTTTATCACCCTAAGATCTCGGTTCCTTTCGATATTGGCATGTATCGGACCGTAACTTCATGGGTTATGGCCCCTGATTGTACGAAAAATGACGTTTTTTAGCCTGTGAACAGTGTAGAGGTCACAATTTTGAACCGATTTGGATGAAACTTGAAATGCATGTTTATAAACCAAAGATCTTGGTTCCTTTCGATATTTGCGCCAATTGGATCGTAACTTCCTGAATTATGGCCCCTGATTGTCCGAAAAATCGCCCATTTTAGCTTGTGGTCCCTCTGGAGGTCAAAATTGTTATCCGATTTAAAAAACCGTTTGATTATATCACCGTGCCATGGTTATGAAGGTTGAGTTCGAATTTCGTGAAAATCGGACCAAAATTGACGGACAAAATGGCCGCCATTTGTACGCGAATAGTGTGAAAATATGTTATATCAAGGTTGCGAACAGTGTAGAGTTCACAATTTTGAACCGATTTGGATGAAACTTGACATGCATGTTTATAACCCAAAGATCTTGGTTCCTTTCGATATTTGCGCCAATCAGATCGTAACTTCCTGAATTATGGCCCCTGATTGTCCGAAAAATCGCCCATTTTAGCTTGTGGTCCCTCTGGAGGTCAAAATTGTTATCCGATTTAAGAAACCTTTTGATTATATCACCGTGCCATAGTTATGAAGGTTGAGTTTGAATTTCGTGAAAATCGGACCAAAATTGACGGACAAAATGGCCGTTATTTGTACGCGAATAGTGTGAAAATATGTTATATCAAGGTTGTGAACAGTGTAGAGGTCACAATTTTGAACCGATTTGGATGAAACTTGACATGCATGTTTATAACCCAAAGATCTTGGTTCCTTTCTATATTTGCGCCAATCGGATCGTAACTTCCTGAATTATGGCCCCTGATTGTCCGAAAAATCGCCCTTTTTAGCTTGTGGTCCCTCTGGAGGTCAAAATTGTTATCCGATTTAAAAAAACGTGTGATTATATCACCGTTTCATGGTTATGAAGGTTGAGTTCGAGAATTTCGTGAAAATCGGACCAAAATTGACGGACAAAATGGCCGCCATTTGTACGCGAATAGTGTGAAAATATGTTATATCAAGGTTGTGGACCTTATAGAGGTCACAATTTTGAACCGATTTGGATGAAACTTGACATGTATGTTTATAACCGAAAGATCTTGGTTCCTTTCGATATTTGCGCCCATCGGATCGTAACTTCCTGAATTATGGCCCCTGATTGTCCGAAAAATTGCTTTTGTTCGCTTTTGGTCCCTCTGGAGGTCAAAATTATTATCCGATTTAAAAAAACGTTTGACTATATCATGGTAATGAAGAGAGAGTTCGAATTACGTGAAAATCGGACTAGAATTGACGGACAAAATGGCCGCCGTTTGTACACAAATAGTGTGAAAATATGTTATATCAAGGTTGTGGACCCTATAAAGGTCACAATTTTGAATCGATTTTGATGAAACTTGACATGTATGTTTATAACTCAAAGATCTTGGTCCCTTTCGATATTTGCGCCCATCGGGTCATTACTTCCTGAATTATGTCCCCTGATTGTACGAAAAATCACCCTTTTTAGCTTGTTGTGCCTCTGGAGGTCACAATTATTATCTGATTTAAAAAAAAACAGGTTTGATTATAAATACCAAACAAATTCTAATGATTTTCTGATAATTCCTTAATATGTGACAACTCTTGTTGACTGCCCGGACGATTAGGCTGCTGTGTGGGCGTATGTTTCGTTGCCTGGCAACCTATTTTTCAAGTTGTACGCGAACTAACAATCGACGCCCTAGCTCTTTCGTCAGCTATTTTCAGTTGCTGGCGTACGGCCAGTGCCGGTGGGAAAAGACAACATTAAAATCAGAAACCCAGTTGTTGACACCCATTAAATCACTCCTGTCTAACAAATCATAAAGCTGTGGTGTTACGGTAGCGACATAGTATTTCACCGTAACACCACAGCCACTCTAACCATTCATAATACATCTAACTATCACTCCCTACACATTTCCCCTCGACCTACTTTCCCAAACGTCAACAACATATCTCATACATCAAGTTCACTGATTAACCCTTGTACCACGTCTACTGGATACATGTAGAGATGTTAGAGGTAGTAATTGTACTGTAGTAGCACTAACAACTATCCTGTACTAGGATACTATTTACAGAACTGTATGCTATCATGTGGTGTTTGTACACGTAAGATATCATTCTTTAAATTCATTGCAAATATCAGTTCTGATTGGCTGAGTTGGCCAGTGGAAAGTGTAAATCAATTAACAACCAAAGGTCTCACTTCTCTATAATTTTGTGAACCACTAATTTCTCTGGATCAAATGGCTGAATATATATGTGTAGATATTTTACTCGTATTTATGAAGGTCTGTTTAAAGCTGAACTCCGGTTACAAAAATACCGAAATAATTTAATAAAAAAAAAGTTAACGCCCTCAAGCCGTCATACTTGTATTCATTTTGTGAAATAAATATGGCGGACATTGAGGCTTATGACCTGGAAAGGTTAACCGATCTCACTTCCAGTTTGTTTATTTTCAGCCAGCTATACACATCCGGCGTTATTCACTGATTCACATCCGCACGCTTCACTGATTGTTCTATTTTTCCCAACACAGTATACCAAATTATTGAAGATTGCAAAATGTCTGATCATAATTATTTACAGTCTTACCTGATCAGACATTTTGAAATCTTCAATAATTCGTTATACTGTGTTGGGAACAATCAGTGAAGCGTATTAGAGAATCGATATTTCACACACTATTTCTTTTTGTTAGTTTGTTTAAGGCAATGTCTCCAATTTTGTAAAATCATAAACTAATTGCTGTTTTACATGTTATTTACAGATTTAAACGTTGCTCTATACAAACCAACCAATCAGAGTTCTATCTATACTTATCCTGAAGCTGGACATTATGAATCTCTGTCACGTTCATCTAATGCTGTGGATGGTTATACTGATGCTAACTTGGATAATGGACACTGTACACATACACGTAATGATAGACTTAGTTGGTGGTGTGTGGATCTACGACAGATATATAATATTTTATATATCAAACTATTTAATAGAGACAACAGTAAGTGTATTCAAGTGTATTGTAATTTTTGACATCATCGAATATACAGATTGTTTATTACAGCTTGCTGCAGTGGGTTGGGTGGTCGAACGGTTTAGTGCGTGGTCTCTACATCATACGGTCTGCTATCGCTACAAGTATCATTATGTCAATAATGTTATTGTATACTTATAGAAGCATATAACTACCATTCATAATTTCTATTTTTCGCCCGTTCAAAACACGAAAGTCGAAAAGTAGACGTTACAATAAAATTTAAGGCGACAGCACGGCCATACAAGCCAAAATAAACTCGAAAATAGGAAATTAAGAAGTAACACACTGCTATAATAGCGTCTCTCGTTATTTCCTAATTTCTTATTTTCGACTTGCATTTTGGATTGTATATGGCGACTTTCGACTTAGCCATATTTTTGTATTTATTGGTGTCAGTAAGAAGGCGACAACACGCAAACCAAGCCATAATACAACGCGAAAATAGGAAATTAAGAAATAAACACATGGGCTGTTAGCGACCTCGTTATTTCTTAATTTCTTATTTTCGACTTTTTTGGCCTCGGAAGTTGTAGTAATCTCTACTTTCCAGATTACACATGGATACGTACAATCAGGGTTCACACTGGGCGTCATTTGTTTTCGCCAAAATGGATAAAACATTTGATTCCCAAAAAATAATCATATTTTTTCTCCTCCAACTGGAATATTTAATCTGCAAAAAATGTCTGATATAAAAAAGCAAAACAAACTTACGACAATTTAATTTATTATGTAAGCCTATTATAAGACAATTATCACGTACCGGTATATGTACAATATACAACTTGCGTTGGGTGATCTAGTAGTTTAACGCGTGCGCGTGATAGAAAGAGAGAGAGAGAGAGGGTGGTCACTCGACGCCCACTAAATCATTTGAAAGTTATTGAATCATATGTAAGTCTCGAAATGATTTAGTGGGCGTCGAGTGACCCCCCCCCCTCTCTCTCTTTCTCTTAAATTTACGTTAAAAGACCCCTAGGCAGAAGCGAATTATCAACATAAAATTAAATCATACGTTATTCCCTTGTTTATGCGAAGAATAGAAACCACGCCACTAGAATCAATGAAAGATCTCGTGATATCACGCGCACGTGTTAAACTACTGGATCACCCAATGCATGGTATAAGTTGTATATTATATATATACCGGTACGTGATAATTGTTTTATAATAGGCCTACATGATAACTTATCTTGTCGTAAGTTTGTTTTGTTTGTTTTTTTATCAGACATTTTTTGTAGATTAAATGTTCCTGTTGGAGGAGAAAAAATGTGAAAAATATTTTGGAATAAAATGTTTTATCCATTTTGGCGAAAACATATGAAGACCAGTGTGAGCCCTGATTGTTGTATGTATTCAAGTATGATCTGGAAAGTAGAGATTACAGACATCAATAAATACAAAAATATGACAAAGTCGAAAGTCGCCATATACAATCCAAAATGCAAGTCGAAAATAAGAAATTAGGAAATAACGAGAGGCGCTATTATCGCAGTGTATTATATCTTAATTTCCTATTTTCGAGTTCATTTTGGGTTGTATACCGCGCTGTCGCCTTACGTTTTGTCGTAACTTCTACTTTTCGACTTTCGTGTTTTGAAGGGGCGAAAAGTAGAAATTATGAATGGTAGTTATAGGCTTCCGTATATACTTCCTGCGATTTTAGTTTCATTTAATAGCCGGGTCATTCCACGTACCTTTGATTTTGATTTTCCTGGATATGCTTCAGGTATAGCTGCTGATGTTGTTATTCCACATTTGAGCGTGATCGGAGTTTAGTGACGGTTCCTGAGCAATACCCGAATCAGCAATTTTGACCAATCGATTAATGGACTACGGGCATTTCCATAGGCCATATCTCAAGAACAGTTACTTCAGTAGCCAGTTTTCAGGCGCGGATCCAGAGGGGGGCGCACCCGGCGTACGCCCCCTCTATTTTTTGAGATGGCGAACAATTTTTAGCTCCATATATTCTCGCGAGAAAGGAGAACAAAAATAGTTTAGGTTGGAAATAGTTATTTACAGTACTAGTATGAAATTAGTCCTTTTCACTAAAAAATCACGCTCCCAAGTGGGTGCAGCACGCCCCCTCTTTCTGAAAATCCTGGATCCGCCCCGGGATTGGGCATACATGTATTTACCAAATTACATCAAAATCGAAAAAATACGGTTGACGTTTTCAAATATTGTTTATTTTTAAAGGTGGGGGTTTAAAAAGTCGTAATTCAATTCGGCTAATATAAAACATGAAGTCCTGCTTGTATTCCCCTCCCCCCGTACCTTTTAACATGGCTAGACTGGCTAATTTATAAGTTAATTTAAATATTCTTTTCTATTTTACATATAAGATAAGTATAGATTGCGAGGATTTGAGATAAAGACAAGTTCTAGTGGTACATGTAATCAAATAGGATTTACATCGGCTACACCATGTTATAAAGATACAACATCAACAGTAGAAGATACATATACAATAGAGAGATGTAATCAACCTTCATCAACTAGTATATCTGCTAGAACAATATATGTATCTGTTTCAAGTCAATATCTTACTTTATGTGAAGTTCAGATATTTTCTGGTAAGAAGAAATAATTCTATGCTAATTTATATAATGTCATTAATAAATTTTATGTTCCCATTGATGTCTTTAATTTATTTCGTGTTCCAGTCGATATTATTACTTAATTTCGTGTTACCGTCGATATCATTAATTAATTTCGCTCAATATACTCACTCATCACCATATTTTAATATCATGCCCCATTTTATCATTGATTAATATCATGCCCCCCCCCCCTGTGAAATCATGTTTTGTAATATCATGCTGTCGTTGATATCATTAATAATTTCATGTTCCTGTTGATATCATTATTTAATGACATGCTCAATCGCCATGTTGATAACTCAGGTTTAACGTCCACTCGACACAAACCAGGTCATTTTGGGACCAACATATGGTTTCATGTTATTTCGAGGAAACCGGAGTGCCCGGAGGAAACCCACGAGGTTGAGAAAGCGCCCCTATCTCCATGCTACATACGCTCACAGCAGGGCTCGAAATCACAGGTTACCGGCCAGCTAGAGGTCGAAGCGCGGCATTCTAGACCACTATGCTATCCCATCCCCCTAACCCAGGTGTGGAAAATATTCAGTACAAAAGGAACAGGTATGCCTAGGCCCTACTAGGTATTATTCGCCCCGGGGGATGTATTACCGATGTCAATGATGTGTTTCATTGATGCACAACCAGTTGTACAGAAAGCCAGAACAGGCGTGGATTCAAACATCAATATAAAGTAGGTTAATAATTAGACCATTTCATTAAAATACAGCAAAAATCATTCTGATATATATTAACATTACATGTAAGATTTCACCTCAAAATCTTCGGAACAGCTCTTGATACAGTAGGTTGATATAACAGACATTTGCCAGTTTAAGACAAACACACGCATCACAATCATAAAGCTGCACTACTTTTGTCATGGTAAACGATGAAAGAGAGAGAAATGGGGTTTAACGTCCACACGACACAAACTAAGTGGGAGGAAACCAAAGGACGCGGAGAAAACCCACGAGGTTGACAGGTGACCCTACTTCTTGTCACGTAAAACCAAAGGATTCGAAACCACGCCCGTTGACTCAATGACAGCACCCCCCCCCCCCCGAGAAAGGATGAATATCAACATAAGATACACTAGTTTATCTCAAACCCTTATCTCAGGAGCCGCGGGTCTCAGTGGTCGCTAACCTGGAGGTCCGATCGTCGTCGATCCCGTTGTTGGCCAAGAAAGTTCGTCGGATGTTCCGGCGTGATTCACCCTTGTCAGTGGTGCATAACATGGGACAACGTATAGTCGGTCGGATAGGAAAAACAACAAAGATAACGTAAAATATCCTTTGGCACTTGGAATTCGATATAACAGGTTTCACGGTGGCTAAGTGGCTAAGACGCTGGGGCACTAGTCTTGGGGTCGGGTGTTCGATCCCAGCATTGGTCAAGAAAGTCCATCCATTTTCTCCGGTGTGGTTCCCCCTTGTCAGTGATGTAGGAAGAAGGGCGTCACAAGGACAGATGTCTAGTCCTTCGGATTGGACGAAAACCCCAAGTCCTGTGCACGTAAAAGATTCCTTGCACGTAAAAGATCCCTGCTCTATAGGAAGTTAAACCCCATTTCATTTAATTTTCATTTTGCGATATAACAGTAGGCCGTAGCGAGCAAAGTGTCACTGTATGTCGAATGCACACAGTAGTAGGGACGCTTGTACAGCCATGCACGTGCGCGCATGCGCGTGCATGTATGTGCGTGCATGCGCGTGCACGTGACCTTGCACTGGATGACATTTAGCACGTGCATGACCCCTTGCGCGACCTTGCACGTGCGTGACCCTGATTGCACGTACGGAGAGAAAGAGGGCGCGCGCGGGAAAAGAGAGAGAGATAGAGATAGAAGAAGAAGAAGAAGAAAGGGGAAGAGAGGAGGAGGAGGAGGAGGGAAGGGGAAACAACTCTTTTACAATGATTAAGTTGGCCCTGAAAAGGGCCGTTGGTCCACACAATGTGTGGGTTAGCAGGAGCACTTCGGCTGCTCCCACCGATTCGGCTTCTTGGTGCATTTCACCGAATGCTTTGACCGCCTATAACAGGTGTTGCCAATTTCGGTCCCGCACCAGAAACAGACCAAGTAATCGGCATCGGGCCGATTCCCCCTAAACATGGGGTAATACCCCCGACAAGTAGCGCAAAATTTTTTATCGTTTCGATCCATGGTGTTTGTGACGTCTTTGGGCTTTGACACTCCTATTTATAGCTCGAGACGGGACGAGTCTAAGGTGTTGGGACGATACCATTTTCCACCAATCAGAAAAGCATGACGTCATATGACGTCACAAAAAACCAGACACGTGATATGTTGCTTACAAAGCATTTTATTGAACATATTTACAAAGCATTTTATTCAACACAAAATTGAACACAAAGGCATAGAACACAAATTTAATTGAACTTGAATTGAACATATTTACAGAGCAAAAAAGCATCGACATCGTTGTCCCTTCTTCTGGTCTTTTTGCAAGTCGGGAAAATGATCCCTAGCCCATTGTTCGACGAGTATATCGTTCACACGATACACGTGTCCGAACACCGAAAGGGCGTGCGAGGAGGGAACGTGAAACCGATGACACAAATAATACAAACAATAATGGCCGCAGACGACACTCTCGAGTCCCTAAATCCATCGGGGTTGGTAGTGGAGTTGTAGATCTTGGACGAAACGTCGAAAGGCTTCTCCGTAAACATCAGGGGGGCACCCGTAGGAATCGAAGAAGGTAATGTGATCTGGTCCTTCGCACACAAACACGGTCCAGTGTCTACCGGGTTGGTCTTCGTCGTCCGTGTTGATGACGTAGGCTTTGGGGTACGAGGTCGGACGCAGTATATCCAAATGATTACGAGCCCACACACCCCCGAACACGTTAGAGGGGAGGTGTTTTTCTAAAGCCCGTGTCAGTTGTCGATTGGAGAGAGCCTCACCAATCTGTGATGACTTGTCGGTTGGCGTCGATTTCCAAGACATTGTCGTATTCGGCAAACAGAACAAGACTGAGGTGATTGGTCGGGGCCGCACCGAACTTGAGTTCCAAAGACAGGTTACCCGCTGCTTTGGGATGAAAGTAGTTACCGTCGGCTCCGTGGTCGTTGGTCAAATCGAAACAATACAAAGTGTACCCATTGATATAGTCGTTGAAAGGGAGGTCCAGGTCTTCTCGGGTGTTTAAGACGGCCACTCTTTTCATCAAATCCAGGTATGGTGCGATGGCTTGTCGCTGGGGGAAATCGACGTCGTATTCATCCACAATTTCCCCGTTCTTGGTCAATTTGATGTTCTGCAATTGATTATGTTCGAATTGGAAGGGATTTCTGTTTTTTCTTCCGTCGTAGGCCGTGTTACGTACCATACCCACGATTAATCTCTTGGGAAGGCTTTCGTTGACAAACAGATTGTCTAGGACGTGACTGGCACGATTGTCGGGAAAGACCATGTCGCGGACCACCACGCGTTTCAGGGGATACTTGGCGTTGGACGATTGAAGTTGCGCGGCCACCCGTGTGTAGGTACTGGGAGCCAGAGTGACGAACGGGATATCCAGGTAGGCTTTGGTGAACTCGGCTTTGTAGTCTTCGGCATCGTTGCCTTCGCCGTACATCAGAAAAAATTTCGGGGATTGCTTTTCCATTTTCAACCGCAAGTCCACACCGTCCAGCAGATACCGATCTTGTAAACACATGTCCAAGTGTAGACGCGACTGCAATTCAAAGGTGCGACTGGCAGCGATGGTTTTCTGGCGTTGTTCCAATCCTTTGTTACTCGGAGCCTGTCGTCCACCGTCTCCGGCGGTGGCGACGGATTTCGTGGAATTGAACTGTCCACGAAATCCGTCGCCACCGCCGGAGACGGTGGACGACAGGCTCCGAGTAACAAAGGATTGGAACAACGCCAGGGTCGTTCTTGGCTCCCTTACCGAAACTCAGCAAATTCTCCAAGTAAGCCCGGTAGGGATAGGTGGGCAGAGAGGTGGTGACCAAAGTTTCGGCATCTTTTCCCAGGCGTAATTTGACGTCTTTAAACAACGAATGAAACAAGTTGTTAATGGGTGCGACTTGACTATCCGCATCCAGGTCATCCCCGTTGTTCTTGGTCACCTTCAGGGCCACGTGCAGTGTCATGTTGGCCAGATCGATGAAATCGGTGGTGGCATTGGAAATATAAAATTCGATGGGTCCGTCGTGGTTCAAGTCGGGCGTCAGTGGATACTTTCTGATTTTCGTCACCTTGTTTATGGCCGTCTGCGTGTCGGGTACACTGAACAAATCCTGCAATTCGTCTCGCGCGCAGGGACAGGAATCATTGCGCATTACCTGCGTAGCCATGGTCGAAGATATCTAGTTTACGTCGCTTGTGAGAGGTGACCTGTGTCTTCTTCTTCCTCTTCGGACGATGTGAAGTGGACGGGGTTCGTGAGGGGTCTTTTATAGGTTCCAGGTGGGCGACCACGTTCTTGAGTGTGTCGGACATCGTGTTTGACACCGCGGGGCGAAGCGTGTCTTGGGCGACTTTCTTCCAGTTCCATTTTTCACGACCACTGACGGCGTCGAGCACGCTTTGCCCCACTTTGGGTAACACTTGGGCCACATTCTTTTTCACGGCGGCTTTACCGGCCGACCACAAGGTCTTCCCGACCGATTTGACGGCATTCAATAACCCCGACCATCGACCGGCACCCTGTTGTCTCAGAATTCCTCCCCTGTACACCACCAGACCATTGCCAGCCCCTCGCGGTCTGAGCACTCCACCTTTGTACACTCGAATCATCATCTGCGGCGAAAATGAAGTTGGGTCACCACCTTACCGCCGAGAAATGGCACGGCTTTCCCCATTCCCTTCCTTATATAGAGACCAATGGAGCTTAGTCGACTGTACTTCAGAGGTAAGTAGTGAATCCTGGCGGGGCGGTGATACAATCGTCGACTGGGAATCACGTCCAACAAGGTAGCCTTCACGTCGCCCACGGTCTGGGGTTCGATAATGTCCGTGTAGATGTAAAACAGATCGTACTGGATTTGAAGATTTGGGGTGTGGTGGGCGTAGAAATACCGTAGACTTTGGCCATCGGCGCCGGTCATATCGATTGACTGCAGGGCAACCAACAGTTCGTTTCCAGGCCATCCCAACATGGACACGATGGGTCCACACAGACGAAGTTCGATTTTCGGCAACACGTCAAACCAGAAAAGCGACTGCACGTGATTGATATTCAGATACACTTTGTCGTTGGTGTTGTCTCTCTTGAAAGACACGAAGGGACCAATTGATACGGCCACTTGGCGCATCACCTCTCGAGTTTCGTACTCGGTCTGCTCTTGCTTCTCGTGGTCGGTCATTTCCTTGTTATTGGGATCCAAACGAACGGGTTTATGGGCCAAATGATTGTAGATGGGAGGCAGGTTCCACAAATCATTCAGTCTAGTGTTCAGGACAGTCAGGATATGCCTCAGCGACTCGTAGTCGTCACTCTTGATGTTCGTTTCCATTTCGATGGATCCCTTGATCTCACCAGCCTTTACACCTTTGAAACAATTCGACGGGTCGATTCTGTGGCGGTCCCGGCGGCATATCTTTACTTCGGGTTCGTCGCTTGGGGGCGACCATGGATGAATGCGTAAGCCGATCGTGTTGTCTCGTTGATCGATGTTTTGCCATTGGTCAGGTAACGTGATCATGGACAGACCCACTTCCCATTCCCGATGATCGACGAGAAGTGGCGGGTCCAGATGTGTATAATACGTGGAGACTTTGTTGTCGGGATACCACGACATGGAACTGTCACTAGGGAGCGTGAGGTAAAAGGGCCGGTCGTTGTTCATTATGTTTGGTTTTCAAGGTTGGAGAAGGTAACAGGTAACCCAAGGTACTGGAGAGCAAGGCCGTCCACAACGTGGTCTGCGAACCGTCGGGTTTGAAAGCCAATTGGGACAAAGAAACTCCCGCCACGACGTACACTAAAATCACTTGACAGAAAAAGACGATTTCCGCTTGTGAAACACGTTTTCCCAAGAGCGACCAATTGTGGGCACTCACGGACGTAGACGTGGTTTCGTCTTGCATGTTGACTGATGTCGGCGTCTCTCGCTCCTATTTATACGTTTTGGAGACTGGTCCTGTCGATCCACGAATTAAAAATCGCCGGATAGCCCAACCATTTCACCAATACTTTGTCTTTTTTTCTTTCGAGTACTCTTTCGATGGGAAAGATCTCATCGTCGTTGACTTGGACCGCTTGCAATTCTTCGGGATAGAAGGTGCCCTGTATGGGTTCGCCTCTTTCGTCCAACAGTTTGTAACCGGGAGCGACGTTGGGTGCGACGTTGAACGTTTCCAGAGGCCAGTTGGGCCAGTAACCTTTGTCGAAGGCACCATGTTTCGGCAAAGCCAAAGGTACGGTCGTACCAATGTCCATTGATTTTTTCTTTTTCGGGCCACGTGGAGGAGGCGTTGTCAACATCCACTCGTGTTCGGCGCGAACGTCTTTGGGCGCCATACCTATGGTCCGATGTCGTCTAGCATTGTAAGCTCGAACCAGGTCGTCTAGCACGTCGATGTACCGTTGTGTTTGTCGATGAGTAAAGTATCGCCACATGCGTTCTTTCAGGGTCCGTTGAAATCGTTCGACCACACTGGCTTTGGTTTCGACGTTGTGTGTCACGAAAAAATGAATCTTTCTCTTCTTCGGGTACGCTTGCATTTTTCGATTGAGGAATTCGGTACCTTTGTCCGTTTGAAGTCGCAGGGGTTGTCGACTTTGAAAGATTTGACGAAAGACATCCACCAAACTGTCCCCCGTCTTGTTTTTGAGGGGCAACACCCAAGCGTACTTGGAAAACACGTCGATGACGCACAGCAAATACCTGTATCCCTCATTCTGTTTGGCCAAGGCCGACATATCGCTCAAGTCGGCTTGCCACTGATGATCTATGCCGGACACCACCGTGGGAGACCGCGAGAATTTCTTTTTCAATGGTTTGTGCAAGGTGTACGCCCTTTGTTGTTTCAACCATGCCTTGACTTTGTCCAAGGACACACCGGTAGCTTTGTGAAGACCCAGAGCGCCACCGAAAGCGGCCAGGTGGTTCGGGTCGTAATACACTTTCTTCAGCTTTCGTTCCATGTTTCAGCAGGTGTCCCTATGAACAGGCTATTTATAGTTTTTGCAAGGAGAGCCATCTTCTGGTAGGTATACTAGGGGTATCCGAACTGGAGATTTTCTTCTTTCTCGCGCGTCGCGGCGGAGTCCGTGTCGGTGGTGTGGACAATACGTTCCATCGTTCTTGATTCCCGATGGCTTCGCGCGGTACGTTCGTGGCCTTCAAACTTTGCATCACGCCAAACCATCCCACGGGAGCCTGGGTATTCTTTCGCCGACGAACCAAATCGTTCACGATGTCAATGGCATTGGTGTTGGGTACGGGTACCCCATTCCGAACCAATTCCAAGTTCTCGTTCCACGACCAAGGTGTCTTCTCTTTCATGTGTTTCAACAAACGGCGAGCTCGGTGTTGATAGGATCGAGGGACAGACTCCAGGATGGGTGCCTCCGAATTTTCTTCTTTTTGTTCGGGTATGTTTTCATCCAACAAGGGAACAACCTGTTTTCTTTTCCTTTGCATCGTTTGATAACGATGTAACAACTGTCCGTACCGTTGCATTTTATTTTCGTCGGTTAGAGTGGGATCGTTTAGCACGTGTTGCATGTCTTGGTGGACATTCTCGACGGCCTGCTGCAGTGGATCTCGATCGTACACGGGTTCGACTGGCCTGACTTCGACGGGTTTGACGTCCTGGAGTCCGTCGAAGGGTACCAGTTTCATTTTCTTGGCGAATTTCATCTTTGGGAAAGGACCGAAACAATCGAGTGAAGAAACCCCCTTTCTGTTGCTTCAAAAGTCGCCGACGGGTCTTCCAAGGTGTATTAGATGTGCCCAAACGTCGTAACAAGGGGGCGTCCATTTTCAAGCGCTTGACTTCTTTGTCGGTCACAGGAACGTTGCCGCGAATCAGGTTTCCAATACACTCACACACACCGTCGACGATGGGTTGGGTCTCGAGTAAAAGGGGACGGTCTTTCGGTACAGTGTTAAAGAGATACCGCAGTGTCTCCATGACTGAGCTCGGGATCGTTCTCCGGTCCCCTTTTTATACCTTTCTGTTCCCTGGGTTATCCACCAAATAGTTTAGATAGCTCGGCAGCCATAGCGTTCGATTTATCGTGCCGTCTAAGGAAGGGATGTTTACCACCCTGTTGTCCACCCAATAGTTTAGAAACCAAGGGGGCCAAAGCTGGGAGAGCCATGGCCAGCAATGCACCGATGGCACCGCCCTGTTGATCGACAAGTCGCCGTTTGACGTCGGGTGGAACATTACTCAGTTTGTTCAATTCTTCGGTACTCAGTCCCCTTCCGCGCTGTGCGGTCCGTCTAACGAATTGATTTCGTTTCTTGTTTCTTTCCTCTTGCAGCCTTTCCTTCCATCGCAGCAAGATACGAATCAACACACCCCCAAAAAATCCACGCCCCCCAGGTTTCATGATCAGGGAGAGTTTTTCGGTCGTCGGCATGTTTCTCTCCGTCAGTTGGGTCAACACGTGCAGTGGCTGAATGTTACCCTTCAGCAAATGGTTGGCCGCCAACTTGAACCACTGCAACAATCCAATACGTGCCCGGCCCGTATTCTTGACCAACTGCCCATAAGCCATATCGGGAGTCAGATGTTGTAACTTGCGAATGAGTCCTTTCATTGAACTCTTCTTTTCTCTTCGTGGTCTGCGAAAGATCGGGGAGAGAGACCGAGCAGGGGAAGGTGGTGACGTGGGACGTGGAGGTGTGACCGGTAAGGTGAGACGTGGTGGTGTGGCCGGTAAGGGAGACATGGGACTCGTGGGTGGTGTCAACGAGGGAGGTGACCACTGTGTTCTGGGGGCCCTCATTCTCGGGCGAGTCTGACTTCGTACCGTGGGATCACGAAGGTCCGGTGCCAACGTCGGGAACGTCGCCCTGGGAAGGGTGGGAGGTGGGTGTTTCCTCTGCGTATTCTTCGTACGAGCCATCGTGACAAACAAGAGTCAATTCGAGGTACAGGTCGGGTTTCAAGGCCAATTGGGACAAAGAAACTCCAGCCACGACGTACACTAATATCACTTGACAGAAAAAGACGATTTCCGCTTGTGGTACGCGTTTTCCCAACAGCGACCAATGGTGAGATGTCGTCTGCGATGTGGTGGACGTGGTTTCGTCTTGCATGTTGACTGACACCGACGTTTCTCGCTCCTATTTATACGTTTTGTGCACTGCTCCTATTTATACGTTTTGGAGACTGGTCCTATCGATCCACGAATTAAAACTCGTCGGATAGCCCAACCATTTCACCAATACTTTGTCTTTTTTTCTTTCGAGGACTCTTTCGATGGGAAAGATCTCATCATCGTTGACTTGGACCGCTTGCAATTCTTCGGGATAGAAGGTGCCTTGTATGGGTTCACCTCTTTCGTCCAAAAGTTTGTAACCAGGACCAACGTTGGGTGTCACGTTGAACGTTTCTAGAGTCCAGTTCGGCCAGTAACCTTTGTCGAAGGCACCATGTTTCGGTAAAGCCAAACGTACGGTCGTACCGAGATCCATTGTTTTTTTTCTTTTTCGGGGGACGTGGAGGTGTTGTCAACATCCATTCGTGTTCGGGGCGAACGTCTTTAGGTGCCATGCCGATGGTCCGATGTCGTCTAGCATTGTAAGCCCGAACCAGTTCGTCTAGCACGTCGATGTACCGTTGTGTTTGTCGATGAGTAAAGTATCGCCACATGCGTTCTTTCAGGGTCCGTTGAAATCGTTCGACCACACTGGCTTTGGTTTCGACGTTGTGTGTCACGAAAAAATGAATCTTTCTCTTCTTCGGGTACGCTTGCATTTTTCGATTGAGGAATTCGGTACCTTTGCCCGTTTGAAGTCGCAGGGGTTGTCGACTTTGAAAGATTTGACGAAAGACATCCACCAAACTGTCCCCCGTCTTGTTTTTGAGGGGCAACACCCAAGCGTACTTGGAAAACACGTCGATGACGCACAGCAAATACCTGTATCCCTCATTCTGTTTGGCCAAGGCCGACATATCGCTCAAGTCGGCTTGCCACTGATGATCTATGCCGGACACCACCGTGGGAGACCGCGAGAATTTCTTTTTCAATGGTTTGTGCAAGGTGTACGCCCTTTGTTGTTTCAACCATGCCTTGACTTTGTCCAAGGACACACCGGTAGCTTTGTGAAGACCCAGAGCGCCACCGAAAGCGGCCAGGTGGTTCGGGTCGTAATACACTTTCTTCAGCTTTCGTTCCATGTTTCAGCAGGTGTCCCTATGAACAGGCTATTTATAGTTTTTGCAAGGAGAGCCATCTTCTGGTAGGTATACTAGGGGTATCCGAACTGGAGATTTTCTTCTTTCTCGGGCGTCGCGGCGGAGTCCGTGTCGGTGGTGTGGACAATACGTTCCATCGTTCTTGATTCCCGATGGCTTCGCGCGGTACGTTCGTGGCCTTCAAACTTTGCATCACGCCAAACCATCCCACGGGAGCCTGGGTATTCTTTCGCCGACGAACCAAATCGTTCACGATGTCAATGGCATTGGTGTTGGGTACGGGTACCCCATTCCGAACCAATTCCAAGTTCTCGTTCCACGACCAAGGTGTCTTCTCTTTCATGTGTTTCAACAAACGGCGAGCTGGGTGTTGATAGGATCGAGGGACAGACTCCAGGATGGGTGCCTCCGAATTTTCTTCTTTTTGTTCGGGTATGTTTTCATCCAACAAGGGAACAACCTGTTTTCTTTTCCTTTGCATCGTTTGATAACGATGTAACAACTGTCCGTACCGTTGCATTTTATTTTCGTCGGTTAGAGTGGGATCGTTTAGCACGTGTTGCATGTCTTGGTGGACATTCTCGACGGCCTGCTGCAGTGGATCTCGATCGTACACGGGTTCGACTGGCCTGACTTCGACGGGTTTGACGTCCTGGAGTCCGTCGAAGGGTACCAGTTTCATTTTCTTGGCGAATTTCATCTTTGGGAAAGGACCGAAACAATCGAGTGAAGAAACCCCCTTTCTGTTGCTTCAAAAGTCGCCGACGGGTCTTCCAAGGTGTATTAGATGTGCCCAAACGTCGTAACAAGGGGGCGTCCATTTTCAAGCGCTTGACTTCTTTGTCGGTCACAGGAACGTTGCCGCGAATCAGGTTTCCAATACACTCACACACACCGTCGACGATGGGTTGGGTCTCGAGTAAAAGGGGACGGTCTTTCGGTACAGTGTTCAAGAGATACCGCAGTGTCTCCATGACTGAGCTCGGGATCGTTCTCCGGTCCCCTTTTTATACCTTTCTGTTCCCTGGGTTATCCACCAAATAGTTTAGATAGCTCGGCAGCCATAGCGTTCGATTTATCGTGCCGTCTAAGGAAGGGATGTTTACCACCCTGTTGTCCACCCAATAGTTTAGAAACCAAGGGGGCCAAAGCTGGGAGAGCCATGGCCAGCAATGCACCGATGGCACCGCCCTGTTGATCGACAAGTCGCCGTTTGACGTCGGGTGGAACATTACTCAGTTTGTTCAATTCTTCGGTACTCAGTCCCCTTCCGCGCTGTGCGGTCCGTCTAACGAATTGATTTCGTTTCTTGTTTCTTTCCTCTTGCAGCCTTTCCTTCCATCGCAGCAAGATACGAATCAACACACCCCCAAAAAATCCACGCCCCCCAGGTTTCATGATCAGGGAGAGTTTTTCGGTCGTCGGCATGTTTCTCTCCGTCAGTTGGGTCAACACGTGCAGTGGCTGAATGTTACCCTTCAGCAAATGGTTGGCCGCCAACTTGAACCACTGCAACAATCCAATACGTGCCCGGCCCGTATTCTTGACCAACTGCCCATAAGCCATATCGGGAGTCAGATGTTGTAACTTGCGAATGAAGGACTTGAGTCCTTTCATTGAACTCTTCTTTTCTCTTCGTGGTCTGCGAAAGATCGGGGAGAGAGACCGAGCAGGGGAAGGTGGTGACGTGGGACGTGGAGGTGTGACCGGTAAGGTGAGACGTGGTGGTGTGGCCGGTAAGGGAGACATGGGACTCGTGGGTGGTGTCAACGAGGGAGGTGACCACTGTGTTCTGGGGGCCCTCATTCTCGGGCGAGTCTGACTTCGTACCGTGGGATCACGAAGGTCCGGTGCCAACGTCGGGAACGTCGCCCTGGGAAGGGTGGGAGGTGGGTGTTTCCTCTGCGTATTCTTCGTACGAGCCATCGTGACAAACAAGAGTCAATTCGAGGTACAGGTCCCCCTTTTATACTTTTTGGACGTAGACGATGGGTGGTTCCTCTTGGGGTAAAATGTTGGATCTCAGTCGCAAAGCTTCGGGTGTGTCGGGCTTCAAATCAACGAGTAAGTAACTGCGAGGGGTACTCGTCGCATCTTCATAAGCTTTTTGCATATACTTGGAACGGGAAGGGTACATCTGACGGGCCAACACACCAATTTGCGAGGCGTCACGGGGATTTTTGAACAAGACCAGGTAATGGGCATTCAGACTGATGGTACGCTGTTGCTTGTCAAACAATGTAAATGACACTCGTGTCGTGGTGATGACTCTTTTTCGTGAACCACTTTTGCAATATCTCCGTGTCTTCTCCCATCAAATCGTCCACGACTAAGACTTGTGGACCTTTCACTTGACCCATCACGTCGTCAATATCCGTCAAACCTTTGACATAAGTGTAGGGAAAGCGATCGTAACTCTCTTGCCATTCGCCATAAGCCCACACGATACGTTGAGAAGGGACGTCGAACAGGGACGCTTGAAGACCGTTTTCCCAACACCCGTTGGACCACTGACTAACATGGTAAAGGGATGTTTGAACGTCACATCCATCTTGCACTGTTTTTCCCCATTCCCTTTTCCCCTGCCTTTTATACCTTCGCACCAGAACAACAGACATGGAGTGAAATTAGAACACAATTTATTTTACTAAAAATACAAAAAGAACATTCAATAGAACAAACATATCATACAAAGGAAAAGAAAAAAAAATAGTTATCGCGTTCTCTCTTCAGGATCTCTTGTCTCACCCAGGGTACATTTCTCAGGACGCGAGGAATCCAATACACATGTCCCAAAAGCTTCTGCATCGTGTCGTGTGGGTGCCAGTCTTCCACTTCAGCAAACGTGACGACGACGGGTATCCATTCACTCATATCGAAACAAGGGGGATACGACAAGACTTCGGTCATATCTCTCGGACCCGCATATTGGATGAGTGCTCGGGAAAAACTTTCTGCTTCCTTCTCTGCCAACAAGAGGACAGCCGGCTTCGGGATTTCACCGTTCGAAGTTTCACCGTTTTCACTGGTAATCGGGAGAATAGTAGGTGGAATGGAAAGCTTCGTCGGCTGTTTTCTTTTTTTCTTTGTATCGTCTGTAGAGCTCGAACGCTTCTCCGCACCAGTACCAGTATCGCTGACTGCGGGTGTTGTCTCTGGGCATGTCGATGTTGTTGTCGAACATGCGACTGGCAACGGCTTCAAAGTTGTTTTCTGTTTGGATTTCTTCTTGGCACTTGAGCAGGCCGTGTCCGAGCTGTCCACAGTTGAGGCACTTGTGATTTTCGTCGGTGGGTCTCTTGATTCCGTAACTCTTTCTTTTGACAGTTTCTTTTCTTTCTTCATCACTCTTCGCTTTTTGGGCTTCTGTTCGTTTTTCACACTGGGGTGCCCAGTGTCCTGGTTCTTCACAGAGGTTAAGACTTCCATAGGAACCATAGGCTGGTCTGTCTTGTCTTGGTTTTCGTTGTTGCTGTTGTTGTTGGGAACGAGCAGGACAGTCTCTATACCAGTGTCCGACATTGTTACAGGAGAAACAAGCTTGACTAGCCATCGAGAGCAGAATGAAATTTCAGTCTGACACTTCGCTTCTTATAGTCTTGGTCGTGACGTCACTCGCTTTTGATTGGTTCTTTATTTTCCTTCGTTTTGATTGGTTCGTTGTTTAGTCTATGATTTCCAGGCTTTCCACATACTTTTTCATTTCGTCCCAATCGATCAAGGCTTCACTCACGTGACAGGCTTCCAACAACGTCATCAGGTCGGCTCGATTACCGTGTTTTTGACGCCATTGGTTGAACACGGTGAAGATTTGCATGCGCGCGTTGTTGGGATGACTCATCTTGGCTTGACTAATTCGCGCTTCTCTGATGCCCAGATGTCTGCCAAGACATTCCCAGCCTTCTCCTATGTTGCCGGACATGACATTGATATCCATTTGATCCAGAGACCAGCGTTTCTTTTTCTTCGGCAAGCCGTCCATCCACTGGCGTATGGAGTCTTCTTTCTGTTCGACAAACTCGTCTTTGCGTTTGATCAACACCGTCTTGAAGCCCGGCACTACCGTCCAGAACTTTTTCAAGGCTTTGTCGACGTCTTCTCGCCATCGTTGTTCGTCCTCCCACGTCTTGACTTGATCCCGTGGATCGTCCATCATACTGCCTAGCACGTTATCGATGTCTTGCAGTTTCGGCTCGTGATTGTAATCGTCCACGGGATGCGAGGGTTCACCCGTTATGGAAGAAACGCCTAGTCCCAGACACGAGTGGTATCTCTGACTGGGATGTTAGTACTTGCAGCCGATACACTCTTCGTGTTGCCTTTCTTCTATAATGGGCAGGAAACATTTCAACACTCGAAAGTTGAGCCATCGTTGTCTAAGTTTCTCGATCATATCCGTATTTTCTGCCGGTTCGTCATCTTCTTTGTTTGTTCGCCATCGTCCCGAGACCCGAAAGTCAGTACCCATAGGGGTAAGTGTTGCTCGGTTGGCCATCGTCATTGAATTGAACAAACCGCTTGTCATACACGATTTTATATCTTTTGTTCTCGGGGCGTGTCCAAAGACGGCGGTAACGTGATCTGGTAATCTTGAACGGATTGGCTATGACCAGAGGTTCGTTTTGATTGACGTGCCGTACATTCTCCTTCATGATGGCGTAATTCAGCTGCTTGGAGGCACGGTAATTCAAGGTGAATCCCCGGACTTTACAGACAGTTTTACCATCGCTCTGGCGGTACGCATAATTCTTTGGCCCTCCGCTAACAAATTCTCGAATGGTGACATCTTCGGGCAACTCGTTCTTCCACTGACCCAAACTAAAACCTTCCGGGGGATTCCATGACGTGGCGTGGTATTGGTAGATGACGCTATCGGTGTCAAAATAGCATACGCGCTCTCCCATCTTTTCCAAGACGGAATAGAGTTTCAAACGAGCCCGAGCCGTGACAAAGGCGGCGATAACCACGTTGGTGATGGGACAGGGTGCCACGTGTTCTTCTTTTTTCAGCGTTTCCATCAAGACCATGTTATCGTTGACTAACTGCACATCTCGTACGGTCTGGGTCACGTCCAACATTTTTTCAAAATAGACGCTGGGCTCCGTGATGTACTCGGTCTTGGGAAAGTTGTCTCTCTGTCCGAATTTACCCCATGCTGTGTTCAATTGTAACTTGCTAAACGCCCGCATTCCTTTGTTAGGTTTTATCGACGCGGGATCCAGACGAATGCCTTCCGTGCCGTACACGTCGTTGACGAAGCGGGCCTTGTCTTCTTCGGTGTGACAGGTGTCGGGATAACCGCTACTTTCCATCTTCTTCTTCAGGTAGTGATTGGTGTACCCCGTAAACAGACCGCCCGTTTTGGCCTCGGGATCGTAAGTGCTGAATTCTTTCCAGTGCCAACTTCGTAGACTTTTAGTACTTGGTATCCTAGGGTCACCGCTTTCTTCAGTTCCAGGGTGACAAAGGTACCCAACCAGGCTCGCTGTTCGTCGGTGTGCTCACAAGGTTGGTATTCCGCAATCTGCCCTTGTTGCATGTGTTCGTCGACGCAGCTTCGACACAGGGCAAACACCAATTTCTGTTTGCGCCGAAACGGGAGCACTGGATGGAACAGGCCACGGGGCGGCAAGACGGAACACTGGATCAATCCTTCGTACCGTTGCCACTGGTCTTGATCGGGCTGTGTGACGATCGTGGGTTCCTTGATGGGACAGGTACCGTACTTGCAGATGTAAGGGTACAAGGACACCACGTCGATGTAGCGCATGTCTTCCACCGACTCGTTCACCAACAGTTGAATGGCATTGGTTCTCCCACCGAAGAAAGCGTTGCGGGGCATCAGAGGTTCGGGAGCGGGCCATTGCTGATCTTCCAAGCCTTGTAAAAATTCGTTCATCTCGGGATCATGGCGTCGTTCTTCCTCCATCTCACACTCCCACATGACGCGGATGGTCTTCATACCGTACTGTTCCTGGAGTCGACGGTGACGTTCTTGGGTCTCCTGGTACAAGTCCCTCATACTGCGAGATGGATCGTAGGGATGTTTATGCTGAACGTCTTGGACAGGACCCGGGTAACATTTGGGACAACCGTGAAAGGCACACCCGTGAAACTCGTACACCGTACCTGTGGTCGTGTCCATACCATCTAAGCTATAAGGACCAACTCGGCATTCACTACCGTTACGGGCGTGTCGAATGTTGGGTAGTGGGGTCTGGTTTCGGAAAGCTGTCATGGTCTGTCGATGTTGTTTCTATTCCAACCATCGAAGGGCTTTGTTGGACTGCTGTCGAGGCTGGAAGCGGTGCCAGTCCTTACCAGGTTTCGGCTCTTGCATCAGGGCTCGAGGAATGACGACGAGTGTGTCTTTTGTGAGGTAGTGCGTGCGTAACACGCGACTGCAGGCGGAGGCCAGGGTCAAACTTTTTTCAAAGGGATCGATTCCCGTGTCCATGAGGAATATCTCACGAAACACGCCACAGCATCGGCGGAGGACATTGACGTCACTTTTACAGTAGGCGAGAATTTCATGGCGAAAATCAAAGACGTCGTGACTGTGTTGTTGGTACCACTCGTGAAATTTTTCTTGTTCCGATACACTCATGCCATCCGGATCGTAATCGGTGTCGGGAGGATAGGCGCCCACGTAATCTTCATTCTCCGGTTTGTTAAAGTGGTGAGGGAAATAACCTTTCTTGAGTTCTTGCAGGCCAAAGGTCTTGGGCATGTCCCGTAAAGCCATCGCAGAAAGTTGAGGGAATCGATGAATTTTACCGTACCGACAGTGATCGTCATCGCTTTACCACCATTCATAATCACTTCGGGTTGCGCCACGGAATGTTTGTGCAGCGTCTGTAAAATCAGCAGTCCGTCGTAACCTTTAAAGTTATGAGCCACGGCGATCACGGGACTCGATTCGTGACTGTCATTTTTTCGATCATTTACAACCGTACCGTGAGCAGCGAGTTGTAGAAACCATTTTCCCACATCGTCCAGCGTGTCTTGACCTTTAAACACAATTTCCCGTTGGTGATTCCAGTACGTGTCACAGTGCTCGCAGGGATCTTGGTTGTCGATGCAAAAGTGACAGCAGGTTTGCAGGACACATAGGTTGGGAATGTGCTCACCGGTATCTTGCTGGCATTCAAAGTCAAAGAAGACGAAACGTTGATTTCTGTAGTTTGTCGATTTGGGTTTTTCGGTCTCCGTTCATGTTGATGGGTGATTTCAGTGGTTGAATGTATCAAAACTGCTTCTCGGCCGTGTGCCACTCTCGGCAGATGGAACACTCGTATTCTCCGCATCGATGCTGTTCTAAATTTCGTTTGGCCTTGATGACGTCCCACTCCTTCTGACATTTCTCACATTTCTTCCATCGATAACACACACTGCACTTGGCTCTGGAACGGGTGGCGAGATGGTTGTCAAAACACTGGCGGCTCACAAACACACGATGACATCGGTAACACGTCTTTGTATTGGGATCAGGTGGACAGGGTGGATCCACTGTCTTACATCCTTGACACATGACGTGACACGAATGTTTCTCTGCTCGATCGTATCCCACCTGACAGGTCTCACAAAAATACGAGTTCTCCACAAAGGCGGACATGGAGGTAATGACGTCATAATGTCTGTCGTGTAAATACAGGTTGAGATGTTTTGGTGTGCCTGTGATGTGTTTTGTTCCCCGATAGATCGCCTTCCCAAAGATGGCTCGAGAGAAATATTTGGCGTACAATTCCCAGGTTTCCATCCCCGTGCATGCTTGCCTGGCTCCACCGACGGCATCGATGAGGACTTCGGTTTTCTTCGTCTGCCACGAGTGGGGTCCTGTATTGTTGATTAATCTCTTCCGTTCTCTTTCCCATTCAGGCGTGTCTTGTTTGTTGGCATAATGACGGGCGACGACAATAGCTCGCTGAAAACATAAGTCGTCGGCATTCTTTATGGTGACGAGGCATCGCTTTTTCTCTAAATAATCGTCGAAATTTGCACAGTGTCTCTTCTTCACGTTTGTTCCAACGCTACCTCTGCCATCGGGAGGGGACACGTGACATATACTCATGGACATACGTTGATATAGACGAAATTCTTCGTTACTCTGTAATACGGCAACCACTTTTTGCAAAACGTCTTCGGCCTTTAACAAACGATGTTCACGGAAGGGTAACCAGATCGGTGTTTTGAGTCCCGGGTGACTGATGGCGATTCTAACATAGTCACTTTCTCTGGCGTCCAAGGTTCGACGAATTTCCTCGATGATGGCCTCAAAGGTGTCGTGTAGTTGTTGTGGTACATCGTTGGCTGGAACATGGGACCAATCTTCCAAAAAGTCTATCTCCACACACAGTGATTCGGTTCTAAATAATCGGCTGTATCGTCTATCCACGGGTCGTAAGGAATAACTCATCTTGCTTCGCTCGCTGATCGCATGAAAATGTTACAAACTCTCGCTTGCCTTCCTTTTATCCCCTGTATGTCGTGACGTCATCAAACGTTCGATATCGTACACCCCACGTAGTGTAACGTTGCACATGCGCTGTATAACGTTACATCGCGTCTATATGTAGCCTCCAACGTACGCATAACGTTGCATCACGTCTATTTTTAGCCCCCAACGTTCAACCTACGATGCATAACGTAATGCTCAGTACTGTGACGTCACTCCATGAATGGACTCGTCCGTGACGTCATATCCTTCAAATGGACTCGCCCTTACGGTTTTAAAACGACACAACACTCGTCTCTCTATCAGTATGAAAATGGCTGCTCCGGTCGTACGTATCGAAGACAACCGCAGCACGGATACTCTCATGTATCTCAGGGGTCATACGCTTGCCGTGATTACCCCTGACGATATCTTTGTCTTACCTTACGAGGTATTAAAACACCTCCCAGGAAAAGACCTCCTCCCGAATTAGTGGAGGCCATTAGACGCAACCGACATAAAGTGCGTCGTACCCTCACATTTGAGTGAGGACAACGGCCCTTTTCAAGTCCAACCAACGGCCCTTTTCAGGGCCAACTTAATCAATGTAAAAGAGTTGTTTCCCCTCCTCCTCCTCTCTTCCCCTTTCTTCTTCTTCTCTCTCTCTCCCTCTCTCTCCTTCTCTCTCTCTCTCTCTCTTTTCCCGCGCGCGCCCTCTTTCTCTCAGTACGTGCAATCACACGTACAAGGTCATCCACGTGCAGGGGGTCACGCACGTGCAAGGTCACGCAAGGGGTCACGCACGTGCTAAAGGTCATCCAGTGCAAGGTCACGTGCACGCGCATGCACGTACATACATGCACGCGCATGCGCATGGCTGTACAAGCGTCCCTACTACTCACACCTTCATTCGTCCATCCGGAACACAGCAGAAAGACCATTAACTCCATTTATTTAATTTCGAAACTTCATTTACACTGGTTGATAATAACAACTCCATTTCATTTCTAAGGACATTTATTTGAGAGGTGAAACCTTTGAATAAAGCAAACTAAACTTACCAGGTGAATTGTATCTGTCTCCAGAGTATCAGTACTTGGACGCTTTTTATCTTCTAACACATCAGGGCCCCGTTTCCCCAAAACTTAAACTAAAATCACTTAAATAGATTTTAACTAAAATCAAAATGCAATTTTATGCATTTCATGAAGATCGATTGTAACTTAAATGCAATTTGAAAAGATTTTGGTTAAAATTGTTTGCGCTCGCGCAGTGCACATTTCCGTTGTGGGACCTTAGGGTGTAAGGAAATACGCATCGAAAGTGAAAACTGTTGACGGGTTGAACGATCCGTTACAATATCAATGATGAGAGTTTCATACGCTGTAGCAATGTTTACACATGGTCAGACAGTCGTAGAGAGACGAAATAAATGAGTTTATTGCGTATTATTCGTTTCGAAATGTATTGGTGGATTGGAATTGAACTGGCATCCTGCTTTTGTGATTTTGACATTTGATTTACCCGCGGCTTCAATGTAAATAATCGATAAACTTTGTAGTTTTATGGTATTTTGGATAACATTACTATTGTGAATGGTCACAAACAAGTGATATTTCTGACTCAAACGACTAATCTAGACCGTGAATATTTGTAGAATTTTAAAAGTAATTGAAACTGATACACCAAATAACCAATGTTTCCCACGGTTTGAAAATACCAAAATGTCTAGCTGTATGTGTCTGACTAAATGAAAACTGTGGTTTTGCGTGTAATTTCTTCTTTGCATTTTAATTTGAGATTCATCTAAATGCTTAATTGGCTTTACAATACAACAAACGGATGAGTCGTAGCTGTATTTCCCATGAGAATTGTTTTTTTTTAAATGATTGCATGTTAATAATTATGTTACGCGGGTCATTGGCAATATTATCATTCTATATGTTGCAATAGATGTAACAACGTAGCCCTAATTAAGCTATGTTAATGTCGTGAATTTAAGTTAGTAGAGAGTTACGGCTATCCTAAATTATCCTAGTTAAAATTGTCCATAGATAGGGTTGTGAAACGCCTCTATTTCAATTTAAGATAAAATTATAACTTAAAATATATAATTTACTGGATTTTAATTAAAGTGATTTAAATCGTTTTGTGAAACTCAGCTATCTTAGTTTAGGATGAAATTTTAGTTCAAGGCGATTTTAAGGAGATTAAAGTTTTTGTGAAACAGTCTGTTTATAAAATTTGGACCCTAGTTATGCAGTCAAAGAACATCAGGGAAGTTTCTATCTGAACGGATAATTTATTCCCGAAATGACCTAGTTTTAATTTTAGTGGAATTTATACTTTATTCAGATATTTACTGGTTTAAAAAAAGGGAAAAATGATACGTTAACGATGATCTTGTGGTTAAAGTTTCTCTAGAATTGTCAGCGTAGTTTCGTCTTCTTAGTAATGCAGATGGTTAGGCCTGATAAGGAAAACCTAGTTGCGTGGATGGGAGAACGTCCCTTGCTCCTGTATGCATCATTGGTGATCATTAGTCAGATTGGTGCAGAAGAATGTAACTATTAACACCGATTTCAATTCAGATCCAATTGGAAGGACTATACTTTGTCCCTTGCATATCACTGTGATATGCGGAAAACTACAGTTAATCCAGCTATTACATGTTAGCTATATAATACATGTTATAATTATATATATTATCTATATTACAGCTGATCTAGCACAATGTAATAGCGGATACTACAGTACGTCAACTTCTAAATGTGAACCGTGTAATACATGTTATAATGACAGATGTAATCATGATACTGGTGTTTGTACTGGTGGGTGTAAAGGTGGTTATTATGGTGTGAAATGTCAACAGCCCTGCAGTAGTACATGTTATTATAACAGATGTAATCCTGATACTGGCGTTTGTACTGACGGATGTAAAGGTGGTTATTATGGTGTGAAATGTCAACAGCCCTGCAGTAGTACATGTTATAATAACAGATGTTATCCTGATACTGGCGTTTGTACTGACGGATGTAAAGGTGGTTATTATGGCGTGAAATGTCAACAGCCCTGCAGTAGTACATGTTATAATAACAGATGTAATCCTGATACTGGCGTTTGTACTGACGGATGTAAAGATGGTTATTATGGCGTGAAATGTCAACAGCCCTGCAGTAGTACTACTAGTACATGTTATAATAACAGATGTAATCCTGATACTGGTGTTTGTACTGACGGATGTAAAGATGGTTATTATGGCGTGAAATGTCAACAGTCCTGCAGTAGTACATGTTATTATAACAGATGTAATCCTGATACTGGTGTTTGCAGTAATGGATGTATAGGCGGTTATTATAGTGATTATTGTGAAGACCAATGTAGTGATGGATGTTTAAACAATCAGTGTAATGAGATAGATGGTAGCTGTGCATGTAAAGACGGTTATTATGGTGATACATGTACATCACTGTGTAGCTCTAACTGTAAAGACGGTAAATGTTCCTCTACATCTTCATCTTCATCACCAGAATGTACAGATGGTTGTATTGATGGTTATAAAGATTCTTATTGTCAATCACCATGTCCTGGTAACTGTAAAACATGTCAACAAGATGGATCATCATGTACAACATGTAATCCAGGATGGTTTGGTACAAACTGTTTTTCACCATGTTCTAGTAACTGTGTCGGAGGATGTGATAAGATAGGGGGTAGATGTGTTGAATGTAAACCTGATACAGTTGGTTCATATTGTAACCTAACATGTGGTACAGGGTGTCAACCAATAACAGATCCGACCACGGTCACTTGTAATAGAAATAGTAGATGTACTACCTGTACTATTGGAAGGTATGGCGATACATGTAATAGCGAATGTACGGGATGTGATGGTGGGTGTAACAGAGGTAATGGTAAATGTACTAACTGTGTTATAGGAAGATATGGCGACAGATGTGATAAGAACTGTAGTACAGGATGTGGTGGTGGATGTAGCAGAAATGACGGCAAATGTACTAACTGCATTGTAGGAAATTATGGTTCTTATTATTGTGATAAGAATTGTAGTACAGGATGTGATGGTGGCTGTGGCAGAGGAAATGGTAGATGTACTAAATGTATAGAAGGTAGATATGGTGCTGAATGTTATAAAAGTTGTAGTACAGGATGTGACGGTGAATGTGATAGAGATGGTATATGTACTAACTGTATTATAGGAAGATATGGTGATAGATGTGATAAGAACTGTAGTAGAGGGTGTGATGGTGGATGTGATAGGGGTACTGGTAGATGTACATCTTGTATTAAAGGTAAAACTGGAGACAGATGTGATATCAACTGTAATAATAATTGTACTGTTTGTAACCAGGATAATGCCAACTCTTGTATTGAATGTAAAGATGGAAGATGGGGATCATCATGTAATAAACTGTGTAATACTAACTGTAAATCAGTAGTTGGTACAACTATTGGTAAATGTGATATAACAAGTGGTGTATGTAGTGAAGGATGTAAAACAGGATTGTATGGTGTACATTGTAATAATGATTGTCGATCTAACTGTAAAGATGGTTTATGTGATCAGATAACAGGTGATTGTATAAATGGATGTTTACCTGGTAAAATAGGATCTAACTGTACAACAGGTAGGTTTATTTTTTCTATTATTTTAGTATAATTCGTATGATGATATACTATGGCTAAGCTACGCATTGCTTATGACATGTTATATTGTGGTACTAGGAGTGTGTTTTTGACAACCCTTGGATTCTCTGGGTCTGTCCTACCACTACCAAACGCAGTGGCGAATTATTGAATGTAACAATACTAAATATTTGACCTGAAATTTAGGAAATGTGGTCATCTTAGATTGTGGTAATTGTGAATATTTGTTTTGGTTTTCAGATTGTGCAGCAGGTCTGTATGGTGAAAACTGTGTCAGACATTGTGGCAACTGTGGTAATAAAACACCATGTGATGTAATTACTGGTAGTTGTGACAGCAAATTCAGTAATTGTCAATGTTTGCCTTGTATTTACAGATTGTGAAGCAGGGAGTTATGGAGACAACTGTACCAGTCAATGTGGTAACTGTGGTAATAAAGCACCATGCGATGTAATTACTGGTAGTTGTGGACCTGTTGGTTGCGCTGATGGCTTTCAAGGTCCAACTTGTCATGGTAAGTTACTATTTATTTAGCTAGTAGTGTTCAGTTTGTGTTACCTTGGATGTTTAATAATTATTCACAATTTTTGAGATACTCTGCGTTATTGACAGAAGAAACGCCCTTAATTTTTGTCGGTTCCTGTCAGGCATGGAGCCAAATAGTAAACAGTTGTAATATTATACATTTCGGATAAATAATTCAAGCGCGTGGTAATGGTAATTACAAATCAACATTATTTTATTATTTATAATTTTCGTTTTTAATTGAATATGCGTCTGCCTTGGGAGTTGGGGTTGGGGTGGATGGCCAAATGGTTAGCACGTGCGCGTTGTATCATAAAGCCTGTCATTGAGTCAACTGGCGTAGTTTCGAAAATCCGGTTGTACGTGACAAAGACTGGGATCAACTTCCAACCGCATGGGTTTTCTCCGGGTCCTCTGGTTTCCACCCACAGTTAAAGACCCCTACGCACACGCAAATTATTGAAATAAAAATTAACCATATGTTAGTCCCGAAATGACCTAGTTTGTGTCGAGTGGACATTAAACCCAATATATCTCTCTCTCGCATCTGCCTTGAGATTAATATTTCTTAACAAGGTATTATCCAGGTGTTGAAAGGGAAGACAAACTGTTATTTGCAACTGTATGGTGTTTGCAACCGGGGGCAAACTGGCAACAACACAGCGGTCCATCCCTTAAAAAAACTGTCGATCAAAACTCTGTTCAAAAAAGACGAATATTGTCATACCAGGGACGAACAAGTACCTGTATTATCAACTATTTTTATTTTGCTGTATGTTCTAAATGACAGAAACATCCTTATCCCTAACTGTATAAAGACTAAATTCTAAGATGACCACTTATTCCGGAACATTCCGAAACGCCGTTACATGAAATGGCGTAACATTATGTTCAGTGTCATTACAAATACATAACTGTATGTATGGTGGGCAGTTAAGGCCAACATACTTGACACTATTAGAATAATAAACCTATATGATATGATATTATCTTTAATAGAACGTGTACATGTTTCTACAAGTGCAGCATTAAGTCCTATGGTTTATGTTGTAATATTATCATTCTATATTTTGCAATAGATGTAACAACGTAGCCCTAATTAAGCTATGTTAATGTCGTGAATTTAAGTTAGTAGAGGGTGGCATCCTAACTTAAAATTGATTTTAGTTAAAATTGTCCTTAGATAGGGTTGTGAAACGCCTCTATTTCAATTTAAGATAAAATTTTAACTTAAAATATATAATTTACTGGATTTTAATTAAAGTGCTTTATATCGTTTTGTGAAACTCAGCTATCTTAGTTGAGGACGAAATTTTAGTTCAAGGCGATTTTAAGGAGATTTAAGTTTTTGTGAAACAGTCTGTTTATATTCATCACTGCGTGAATAGAATTTGGACCCTAGTTATGCAGTCAAGGAACATCAGAGAAGTTTCTATCTGAACGGATGACCGCCTTTGAACACTGGATACTATAGGATGTTAAAGGTCTATGGACCCTTTTCATTTCAAGTAGTATATACGTCTCATTATTAATTAGATTCTTAGTCCTTAATTTATTCCCGAAATGACCTAGTTTTATGTGTAGCGGAATTTATACTCTATTCAGATATTTACTGGTTTAAAAAAAGGGAAAAATGATACGTTAACAATGACCTTGTGGTTAAAGTTTCTCTAGAATTGTAAGCGTAGTTTCGTCTTCTTATTGATACAGATGGTTAGGCCTGATAAGGAAAACCTTCTAGTCGCGTGGATGGGAGGACGTCCCTTGCTCCTGAATGCATCATTGATGATCATTAGTCATACTGGTGCCGGAGAATGTAACTATTAACACCGATTTCAATTCAGATCCAATTGGAACCACTATACCCTGTCCCTTGCCAGCCCCCCCCCCCTGTCCTGCACCACTGACAAGGGGAAACTTCGTCGGGAAATTCCGATGAACTTTCTCGGCCAACGCAGGGATCGAATAATGAATCTCCAGGTTAGCGAGTCAAAGTCTTACTCACTGAACCACTGTGGCTCCCTCCGAAGATAAAAGAAAATGCATTCGGAGGATGAACCGAATGGACATGCAGCCTCATTGGAACATTAAATAATATGACATTTCCCTTACAGCGAAGATTTCGTTGATTATTTTAATGAAATATAATTTATCAGAAGCGATTGTCATGGATATTAGGAAAATGACAACGTCGTATTAGATCAGACGTAATCTATTCGTTTGTACCAACGGGTCATAGTTCAATTAGGTTAATTCTATCAAGCCGCGAAGCTATATGTGGTATTATAACAACGATAGACTGAAGGGTTTTCATTTTACTTTTCGTTTGATTCAGACCTTAACTTTCATTTCATTTCACTTTTGATATTGAATTCATTTTAATTTTGATTTGAATTTAGACATAACACAGTGATATACTGAATCTGCAGTGCACCCAGTTATTACATATTAAACATATAATATATATTATAAAGATATATATATCATCTATATTACAGCACAATGTAATAATGGATACTTCAATACATCAACTTCTACATGTGAACCGTGTGATAAATGTTATAATAACAGATGTAATCCTGATACTGGTGTTTGTAGTAATGGATGTATAGGCGGTTATTATGGTGATTATTGTGTAAACAACTGTAGTGATGGGTGTTCAAACAATCAGTGTAATGAGAAAGATGGTAGCTGTGCATGTAAAGACGGTTATTATGGTGATACATGTACATCACTGTGTAGCTCTAACTGTAAAGACGGTAAATGTTCCTCTACATCTTCATCTTCATCACCAGAATGTACAGATGGTTGTATTGATGGTTATAAAGATTCTTATTGCCAATCACCAGTTACTGGTAACTGTAAAACATGTCAACAAGATGGATCATCATGTACAACATGTAATCCAGGATGGTTTGGTACAAACTGTTTTTCACCATGTTCTAGTAACTGTGTCGGAGGATGTGATAAGATAGGGGGTAGATGTGTTGAATGTAAACCTGATACAGTTGGTTCATATTGTAACCTAACATGTGGTACAGGGTGTCAACCAATAACAGACCCGACCACGGTCACTTGTGATAGAAATAGTAGATGTACTACCTGTACTATTGGAAGGTATGGCGATACATGTAATAGCGAATGTACGGGATGTGATGGTGGGTGTAACAGAGGTAATGGTAAATGTACTAACTGTGTTATAGGAAGATATGGCGACAGATGTGATAAGAACTGTAGTACAGGATGTGATGGTGGATGTAGCAGAAATGACGGCGAATGTACTAACTGCATTGTAGGAAGATATGGTTCTTATTATTGTGATAAGAATTGTAGTACAGGATGTGATGGTGGCTGTAGCAGAGGAAATGGTAGATGTACTAAATGTGTAGAAGGTAGATATGGTGCTGAATGTTATAAAAGTTGTAGTACAGGATGTGACGGTGAATGTGATAGAGATGGTATATGTACTAACTGTATTATAGGAAGATATGGTGATAGATGTGATAAGAACTGTAGTAGAGGGTGTGATGGTGGATGTGATAGGGGTACTGGTAGATGTACATCTTGTATTAAAGGTAACACTGGAGACAGATGTGATATCAACTGTAAAATTGATTGTACTGTTTGTAACCAGGATAATACCAACGCTTGTATTGAATGTAAAGATGGAAGATGGGGATCATCATGTAATAAACTGTGTAATACTAACTGTAAACCAGTAGTTGGTACAACTATTGGTAAATGTGATATAACAAGTGGTGTATGTAGTGAAGGATGTAAAACAGGATTGTATGGTGTACATTGTAATAATGATTGTCGATCTAACTGTAAAGATGGTTTATGTGATCAGATAACAGGTGATTGTATAAATGGATGTTTACCTGGTAAAATAGGATCTAACTGTACAACAGGTAGATTTATTTTTTCTTTTATTTTAGTATAATTCGTATGATGATATACTATGGCTAAGCTACGCATTGCTTGTGACATGTTATATTGTGGTACTAGGAGTGTGTTTTTGACAACCCTTGGATTCTCTGGGTCCGTCCTACCACTACCAAACGCAGTGGCGAATTATTGAATGTAACAATACTAAATATTTGACCTGAAAGTTAGGAAATGTGGTCATCTTAGATTGTGGTAATTGTGAATATTTGTTTTGGTTTTCAGATTGTGCAGCAGGTCTGTATGGTGAAAACTGTTTCAGACAATGTGGCAACTGTGGTAATAAAACACCATGTGATGTAATTACTGGTAGTTGTGACAGCAAATTCAGTAATTGTCAATGTTTGCCTTGTATTTACAGATTGTGAAGCAGGGAGTTATGGAGACAACTGCACCAGTCAATGTGGTAACTGTGGTAATAAAGCACCATGCGATGTAATTACTGGTAGTTGTGGACCTGTTGGTTGCGCTGATGGCTTTCAAGGTCCAACTTGTCATGGTAAGTTACTATTTATTTAGCTAGTAGTGTTCAGTTTGTGTTACCTTGGATGTTTAATAATTATTCACAATTTTTGAGATACTCTGCGTTATTGACAGAAGAAACGCCCTTAATTTTTGTCGGTTCCTGTCGGTCATGGAGCCAAATAGTAAACAGTTGTAATATTATACATTTCGGATAGATAATTCAAGCGCGTGGTAATGGTAATTACAAATCAACATTATTTTATTATTTATAATTTTCGTTTTTAATTGAATATGCGTCTGCCTTGGGAGTTGGGGTTGGGGTGGATGGCCAAATGGTTAGCACGTGCGCGTTGTATCATAAAGCCTGTCATTGAGTCAACTGGCGTAGTTTCGAAAATCCGGTTGTACGTGACAAAGACTGGGATCAACTTCCAACCGCATGGGTTTTCTCCGGGTCCTCTGGTTTCCACCCACAGTTAAAGACCCCTACGCACACGCGAATTATTGAAATAAAAATTAACCATATGTTAGTCCCGAAATGACCTAGTTTGTGTCGAGTGGACAATAAACCCAATATATCTCTCTCTCGCATCTGCCTTGAGATTAATATTTCTTAACAAGGTATTATCCAGGTGTTGAAAGGGAAGACAAACTGTTATTTGTAGCTGTATGGTGTTTGCAACCGGGGGCAAACTGGCAACAATACAGCGGTCCACCACTTAAATAAACTGTCGATCAAAACTCTGTTCAAAAAAGACGAATATTGTCATACCAGGGGCGAACAAGTACCTGTATTATCAACTATTTTTATTTTGCTGTATGTTCTAAATGACAGAAACATCCTTATCGCTAACTGTAAAAAGACTAAATTCTAAGATGGCCACTTATTCCGGAACATTCCGAAACGCCGTTACATGAAATGGCGTAACATTATGTTCAGTGTCATTACAAATACATAACTGTATGTATGGTGGGCAGTTAAGGCCAACATACTTGACACTATTAGAATAATAAACCTATATGATATGATATTATCTTTAATAGAACGTGTACATGTTTCTACAAGTGCAGCATTAAGTCCTATGGTTTATGTTGTAATATTATCACTCTATATTTTGCAATAGATGTAACAACGTAGCCCTAATTAAGCTATGTTAATGTCGTGAATTTAAGTTAGTAGAGGGTGGCATCCTAACTTAAAATTGATTTTAGTTAAAATTGTCCTCAGCTATCTTAGTTGAGGACGAAATTTTAGTTCAAGGCGATTTTAAGGAGATTTAAGTTTTTGTGAAACAGTCTGTTTATATTCATCACTGCGTGAATAGAATTTGGACCCTAGTTATGCAGTCAAGGAACATCAGAGAAGTTTCTATCTGAACGGATGACCGCTTTTGAACACTGGGTGCTGTAGGATGTTAAAAGTCTATGGACCCTTTTCATTTCAAGTAGTATATACGTCTCATTATTAATTAGATTCTTAGTCCTTAATTTATTCCCGAAATGACCTAGTTTTATGTGTAGCGGAATTTATACTCTATTCAGATATTTACTGGTTTAAAAAAAGGGAAAAATGATACGTTAACGATGATCTTGTGGTTAAAGTTTCTCTAGAATTGTAAGCGTAGTTTCGTCTTCTTATTGATACAGATGGTTAGGCCTGATAAGGAAAACCTTCTAGTCGCGTGGATGGGAGGACGTCCCTTGCTCCTGTATGCATCATTGGTGATCATTAGTCAGATTGGTGCAGGAGAATGTAACTATTAACACCGATTTCAATTCAGATCCAATTGGAACGACTATACCCTGTCCCTTGCCAGCCCCCCCCCCCCCCCCTGTCCTGCACCACTGACAAGGGGAAACTTCGTCGGGAAATTCCGATGAACTCCCTCGGCCAACGCAGGGATCGAATACTGGATCTCCAGGTTAGCGAGTCAAAGTCTTACTCACTGAACCACTGTGGCTCCCTCCGAAGATAAAAGAAAATGCATTCGGAGGATGAACCGAATGGACATGCAGCCTCATTGGAACATTAAATAATATGACATTTCCCTTACAGCGAAGATTTCGTTGATTATTTTAATGAAATATAATTTATCAGAAGCGATTGTCATGGATATTAGGAAAATGACAACGTCGTATTAGATCAGACGTAATCTATTCGTGTGTACCAACGGGTCATAGTTCAATTAGGTTAATTCTATCAAGCCGCGAAGCTATATGTGGTATTATAACAACGATAGACTGAAGGGTTTTCATTTTACTTTTCGTTTGATTCAGACCTTAACTTTCATTTCATTTCACTTTTGATATTGAATTCATTTTAATTTTGATTTGAATTTTGACATAACACAGTGATATACTGAATCTACAGTGCACCCAGTTATTACATATTAAACATATAATATATATTATAAAGATATATATATCATCTATATTACAGCACAATGTAATAATGGATACTTCAATACATCAACTTCTACATGTGAACCGTGTGATAAATGTTATAATAACAGATGTAATCCTGATACTGGTGTTTGTAGTAATGGATGTATAGGCGGTTATTATGGTGATTATTGTGTAAACAACTGTAGTGATGGGTGTTCAAATAATCAGTGTAATGAGAAAGATGGTAGCTGTGCATGTAAAGACGGTTATTATGGTGATACATGTACATCACTGTGTAGCTCTAACTGTAAAGACGGTAAATGTTCCTCTACATCTTCATCTTCATCACCAGAATGTACAGATGGTTGTATTGATGGTTATAAAGATTCTTATTGTCAATCACCATGTCCTGGTAACTGTAAAACATGTCAACAAGATGGGTCATCATGTACAACATGTAATCCAGGATGGTTTGGTACAAACTGTTTTTCACCATGTTCTAGTAACTGTGTCGGAGGATGTGATAAGATAGGGGGTAGATGTGTTGAATGTAAACCTGATACAGTTGGTTCATATTGTAACCTAACATGTGGTACAGGGTGTCAACCAATAACAGACCCGACCACGGTCACTTGTGATAGAAATAGTAGATGTACTACCTGTACTATTGGAAGGTATGGCGATACATGTAATAGCGAATGTACGGGATGTGATGGTGGGTGTAACAGAGGTAATGGTAAATGTACTAACTGTGTTATAGGAAGATATGGCGACAGATGTGATAAGAACTGTAGTACAGGATGTGATGGTGGATGTAGCAGAAATGACGGCGAATGTACTAACTGCATTGTAGGAAGATATGGTTCTTATTATTGTGATAAGAATTGTAGTACAGGATGTGACGGTGGCTGTAACAGAGGAAATGGTAGATGTACTAAATGTGTAGAAGGTAGATATGGTGCTGAATGTTATAAAAGTTGTAGTACAGGATGTGACGGTGAATGTGATAGAGATGGTAGTTGCACCAACTGTATTATAGGAAGATATGGTGATAGATGTGATAATAACTGTAGTAGAGGGTGTGATGGTGGATGTGATAGGGGTACTGGTAGATGTAAATCTTGTATTAAAGGTAAAACTGGAGACAGATGCGATATCAACTGTAAAACTGATTGTACTGTTTGTAACCAGGATAATACAAACGCTTGTATTGAATGTAAAGATGGAAGATGGGGATCATCATGTAATAAACTGTGTAATACTAACTGTAAACCAGTAGTTGGTACAACTATTGGTAAATGTGATATAACAAGTGGTGTATGTAGTGAAGGGTGTAAAACAGGATTGTATGGTGTACATTGTAATAATGATTGTCGATCTAACTGTAAAGATGGTTTATGTGATCAGATAACAGGTGATTGTATAAATGGATGTTTACCTGGTAAAATAGGATCTAACTGTACAACAGGTAGGTTTAGTTTTTCTTTTATTTTAGTATAATTCGTATGATGATATACTATGGCTAAGCTACGCATTGCTTATGACATGTTATATTGTGGTACTAGGAGTGTGTTTTTGACAACCCTTGGATTCCCTGGGTCTGTCCTACCACTACCAAACGCAGTGGCGAATTATTGAATGTAACAATACTAAATATTTGACCTGAAAGGAAATGTGGTCATCTTAGGTTGTGGTAATTGTGAATATTTGTTTTGGTTTTCAGATCGTGCAGCAGGTCTGTATGGTGAAAACTGTGTCAGACAATGTGGCAACTGTGGTAATAAAACACCATGTGATGTAATTACTGGTAGTTGTGACAGCAAATTCAGTAATTGTCAATGTTTGCCTTGTATTTACAGATTGTGAAGCAGGGAGTTATGGAGACAACTGTACCAGTCAATGTGGTAACTGTGGTAATAAAGCACCATGCGATGTAATTACTGGTAGTTGTGGACCTGTTGGTTGCGCTGATGGCTTTCAAGGTCCAACTTGTCATGGTAAGTTACTATTTATTTAGCTAGTAGTGTTCAGTTTGTGTTACCTTGGATGTTTAATAATTATTCACAATTTTTGAGATACTCTGCGTTATTGACAGAAGAAACGCCCTTAATTTTTGTCGGTTCCTGTCAGGCATGGAGCCAAATAGTAAACAGTTGTAATATTATACATTTCGGATAAATAATTCAAGCGCGTGGTAATGGTAATTACAAATCAACATTATTTTATTATTTATAATTCTCGTTTTTAATTGAATATGCGTCTGCCTTGGGAGTTGGGGTTGGGGTGGATGGCCAAATGGTTAGCACGTGCGCGTTGTATCATAAAGCCTGTCATTGAGTCAACTGGCGTAGTTTCGAAAATCCGGTTGTACGTGACAAAGACCCGGATCAACTTCCAACCGCATGGGTTGTCTCCGGGTCCTCTGGTTTCCACCCACAGTTAAAGACCCCTACGCACACGCGAATTATTGAAATAAAAATTAACCATATGTTAGTCCCGAAATGACCTAGTTTGTGTCGAGTGGACATTAAACCCAATATATCTCTCTCTCGCATCTGCCTTGAGATTAATATTTCTTAACAAGGTATTATCCAGGTGTTGAAAGGGAAGACAAACTGTTATTTGTAACTGTATGGTGTTTGCAACCGGGGGCAAACTGGCAACAATACAGCGGTCCACCACTTAAATAAACTGTCGATCAAAACTCTGTTCAAAAAAGACGAATATTGTCATACCAGGGACGAACAAGTACCTGTATTATCAACTATTTTTATTTTGCTGTATGTTCTAAATGACAGAAACATCCTTATCCCTAACTGTATAAAGACTAAATTCTAAGATGACCACTTATTCCGGAACATTCCGAAACGCCGTTACATGAAATGGCGTAACATAATGTTAAGTGTCATTACAAATACATAACTGTATGTATGGTGGACAGTTAAGGCCAACATACTTGACACTTAGAATAATAAACCTACATGATATGATATTATCTTTAATAGAATGTGTACATGTTTCTACAAGTGCAACATTAAGTCCTATGGTTTATGTTGTAATTGGTGTTCTGTGTGGAATACTAGGCATGGTAGCAGTCTTCCTTTCACATCATTTCTACAAGAAAAGGTAAAATTAATAATTATTCACGTCTTCAGGAAATATTTAGTCACGTTTCAAGACGGGGGTTAATTGCCCAGTAGGTTTGGAACCCCAATTGCTCACCCAGAAAATATGTTCGAAAAACCAAACGTGCTAATTAGCCGTGCCGTCGATTTGGCCCCGTTGTACCCTAGACATGTACATTTATACCCGTATGCATCTAAATGAGGAGCGATTTGATCAAAGCCTCGGGTAAACTCGACGTGTTTCGATCTGGGTGCTTTGGCTGCCCCAAACCCTGAACACGACCCTTATATCAGTAATAATAAACTTATGGTTTAACAAAATGTGTACAAAATTATCCTTTCGACACAAACTATGTAATTTCGGACTAACATGTTATTGAATTTCATTACAACAATTGGCTGGTGCGTAGTGATCTTTAGCGGCGAGAGTATACCAAAGGTCAAGGAAAAAAACCCACGAGGTTAGACAGGCGACGATCCTAATCGTTGTCACATACGCGCGGGGAATCAAAACCCCGACACTTTACTCAATGGCAGACCCTATTATCCAACGCGCACATACATGTGTATTTTAAAGACCAACAGAGCTTGTATGACTTTTGATGCCCATCGATGTTATGCCTCCAGTTCTAAAAGCGATTAACAACGTTCCGCGACATTTATGTCCAATTTGGATGGCGTGAAGTATTGGGACCATGAGAGGGCCTACAGTTCGTTATCTTAATCCCCCGTCGTCATCCTAGACTTTTCATATTTGGGTTTATCTTTACATTATCAAGATATGTTCCTTACAGGGACAATCATCTTATTTTACTCGGGCATAGTAGCTTAATGTGTGCGCTTTATATCATAAGATCTGCCATTATTCGTGGTATTGATACCAAACTTGTACGTGCCAAGACGTATGGTGGCCTGCTACACCTCGTGTGTTTCCTCTCAGTGTTAATAGTATAGTGTGTTCTATACTTTATGTATTTCAGACGCCAGTCAACTCCTCGTTCACCAAATGAAGAAATTATTCTCGATTACATGTACGTTCCTAGTCATTTAAACCCGTCTAGTTCTACAACAGATGAAACATTATCCACTAGACATCAGAATATTCCTACTAATGCACGTTATGTAGACTTTCCCAACCAGTCGTTTAATACAGAAGACAATACGAGAAATGTGTATGATACATTAGATCACACAGCAGATGATACAAACAACACGTCTACATCTATAGATTCTAATGATTGCGCTTAAATTCCACCACAGCCCACTTCATTGCTGTAAATTCTAACAAAATGAAATAATGTATATTATATATAAGAATTATGTATGATGCATTAGATAACGCATTTACAGATTCTAACATAATCAAATAGACGTAATTCTGTAAAAAAAAATTATAAGAAATATTTTAATAAGGCATCACATATTGATGTAACAATGTAGATTTTATATAAAATATATTTTAATAAATCATGACATATAAGATATATTTTAATAAATCATGACACATATATGTAATCCTGTTTATTATATAAATGCTTTAATAAAGCATGATAATATATTGATGTAATGCTGTAGATTTTATATAAGAAATATTTGAAGAAACCATGATATATAAATATATACAACTGGTAGTAGTTTTTTTCTTTGATGTCCATAGCAGTTATATCTTATAACAACCTCTCGTGACGTCATCAGAGGTTGATATATTCGGTTCATATCAACCGCTGATGACGTCCTGAGAGGTTGATATTTCATATCAACCGCTGATGACGTCATTACAGGTCGATATATTCGGCTCATATCAACCGCGCTTGACGTAGATGATCGAAATAATACAAAGAACACAGAAATAAAATTTTATTCTTTTGACAATAAAAAAAAAATTGTTTTGGTACAGTTTGTAGCATTCAGGACCTAAATAGACGGCGTACTTATCGGCTTATTTAAATCTGTTATCTACACTCCAGTCCATGTCTAAGATATCTTTCAGAATTTTCTTTCTGCCAAAATCATTTCTTCACACATCCCAAGACGTGAAAGTATTTATCACCCAAGAGTTCCTTTGTAAAGATGTGAATGCAACTATGATGAGGATCTATACAAAGCCTGAAGAAAATTTGGATCAAAAGGCAATCTGACTGAAATAAAGAGAGAGAAAAATGGGGTTTAACATACCATGTACACAAACTAGTTCATTTTGGGACTAACAAAAGTTTAACTTAATTATAGTAATTCACTTGCACGTAGATGTATATTTAGTAGTGTGAGGAATCTGGAAGACCTTCAGAAAAAACCTACAGTTTTTGGCAGGGATCAAATACACGCCAACAAGACTCAATGACAGACCTTATGATCTAAAAAAATATGTGTTAAACCATCTAACCATCATATGCACATGAAAAAAAAGAAGCTTTTGATTGGGGTTTTTGCATATGCAGCGATTGATAGACCATCATTGAATGGATTATGTGACTTTACTTTTGGCTGGTGTGTAAATTTTGGGTATTTACCAATTGAAAATGATCGAGAACTTGTACCTAGTTCAAGAAATTTGTGGTGTACACAACGTTAATAACAAAAATTCAGAACTTTATCAATAGTTATAGCATTTCTAATGTGAATAATATATATGCTTGTTTTTATTCCGCTGATCAAAAGTAAATGTCCATTTGTAACCCACTGTAATCCACAAAGCATGCATGATGTCTCTAACTCAACATTATGACATACGAGAGTTTATATCTATACTCAACATTATGACATACGAGAGTTTATATCTATACTCAACATTATGACATACAAGAGTTTATATCTATACTCAACATTATGACATACAGGAGTTTATATCTATACTCAACAGTTCATGCTCATATTTAATCTAAACAGGTATATGTCTTCAGACAAGATTTCAATTGACTCAAAGTCCTTAAACAAGGTCGTCAGACAAGATTTTAGGTAACTCAAAAGTCCTTAGGCAAGATTTCCATTGACCCAAACCGGGAATAATTAACAATACATACTGTTATTCTTACAGGTTCCCTTGTTGAGTTAAATTTAATAAATGTTTTAAGATTTTGACCGGCTGTTTGTATAAATTGGAAGACAGCAGAATTAAACTCAGCTTCTGTTGAAGTTGGAACTCCTGAAAAAAAATATCAAATATGTCAAAATTCATTATGTATACCGTATTATAATAAGGAAGGGTTTAGGATTTCAGGATTAGAGCGAGGGGTGAGTACATATGAGTGTCGACAATAGACACTTAAAGATAGGTATTAAACAGGAAATCTGCACAGGATAGGCCAATGAGAGAGAGAGAAATGGGGCTTAACGTCCACTCGACACAACTAGGTCACTTCGGGACTAACATATGGTTTAATTTTATTTCAATAATTCGCTTGCGGGTAATGGGTCTTTTGCAGTGGGAGGAAACCGGAGAAAACCCACGAGGTTGGACACGCCATCCTTCTCCTTGTCACATACAACCGGGGAATTGAAGCCACATCAATTGACTCAATGACAGGCTTTATGATACAGCACGCACTTACTCACCATTCGGCCATCGAACACCCCCTTTAATAACAAAGGATATAAACCAACCTGTAGTTGTTTGATATTGTTGAAAGGATTTAAACCAGCTAATTAATGTACCATCTTGTATATAGGTATCTGATTCTATAAGACGATTCTATAAGACGATGTACTACGTCTAGTTTACGTATATGATCAAAATAATTTATATCTCCTGAAAATATATTTAATAGAATATAAACAGATAAATAGTTGGAGAAATAGGGTTTAACATCCACTTGGCACAAACTAGGTTATTTCAGGACTAACATATATAGTTAGGTTTTTTTTTCAATATTTTTATTCTGTTGAACATAGGGGTCTTTAGCAGTGGAAGGAAACCAGAGGACCCGAGGAAAACCATGAGGTTAGAAAGGCGACCCTACTAAACATGTACAAGCAGGGAATCGAAACCATACCACTTGAGTCAATGGCAGACCTTATGATCTAAAAGCCATGCATTAGATCATTTGGCCACCCTCTGCAGCAATGTACTAACGTCCTACTGTTCAGCTCCGACTGGGCTAATAAAGACGGGCATACCATACACCATACAGTGTGCTATGATAGAAACTTTGCTTGGCGGCAGCAGCACTATGGCCTACTTTCATATCGAATTCGAACTGCCAAGGGAAATTTCATGTGCAACTCAACGTATACACAGGTCCTCCATTTATCTCCAATCCAAACGACTAGACAGCTGTTCTCCTGGATCCGCGCCTGACTAGATAGTTGTTCTCGTGTTCTCGTCAGGGCCTTTGTTCTGCACCACTGTGTCAATGTCTAGGTCCCAAATATTAGAGATACCCTAACCCTAACCCAACCCTCTTAAAAGAGCCTTTAAAATCTATAAAAGGTCCCATAATGATACTTACCACAATAAACCGCTGTGTCTGTTCCTTCATTAACAAAGTATCTCTCTTTAGCCTTTGCATAATCATAGGCGTATGAATCTGACGGAATATAGTTCGTTAGATTAAAATCTTGTTTTAATAAAATAAATCTCCATAAATTAACACCAACTAACACAGTTACTATTAACATGACTATAATCTGAAAATAACAAATAACACAATAAGGATTGAAATCATTATGTCATGACAAGGCTATACCATGCCGGAAATACCTTAAGAAATTTATCTCTGTCAATACCATATGCCATGGTTACTGACCTAAAAGACATTTCTTATGTCCCCGTCAGCCTTGGTTGTCATCCTCACGGCGCTGCTGTGACCACACAGAGACAAAAAAATACACAAGGTCGCTGGTAAACATGAACACAATGTGAGAAAATGTCCCCAAAAATCACAAACTTGAAAAAAGTCGCTTTCTCACAGCTTTACAGGTGATATCGCAGAACCCTGGCGTTTGTTTCCACTATGCTTTTACTACGCTTATGACTATCTTGACACGCTCTAAGACCATTTTCACTCGCTGTCGCAGCACGGTAAGGGGGCAACCCCAATGTGACAGGGGTTTTAGCATCACCAAATCAGACTCATATAGTAGCAGCAGAGTAAAAACATCAATATACCAAACTGCACGAAATACGTTACTGGTATAATTTTGGCATTCATATAATCTCAGCAAGCTATGAGGTCCCATTCATGTCATCTTGGCAAGCTATGAGTACACATACATGTCATTTTGACTAATTCGTATTTCAATACATAGCTTTCAACAAATAATGGGGTTTAACGTCCACTCAACACAAACTAGGTCATTTCAGGACTAACACATGGTTCAATTATATTTGAGAAGTGGAGAAAATTGGAGGCCACAGAGGAAACCCACGAGTTTGAACAGGTGACATACAACCAGGGAATCGAAACCATGCCAGTTGACTCAGTGACAGACCTTATGATACAGCGTGCACGTGCTAACACCCAATCCCCCCAAAACCAAAATAGAAATAAACATACCTTTACTGGGAACTTCATTAAAAAGGGTCCAAAGTATTTTTCAAAGAAAACTGGAAGAAAAGTCTTCTGACTACAGCTGTTAGGTTTATAGTTTTGATGTTTATAACATCATATACACGCGTTACGATGTGTCTGGCGACGCCTCTCATCAATAGCTAAACATGCCACAAAAAATGTAGACTGTAAAATGTATAGAGCAAATATTCCAAGAGCTGCATAGATGCAAAAAGCACTCAAAGCTGGTATAACCTGAAATGTAAATATATCACAAAACTTAGTTTTAGTTCATGCATTAGGTAGGTTTAGCTCTTGAATAATGTATACTCACAGTGCACATGGTTAAATTCTAACTTTCACCTTGGACAAGACAACTGGTGCATAGTGATAGAACCAAGATTACACAAGAGAATATTGTTTTGAATAAGGTCAGACACAATAGTATTCTGTAACCCCTTCCTGTACTGATAACACAGAGACAGAATTTAGAAGATGATTCTTTCATTTAAGGGGGGTCGGGATGGCCTAGTGGTCTAGAGTGCCACGCTTCGACCTCTAGCTAGCCGGTCACCTCTTGCATCTGTGGTTTCAAGCCCTGATGTGAGCATATGTGGCATGGAGATAGGGGCGCCTTCTCCACCTCGTTGGTTTCCTCCGGGCACTCCGGTTTCCTCCCACTGCTCAAGACCGCTATGCGCAAGCGAATTTTTGAAATAAAAACGAAACCATATGTTAGTGCCAAAATGACCTAGTTTGTGTCGAGTGGACATTAAACCCCATTTCTCTCTCTCTGTCTTTCATTTAATGATATAATCATACCGTTGAAGCACCAATACCAAAAGCCACAACATCAGTTATAGATGTTACAGTAACTGATACACCAGCATGTTTTAACACGGTACCAATACGTTCTGGTAACGGAAGTTTTACTTCAGTAGGTGATAGATTCCTCCATGCTTCTACGATAACAAACATATCATCCACTCCAATACCTGGAACCACATTTAATACAATAAAACAATGTAATACCATTTTTTAAACGTTGTGTAAAATATCAAACATTATACATAAATGTTATAACATAAAAGCAAAATGAAATAAAACAGTCCTTCACGTTTATAAAATAGTGCGGGAGCCATAAAAACCTCCTGGTACCTGGAATATATGCAGTTTAAAAGTAAACAAAATCTGAAAGCAGTTTATTAATCTCAATATTTAGGAAAGAGATTAAGCTAATTTGCAGGCATCTTTAATGAGGAATCGGGTTTAACGTCCACTCGACACAAACTAGGTCATTACGGGACTAACATATGGTTTAATTTTATTTCAATAATTCGCTTGCACGTAGGGGTCTTTAGCAGTGGGAGGAGAAGGCGCCCCTATCTCCATGCCACATATGCTCACACCTGGATCAAAACCACAGCCGCAAGCTAGAGGTGACCGGCCAGCTAGAGATCGAAGCACTGCACTCTAGACCACTAGGCCACCCCCCCCCCCTGTGAAGGAAAGTGAATGTGTGTCGAGAGGAGCTGGAGCAAAAGTTCACCATAAATATGAAGGACTGAATAAAATGGGGTTTAACATCCTACTGGGCTAATGAAGATGTGCATGTCATACGGTGTGTTATGGGGGGAAATTATGTCTGGGCAGCAACGCTATGGCCTATTCTTATATCGAATTCCAATTGCTAAGGGATCTTTTACGTGCACACCAATGCATAGACAGGACCTCAGTTTTTCATATCATCCAGACGATTATACAATTGTCTTTGTCAAGCCCTCTGTACTGCAACACTGACAAGAGGGAATCACGTCAGAAAACTCCAATGAACTTTCTCGGCCAATGCAAGGATCGAACAAGTGACCTCCAGGCTAGTGAGCCAACGTGTTAATCATTTAGCTACTGTGACATCCCTAAACATGAACATAAAGAAACCAACATGTACCATAAATCAACTCAATTATTTGTTATAAATTTAGATATGATTCATAACATTATAGGTGCATATGAGTATATACAATATGGGGGATAACTCTGAAACGGTAGGTTGCCAAAAGATTAACAAGTGGAAGGGGAGGGGGGGGGCTTAACTCCAGAATTGAAGGTTGCAGAATGCTGACTATTGACTATTGACTATTCTTTTTTAAAACTGAAATGCTAAATAAGACTCGAAATTATGTCATCGATAAAAAAAAACAATACACACCATGCAATATGATCAAACATGAAATAGCCTTGTTAAAACTGTAAAGAATTATTTGTAAAACCAATAAACAAGACTTACCCAACAATAAAAATGGCATGATGGATTGAATAGGACCGTAAATAACATCCAAAAATGTAGCAATACCATATGCAAATAATATAGCAAGTCCAACGCTTCCTAACCCCAGTAGAGACACAATTATCTGTTGATAGTATAAATATGGTATGAATACAAGACATACAATATAATATGTAAAGTTTAGTTTAAGAAACACTGTTTAGTTTTGACATCGGTCATCTAGTTTATGACCATTTAGTTTAGTTTTGATATTGGTCATCCAGTTTATGACCATTTAGTTTCATAAACTAGACAACCGATGTCAAACTAAATGGTAACACAAACTGGGTGTTATTTGATGAATCTTGATGGTATTTAACACTTTCTGGACAGTGAGAGAGAGAAATGGGGTTTAACGTCCACTCGACACAAACCAGGTCATTTTGGAACTAACATATGGTTTCATTTTATTTCAATAATTCGTTTGCGCGTAGGGGTCTTTAGCAGTGGGAGGAAACCGGAGTGTCTCGAGGAAAACCACGAGGTTGAGGACAGCAATCAATAAACTGAATGTGTTAGATTATAGATGGTAAGCTCCGTTTCTTTCCTTTTTCCATCAAATCTGAATGATACTGGTCGCTAGTGTATGTAAATCTTACATAATATATCTTTAAACTATTATAGCCAGAATGACCAACTCGTACATAATGTATCTTTAAGCTGAATGCTGTTGATAAATAGAGAGAGAGAAATGGGGTTTAACATCCACTCAACAAAAACTAGGTCATTTCGGAACTAACTTATGGATTTAATTTTATTTCACTAATTCGCTTGCGCGTAGGGGTCTTTAGCAGTGGGAGGAAACCGGAGTGCCCGGAGGAAACCCACAAGGTTGAGAAGGCTCCCCTATCTCCATGCCACATACGCTCACACCAGAGTAACAACAGCCACAAGCCAGAGGTGACCAGCCAGCTAGAGGTCGAACCGCGGGGCTTTAGTCCACTAGGCCATCCCAACCCCTGTGTTGATAAATAACTTAGTGGTATATAAAGAAAACAAAGACTTCAGGGCTTACCCTTTGTTCCACCATATTAAAATTACCCAATGAGATCATCACAAAAACAAAAACGATACTGAAACCAGCCGAGAGAAGTTTAATATCACTATTTATAGCACCATATCCTTCGTCCTGAAAACTAAGAGAGAAAATCAATGTTGACATCTTTATAAACGGGAACTAGAGAAGTATGGACCAAAATCCAAGTACATGTAGCCAGCTTGAAATTGTGACATCAAATATCAAAGTCTGTTAATTGATGAGCATACTCCTCCTTGTCACGTACAACCGTGGAATCGAAACCCTGCCATTTGAATCAATGACAGACCCTATGATAAAAAAATCTAAAACAAACTTGTTTGCAATTACTTGTAGTTTTACGTTTTACTAAATTATAACTTCCGTTTGGTTGAATGAAAGCAAAAGTAGGAATATGTATTATGCATGTTACAGAGTATAAATTTCGATATTATTATGGATGTATCAATACATGTATGCAATTACAACAAAGGTTTATTTATTTGAAGTATCAGCTATTATTTTTCGGAATATGTTATGCAATTATTTACGTAAATAAAGTATGCATAAACCAACATGTCTGTGTAGGGGTCTTTAACCGTTGGAGGAAACTTGAGGATCCGGGGTGGAGAAAACCCATGAGGTTGGGCAGTTGACCCTACTCCATTCGACCATCCACCCCCCATTCCCCAAATCGATCCAATTCCATATGAAATATTTTTTAAGACAAAAAATACCTTCTTGAAGCATACACATAAACATTCTTTAAATCTTTATGACCTTGAAGTGCTCTTTCTATAACTTTTGCTTCCCATTCTTTGGCTGCCACACTCTGAAACAAACAAGGACATTAAGAATGACCATTGTTGAAGTTAACATGTGCAATTTGCATTTTGGTGGGGTGGGGTAGATGGCCGAATAGCACACGCGCGCTGTATTATAGAGTATGTCATTGAGTCAAATGGCAGGGTTTCGATTCCACGGTTGTACGTGACAAGGAGTATCGTGGCCTGTCCAATCTCGTGTGTTTTCTCCGGGTCCTCCAGTTTCTTCCCACTGCTAAAGACCCCTACGATCAAGTGAATTATTGGAATAAAACTGAACCATGTGTTAGTCCCAAAATGACCTAGTGTGTGTGGAATGGACGCTAAACCCCATTTCTCTCTCTCTCAATTTGCATTTATCGCTCAAATATAAAATTTGTAACAGCTTAACTCACGCTAAATATATACTTTTGATAGATTATTTAATATTTAATCAAGAAAACCAAACCAAAATACCAACACTAGATAATGTCCCAGCTTGGATTCCATCAGATTTAAAAAAGACTTAAAGATAAATGAAATTCCAATTTAACCATTTTTGGTTTGGTTTTCGTATTAAAGATTCAATAATTCTTTAACAATGGGGGGAAACCGGAGGACCCGGAAAAAACCCATGAGATTGGACAGACGACCCTACTCCTTGTCACATAAAACCCGGGATTCAAAACCGGCACTCTAGACCACTAGACCATCCCAACCCCCCCATAATACAGATAACTTACTGGTTTAAGCAGCCATAACATCTGTGTAGCCTCTGCTCCGATAATCATACCATTCCCATTGCGTCGTATGAATCCACCCAAATAGTTTTTAACATCAAGGTCTGTACCAAATACAGGACTAAAAAAACATTTGCACAGAATTACAAAGTCTAACTGCTGAACCACCAAATTCACATGATGATACGTACGGTCAATACATGTCAACAAAACAAACTCAAACTTTCTGCTTTCGAATAAAACAATGTTTAACTATCTATTCTCTGCACCAGTCTTGGTTCACAATGGCTTTCAATTTTTTGCCACCTACTTTTATATAATTTTTTGTCAATTGCCAAAAATGTGTGGCCAATTACTGGCATATAATACAACCCTTACCGATGCATAATATAAGTCCCATCCAAGATTTAAATTTACGTTTCGATTGTACAATAGGCCTATTATTTTTTCTGGAACCAGGACAGTAACAGAATCTCAGTCATAGAATTGTTTTGACTCTCCGCTTATTTTATATGTGGCAAGAGAAGAGTCATCTATCCAACGTCATGGGTTTTCATCCCAAGTCCTCTGATATTCTACCGCTGCAAAAGACCAAAGATGACCAAGTTTGTATCGGGTGAATGTTTATTTATCTCTCCCCTCTCACCTTTTATTTGTCGTATTAACAGTCGTCAATATCTGATTTCTTGTTAAAGGTCTGATACTTGATTCATCGTAACTCCATAATTCTAATAGACCAGTCACACGACATGATCTTCCTAATCTGAAAGAAAAAAAAACAATGATTAACTTAAACATAGATATAAAAAATTCAATCACATCACTGTCTTTTTCAGATTTTGATCATATGTATGCTGTCTTAATGAATAGGAAGTGGCGGATCCAGGAATTTTTGCAGGAGGGGGTTTGCCAGGTTTCTGTTACGGAAATCTGCCATCATCGTCTCTAAATTACATAGGCATACACACAAATTGAGCTTTTTAAACAGAGAAATCATTTTTATACTGATGTAGGACCACTTTGTGATGTAATTTCATTGATGCAAGGCATTATTTTTTTTCATGTAGCTGAGAGGGGGGGGGGGGAACTTACCATATACAGTCCGGTGTGGTTTCTCCTTGTCAATGATGCAGGACAGAGGGTCTGACAAGGACAGCTGTCTAGGCGTTCGGATGTTACAAAAAACCGAGGTCCAGTGTACACATTGGTGTGCACTTAAAGTATCCTTGGGCAGTTGAAATTCGATATCATAAGAGTAGGCCATAGCGCCACTACCCAGGAAAAATTTCCCTCATAGCGCACTGTATTGCGTATGCTCGTCTTCATTAGCCCAGGTTAGGAGCAGAACAGTAGGAAGTTAAACCCCATTTTATTTCATTTCATTACAATACACAGTAACAAAAAATGTCTTAAAAGCTGACTCACTTGTAACAGAGAGTGGTATAGGATTTACCCTCTGTAGTAACAAAAAGCTGACTTACTTGTAACAGAGACTGGTATAGGATTTACCCCCTCCAGTATAACTTGTAAATTCTTTATTCAGATCTAATAACTGAGAAAAAAAAAATAGAAATTGTTGATTACAGATTTTCTCTGCATTACACAGAATAACTTAATTTTCTTTTTTTGGAAACACCTGTAAAAGTTTTTCTGTTTTATTTCTTGCAAACAGAAAAACAAATTGTTGTGTTTTTCGTACTGTTTGTGCCAATTGTAAGACAAAAGGAATTCATTCTAAAAAAAAATTCAGGAAGTTACGATCCAATTGGCGCAAATATCGAAAGGAACCAAGATCTTTGGTTTATAAACATGCATTTCAAGTTTCATCCAAATCGGTTCAAAATTGTGACCTCTACACTGTTCACAAGCTAAACGTCATTTTTCGTACAATCAGGGGCCATAACCCATGAAGTTACGGTCCGATACATGCCAATATCGAAAGGAACCGAGATCTTAGGGTGATAAACCTATATTTCAAGTTTCATTGAAATCGGATAAAAATTGTGACCTGTAGACTGTTCACAAACAATTGTGGACGGACCGACGGACGGACGGACGGACGGACGGACGGACGAACAGGGGCGACGACAATATACGTCCACATGAAAATGTGGGCGTATAAAAATACTGATGTCCCGGCTCAGTCAGCACAATGAACAGAGAGTTCAAACCTCCTGATTAGCCAGCAAGTACCTTACTCACTGAGCCACTGTGGATCCTACACGGATAGGAGGATCCCAATCTACAATCCCTACCTTAACACCCTTTGACAAGCCATACAGAGAGAGAGAGAAATGGGGTTTAACGTCCATTCGACACAAACCAGGTCATTTTGGGACTAATATATGGTTTCATTTTATTTCAATAATTCGCTTGCGCGTAGGGGTCTTTAGCAGTGGGAGCAAACCGAGTTGAGAAGACGCTCCTATCTCCATGCCACATACGCTCACACCAGGGTTCAAAACCACTGCCGCAAGCCAGAGGTGACCGGCCAGCTAGAGGTCGAAGCACGGCACTCTGGACCACTAGGCCATCCCAACCCCCCGACAAGCCATATAAGACATTGGCAGGCTTTCAAATTTTATATAGGATAGAATATATAGGAGGGATACGTAACATCGACTTACAGCATTCAGAACAGAGGGCATGAGAACATCAGGGTATGTTACAACCACAGATACATATCTTGTTTGAGTGGGAAAATGTTTCGTAACCCACTTGAGCTCATTCTGAACTCGAGAATCTTGTGGAACCCACAGCTTCTCCTGGGCATCTGTCTCCTTGAATGTTTTCATACCAATACCACAGCATCCACATATAGCCACAGAGAAGAATATTGTCACCCATGGATGATATCCAATAAACAAACCAATTCTGGTAAATAAAGTGTAAAAAACCTCTAAATAATAATCAAAAAAATGTACAATAAAAAAAAGAACGTCTTAATCTTGTTTCGTCTGATTTTCCACATGAATTCTGAACAGCGACCAAAAGTTCGGCAAGTTATATATAGATTCAATGGACCATGGCTCGGTATGATTGGGAGATTCCTCGCTTATATCTGACAAGTCTGGGCCTCTTCTTTCCTCCAGAGCCCATAGAAAAGTAAATTATTCAAATGAAATTGAAGTAGGCGTTGATAAGATGACAGGTTCTGGCGGATTTGGAGGCACTAGGTTGCAATATACTCTAATACTACCCATATTAATCGCAACTGTGAATTCGCGCAGATTTGAGAGAATGTTGGTAAATCATATTGGACAACACAAGGCTCAGTTTTGTTTAAATAATTTGCTTGCTGTTGGAAGAAACCAGAGGACACACAGAAAACCCACAAGGCTGGACAGGCGACCCTACTCTTTGTAACATACATTTCCAGGGAGTTGATTCAATGACAAACCTTATGGTACAGCGTGCATGTGCTAACCATTCAGCCATCCAACCCCCCTTACAAATTAGGACAACAGCTCACCTGAAAAATACAGTTTCTAAGGCCCAAATTATTTTATTACTAATCTTCTTAAGGCAGGACATTTTATAAAATTTACCAGGTTTTCTCTGTAATTACCATTTTTCATCTTGTGACTTTAAAATCATCTTTGCTACATGAAATTAAAAGAAATGCAGTTTATATTAACGCCCTACTGTTCTGATTCAACAGGGCTAGGCCTAATGAGAACAGGTATGTGTCATGACAGGCGGTAGGGCCTATTTTTGACAGGTCTACTTGTCCTCAAGATAACTACCAAGTCCCCCAATAATTTCCAAACAAGGCTAGCAACATCCAGGCATCACATAAATACAATCACAATGGGCATGAAATAATATATTAATTGCCAACCAACCTGTCCATCTCTGTATGTACATATCTTATCATCCATGATCATGCTTGTTACAACACGAGTAAAATCCTAGGTCTAGGATTTAGATATATGTTTGTTAGGCCCTATACCTTGACTATCTTTTCATCTCTTCAGTCGACCCTTCGTTCAAGATGACATCCACTTATAAAGTGAGTGAAGAGCGTGGTCCCTGTGTAAAACTTATCATTTTCATCATAGATAACAGCATTTCTTTCAGCGATCCGGCAATGTTTGTTTACTTCCGGTATAAAGTATGACTGGATTTTCCAGACATAAATATGTTAAGGCATAGCCTCTGTCATCCAGAGCAGTTATTATATAGACAATATAAATTGCATACGACACACCTGTGCTTGCCTACTCCATGTATTCTTGAAGTAGGTACACATGATGTAATCGTATGTATAAATTGGTGATTGTTTGTCATAGGTCTCAACTCTAAACTTAACCCTGGGCCCAATGCTTACTCTAACCTTTCATACAATCTCGCCCTAATTTGTTTTTAAACGTCAAGTTGATATCTTGAAAAGTTAAGCTAAATATCTTGAAATAAAATCTTTTTAAGATTATCCGAGCTTTTACAGTCTAACATTTTTAAATTTCAGCTTGAATTGAACTGATCGAAGCTTTCAAGATATTAACCTAAAGTTTTAAGATATTAAAGATATATTCTCACGAAAATATATATAGGCCTAGGGTAGTTATTTCCTATAAAAGTATGGCAAATTTGTTGTATGGAAAGTAGAAACACACAATCTTACTATAAAAAGACTGTGGGTAGGTATACTGGGAAAACTGTCAGAGTAGGCCTATATAAATTACTGTCAGCCCTACAGCTTGACATAGGCATAGGCGTACGATAGGCAGCTACCTCCCTAACTTTCGGACAAGCCGACTTTTCGGGCAGACAGGTAAAGTGAGAAAAAAATATATTTCATTTACTTGGCAAAATAAAGTGCACGAAATCTAATAAAACACTAATTTTACGGGCTGGAATAGCAGTAAAACGCGTTTGCGTTCGTCAAATATTCCAAAATTTTCTTTGTGGGGGGGGGGGGGTCGTCTATACAAGGTCAGTTCCGCTTCTTCGCCTCTCGAAGAAAACCGGCGCCGCTGTCTGTAAACATGAATTTTTTTCGGTCATTTTTACTTTTGCTTCCCTAACTTCCCTAATAAAACACCGATTTTACTGGAGTTGACTATGGATTAAAACATTTTTGTTTGGAGTCACTCTACTTTGTGCGACATTTTTCGGGCATCGATTACTATTTGTGAATGCAGCTGCAACAGTCTGATTGGACGGAGTGGGATTTCGGTTACAAAATCATTGGATACTTATACGGGCTAGAATATGCTAGCAGAAAACGCATTTGCGGTGGTTAAATTTTCAAAATTTTCATCGGGAGGGTGAGGCTCCCATACGCCGCGACGATTGATTGGTTGTTTTGAATTAGGGTAAGCAGGTAGGCTGTTTTGGACCAAATTGAAGCTGTTTTATTTACAGACTGGAATAGCAGGAAGGCGCGTTTGCAGCAGTTGAATTTTCAAAAATTTTCCCGTCTTCGTGGACTGTAAACGATTCATTGAAATTCGAGTCAACCACCTTAATTCAGCTATATTAAACCATTTTGAAGTTGATCTGTTCACGGGTTGAAATAGCAGGAAAACGTGTTTGCAGCCGTCAAACATTCCAAACTTTTCTTGAGGGGGGGGGGGTCTGTAAAGCCGAAAATTTTCGGGCAATTCAGGTTCTGCCCCCCCCCCCCAACTGTCACCGAGCCCGTACGTCTATGGACTTAGGAATCAGTTATTAATAGTTAAGTGATTTGTGGAACATCGGGGGGGGGGGGTAAACGTACAACATACCCTGCAACCAAACGGCGGAAAAATAAATTGGCATAGGATAATCAAAGAATTTAGCCTACTTAGGATTCAATATGTAATGAACAGTAAGTAACGACAGGATGCATTCTGAGATCGACCTGCCTTCATTCAAATAATGTGAAAAACATGCCTTCTGAAATAGATTTTTACATCCTGGGGCACTTCCTCCCGAATATAATGTTTTGAGAGGGATTTGAAGCAAATTTTTGATAGATTAATTAGTTTGGACATGTCATTGTGTTCGCTCAAATATTACATCACACCATGCAGTTTGTACATGGGAAGGTATCTCTAACTTAAACATTTAACTTAATTTTTAAGTTATAAACTTAAGCTTTTAAGAACTTAGAATTTTTAAGATATTAACTTAAACTTTAAAGATGCTGACATAAACTTTGATACTGAAGATACATTATGGGAGCTTAGATAACGAGTTGGCAGTTCTCACTATATAGTTAAAAACTACATGATATAAAGGCAATTTGCTGGAAATTTCAGTCAAATTTGGTCAACTATGAACCGAGAAAAAAGCGGATGATCGAAAGTTCCGCTTAGCCTCGATCATCATTACTGCTGTTGGTAAGACAAAACTAATAGTCTCAATTATTCATTTAATCACGAAGGAAAGTTTTGCAGCAAATCGGACTATAATCCAACAAATATCCCAAGCTAGCCTTGACATCGAGAGTTGATTGTGGTCTGGATAAGTTAATTAATGTCTAATTAATAATTTTGATAACATTTCAGAGCTAAAGAAAGACCTACAAGCACAGCGCTTTCACGAGAAAAGTGTCATAACATAGTTGTGTTTCATCCGTAATCATCAGATGGGATGGACACTCAATGCACGATATAATGATAATAACATATGTGATATCACAATTAATGCATTTTTTTTTTGGGGGGGGGGGGTGGGCTAATTCGATTGGTGGGGTTGGGTGGGGGGCTAGCCCTACCATAGCCCCACCCCTTTACGGGCCCGCGCCGATCCCATATCTTTTTGTCTAAAGCAAAGTATTAATAGTATTTGACAAACCGATAAATGAACAAACCACGTGATTTACAAAGATATCGTATCAATGTGTGCTAGTTGGTCAATGTTACTATAAATAGTGCAACTGGGACGTCACCTATCCGGGCAATTACCCCCATATAGTGCAATATCTGAACCTGTATTTAATTGCTCAGCTTCACCATGTTTTATAGAATTGTGTGGTGATTGATCGTAGCAAACATTATAGATATAATTCTTTCTTTGAAAACATTTTGAATCAAAACTATCAATATGGGCAAATTAAATATGTTCGCAATAACTTTCTCAAACCCCCAGGGGGTGTTCGAAGGGGGACAACTAATACAAGGCCATGTTACTGTGGAATTAAATGCTGAAATAAAAATGAGAGGTAAGTTCTCTTTTCTCTTTCTCTATGTTTTGTCAGTCCGATAGACAATGTAAAACTGGTACAGGATGAGCATTGTAAAACCGTGTAACATCTTTCTCAGTAATCTGTACACAAATTGGGGCTTGGGGCTAAAATATACTTATACCCGCTTTGTACAATGGTATACCCTTGCTGGAGGTCACGGTGGCCAAGTGGATACGCCGCTGGTTCGCTAGCCTGGAGGTCGAGAAATTGGCCGAGAAAGTTCATCTCGATTTTCCGGCGTGATTTCCCCTTGTCAGTGATGCAGAAGGAGGACCTGACAAGGACAGCTGCCTAGTAGTTCGGATGGGACGAAAAACCGAGGTCCCATGTACACATTAGAGTGCACGTAAAAGATCTCTTGGCAGTTGGAATTCGATATAAGAGTAGGCCCTCATAGCACACTATATGGCGTATCCCCGTCTTCCATTAGCTCAGGCTAGGTGCAAAAGAGTAGGACGTTAAACCCCATTTCATTTCATTTCATGATACCCTTGTACAATTACGGTCTGGGCCTGTGCACTAATAGCTTTCACGTAGTCAGATCATACATGCTACTCAACTTTTATCGTGACTATGTTCTTTTTTTATCGTACCGAAATTAGTAATGACTGTCAAGGCTAGGCCGAAATTTCAATCGCTTATTTCTTGGTTCATAGTGCATCAATTTGACTGAAATTATCAGCAAATTGCATTTAAATTATCTAGTTGTTAATTATTATATTGAGAACTGATAGATCGTTATCTAATCTCCCATAATGGATCTTTAATTTATCGTTGACCAGTTGGCAATTGGACAATATTATGATACAAGATATAATATACGTTGTACTGCATCAAATAAACCCGGAGAGAAAGACGTTCAGAATTCACTATATCGACATATAGTACAACTTGCGTTACAGTTACATAGCCCATATATCTCATTAGTTACATATTCCAGATTATAATTTACGTTACAGTTACAGGTTAGAATTACGTTACAGTTACATGTTAGAATTTACGTTACAGTTACATGTTAGAATTTACGTTACAGTTACAGGTTAGAATTTACGTTACAGTTACTTGTTCCAGGTTAGAATTTACGATACATTTACCCTAAATTACAACTAACGTTACAGTTACATACTCCAAATTGCAATTACATACTGTACATTACAATATTACAATTTTAGTTACAGTTACACACCCACGATTACAACTCGTGTTAGTTACATATTTCAGATTAAAATTTACGTTTCAGTTACATACATTAGATTAGAATTTACGTCAATGTAACATACTTAACATAACTTATCATTACAGCTAAAAACTCCACATCATAACCGTGCTGGTTGTAGTTGTTCTATGTTAGAATTTAAAACAATATTTCATTAAATACTTTGAATTAATAAGGAAATTCATCAAATCGAATTATGTAAATGTGTAAACTCTAAGGACAATAATTATTCCACTTCTTCAAAACGCTGTGTGTGTGTGTGTGTGTGCTATTGAATGGTGACTGTAGCCAAGGGTGAAATGCTACGTAATTCTAATCACATGTTAATTATTATAATCCTATATTGTTTATAAAACCTTTTTTGATAGAAAGTAACTGACAATATGGCCTGTCTGGTGAACTTGCCAATCGTATGATTAATTTATTAATTGTTTTATTTACCATTGTTTTATTTCTTATATTGTACATTATTACATCAATGCTTATTTATGTCAACACTTGATCTAGCCAAGTGATTAGAAGTAATTCCATATAAATATATGTGATTGTACATGATATGGCAGTCTTTTACGTCTATCCGACTTAGTAGCATTAGGTACTAGTCGGTTATCCGCGGTCCTGTAAGTGTATGTAGATAATTCTTAATATAAGTTTCCAGTATTAAAGATTTGACGAACCATTCCAGACTCTTGTAATATCTGACGGACCTCACGGTCACACCATTATAATTTAACATTACAGTTTATGCAACGCTTTTATAATTTTAGCTGGTAGGGGTGGGAGTGGCTAAATGGTTAGCGGTTGCGCGCTGTATCATAAAGTCTGTCAACTGGAGTGGGTTTGATTCCTCCGTTGTACGTGACAAGTAGTAGGGTCGCCTGTTCAACCTCGTCGGTTTTCTCCGAGTCCTCCGGTTTCCCCCCACTGCTAAAATAAACTCTCTCTCTCCCTCTCATATAATTTTAGACCGATTATTAGTATCAGAATGCAAATACACACTTTTTAATATATTTCTTTTTCTTTTTAGGTGTTAATTTATTTTGAATACAATTTCTTTTAGAATTTTCCCCTTTTTAATTCAACTGGCTTCCAGTTAGGTCCAGGGCTGTATAAATATGAATGATGGTGTGTTCATTTTGTTTGCAGGAATAAGACTACATTTTGAAGGTGGCGCACGAGTTCACTGGACAGAATCAAAAACGGAAGGCACTGGAAAAGACAGTCGAACAGTCACCAAAGACTATTCATCTAGAGAAACATATTTCAAACATATACTGGTATTATTTGGCAAAGGTAAGATGCAACCATAGGGCCCGATGGTTTCGCTCCAGGTGTTTTCCGACGCGATTCCAATCTCCAGTCGTTAGGATAGAACAATAGCACTAAGTTCCAAATACAGATTGGCGTGTATATAAAAAAAAAACTGACAGTTAGAATCTGAAAGAACAATACACCGTATCAAACATTCCCTAATATCATACTGTTGTGGGGATATAACACCCAGATCCGTGTCCAGTTTTTTCTCCAGGTACTCCGGTTTCCTCCCACCGCTAAAGACCCCTACGCGCAAGCGAATTATTCAAATAAATGCAGTGAGAAAAGAACCGGGTTGAATTGAGAAAACAAAACATCTAAGCGCCGAGTTGAAATGAGAAAAACACAGTATAAGCACTGGGTTGAAGTGAGAAAAAAAACTTTTAAGCGCCAGGTGGGGGTGAGAAAAACACACTTTAAGCACTGGATTGCACTGTTGATATTAAACGCATTCTGTTGAAGTGAGAATAGAACTAGGGTGAAGTGAGAAACACTCGATTGAAGTGGATACTTGACGGAAGCCTAATATAATTTGCATATTTGATATGGCTTCATCCTCACTTCATCATCATTTCTACCTTCTTTATTTCATTGTTAATTTGAAGTGTGATTATCGAAGTTTCGTAGAAAAGAACACTTCAGATATCAAATTTATCATTTCGAACACGTCTCAATCTAGTGTCATCCACACTTCATATGGGCACTAAAGTCACGGGCACAGATCTACACATTTGGTAGTAAATCATGAATATTCCGACATCCACGAATCTAATCCTTCATACATTACAGCTATCATAATATATTATAATGCACGTACTATATAATACTGTATTCCGCAGTATGACTCGGGAATCTCCGAAAACGTGAGTCGCAAGTCTCAAATTGAGAAGTATTGTTCTGTTCGAAGTTATCGATACTTCTCAATCTGAGTGTGCAAGTCCTACAGAAGACTGACTCAAAATACACGTTTTCTGTGATTTACGGCGGAATACATTAATGCATGGAGGATAAATTTCGTGGATGTCGGGAACAGTTTATGGTACATGTAGTTATTATTACATATGTAGGTCTGTAGTAACGAAAATGAAACAATTTGTATAGGCTATGAAATAAGCTCTACCAGCTTGCAACAAATGACATATTCCTGTTTTTTGTCTTCAACAACACATGTATGTTGTTATTTGTATTGAAGTAATACTTTCCTCGCCAATTTCTGTCGCCATTTTCGATTTTGACCTCCAAATTGGGTCAACCATTTCGCCAACACTGTATGTCAAGCTCTATTTCGTACCATTTGTGACCACCATCTTGGATTTTCGCCTCTCTTGGAGTTATTTCACTAAAGTCCCGTTTATACGAAACCATCGTCAAGCCTATTCCATGGTAAATCGTGACGGACCGGGGGTTAGTTCCCCGACTAGTATGCCGGTCTTCATTGGTCCAGCCGGTGCATAAACATAGAACGCGAAACCCTATACCATTTCCTTCAATTATTTTATGCTTCCAGGGCCAGGACAGAAGGGGATCGACCCAGTTTTACAAGCAGGAAGATATGTATACCCGTTTAGCTTCCAGTTACGCGCAGGAATACCCTCATCTTATGAAAGTTCGGTCGGAAAGGTTCGATACTCAGTGACTGGTGTTATTGACCGTCCCTGGAAGTTTGATCATAAAACGAAACGGGCTTTTACTGTTGTCAATCCTCTAGATCTTAATCAAGAACCACAGGCCAAGGTAAATATGTTGAAACATGTTGCAGTTGTCAGTCTTTATCTTGCACCAAAGGCGACTTCAGTCATTTATTGGAATTGATTTGAAAATAGTCAATTAAATTATTATAACAATCTTAAATTAATCTGAAAATAAAATCAGCCCTTAACATAAGTGAGCGATACGTCCCATGAATAGAAAGCAGCACATACGCTGTTGGGGCCCCAAAACCAAATAGGTTGATACATGGCCACCGTCCAATTAAAAAAGAAAGCAGACAGTAGAATTAGTATACAGCAAAATAACGGAAGTCGTTGGTGAAACATTACTCTCAACACTATATAAATGGCATTTGTTTTGAAACGAAGTATTGGTCGATGTTATTCAGCAAGGTGCTACAGGAAATGGTCAGAAGACGTTGTGTTGTTTGTGCTGTAAATCTGGACCAATTAGTGCTGTGTTGAGACTTGGTCGATTAGGTTATGTACCTGGTGAAGCCATTCCTATCACTGGTGAAATAATTAATGGTAGTCGACAAAAAATAGACAATTCCTTCGCTGATATTAAAATGGTAAGTTAGTTATCTAATGGTCATTTGGCTGCTCTGTTGTTTGGAACATTGCGATAGACACAAATGGTTCTAAAAGCACATATTATTAATGCAATATGAATGTAAAGTGATTGATGTTTGATTTATATTCAGTTTTGGAAAACCAGATATTGTAATTTCTAATGAATTATGTTCAATGAAATATGTGAACAGTTCAAACTGAACTACTGTCGTATATGCCTTCCTGGTGCATTCTACATAATTTGGTTTGTGAACCAGCCTTTACGAATTACTTCCACATTGTGAACTAGCCTTTACTAATTACTTCCAGATTGTGTTGTAGAGTATGTTTTCATTGGTGCATTACAAAATGGCACCCAGAACAAAAGGGTACACGACTCATGTAGTGATTATAAAATATTATTTGTTTCCTAAATATTGGATATATAGTTTCACGGCAAGATAACAACATCAAAATTGATTGACATTGATCAATATTTAATTCTAATCCGTGTTTACAATTTTGAATATTATGGACAATTTTGGGTTAGAGATTTACCTCCATTTAAGGGAATCCCCGATCCTTTAATGACCTACAGCACTACGTTGAGGTTCCAAGATGCATTGAATGTATACGTAGGTTTATCAAGGTGCGGCTATATCAGCACACAGGTCAAAAATTAAAACAATGCTAAACCACATTAAATTATCTGCAGAAGGGACAGGATTGACAAGGATTTAAACGCATGCATATTGTCACATTGTACATTCAGAATTGCATGTGCCATTACTTCCAGATCGTTAAGTACTACGCTACGACTAAGACCAAAACTGAACACAAAACAGTGTCTAAAATCTACCATGGTCCGATTATACCGGGTGATGGCGATACTTGGGATGGAGACCTACTGCCTATACCACCGTTACCTCCCTCTGGTTTACGGGGATGCCGTATTATAGATATAACATATAGATTAGCGGTAAGAATAATATATGTGTTAATTAGCTAAGTGATAAAGTAAATGTATGTTTTATTTATTTATCTTTCATTTCTTATGTAAGAACACAATCTGAATATTGCAGATCTTTTTCTAGCTGCAGATGTTATATAAATTATTATTGATTGACATGTCAAAACTACCCAGGCCTCCGGATGACTTAAATATTCAATGGATTTAGACCAGTCTCGCCAACTGATAATTTTTGATAATCATTGATTATTGTGAAATCATCGGTATCGAGACCCTTATAACAGCACTCACGATAAAGTAATTTAATTGACAATTTAAAGTAGCTAAGTCTCTAACTCAATATCATTGAAAGTCTTCGACGTTGAAAACACAAATGTTTGTCAATTTAAATCAACATTGATGGTGTGGTCTTACCAGGAAAAGATGGGCTTCTGATATCCAATATTTAAGACGAAATAATTCTTTTACCATTGGTACACGAATCGTGTACCATACGGCGTTTCAGACTCATTTTCAGCTAGGGACCCAAAGAACAAGGCTAGGTGTATTCCAGATTACATCTCAAACGGTGAGCATGCGCAATAAATATTATGTAGACTGGAACAACCAGACGCTATATATATTGTGATTCAATAGAGACTTCTGGTGTACTTCGCCAAACATAACTAATTTGATATCAGAGTAAAAACGGAACCGATTGAATGTAAATCAGTTTATATACATTCCTATTACATTATTATATGGCTTGCGACCCATTTGTGTCAATTTCTAGGCCCCAAATATTAGCGATTTAGCTCCTTTAAATAATGCATCATTTAAGAGACAATAAAACAAACATATTAGAGAGAAAAAGAAAACAAATCTACAGCTTGTAATTTATTCAAAAGAGGTGTATAAAACTTTCGAATGTTTACCAACGTCGTGAGTTGTAACAGTTAATAATTTACTCACTGGGGTACGACTGTGATAACGCCAAATTCACTGTGGATGTTTGAAATCTGTATGGGCCCAAGAATTTATCGTTGGGTACTCCATTGGCTTTTTCTTGAATTTTTATTCTCTATTTTTCAGATAAATGTTGATCCCTCTGGAATAGCATTTGATCTAGTGGTTCCAATAAATATTTTAATAGGTTGCATACCTCTCCAGTCAGTGGCAAGACAGTATGGTCTACCACGACCTCTCAGTCTACCCCCAACAGGGTCTAATGAAATGCGCCTTCAACCTACCATGCCTTCAGCGCCTTCTTATATGGACATTCGTAAGTAAACATTTATACCTATACCATAGACAGTTTAGCTCACTGTTGACTACTTGTGGGAAGTAAAGAGAGAGGGAGAGAGCGAGAGAGAGGGAGAGAGAGAGAGAGAGAGATGGGGTTTGACGTCCACTCGACACAAACTCGGTAATATCGGGACTAACATATGACTTAATTTTATTTCAATAATTCGCGTGTGCGAGAAAACCAACGAGGTTGGAAGGCGACCCTACTCCTTGCCACGTACAACCGGGGATTTGATTGTGGGAAGTAAGCTCCCCGCCTTTAGAATAAAGCTGGAAACTATTTAAAAAAAACTCCGTTACATCTTTGGAATGCAATAACACTTCTTGAACTATGTAAAGCGATAAACTTTATTCTTATTGAGTGATAGGTCCTGTTTCACATCATCAATACATTGACTTTGTTCAATAATTAACACTTTCTGGTCCGTAGCACACCACTTTATTGGCCGATATTTTTTTTTTTTTTTTTTTTTTAAGTGAGTGAGAGTGGTGTATATACGCATTACGTCAATATCTGGGTTCAGGGTTGAGTAACATATACTTTGCTTGAACTATAAACCCGTATTTAAGGTGCTTTTTACATTGACAATAGACCAAGGAGATCTTTGTCTCATTCTCAGAGCTGCTCAGGGAAGGACCCCAGGAATTTTTGCAGGAAGGGGGTTGCCAGGTTTCTGTCACGGAAATCTGTCATCATCGTCTCTAAATTACATAGGCATACATACAAATTGAGCTTTTTAAACAGAGAAATCATTTTTATGCTGATGTAGGACCACTTTGTGATTTAATTTCATTGATGCAAGGCATTATTTTTTTTATGTAGCTGAGCAGGGGGGGAGAGTTTAGACCCCCCCCCCTCTGGATCCGCCCCTGCTGCTGGTAGGAGTATGCTCGCTGTCTGGCAATGCAATGTATATTATTATATACATGTAGAGTGTGTTCAATTTTTGTCTTGAGACAGCTATATTTTCATTATTTTTAATTGAACTGTAACATTTTGATTCTCGATTTTCCAGCTCCACCATCCTATGCTGAATGTGTTTTTGGTAAAGTTAATATACGTGATGAGAATGATGATGAACACACACGTGGTAATATGGACTATGCTCCTGCTTATACCTATTATAATTGGAATCATCATACAAATGTGCCGGTAACTGAACAACAATAGAACAAACATTAATGTGATCGCGTGCCTATCGAAAGAAATATAAATAAAGACTATAATCCTACAAAATTGCTGCTATACCACGAATAATGTACTGGATTAATACAACACATTCAAAGGACCTATTTACTGAAGCTGAAGAAATATAAAAATATACAATGTCTTTAACTTTGTTCATTCTCTACGTGCTTATCTGATTCTTAGATCTTATGTAGTTAAGCTTCAAACACATCAAAATGCAAAGGATGACATCATGTTCGGTTTCAATAGTTGGGAACAAGTGGTTGTGAAATTTAAATTAAATGTACATCTACCTTTGACAAACATTACAGTATGCCAAGGTGATTTGCTAATGAATGAGTAGAATGATACTAACCATAACGAGGTTTACGTTACCAAGCCTCGTTCTGAACAAAATACTCGTTCCAAAAACAGGGCAATTTAAAAAACCTCGTTTTGGAACTCCAGACAAAAGAGGCATATTTTTTTTAACCCGTTTAGACAGAAATGCCTAACGAGGCATTATGGGGTTTTTAGAGTTAGGTAAATATATCACCAGGGTGTTTCTAAATAGATGTGTAGCACTATGATTATCTTTTAACGTCCGCTCGACACAATTAGGTCATTTCAGGACTAACATATGGATCAATTTTATTTCAACAGTGGTGAAACAGGCGACCCTGTAATATAGGACGTTAAACCCCATTTCATTTCAGTTTTATATTAATATATATAAATAAACTCAAAGATGTCTGTGTCTATGTTCAACCATTACGGATCGTCGCCGCGCTCCACCCCCCGCATACGTGGTATCAAAATAACCAGCGTAAGCTTTCGTGAAACTGAAAAACTAGAGACCCCATTCGGGTAAAAGGCTCCATACCTTTCCAAACACCGGCGGTATTGGCTCATTTTGGCGCCTAGCGTCCAGTAGAGCCCCCGTCGTGCTCATGGAACCCAATGGAATCGTAGTACCGATAGTCAAGTCGCATAGATACCGGGGTAGCCCAAGTACATCGTGATCGGCTTATTTCGTCTAATTAGTTAGATAATCAGACAGAGGCGGGTCAAGGCTCTGGTGGGCCCTGGCACCTCGACCAGCTGGGGCCTTTGTGGAACGGGTTTGACGCAGTTAAACTAAGACCGCTATAAGTGAAACGAAATTTCTGAAGATATATGCCCATACTTTTCTTTTCCTACTATCTTCTTAGAAGTGGTTAGGGCCCTTGTTATATTCTAACAAGCTGTAATATTTTACTTGTAGTAAAGCACTCCCTCATTTCATCACTCACATGGCTATACACCAGTGAACTAAATAAAGTAAAACATAAAATTTAAAACGGTCGTCAAAAATTTTATGGGCCCTATTTTCTCTTAGGCCCTAGACAGCTGTCTACACTGCCTATAGGGGAATCCGCCTCTGTACATAATCTGATCAGACACAGTAATTGTGTATCAATACTATTTTCAGTAAACTGATTGTGAAAATACGCCAATCAGTCAATATGTTATTGATAGTTGAAATATTGCTAACCGGACGTGGACAGTATGACAAGGCATATACTGGAAGTGGGCGTGACCTGCCACTGTTTTTGTAAGCCGTACGATGGCCATGTCTGTTCTACAAGTATGGCGATTATTTAGAACGTTAACTGTTTTATTTAATTATTTCTGTAGTTTTGTAATTGGAGTACAGCTTTAAAGACTGAAAGCATGCAAAATGATTAACAGGGAAGAAATATTTACGAAACGTTCGTGAAGACCATGACAAATATCATGGAGGCTTTAACATATATACGCAATTAATCAAGAACGGGTTTTCCATTATACACATTATCCTGGTGTACAGGAAATACAATCATTAATATATGTTTAATCCCGCATACTATTCTCATCATTGAGTCATCAACATTGTCAATTTTAAATATCAAATGGGTTGTCTGCATCTGGATTACTGTCAGGGTCGTCGTATTAACAATCTACACAGAAATGCGCTGCCCCCCAACTCCTACCTTCATAAACACACATGAATCAAAATGTAAATCTATAATGAAAGATGTCTGTTCGCCCATCATGATTCGTCGCCAAGCCCACCCCCGCATATCAAATTAACCAGCCCGTGAATGTTTTATGCCATCAAATTAGGTATCTCGGGCTAAGTGGGTCCGGGTGACTCTGTGCTCAGAGCGAGCTTGGCCCCGGATAAATTTGGGTCCCGAGCAAAACCAGATTTCCTGCGAGTGGTCGATAAAATTAAACATAATATTTATTGTATTGGTACTTTCAACTCATTTTGTGTTTAAACAGCAAGAGAGAGCCAGCGCCTTTCGCCAGTGGTTGGTGGGGCAAAGTTCGACAAAGTCTAAAGTTAAGGCGGTAAAAGCGCGAGTTTCTGCTAAGGGTATGGGATATCTCCCCCAGAAATTTTTGAAAAACGGCTGGAAATGCAGTCCGGCTGTGTTATAGGCACAGATTGTCGAGATAAACAGAGCCGACCGGATACTGTATGTGGTCAAATCACCAGTTTATCCGATAAGAGAGGAAAATGTCAAACGAACGAAGCGAGTAAATAAAAGTCAATGAATATTTTTACAACGATATTTTGAGAAATATACTGCTGGAAATCCATCCTGGCAGTCTTTCAGACACCGGTAGTCGAGATCAATAGAATTGACCAGACGCTGTATTTCGCCAAATCTCTAGCATATCTTAATAGGAATGTGTCAATCCAACGGAGTGGGAAAATCCGTTGAACCTATAATGCTCATAGAAAGCATTTTAAATTCTTTAAAAAGTATCATATCCTTTAGAAATAACCTGAGATGCAAGGATATCGACTTCAAACATTAAAAATCTTCTGCCCCACCCCCTTTAAACGAGATTATTTTTTTTTTATTCTTTGCCCCTGTTAACGGACTGCAATTTAAAATCGTTGGTAAAAACAAGGGAATAAATAAATAAAATATATGTCTTATCGATACCCATCATACAGATACGTCACGCAATTGTTTCATGCCCGTCCAATGACATAAATTTCCCTCATAATACACTGTACTATTAGTCGGCTCGCTGCAGAATATATAGAAGGAAGTTAAACTCTCTTTCATTTCAATTATAAATACATGTATTGTGGTTGTTAATTAGTTCTCGGTTTCTCAAGATGTTTATTTGTGTCAATGTTCCGGATAGATGTTTCCTATTTGATCTTTGTATCAGTTTATTGAAGTATATAAGTAATGTTATACGATTAATGTTAATACCGGTATACATATACATACAATATATTACATAATATATATAATTACTCGAAACGTTTAAAGACTATCTAAGAGCTAGATCTGTCTATTGCAGGTCTTTTTTTGGAGCTTTAAATGTTATTTGTAGCCCAAAATCAGAATCTTCTGGAAATGAATGCGATAAAATAAAACCAAGTACGAACAATCCAATCCATTAGTCAAAACTCGAAGTCCAATAAAAACGGTCGAGGCAAAATAGTGTAATCAGCAAAGGGACTGTTCACCGTGTACAAAATACACGACAAACAGTGGTAACAGGTGTCCGGAAGAGTAAGCTTACCCTGCCTGGCGCTACACCCGCCATCGCTGCATCCAAACTATTAGACGAAATCTCAATGAAATAGCATGATTGGCCAATGGACTATCGGTATACAAAATCGTGTTAACGATGTAATAGACAGACATAATTAGGAAGATAATACTTTACGAGTCAATAAAATATATCTTGAATAATAGCCGAGAGAGACATGTTATATTTACCAATCAAGTCAATATGACATCCATAAAACTTTTTAAAGGTTTTAACGAGTTTAGTGCGCAAGTATCCCCGTAGTTGAAGCCTCGATGACAAATGCCTCGATCTATTTAAAAAATCAGAATAAAAAGAACAAGCTCTCGTGTAACGTATTAGCTGAGACACAAACACTCCATAAGCTGGTGATATTGGAATGTTACTACTAACAAATGGAAAGTTAACGATCGGAAAGTCAAAGTCATCACGTTTATCGTACAATTTAACACTAAGTTTATGGCAATTGTCAAAATCGAGACGCAGATCCAAGTAGGAAGCGTGATTGTCACTGTCAGTAGTGTTTTTAATTTCGAGCTCATCAGGATATATGAATTCTATGTAATCACTAAATTTTGGATTGTTCAGTGATAGAACATCATCGATATATCGATAAGTGAAATTAAAATGTCTGACTAATCGTTTATTAGTTTTTACGAGTGCCTGTATGTAATCGGCTTCGTACGAATAGAGAAATAAATCAGCAAGCAAAGGTGCATAGTTCGTACCCATGGGAAGGAATACCTACCACTTGCTGATATATTTCCCCTCCAAATTCAACAAAGATATTATCAATTAAAAAATCCAACATCTGAATTATCTTGTTGGCGGAGAATTTATTTTTTGAATCACTATGGTTCTTGACAAAATATGTGGAATTGTAATTAACAACTAGATATTGATATCTAGTAGTTCCTGATTTTGATGAAAAGACACTATGAATAATGTCTTTTAATCGAGCTATAATTTACTATGTGGAATTGTCGTGTACAATGTAGAAAAGTCAAACGTTTGTATAGAGGAGACTGAAGCAAGTGATCTCGATTGTAAAACCATCAAGTAATTCTTTGGAATTTTTCAATATCCACATCTGATTAATACCACTACGAGAGTATATATTTTGTCACAGTATTTTTGGATACCGTCTTTAACTGCCGTTAATATAGATGTCAATACTTTAGAAATTGGTTTTGTGGAACAACGGAATGAACCTGCTATAAAACGTTGCTTGTAGGGATTTTTATGTAGTTTAGGGAGCCCCCCCCCCGCCCGACACACACACACACACACACACACACATACACACACACACAAAACATACCCACACACACAGACTACCTTCCCATATTTCAGGTACTTATAGACTAGACAAAAGATGTATCCATTGGTTTATATGAGGTATAATATCCAATGCCCTCCTCCCCGACAGATACACACGCCTATGATAGAGATATATTTCCGGTAAACATAGAAAAGGGAATATTTATAAAGATTTAAACGCTATCAAAATGGATATAAATTATGGCTTGGTAAGACATTTGACACCACCAGTACTACCATAACTAAATCTCCAAATGATAGAGAAATATGCCAGGAGCATATAGAAAAAAGTAATACCTAACTGACTTGTCTCAACCCCAGATATCGATAATTAAATTGGAACTCAATGAAACCTGTGAAGAGGTTAGACATATTTTTGTTTTCCGGTAGTGGTCCCGATTGTCAGTGGTGTTGTAGACAGAAAACCTGGCAAGGGATAACGTATAGTTCTTCTGATAGGACGAAAAACCGAGGTTCCTTGTACTTGTAAAAGATCCCTTGACAGTTGGAATTCGCTATATGTGTAGGTCGTGGTGACGCTGTCCAGGCAAAATTTCCCTCATACCACACTGTATGAAGTGCGCCCGTCTTCATTATCCCAATTGCAGCCGAACTGTCCGAACAGTCAGACGTTAAACTCCATTTCGTTTCATTAGAGACATAATTGACTCATCGTATAATACTGGTTTTCTTGGAAACGCCCATATATATACCAGGATATATATTATAGTGTCTTGTATTATTATTGACTAATGAAGATGAGAAGTTGGGTAAGTTGTTTCTTTCACTTAACACAAATAAGGTTATTTCGGAACAAACATAATAATAAGGTATATTATTATTTCAATAATTCCTTTGCACGAGTAGTTTGCTTTCGCAGCTCGTCAACATCGCATGAAGTTAATTGAGTGTGAAATATAAGTTAGGTGGACGACCCTACGTCTTATAAAAACGCACAAGTCTGTTTAATCCAGCCCTGAAGCCCGGGATCAAATACATGTCACTTTACTCGATAACTTTACTCGGCATGTCTTAAAGGGTACATCTATGTTTTGTTTTAATATGTTTATATGTGCATGTTATATTGCATATTCCTGAAGCAATGGCCCGAAAAATCCCCCTCTGGCCATTGCTGGAATGGCGTCTGTTTCTTGAACTTATGCGGGAGTGTGTCTATTCTTTCCGTTCAATGAAATCTATCACTTAAGTTCAGCAACATGACAGTCCTTCATTTAATCTGGGTCTTCCCTAAAACTTTGGACAGTGATTTAAGGTATTAAAAACGGTGAAAGTATGTTCGTTTCCAAAGTATTGTATAGATTTCATTCGACTGTCACGCAATTAGCTTTACTGCAGTATTCTGCTATGCACGGGTTAATTGGGCATAATAAAATCGTGAGCCATGACGTAACGTTATGTAAACATATTTATGATAATTTGGTCCAACATTGGCGCTCGTTTTAAATGTAAAGCTTTTGTAGGGAAGCTAGTGATTGGTTGGTAGTCGGACTACTGACCAATCAAAATTTAAAACAACAATATCCACTCATAATAGCACTTTGTAGTGGGATTACCTCTAATCAAACGAAACGTTGCGCGGAGTACGATTATATTGCTATATCTTAATATAGGACGTTAAACCCCCTTTTATTTCATTTATATTTTAATATATTGCAAAGCTAAGAATACTCATATTATCGTGTTTTCAATGTTGAAGATTTTGAGTTAGAGACTTAGCTACTTATAAACAGGATTTAACGTCCACTAGGCACGCAATCTGATTAAAACACAGATCCAATTTCGTTTCGTTTTTTATAGTTCAAAACTTCATTTTTACTTGTCTTCACTACTCTTGGATCTGGAGGACTTGTTATTTAACTTGTGTTCTGGCTGAAATGAGGGGTCAGCCAATCAAATGGTCTGTCGAATCGACCGTTTGACCTTTTTATGCGTGGAACTGTGGGTAGATATTACCAGCCAACGACGTCTATACTATAAACACCAGCGGATAGAAATCATAACAAAACAAAAGTGGATTTTGAAAAGCATGGCGGTCGCTAATTGGTTAATCGAATGACTGACGTTATCGGGTCAAATGTCCCGTGCTTGATATCTGACGTCATAGAACGTGAGCTTCCACTATAACTAGTTAGATCTACATGAGTGTAGGCCATCGAAAGTATAAAAAACGAAACGAAATATAGATCTATATTTTAATTAGATTGCTAGGCACGAGACAGAGCGGGAGAGAGAGAGACAGAAAAGAGAGAGAGAGAGAGAGTGAGGGAGGGGGTTAACGTCCACTCGACACAAACTAGGCCATTTTGGGACTAACATATGGTTTTATTTTATTTCAATCATTGGCTTGCTCGTAGGGTTCTTTATCAGTGGGAGGAAACCGGAGTGCCCGGAGGAAACTCGCGAGATTGAGAAGGCGCCCCTATCTCCATGCCACATACGCTCACACCAGGGATCAAAACCCCAACCGCAAGCCAGAGGTGACAGGCCAGCTAGACCGCTTCACTCTAGACCACTAGCCACCCCCCCCCCCCACTCTGCACGAACTCGATTGAGATTAACATAAGGTACAGCTTTACTTCAGGGCTTTTTAGCAGTGGAGGAAGAGATGGGGTTTAACGTCCACATAACACGAACTAGGCTATTTCTGGACCAACATGTTTTCAATTTCCTTCAAGGGTTTTTCGCAGTGGGGGAAGAGATGGGTTTTAACGTCCAAATATTACGAACTATGTGTTATTTGTAGAGTATGCATATTTTTAACTTTTATTTCAATAAGTAGGGAAACCAGAGAGATAACGCTTTGTCAGGGGAGGATTCGGGGGGGGGGGGGTGTCCAAACCCCACCCTGCTCAGCTACATATTTTTTTTTCAATGCCTTGCATTAATGAAATTACATCATTATAAAAATTGACATCAAACGGTGTGTTGGATTTCTCACTATAAAAGGCCAATTTGTATGTGTGCCTATGTAATTTAGAGACGGTGATGGCATTATCTTGCTTTATTCGCCAGATGTGTTTGCATGCCTACGTAGTTTAGAGGCGATGATGGCATCATACATTGTCAACTGTCAGGGTTTCTCAGGAGCCTGGCAAAGCCCCTAATTCAAAAATTCCTGGACCCGCCCATGCTTGTCACACACAACTGTGGATCGATTCCACGCCATTTTACACAATGATGGAATTTAAAATCGCGGTAGACCTTATTCCACCGATCTCACCCATCAAGTTCATCAATAAATAACACTAAGTCTCATCCGTCGCCGTAACATTTGTCGTACGATAGGACAATAACAATCGACACAGTTTCTCTTATACACGTCCCTTGTCCTTAGACATAACGTTTGGTTAGACCATTAGTGGCAGGATGCGCAGGTGACGTTCTGAAATTAAATGAAATCATCGATACGTTTTTTCATTGAATATGGTAATGCCTTGCGTTACACATTACTGCTTTCACGTACTTTTCAATATCCAAAGTTACGTCATAATCTTTCAAAAGACCAACTTCGCCAGAGAATAAATTATCGAATTCCTGTAATAAAGTAGATAAATTCGATAAGGACTGAACTGTAATATTTCATCTACATTCAAATTAAGGGTCCAGATTCACGATCTCCCCAGCAAAGTAGGTTCTTTACCATATAACTAACGGAAGAGAGTGTTTGTTTCTTGTTTTTCACCAATAACATTCATACTATTCCCAGTATATGAGTTTAGTTAAAGTAACGATCATTACCGTGTATAATTGGTCAAACTATCCCTTATTTATTACAGTACAACCTGCACCGGTGTCCAATTAAAAATTTAAAACTTTAGTATCAACCGTAACATTTACCAGTAACAGAGCGTGACCACGACGTGAATGTACACGAAACAAAACATCCGTGACGCCAGATTCAACAACTAAATTAACATTCCGCTTTTAAAATCTTCATTTTCCGAGAACTTTTTTGATATGCCTGGACAAACACTCTTTTGTTTGCTATGTTTCCATTTTTATGACAGAAATGACGCTCTGCGCTAATAAAACGACAATCAACAGGCAGATGTGAATTCCCACGAAAACATGGCTTGAAATTTCTACGAGTATCTCTCTTCTTGGAAAAACGGACAGTTGCGTTGTTAAACCCAACATTATTTGAAGACAAATCACTGGTACTTGAACACTGTAAAACGGATGCATCTCTCGTCGCAAATCCTTGCGCAACAGTTATTGTATCACCGTTATCAAAAGTTAAACCCGTTTCTAATAGTGTGTGTGTGTGAGAGCGAGAGAGGGAGGGCGGGGAGAGCGAGAGAGAGAGAGAGAGAGAGAGAGAGATGGGGTTTAACGTCCACTCGACAAAAAAACAGGTCATTTCGGGACTAACATATGGTTTAATTCTATTTCAATAATTCACTTGCGTGTAGCGGTCTTTAGCAGTGGGAGGAAACCGGAGACCCCGGAGAAAACCCACGAGGTTGGACAGGCGACATTACTCCTTGTCACGTAGAACCGTGGATTCGAAACCATGCCAAGTGACTCAATGACAGGCTTTATGATACAGCGCGCACGCGCTAACCATTCGGCCATCCACCCCTCCCAGTATCTAATAAACGTCTACGCTGGATACGTTAAACACGAACTTTATTTGACAACATATAGATCAACAGACATATGAAAAATTAAGTTTTAACTTCCTCGGAACACGAAACTATCTCTTGAATAATATACCGCTGCAATAGCTGAGATATATTATGTAATAATCCATGGGATTTAAGAATAAATAAATTATATTAACTTTTTTAAAAAAAATATTTACAGAACCACGTCCTAAACCTTAAAACAAGAACTAATATATACATTTAATTGTTAATATACCTGAGTGAGTTAAAAGGGTAAATATGTTGCAGGAATTGAATAATGCGAATTCTGGTCGCAGCTCATGGTCCTTAACTTCTTATCAAATGTCCATGTTAATTTTTGTATATTTCTGCATCTCATAATGTCTTAAAGCAACCTGATCAAACCTGACTAACGGAAATCAGATATTCCATTTTTTAAAATAAAATTTATGCAGATCCTGATTTAAATCAATGTAAATTTATGATGTTATCAGGTGTTCTTAAATCAAATTTCTTTGATTTCTGTTTGATATAGTTCACATTAGCGACAATTACTCTTGAGCTAATAGTCGAATATTTTAGATCGAACAGGTATTAAGTTTAATTCGAACTTAGCTGAATACTTTGGGGATCTAGCGGGTATCAAGATTAATTACAACATAGCTGAATATTTGGGGATCTAGCATCTAGCAGGGATCAATTTTAACCTGTGTAGAGTTTTGTTCATATTCATTAACAGACTGTTGTTCTATAGACTCTAAGCGATCCACGTGAATCCAGATCCGATTCATCTAATCAAAAAAGTCTTCTCCCGAATATAAACGTTTTTTTAAAGTTAAAGTAATAGTGCTTTGTTTGCATTTTTTGGAAAAGTATCGACCTAATGCACATTAATATGCAGGGGCGGTCGGACAAAAAATGAAACAAATAATTTTTGTCCAATTCGTGAAAAAAACTTTTTCTGCAAAACATTATATGGGGGGGGGGGGGGGTATTGGACCGGCCATAATGAGCGATGATAATCATGTTGTATGTGGCCGGTGGCTTTAACGGGCCGCCACGCCACACTGGAGTCTGGAATGGGCTGGTATAATAGACTTTCTGAGCCGGGTGTGCTGGGTGTGGGTCGGAATTGGGAATCCTGCTATGGGGATTCCGAATTTCATCCGAAAAATTCATCGGATTCACCCGACACTGTCGCCCGCAAATTTACTAAATTATTCGATTTATGAGAGATATTATTTGACAGAGATTATAATCAGATGTGCCACCAAATCGCATATTTGGGGTTCATTTTTCAAATTTTCCCCGGGGGGAGGGGGGCGAACCACCGTCCAGACTCCGCGGTCAGTAAAAGGGGCCGCTCCGACACGGGAGCCCGGCCCGGTTCCAAGCACCATTCCGCCCCTGTTAATACGTACTTAGATTGCTTGTTGAGCATTTATTTAACTAACAAAACCAAATCAAAATACCAACGGCTTATTAAATCGGATTTAAAGAGCGGTCCGTCAATTTGGGTTGGCTTAAGTCATTTCAGCTCAGGCGAACTATAATACATTTGTCCTTACACTCAGCCAAACCAATAATTCAAAATTTACACCCGACTATATCATTTGTAATCGTTTGTTCTTTTTACACTCAGCATCGCCATTAATTCACAATTTACATCCCATCAAATTTATATAGCATAGTTTTTATCTCACAATGTTAAGAGAAACTGTAACTCATTCGAGTAAATTTTCCGGTTAATTAGGAGGTTTTCCGATTCGTAGATATCTATCTATAACAACGAATGACAACTGTTTCTATAAATAGGTTCCTAGTATATACCCTAGTCCATTCAAGATTATATATACTGAGTGAATATGTTGTAGTAATACGGTCGTGTCCAATAATTTGAGCAGTGGGCACCGGGTGTGGGGCAAGGTGGAGACAAGTTAGACGTGAGGCCTGGGGGATTATCCGACAGTAATAGGGGCGTGTCGGGGATTTTGAGCAGTGGGGGCCGGGGGTGGGGAAAGCTGGCGATAAGTTTGGCGCGAGGCCTGGGGGATTATCTGACAATTTGATAAAAAGTTCTGAGACATTTCTACTCGTTTGAGTGAATACATTAGAGTGGAGTGAGGCCATAAACGGCTGCATTACTTCCCAAATTCTTCTTAGTTAGTCTCCAATCGACACAAACTAAGAGAGGAAATCGGAATTGACTCAATTACAGATTTTGTGATCTAACGCGCACTACACTAAGTCGCATATATAATATTTTTATTTGCCAACTTGTTAACAATTTTATTAAGGATACATTATAGGAGATTAGATAAAGAGTTGACAGTTCTCACTATAATATTTAAAATCAAATAATGTCAAGGGAATTTGCTGAAAATTTCAGTCAAATTGATCCACTCTGAACCGAGAATTTAGCGATTGAATCGGTACGATAAAAATCCAATCCAGTAAATATCCCAGGCTAGCGATGACAACGAGAGTTGATTATGGCCTGGATAACATTTCAGGCCTAAAGAAAGACCTGCAATAGGCAGATTTTGCTCTTGCATAATGCGTGATTGAATAAGTTTATCGGTTTCTACAGTATTGCATTGTATTTGGTTGACTGTGGGGTGATTTAACCCTTGTGGGTGCACGTGGTTTGAATCACATAGCAGGTAACAAGGGGTCCGTATGGATCCCAGTTGTAATTCAAAGTTTTTACGTACAGATGTATTTGAATTTAAAAGCAGTGGTTAAGTTTTTATTTTGCATTTATATTTGACAACTGAAAAACAACTAAATTATTATACAAAAACATTTTTGTGACATTTTGAACAGATTTAATAATACTCACAAAATTGCTACTTTGTGTACTATGTTATAACAAGGTTAAATGGCGATTCACACTTGATACAAAAACCATAGAATTTTTGGAATTCATCATTTAATTTTTGGTATTTGTAACATGCAGATGTTTAAAGAGAGAATAGTCTGGCATACGCAATATGAAATCGGGCAGCAAACACATTAGCAAAATTCCTACTGCGAGTTGTAAGTTTGGGGTCCGATTGGACCCCTTGTACCCTTCAAGCGTTGGGCCTGTTTGGCATGTAACATAACTCTTCATGTCGGAAGCAGATGAATACCGATCTATTCGCCATGTTTAAAAATATATTGGAGACAAAGTCACTAAATTTCAGAAAGCAGTGCCCAGTAATTATTACAAAACACCATAAAACAAGTGCATGGGTCTGTAGTTCTTTGAATAGTTAATTCCTGGCACAGTCATCGTTCGCCGAGCGAGTTTTCTTTTTGCATCCTTGTTGATTCCCCATTATTGTATGGCGACTTCTGCTTACATCGCCAAAATGTTCCGGTTCGATGAATTTCAAGAACTGTTTTTGTAACATGTTTTTGTAGACAAGTTTTGCAAGATTTGTATTTGGAAATATGTTGTTCGAGATTTGTTTTTCGTTGTATGTCTATGATTAAATGTGAATGGGGGTGAAATGTTGGATTTTCTAAATTAAGTTCTATCTTTATATTAAAATACAATCAAATTAAACAAAAATACAATTTATAAACCCGATATGACAAATGTCTGATTTATAAAACAAATACACGAATTATATTTCGTTTCGTTTATTATACTTTCGATGGCCTACACTTCATCTAATGTAGTAAAGACAAGTAAAACGAAATTTCGAACTATAAAAACGAAACGAAATAGGATCTGTGTTTTAATCAGATTGAAATAAATGAGAATTAAAAACTAAGTACATTAGATAAAGAGCTCTTTGGTCTTCCATTTTTAGCGCATAACGGATATATTCTACTTACACACGGATGTATCTGTTACACAAATTTAAATCATTGTACTACTAGCCGATGTAGTAGGTAAGTTGGGTTGTAATTTATTGCCTTTTTATTCAATTATTTACACATATTAATGTGGTTTTTTAGATTATTTAAGAATTTGCACATATTAATGTTGTTTTTAAATTAAATCTGGCGTGAGTACGAGTGGTAAGAAATATCAATAGTATTATTTATTATATATATGTCTACCATCCAAATAATTGTATCATTGGCCTGGATAAAGACGAGAGCTTCCTCATCATAATAAACTAAAAAATAATCTATAAAATGTACCTTGTATAAATATGTTCAATTATTAAATGCCTTATTAAGAAGTTACATAAAGTAATGATATTTTTCTAATATGTCATAACAATAGTTTTAAAGAAGGATCAATTGAACCCGGGCGCCTTCAAATTAGAAAGCTTTTGTTTGAGTGGCGTTTAGTACAAGTAACATTGGTTTATTTTTATAATTATGTCATAATCATAGTTTTAAGTAAAACTGTAGAAGTAACAATTAAAGATACATTATGGGAGATTAGATAAAGAGTTGGCAGTTCTCACTATAATAGTTAACAACTACATAATATAAAGGTAATTTGCTGAAAATTTCAGTCGAATTGATCCACTATAAGCCGAGAACTAAGCGGTTGAAATTTCCGCATAGCCTCGATCATCATTACTAAAGTTAGTTAGATAAACAGCATAGTCTCGATTATCCAATTTTTTAAAATTTGATTATCAATGGATAAAGGATTCTAATCCAACCAACATCGAAGGCTAGCCTAGACATTGAGTGTTGATTATGGTTTGGATAAGTTAATTAATGTCTAATTGATAATTTAGATAACACTCCTGGCCTAAAGAAAGACTTGTAATAGGCAGATTTAGCTCTTGTATAATACATGTTTAAGCCCGGGTGTCAGCAAATTAGACAGTTTTTGTTTGAGTGGGGTGAGGTACATAAAACCCATTTTTTTCCAATATATTATGAAAGTTGTTTGATTATAAAAACTGTAGAGGGGTGAATTTATTCTGGTGTCAGAAAATTAGACAGCTTTTGTGTTTCGACAACTGGATCTTTTCTACGACTGATCATCATATCAATGACGTATAATCTACCAGCTTGGATTCAATCGGAATTAAAATAAGACAATTAAAAGTTTTTTTACGAACATTTATAGATAGCAGTGGCTTATTTACATCATCTGTTTAGATTGTCGAATGTTACACAATGTCCATAATATATTTGTAAGGTGTGTCATTGAGTCAACTGGCGTAGTTTCGATTCGCCAGTAGTGCGTGACAAGCAGTATGGTTGCCTATCTATCTTCGTTGGTTTTCTCCGGGTCATCCGGGTTCCTACCACTGCTAAAGACCTCTATACTACGGAAATAAAATTGGACAATATGTTAGTCCCGAAATGACCTGTGTCGAGTGGACGAAAAGAAAGAGCGCTTTGAAGCTTGACAAACAAATATAATTTTCATGTTTTATATAATAATAGATATGAAAGGGCAGATATAGGAATTTTAAAAGGGTCGGGTGCAAATTAGATGTTTTAACACTTTTTTTCGAGGAAAAACCGATTTCCAGAGGCGTAGTTTTAATTCCATAAACTATGTGGAAACGTCAATTATTCCAGGCAAAACGATAAAAAAGAGCCCTATACTTTTATTCGAATTCTTTGAAGCTTCATATACAAAAATTATTTTTACATTAAATTTTGTATAATATTTTGTTATTTTGCCCTTTGATATTTAATAACATTTTATATAATATTTTGGCCAATCAGTAGTATTGCATATTTCTTCTGCATCACAAGGCCGAGCGCAATTTTCTTAGTTGTTGTATATAAACAAAGACATCCAAATAATTGTTCGATGACTAAAGCCATTTTTTAGTCGTACTTAAGATCCTCACAAACCGGACAAAAACCTAAAATAATTGCGCTAAGAAAGATAACTAATTACAGAATAAATTATTGAGGATAATATCATATACAGTGTTAATACCTATATCTGCGTCTGTGTGTGTGTGTATATGGGTTGGGACGAATGGTTAATGCGTCAAGTTTATCCCTATATCTGCGTCTGTGTGTGTGTGTGTGTGTGTGTGTGTGTGTGTGTGTGTGTGGGCGGGGGGGGGGCGTGTATCTGTGTTTGTGTCTGTGTGGTTAATCCGTCATGTGGCGTGGTGTCGATTCTCCGGTTGTACGTGACAAGATGTAGGGTTGCCTGTCTGGCCTCATGGGTTTTCTCCGGGTCCTCCGGTTTCCACCTACTCTTAAAGGCCTCGATAGCGAATTAACGAAATGAGATTGGACCATGGTAGTACTGAAATGACGTAGTTTGTGTCGAGTGGACGTTAAACCCCATTTCTCCGTCTTTGTCGATTAAGCTTTTAGACAGTTGGAATTTGAAAGAAGACTTGGGCGTAGGAAATATTTCAACCACAAACAGATAAAAATAGATACAAGTTAATGGGTACCAGATAAAGATCATTTTGTAAACATTTACTGCTAATCCTAATCCTAATCCTAATCTCAATCCTATAGGGCGTCCACATTTTATAGAGTGATGTTACAAGTTCATGTGTACAATAACATTATGATTATTCATAGACATCCATTGCTAATCCCAATGTCCAGTTCCGAGAGGTGTCCCCATTGCAGTAAAGACATACACATTCCCCCGCAGCCCCTTCTAAACGAGAAGAAATGGCTAACTGTATAGAGGGAACACTGTTTATATTAATCTTATTTCTTTTTTCAGGGCTGGAAAATGTTGTTCAGTTTTATAATTATATCATCTTTAATACATAGTATTTTAGGTATGTATTGAATATACAATTATAATAGTATTTTAGGTATGGATGGTATATAATAGTACTCTTGGTATTATGGTATAATAGTATTTTAGGTATGCATGGTATATACAATTATAATATTATTTCTGGAATGAATGGCATGTATGGTATATACAATTATAATAGTATGTTAGGTGTGTATGTTGTATACAATTATAATAGTATGTTAGGAGAGAAATCATTTTTATACTGGTGTAGGATCACTTTGTGATGTAATTTCATTGATGCAAGGCATTATTTTTTTTCATGTAGCCGAGCAGGGGGGTAGGGGTGGGGTGCTTGTGGGGTAGTGGTGGTGGACCCCCCCCCTCATTCCCCTCTGGACCTGTATGCATGATACACTAGTGAATAAATCATAATAATATTATTTATGTGGATGAACATGATACGCCATTAATATACATATTAACCCAGTTTCGTTTTAAAACGCCACTCATTATTGCAAGTCTATACGAATTTGAAACTATTTAGATTCACAGGATATACTGTTGTTGGACTGACATTGCTTTCTAAAGTCATACAAACTGTTGATATATCGTTCATGATTTGGGTTATGTATTTTATTTCCCAGCAGCGAATGGTTCTGCGATACGTAAAGGAAATGTATATATTATTACTGTTGATATATACAAAAGTAAATACAATACCGTGGTAGCTCTAATTATTCTACACATGCATATATGGCGAATAATAATATTACAGTACTGTATGTATGTAGATACTAACTGTAGATCCCGCGACGGTAGTAACTATCCTATACTATCATGTATCTATTAATATTGTTATATTTATAGTTCTATCCCACACAAGCATGTATGGCTATGCTAATACACATAATAATATATTATAATATTGTTATATTTACAGTTCTATCCTATACTGGCATGCATGTTGTATAATAATGTATCTATTAATATTGTTATATTTATAGCACTAGATACATGTAGAAATGTTATAACTAACTGTAATTTCTGTGGCAGCACCTATTATCCTAGACAACCATACTATTTAAAGAACTGTATGCGATCATGTGGTGTTTGTACAGGTAAAGATATCATTCTTTAAATTCATTGCAAATATCAGTTCTGATTGGCTGAGTTGGCCAGTGGAAAGTGTAAATTAATTAACAACCAAAGGTCTCACTTCTATATAATTTTGTGAACCACTAATTTCTCTGGATCAAATGGCTGAATATTCATGTATATGTGTAGATATTTTACTCGTATTTATGACTGTTTGTTTAAAGCTGAACTCCGGTTACAAAAATACCGAAATAATTAAATAAAAAAAAGTTAACGCCCTCAAGCCGCCATACTTGTATTCAATTTGTGAAATACATATGGCGGACATTGAGGCTTATGACCTGGAAAGGTTAACCGATCTCACTTCCAGTTTGTTTCTTTTCAGCCAGCTATACACATCCGGCGTTATTCACTGATTCACATCCGCACGCTTCACTGATTGTTCTATTTTTCCCAACACAGTATACCAAATTATTGAAGTTTGCAGAATGTCTTTTCATAATTATTTACAGTCTTACCTGATCAGACATTCTGCAAACTTCAATAATTTGGTATACTGTGTTGGGAAAAATAGAACAATCAGTGAAGCGTGCGAAAGAATAGATATTTCACACACTATTTCGTTTTGTTAGTTTGTTTAAGGCAATGTCTCCAATTTTGTAAAATCATAAACTAATTGCTGTTTTATATATTATTTACAGATTTAAACGTTGCTCTAAATAATCCGACCAAACAGAGTTCTACCTATTCTGCTTCTCGAGCTGGATATGATGAATCTCTCTCACGTTCATCTAATGCTGTGGATGGTGATACTGATGCTAACTGGGAAAATGGACACTGTACACATACACGTAATGATGGACCTAGTTGGTGGTGTGTGGATCTACAACAGATATATAATATTCTTTATATTAGACTATTTAACAGAGATAGAAGTAAGTGTATTCAATCACTGCGATTTGTGACTGAACTTTCTTTAGGACTATATATGGTCTTTTCCTTTTTACACCATCGAATATACAGATTGTTTATTACACCATGCTGCAGTGGGTTGGGTGGTCGAACGGTTTAGTGCGTGGTCTCTACATCATACGGTCTGCTATCGCTACAAGTATCATGATGTCAATAATGTTATTTTATACTTATAGAAGCATATAACTGCCATTCATAATTTCTACTTTTCGCCCCTTCGTCGAAACACGAATGTCCAAAAGTAGAAAAGTAGAAGTTACGACAAAATGTAAATCGACAGCACGGTATACAAGCCAAATTGAACTCGAAAATAGGAAATTAAGAAATAATACACTGCGATAATAGGGCCTATCGTTATTTCCTAATTTCTTATTTTCGACTTGCATTTTGGCTTGTATACCGTCTTGGCGACTTTCGACGTAGTCATATTTTTGTATTTATTGATGTCAGTAAGAAGGCGACAACACGCAAACCAAGCCATAATGCAACGCGAAAAGTAGAAATTAAGAAATAAACACATGCGCTATTAGCGACCTCGTTATTTCTTAATTTTTTTATTTTCGACTTTTCGCCTCGGAAGTTGTAAATGTAGTAGTGTCTATACTTTCCAGATCACACTTGAATACGTACAATCAGGGTTCTCACTGGCCTTCATTTGTTTTCGCCAAAGTGGATAAAACATTATATTCCCAGAAAATGATCATATTTTTTCCCCTCCAACTGGAATATTTAATCTGCAAAAAATGTCTGATATAAAAAACAAAACAAACTTACGACAATTTAATTTATTATGTAAGCCTATTATAAGACAATTATCACGTACCGGTATATGTACAATATACAACTTATACCATGCGTAGGGTGATCTAGTAGTTTAACGCGTGCGCGTGATAACACGAGATCTTTCATTGATTCTAGAGGCGTGGTTTCTATCCCTCGCATAAACAAGGGAATAACCTATGATTTAATTTATTTTAATAATTCGCTTCTGCCTAGGGGTCTTTAAACGTTAATTTCTGAGAGAGAGAGAGAGAGAGAGGGAGAGAGAGAGGGAGAGAGAGAGAGAGAGAGAGAGGAGAGAGAGGGGGGGGGTCACTCGACGCCCACTAAATCATTTCGAGACTAACATGTGATTCAATAACTATTTCAATGTTTCGCTTGCACTTGTGTGTCTGTATCAGTGTGGGGACGGGGATGGATGGCCAAATAGTTGTACGTCACAAGAAGTAGGGTTGCGTGTCCAACCTCGTGGGTTTTCTCCGAGTTCCCCAGTTTCTCCCACTGCTAAATATCCCTAGGCAGAAGCAAATTATTAAAAAAAACAAATCATACGTTATTACCGAAATGACCTAGTCGAAAATAAGAAATTAAGAAATAACGAGGTCGCTAATAGCGCATGTGTTTATTTCTTAATTTCTACTTTTCGAGTTGCATTATGACTTGGTTTGCGTGTTGTCACCTTATTACAGAGATCGATAAATACAAAAAATATGACTAAGTCGAAAGTCACCATATACAATCCAAAATGCAAGTCGAAAATAAGAAATTAGGAAATAACGAGAGGCGCTATTATCGCCGTGTATTATTTCTTAATTTCCTATTTTCGAGTTCAATTTGGCTTGTATACTGTGCTGTCGCCTTACATTTCGTCGTAACTTCTACTTTTCTACTTTTCGACGTGTTTTGAAGGGGCGAAAAGTAGAAATTATGAATGGTAGTTACAGGCTTCCGTATATACTTCCTGCGATTTTAGTTTCATTTAATAGCCGGGTCATTCCACGTACCTTTGATTTTGATTTTCCTGGATATGCTTCAGGTATAGCTGCTGATGTTGTTATTCCACATTTGAGCGTGATCGAAGTTTAGTGACGGTTCCTGAGCAATACCCGAATCAACAGTTTTGACAAATCGATTAATGAGCTATGGGCATTTCTATAAGCCATATCTCAAGAACAGTTACTTCAGTAGCCAGTTTCAAACTTTGGGCATACATGTATTTACCAAATTACATCCAAAAAAAAATTAAAAATACGGTTGATGTTTCCAAATATTTTGGATAATTTGACATGGGATTACCTAGCCTTTTTTTTAAAGGTGGTGGTTTAAAAAGTCGTAAATATACCTTACTGACGTTCCACATCCTTATTAATTAATCACAGAGTGTTTTGAATTCAATTCGGCTAATATAAAACATGAAGTCCTGCTTGTATTCTCCTCCCCCCGTACCTTTTAACATGGCTAGACTGACTAATTTATAAGTTAATTCAAATATTATTTTCTATTTTCTAGTAAAAGATAGATTACAAGGATTTGAGATCAAGACAAGTTCTAGTGGTACATGTAATCAAACAGGATTTACATCAGCTACATTATGTTATAAAGATACACCACCAACAGTAGAAGATATATATACAATAGATAGATGTAATCAACCTACACCAACTAGTATAACTGCTAGAACAGTATACGTCTCTGTTTCCAGTCGACCACTTACTTTATGTGAAGTTCAGATATTTTCTGGTAAGAAAAAATAATTCTATGCTAATTTATATAATGTCATTAATAAATTTTATGTTCCCATTGATGTCTTTAATTTATTTCGTGTTCCAGTCGATATTATTAATTAATTTCGTGTTACCGTCGATATCATTAATTAATTTCGATCATTATACTCACTCATCACCATATTTTAATATCATGCCCCATTTTATCATTGATTAATATCATGCTCTCGTTGATATCATTAATAATTTCATGTTCCCGTTGATATTATTAGTTAATTCCATGCCCAATCGTCATGTTGACAACCTAGGTGTGAGAGAGAGAAATGGGGTTTAACGTCCACTCGACACAAACCAGGTCATTTTGGGACTAACATATGGTTTCATTTTATTTCGATAATTCGCTTGCGCGTAGGGGTCTTTAGCAGTGGGAGAAAACCGGAGTGCCCGGAGGAAACCCACGAGGTTGAGAAGGCGCCCCTACCTCCATGCCACATACGCTCACACCAGGGCTCGAAACCACAGCCGCAAGCCAGATGTGACCGGCCAGCTAGAGGTCGAAGCGCGGCACTCTAGACCACTAGGCCATATCAACCCCACCTAACCAAGGTGTGGAAAATATACGGTACAAAAGGAACAGGGATGCCTAGGACCTACTTGGTATCATTCGCACCGGGGGATGCATTACCGATGTCAAATTATTGAAACATCTATTTAGAAAAAAAAAGTAGCGGTAGTAGGCATATAACCATTGTGTGTGTTTCATTGATGCACATCCAGTTATACAGAAAGCCAGAACAGGCGTGGATGATATCAAGCCTCAAAATTCAAACATCAATATAAAGTAGGTTAATAATCAGACCATTTCATTAAAATACAGCAAAAATCATTCTGATATATATTAACATTACATATAAGATTTCACCTCAAAATCTTCGGAACAGCTCTTGATACAGTAGGTTGATATAACAGACATTTGCCAGTTTAAGACAAACACACGCATCACAATCATAAAGCTGCACTACTTTTGTCATGGTAAACGATGAAAGAGAGAGAGAAATGGGGTTTAACGTCCACACGACACAAACTAGGTCATTTCGGGAATAGCATACATGTAATATGGTTTAATTTTATTTCATGAATTCGCTTGCGCGTAGGGTCTTTAACAGTGGGAGGAAACCAGATGACACAGAGAAAACCAACGAGGTTGACAGGTGACTCTACTTCTTGTCAAGTAAGACCGGGGATTCGAAACCACGCCAGTTGACTCAATGACAGCACCCCCCGGGAAACGAAACCATGAATATCAACATAAGATACACTAGTTTACCTCAAACCCTTATCTCGGGCAAGACGTTAGATCGCTAACCTGGAGGTCCGATCGTCGTCGATCCCGTTGTTGGCCAAGAAAGTTTGTCGGATGTTCCGCGTAATTCACCCTTATCAGTGGTGCATAACAAGAGACAACGTATAGTCGGTCGGATAGGAAAAACAACAAAGATAACGTAAAATATCCTTTGGCACTTGGAATTCGATATAAATGGTTTCACGGTGGCTAAGTGGGTAAGACGCTGGCTCACTATAGTCTTGGGGTCGGGTGTTCGATCCCAGCATTGGTCAAGAAAGTCCATCCATTTTCTCCGACGTGGTTCCCCTTTGTCAGTGATGTAGGACGAAGGGCGTCACAAGGACAAATGTCTAGTCGTTCGGATTGGACAAAACCCCAGGTCCTGTGCACGTAAAAGATCCCTTACAGTTGGAATTCGACATTAGAGTTGGCCATTGTACCACTGTCCGGGCAAAATTTCCCTCATAGCACACACACAGTATGGCGTATACCCGTCTTCATTAGCCCAGTTAGGAGCAAAACAGTAGGATGTTAAACCCCATTTCATTTCATTTTCATTTTTTTAATAGAGTCTGTCGATTATGCGGCTTATTTATGGATAAACCATTTCCCCATCTACTCTATAGGACGGTAAACCCTATTTCATTTAATTTTCATTTTGCGATACAACAGTAGGCCGTAGTGAGCAAAGTGTCACTGTATGTCGAATGCACACCTTCATTCGTCCATCCGGAACAAAGCAAAAAGACCATTTAATTTCGAAACTTCATTTACACTGGTTGATAATAACAACTTCATTTCATTTCTAAGGACATTTATTTGAGAGGTGAAACCTTTGAATAAAGTAAACTAAACTTACCAGGTGAATTGTATCTGCCTCCAGAGTATCAGTACTTAATGCAATTTTATGGTTTTCATGAAGATCGATTATAACTTATGATGCAATTTGAAAAGATTTTGGTTTAAATTGCTTGCGCTCGCCCAGTGCACATTTCCGTTGTGGGACCTTAAGGAAATACACTTCGAAACTGAAAACTGTTGACGGGTTGAACTATCGGTTACAATATCAATGGTGAGAGTTTCAGACGCTGTAGCAATGTTTACACATGGTCAGTCAGTCGTAGAGAGACAAAATAAATGCGTTTATTGCGTATTATTCGTTTCGAAATGTATTGGTGGATTGGCATTGAACTGGCATCCTGCTTTTGTGATTTCAATGGAAATAATCGATAAACTTTGTAGTTTTATGGTATTCTGGATAACGTAACTATTGAGAATGGTCACAAACATGTGATATTTCTGACTCAAACGACTAATCTAGACTGTGAATATTTGTAGATTTTTAAAAGTAATTAACAACTTTGAAACTGATACACCAAATAACCAATGTTTCCCACGGTTGAAAATGCCAAAATGCCTAGCTGTATCTATTTGACTATATGAAAACTGTGGTTTTGCGTGTAATTTCTTCTTGGGATTGTAATTTGAGATTCATCGAAATGCTTAATTTGCTTTACAATATAATAAACGGTTGGACCGTAACTGTATTTCCCATGAGAATTGTTTTTTATAATGATTGCATGTTAATAATTATGTTACCCGGGTCATTGGCAATATTATCATTCTATATGTTGCAATAGATATAACAACGTAGCCCTAATTAAGCTATGTTAATGTCGTGAATTTAAGTTAGGAAAGGGTGACGGCTATCCTAACTTAAAATTGATTTTAGTTAAAATTTTCCTTAAATAGGGTTGTGAAACGCCTCTATTTCAATTTAAGATAAAATTTTAACTTAAAATATAATTTACTGGATTTTAATTAAAGTGCTTTAAATCGTTTTGTGAAACTCGGCTATCTTTTAATTCAAGACGATTTTAAAGAGATTTAAGTTTTTGTGAAACAGTCTGTTTATATTCATCACCGCGTGAATATAATTTGGACCCTAGTTATGCAGTCAAGGAACATCAGGGAAGTTTCTATCTGAACGGATGACCGCCTTTGAACACTGGGTGCTATAGGATGTTAAAGGTCTATGGACCCATTTCATTTCAAGTAGTATATACGTCTCATTATTAATTAGATTCTAAGTCCTTAATTTATTCCCGAAATGACCTAGTTTTATGTGTAGTGGAGTTTATACTTTATTTAGATATTTACTGGTTTAAAAAAAGGGAAAAAAGATACGTTAACGATGATCTTGTGGTTAAAGTTTCTCTAGAATTGTCAGCGTAGTTTCGTCTTCTTAGTGATGCAGAAGGTTAGGCCTGATGAGGAAAATCTTCTAGTCCCTTGCTCCTGTATGCATCATTGGTGATCATTAGTCAGATTGGTGCAGAAGAATGTAGCTATTAACACCGATTTCAATTCAGATCCAATTGGAACGACTATACCCTGTCCCTTGCCATGCCCCCTGTCCTGCACCATGAACTTTCTCGGCCAACGCAGGGATCGAATAATGAATCTCCAGGTTAGCTAGTCAAAGTCTTACTCACTGAACCACTGTGGCTCCCTCTGAAGATAAAAGAAAATGCATTCGATGGATGAACCGAATGGACATGCAGCCTTATTGAACCATGAAATAATATGGCATTTCTCTTACAGCGAAAATTTCGTTGATTATTTTAATGAAATAGAATTTATTAGAAGCGATTAGCATGGATATCAGGAAAATGACAACGTCGGATTATATCAGAAGTAATCTATCCGTGCGTACCAACGGGTCATAGTTCAATTAGGTTAATTCTATCAAGCCGCGAAGCTATATGTGGTATTATAACAACGATAGCCTGAGGGGGTTTCATTTTACTTTTCGTTTGATTCAGACCTTAACTTTCATTTAATTTCACTTTTGATATTGAATTCATTTTAATTTTGATTTGAATTTAGACATAACACAGTGATATACTGAATCTACAGTGCACCCAGTTATTACATGTTAAACATATAATATATATTATAATGATATATATATCATCTATATTACAGCACAATGTAATATTGGATACTACAATACATCAACTTCTACATGTGAACCGTGTATTACATGTTATAATGACACATGTCATCCTGATACTGGCGTTTGTACTGACGGATGTAAAGATGGTTATTATGGTGTGAAATGTCAACAGCCCTGCAGTAGTACATGTTATAATGATAAATGTAATCCTGATACTGGTGTTTGTAGTAATGGATGTATAGGCGGTTATTATGGTGATTATTGTGAAGACCAATGTAGTGATGGATGTTTAAACAACCAGTGTAATGAGATAGATGGTAGCTGTGCATGTAAAGACGGTTATTACGGTGATACATGTACATCACGGTGTAGTACGAACTGTAAAGACGGTAAATGTTCCACTACATATTTATCTTCATCACCAGAATGTACCGATGGTTGTATTGATGGTTATAAAGATTCTTATTGCCAATCACCATGTCCTGGTAACTGATAAACATGTCAACAATATGGATCATCATGTACAGCATGTAATCCAGGATGGTTTGGTACAAGCTGTCTTTCATCATGTTCTATATATTTTCTTTTAATTGTTTGTGTTGTCTGGACGTTACGAATCCTAAATTGTTTAATTGTATTGAAAGCAAATGTTGTCTTGTTTAACAGCAACAGGTAGTTATGGTGAAAACTGTGACAGCAAATTCATTAATTGTCAATGTTTGCCTTGTATTTAAAGATTGTGAAGCAGGGAGTTATGGAGACAACTGTACCAGTCAATGTGGCAACTGTGGTAATAAAGCACCATGCGATGTAATTACTGGTAGTTGTGGACCTGTTGGTTGCGCTGATGGCTTTCAAGGTCCAACTTGTCATGGTAAGTTACAATTTATTTAGCTAGTAGGGTTCAGTTTGTGTTGCCTTGGAATTATTAAAATAATTATTCACAATTTTTGAGATACTCTGCATCATTGACAGAAGAAACGCCCAATCGGTTCCTGTCGGTCATGGAGCCAAATAGTAAACAGTTGTAATATTATACATTTCGGATAGATCATTCAAGCGCGTTGTCATGGTAACTGCAAATCAACATTATTTTATTATTTATAATTCTCGTTTTTAATTGAATATGCGTCTGCCTTGGGAGTTGGGGTTGGGGTGGATAGCCAAATGGTTAACACGAGCGCGTTGTATCATAAAACCTGTCATTGAGTTAACTGGCGTAGTTTCGAATCTCCGGTTGTACGTGACAAAGACTGGGATCAATTTCCAACCGCATGGGTTTTCTCTGGGTCCTCTGGTTTCCTCCCACAGTTAAAGACACCTACGTGCAAGCGAATTATTGAAATAAAAATTAACCATATGTTAGTCCCGAAATGACATAGTTTGTGTCGAGTGGACATTAAACCCAATATCTCTCGCTCTCTCTCTCTCTCGCATCTGCCTTGAGTTTAATATTTCTTAACAAGGTATTATCCAGGTGTTGAAAGGGAAGACAAACTGTTATTTGTAGCTGTATGGTGTTTGCAACCGGGGGCAAACTGGCAACAATACAGCGGCCACCCCTTAAAAAAAATGTCGACCAAAACTCTGTATTTTTAACTATTTGTTTTGCTCTATGTTCCAAACATCCTTATCCCTAACTGTATAAAGACTAAATTCTAAGATGACCACTTATTCCGGAACATTCCGAAACGCCGTTACATGAAATGGCGTAACATAATGTTAAGTGTCATTACAAATACATAACTGTGTGTATGGTGGACAGTTAAGGCCAACATACTTGACACTTAGAATAATAAACCTATATGATATGATATTATCTTTAATAGAACGTGTACATGTTTCTACAAGTGTAGCATTAAGTCCTATGGTTTATGTTGTAATTGGTGTTGTAATTGGTGTTCTGTGTGGAATACTAGGCACGGTAGCAGTCTTCCTTTCACATCATTTCTACAAGAAAAGGTAAAATTTATTATTCACGTCTTCAGGAAATATTTAGTCACGTTTCAAGACGGGGGTTAATTGCCCAGTAGGTTTGGAACCCCAGTTGCTCGCCCAGAAAATATATTCGAAAAACCAAATGTGCTAATTAGCCGTGCCGTCGATTTGGCCCCGTTGTACCCTAGACATGTACATTTATACCCGTATGCATCTAAATGAGGAGCGATTGATCAAAGTCTCGGGTAAACTCGACGTGTTTCGATCTGGGTGCCTTGACTGCCCCAAACCCTGAACACGACCCTTATATCAGTAATAATAAACTTATGGTTTAAAGCAAATGTGTACAAAGCTATCCTCTCGACACAAACTATGTCATTTCGGACTAAAATGTGATTGAATTTCATTACAACAATTGGCTGGTGCGTAGTCATCTTCAGCGACGAGAGCATACCAAAGGTCAAGGAAAAAAACTCACGAGGTTAGACAGACTACGATCCTAATCGTTGTCACATACGTGCGGGGAATCAAAACCCCGACACTTTACTCAATGACAGATCTTATTATCCAACACATACATTTGTATTTTAAAGCCCAACAGAGCTTGTATGACTTTTGATGTGCATCGATGTTATGCCTCCAGTTCTAAAAGCGATTAACAACGTTCCGCGACTCTTATGTCCAATTTGAATGGCGTGAAGTATTGGGACCATGAGAGAGCCTACAGTTCGTTATCTTAATCCCCCGTCGTCATCCTAAACTTTTCATATTTGGGTTTATCTTTACATTATCAAGATATGTTCCTTACATGCACAGTCATCTTATTTTGCTCGGGCGTAGTAGCTTTATGCGTGCGCTTTATATCATAATATCTGCCATTATTCGTGGTATTGATACCAAACTTGTACGTGCCAAGACGTATGGTGGCTTGCTACACCTCGTGGGTTTCCTCTCAGTGTTAATAGTATAGTGTGTTCTTTACTTATATGTATTTCAGACGCCAATCAACTCTTCGTTCACCAAATGAAGAAATTATTCCCGATTACATGTACGTTCCTAGTCATTTAAACCCGACTACTTCTACAACAGATGATACATTAACCACTGGATTTCAGAATATTCCTTCTAATACACGTAGTGTAGACTATGTAAACCAGTCGTTTAATACAGAAGGTAATACCGGAGATACGTATGATACATTAGATCTCACATCAGATGATCTTAAAACGCCAAATACATACGCATCTATAGATTCTAACAAACACAAATAGATATAATATTATAGATTTGTATGATACCTTTATTTTTATATTAAAGTAGCTATATCATGTGTAACTGTAATGTATCATACAATACATTATATAAATCTATAGTATGTAACATGCTAGAGATACGTAAATTAAACATGATATATATTGAGATAAATATTCTAAACTCAAAAAATACTTTAATAAAACATGATATATCCAGTTTCTGACTACTAATCCTTCATGCATTAAAATTTCATTTGATGCCCTTTATAATAAAACATGAGATGCGAGTGGTCAATCGTCGATCAGCCATCACCATATTATGCACCCAGGGCGACCTTCGGTTGCACGTATTTTCGTACTATAGTCGAACCATCTGCACCCGAATGACATTTAGTTCAACCAGTGGTCGCGACCAGCCGTACCATGCGATAAAGCACGGTCGGGATAGTTCAAAGATGGCTGACAAAACTGACACTTGAGAAGATTTTCTGAAAAATATAATAAAATTGCCGATTGCCGTTGAGTTATTTACACCTTGGTCGGTATTATAGGGTCCATGTTAACACCCGAAAGTTAGTGAATGGGCATTGGAGTATAGATCTTAGGTTTGATTTTTTTTTCCGTCTCTTTTGATGAATTCGACAGGTTAGGATCTTCTTATATTGGAATCGAATATATATAGGCCCACGACGAAAAACTGTACCTGTGAGATGATCTTGGGTTGGGTGACATAAATCCAATGAAAAGAATTCTGATATTGACTAATCCTTTTTGTAATCTATGTTAAGCTTGCTTTCATATCGCAATATGTAAATTTAACCAGTTTTTAAAAATACGTGATTAAATAGCAGAAAATATAGCAGGGGGAACAACTGATATGGTTGACACCGTCAATGGCTAAGGCCATTTGCGTTCGGTTGCTGGTTCAGACTGTAGTCGCGACCATAGTCTACATCAGAAGGTCGCCCAGGTAATGTTTTCTTGAATGATTGCGCTTAAATTCCACCCACAGCCCACTTCATTGCTATAGATTCTAACAAAATAAAATAATGTATATTCTATATAAGAATTATGTATGATGCATTAGATAACGCATTTACAGATTCTAACATAATCAAATAGACGTAATTCTGTAAAAAAAAAAATTATAAGAAATATTTTAATAAGGCATCACATATTGATGTAACAATGTAGATTTTATATAAAATATATTTTAATAAATCATGACATATTTTAATAAATCATGACACATATTATGTAATCCTGTTTATTTTATAAATGCTTTAATAAAGCATGATAATATATTGATGTAATGCTGTAGATTTTATATAAGAAATATTTTAATAAGCCATGATATATATAGATATAATCCTGTTTATATGCACGTGGTATGCAAGTAGTACGTAGCAATCAATGTAATAGGCTATGACTAATGGGTAGTGAAAGGATAAATCTACAGATTGTCAAATATACAGGTATACATTTAGCTGTATAGGTCTATTATTAAACGTTAACTACAGTAGAAGTATAGAGGGCACCCTAGGGTGCTTAGGGCAACCTGAGCTCGGTGCACCCTGAGGTATTTGGTTACGACACCCTGAGGTATTTCAGGTCCGGGGCCCCTGAGGTATTTGGCTGGGGCACCCTGAGGTATTTGGCTGTGGCACTTTCGTCCTGCCCCGCTGCCCGTATCTTTTGTCGTCGCCCCGCCCACAAAGACCAACACATGTTCTAAAATTCCAGTCAATAGTATTTTAATTATCTATGATGTAATTAATTATTCATAATTTAATTCCTATTTTTCATGAATTATTCATAATTCAATTATTTTTTCAATAATGATATCTTATTTAATTAATTTTTTTTTTAATATTTTTTTTAGTAATTATTTTTTTTTAATAATTATTTTTTTTTAATAATTAATTTTTTTTCAATAAATTATTTTCATTTCAATAATTTATTTTCATTAATATTTTTCATTAATCAATTTTGCTATTAATTTCATTCTTCAATAATTTTTTAATTTTTTTTTTCATTAATTTGTTTTTCAATAATTGATTTTTTAAATAATTTTAATTTAAATAATTATTTTTGTTTCATTAATTTGTATCCATTATTTTTGCTTCATTACTGTTTTGTTTCAATATATTTTTATTTGTTTCAATTATTCATAATTCAATTATTTTTTCAATAATGATATTTTATTTAATTAATTTTTTTTTTAATATTTTTTTTTAGTAATTATTTTTTTTTAATAATAATTAATTTTTTTTCAATAAATTATTTTCATTTCAATAATTTATTTTCATTAATATTTTTCATTAATCAATTTTGCTATTAATTTCATTCTTCAATAATTTTTTATTTTTTTTTCATTAATTTGTTTTTCAATAATTGATTTTTTAAATAATTAATGTTTTAAATAATTATTTTGGTTTCATTAATTTGTTTCCATTATTTTTGCTTCATTACTGTTTTGTTTCAATATATTTTTATTTGTTTCAATATTTTTTAAATTTATTTTGGTGAAATTATTTACTGATCTGGTGACAGTTTTCAATTTTAGTTTTTAAATTTAAAGGGTTTTATTTAAGAGAATTGAAACGAGGTTTAACGTCCATTCTGGCTAATAAATAAGGACTTGTAGATTAATATTTTGGAACTAACCAATCAATTAATTGTAGTCATTTGTAATATTATTGAGGTCAATTAAACTGGCGTACTTGTTAAAAAAAATATACAAGCTGTACGTCGTTAAGGTATGGGAAATGTTTTATTTTTGATAGTTGTTGTTACTATGTTAATTAGTATATAAATTGTTTTATTTTAATTTAGGTTAGTTAAATCCCAACGTACTTGAAATATGCATGTGTATTGAAGAAAAATAAAAATGGTTAGTTGAATAAGAATGTTGTTTTAATTTTAGCATTTGAAATATGTACGCATTGAAGAAAAATAAAAGTGGTTAGTTCTTTAAAACAAAAAAAAAAACAAGGTTAATATTACATTATGTATTAAAAAGGTGTTTTGGAGGGTCTTAGGTGAACTTTTGAGCTATATCCCTAAATATGCCAATAACCTATGTATTCTTGCTATGTCCTTTTTTAATTTAAGTTTTTTTACGACCAAAATTGGGTTTTAAATACAAGTGAAACGAAATTGAACTATTCAGCACATACTGGCTATTAAGGACTAGATTGATATACACGTCTTTTTTTGTTTCTTATTATCTACACTTGTAGCTGTTTAGAGTCGTGTGCGACAGAATAGAGTACGGTTGTTATATTTTGGAACTTGAATATTCTCAGATTTAACCAATCAAAATGTAAAAATAGAGCGGGAGGAAGAGCCATGTCAATAACCTTCAAGGGTAAATAAAACCTGTGTCCATTCTATCCTTATAGATTTATCATTCATTATTTTTTCATTAAACTTTTTTCAATCATTTTTTTTTTTGTTCATTATTTTTTCTCAGTATTTAGTTTTTTTAAATTTATTTTGATTTATTTTATCTGATGAGAGTTTTACATTTAATGACAAGTGGAAGGCCCCGGACATTTGTTCCACTTCGACTCCCCTAGATCCAGTACTGGGATCATATGTAAGATTGATAGCAGAGCCCCTATAGATTGGGTATACAGTTTAGCCTTTAGCGAGAAGCGAGACGGTTCTTTACGCGTATGCCTAGACCCAAAGGATCTAAACCGTGCTATACAAAGAACTTACCATAAGACTCCACCATTAGAAGAGATGACACACAGTCTGCTCAAAACTTGATGCCAAACCTGGTTATTGCATAGTCTTGGATGGTTCGTTGTCATGGTTAGCAGTTACCTTCGGTTACTTTTCGGTTTTAATGTCTCACAAGATATATTCCAAGCTAGGATGGATGAAATGCTAGAAAAATGTCCAGGTTACTTGGGTATTGCCGATGACATCCGTGTTTTTGTCAAAGATGTACCCGATGCCAATGCTTTAATAAGCAATCTTTTCGCGGTTTGTACACGGTAAAGATGTAGCCCAGAATAATGAACGACCCCACAACCTATAGAACGTCGCCAGAGAATATGAGCTGGGATAGTCAACTCAAAAAAATACCTGACTGGTACTGAAGAGCTCCCTTTTGTTGACAGATGTACAACAGATGTGGTGTCAGGCCCGACCCTGATAGAATGAGAGACATAAGAAAATTAACCGCTCCACAAACAAAGGCGAGTTAAAAGAATTTCTCGGGATCGCAATCTACATGGCACCTCATGTGGTAACCCTTTAAGTGAAAGCATATTATTTGCATGGAATCAGACCTACCAAGGCTCTTTCGAAGCTGTTAAGTACAGTATTTGTAGAGAAACCGTCCTAAATTATTTTGACTCGGATATTCCTAGTGTTGATGCATGCTTGGAGGGCCTTGGGACTGTACTATTACATATTAGCAAGCCTATTAGTTTTGCATCCAAATCTCTTACTAAAACTGAGCAACGGTATGCAAACACTGAACGTGAAATGCTGGCTGTGATTTACGGCATTGACAGATTTCACACTTACGTTTATGGTAAAAGTTTCACGATAGAAATTGATCATAAACCCTTGCTTATGATACTTGAAAAGAATCTAGCCAAGGCACCTCCTAGATTGCTTGTTACTTCGTATACATGGTTATAAGGCTACGGTTTTATACAAGACTGGAAATGAAATGGTTCTTTCCGATGGTTTTGTCGAGACTTATGTGCCATGATCGACCTGACCCCAATGTCCAACTGGACATGGGTGTGCACTTCACCTGTACCGAGAACACCCAGTCAAAACTAGTTACAGGTTGGCCTAGTAATATACACAGTGTTAGTCATCCCTTAAGGCCATTTTACTCTGTTAGAGATTTATTATCTGTAGTGGTGAAAGGAGAACAGATACTCATACATGCGTGTATGAGGAACGATTTTCTGATTAAGTTGCATGAAGGTCACTTAGGCATAGATAAAACTAGTTATTAGCTAGAGACAATGTTTTTTGACAGGAATAAATAATGATATTGAACAATGTATTCAATAAATACACGGTCGTTAAGGAAAGCTCACGCTCAAATATATGGATGTGCCTTCCAGACCACACGACGGAGAGTATTATTTATTAGCTAGTGAACATTATAGTAAATACCCTTTTTGTAAAGTCATTATGTGGAAATACATTCTCGTCTAAAGTTCAAAGGGTGCTTTTGGAAATAGTTTACGAAGTTAATGTTTTAAAAAGGCAACCTTAAATTAATTTCACCGGCGTCAACATCTTATTTTAAGACCAGTTACCTCCCTTAGACGTTGTTTGTGATAATGTAAAAGACCGTATAACCTATTCGCAAATGTTGACAACGCATCCAGACTCATATTCGTAGAATATTTTTCTGGATGATAGGGACTATCGACCATCAGGACACAGATGACTAAATATTCATGGGCCGTCACCCGATTTTGATTTTCTTTCACCGGTGTGTTGCCAGAACATATGGGAAGCATATAAAAAAGGCCTATTGGTGATACCTAAAGTTTCACTCCTATATAGGACACAGATAACTAAATGTAGGGCGAAAGCTATTTTTAGTCTCTCTCTCCCTTTCCCTTTTTCACCCTTTTGCATATCGATTTTTGTATACTTTTTGGTGTAGAATCGAAGAAAAGGGTTTAAAAATACATTTTCCGACATGTTTTGGTGAATATTCATGACTTTGAGGCGGAAGGATACAACGGTTGTGAGGTTGGTTACGTTGAAAGGGAGGGCCGAAAATTGCTTGTTTAGTTGTCTCTACTTCCAGCCTGTGTATCTCAAGTTTTTCATGGTGAACCTCATACATGCTTTTGGGCCAGAGTTTGCCACATGTTGCTCCATCTGTGGCAGAAAGCGTTCTACCCAACGAATATTTGGGAAAAGGTTACAGCCGGTCTAAGTGACGAGAAATAACATTAACGTCAATGGGGAAATAATTAGTGATCTGTGGCCATCACGCTTCTTCTGGCGACAACGTATTCGCTATTTTGTTGACAACGTGATAAACAAATTATTTGTCACGCGTTGGGTGTAATCGCTACCAGTTCCGAGTCGACTTGGGCGCTCACAATTCAGTTGCTCTTAGTTTTCCGCAGTCAGGGCAATGCCAGCACCGGTAGTTCCTTCCAGTCGATTACAGGAAAATGAGATGGTGCCATGTTCAGTATATTGTGCGTTTATTTTTTTAGGAACAGTATCAAATAATGTAAAATTATACTAGTGTCATTGGTACACCTTTCTATTTATAAAATTGATATTATGATTCAGAGTTGTTTATTGTCAAGTTTGTATTCTTTGTACTGTTTATGTTGAATGTGGCTTAAACATAAACCGTAAACAATTTATTCATATGTTAGCTTTACATTCCCATCCCGTTTTGGAACAAAATCAGCTCGAATCAAATAATGATTAACACTTTGAAAAATACCCTCCACCGCCAATATATGTATGTAAGTTATGTATGACAAAAAATGAAATGAAATGAGTTTAACGTCCTACTGTTCTGCTCCTAATCGGGCTAACGAAGACTGGCATATACCATACAATCTGCTATGAAGAAAATTCTGCCCAGACAGCGGCACTACGACTTTCTCATATATCGAATTCCAACTGCCATGATCTTTTACGTGCACGTCAATCAGGCCCGTATCTAGACACCATTAAGCAAGGGGGCTTTACCTTTCGGTAGGGGGGCGAACATTTTGAGGAAATTTTCGGAAAGGTCATTCTAACAGACTGTTGTAATCATCATGCTATATAGTTACCTAGGCGTCTAATAAGCATTTTAAAATAAGTATTCAAACAAAAAAAATTAGCTTTTTTAGGTTAATATAAGGAACTGTGTATACTTTAATGATTGTTAGCAATTTCTGAGCGGGGGGGGGGGGGCGAGCATTTCACTAGGGGGGGGGGGGGCACTACGGTCTACTCTTATACCAACTGTCAAAGGATCTTTTATGTGCACGGCAATGTGTACACGGAACCTCGGTTTTCGTTCCACCCGAACGACTAGTCAGCTGTCCCTGTCAGGCCCACAGACCAGTGGGAATCACGCCGGTAAATCTGGATGAACTTTGTCGGCCAATGCAGGGATCGACACCTGACCCCCAGGGTAACGAGTCAGCGTCTTACCCACTTAGCCGCTGATATCCCTTTATATATGACGATTATTCTATGACGTTGTCATTGTTATTCGCGTTTGGTATGTATTAAAGTGACAATAAAATGCTTAAACATGCATTAAACAAGAGAAAAATCTACCTATTACAAGTTTTTCTTCAGGCATGAAATGTTATCTAAATTATCAATTAGACATTAATTAACTTATCCAGACCATAATAAACTCTAGATGTCAAGACTAGCCTTCGATGCAAGCTGGATTAGATTCAAATATGCCGTTGATAATTAAATTTTAGAAGCGGATAATCGACACTATGCTGTTTATATTAATGATTTTAGTAATGATGAATGAGGCTAGAGGGAAATTTCACTCGATTCGTTCTCGGCTCATAGTGGATGAATTTGACTGAAACTGTCAGCAAATTACACTATGTAGTTTTTAACTATTATAGTGAGAACTGCCAACTCAACTCTTTATCTTATCTCTTATAATGTATCTTTAACAAACCTCTATTTTTATTAAGCAAAATGTTTTGTAAAGGTTTATAGCTGACCCTGTCAACATTCGACATGTTACCTTGTATCAATATGTCATTACAACCCAGGTTATTATGTGCAACATTCTTGTAATTAATGACAACTATAATTATACTAAATCCTGGGTTCAGCAAGCAACAGGCGAAGATACATCAACACCGTTGTTATGGATGAATAGCTGGAAGTCTTTGTTACAATCCTATCAGCGATGTTCTGATTTCTTTGTAGAGTTACCGTCTTTTAATTGGCGTTTGCTTTGGTTGTAATTGTACCTCCAAAGTGTTGTTCCAAGTATCTATAAGATTGTCGGGATAGAGTTCGAGTTAACGCTTTTTTGTACATACAAAACACTGGGAATATGACCTTTGACCATGGAAGTGCCTATCACCAAGTATCTGCGTATTCTAAAATTGTTAAACAATGTTTTCTCAACGGGGTCTATATGACAAAGCATTAACCATTTTAAAAGAGACAATTTTTACAATAACTTTTGATTTTGTGTAGAATTTTATATTTTAAACATTAATATGCATCAACGGATTGTGATATTATTTATAGTCCGTGATCATTGTTTTTTCTTTTATTTTAATATACATTTATTTTTTTCTGATTATCTATAAACCTGTCACGTGTTTGGCGAAATAGAAATGAAATGAAATGGAGGTTTAATATCCTACAGTTCTGCTCCGAACTGGGCAAAGGAAGACAGATATATACACCATACTGTATGCTATCGAATCCCAACTCTCAATGGATCTTTTACGTGCTCGCCAGTGTATACACGGCACCTCGGTTTTCGTCCCCTCTGACTGACTAGACAGCTGTCCTTGTTGAGCTCTCCGTCCTGCAGCACTGACAAGGATGGACTTTCTCGGTCAATGCAGCACCAACCTTGTTATGCGCTGGTGATGACATGCGATTAAACAGGTTTGGTGGTCATATCGTCGATGACGTTGTGAATTGGATAAATGTTGCAATTTTATAATATTTCGTCCATTAGTTGATAGTAGTATTAAGCAATTCATATCGTAAATACACACTATGTTATATAATCCGTAGTATTATATTATTATGTTTTCAGTATAATGAATATATTACTAGGTATACACGATCATGAATAACTTGAGAAAGGACAAAGGGTTTTTAAAAGAATGCATTACATGTAGCTACCCAAATTCGTTTGCTTTATACAAGAAGTTACGCGGCATTCAAGCTGGTTGTTTCACAATAAGACGACTCCTATGGTTGAAAGTTTTAATTGTTCAATTTGAATAAAACAGATATGTTATTTTACTATGCGAGGTCAGCCATATAATACTCCAATTGATCGTTGCACACAGAAGATTTTCTTCCTTGTTACAAATACGGGGGTTGATTTTGTTTTCATAAGAGCTTCAAACCTGCACGGATATGGTTTAGTTCAACAAGTATCTATATTGAATATTGACAAATCTCGCTACGAGCGTTGGTAAGTTGGATATTTAACATTCAATATTAAAAATTGATATAAATAACGAACAGCTGTGGTAACTTGGTTAGTTAACTAACATATTATTATGTTGTTAAATAGTTAAATCTACCTATTGCAGGTCTTTCTTTAGGCCTGAAATGTTATATAAATGATTAATTCGACATTAATTAACTTATCCAGCGATCCTGTCTGCTGCTTAACGTCCAATAATAATTAATTCAAAAACTGGATAACTGAGACTATGTTTTTGAGCGGACCGACGTTAGTAATGATGATCGAGGGTATGCTCAAAATTCAGTCTCTGAAATCTCAGTTCAAAGTGGATCAATTTGACGGAAAATTTCAGCAAATTCCTATTATATTATCCAGTTATATTGAGAACTAAAAGCTCTTTAACCTTCCATAACGTATCTTTAAATATTCACATGGTAACTTGGATATTTAATACCCATCATTGAATACTGACATAGATAACTACTGTCGTTGCTAATTCTATAAATTGAATATTGGCTGTTAACTATTTTTTATATTGATATATATAATATATCGAAGAAAAGGGCTAAACATATCCCGCAGAAGACTACTAGCGGCGTAGACTGGAATAACCAGACGCCTAAAGGCTGCTATTCGATTTGGACTCTCCGTTTATTTTGCCGAACATAATTGAGTAGAGTTTACAGTAAAAACAGAGACGATTGAATTTAAAGCAGTTTATTTACATTCCATTATCAAATATGCATTACGATCCATTTGCGCCCATTTCTAGGCGCCAAATAATAGAGATCTCCTTTATGCTGACGAAACTCTGCATGTACATGTTATATGCATATAATGACTTGCTTGGCTATAAAAACGATTAGTTATTTATCATAGTTTGACCTTTAAGCTGTTTAAGTTACGTTTTCCTTCAACAGCTTATTTCAAGCAATGACTAAAATACAAATATTGTTACGGATTTGATCTTGTTTTTAATTATAAATATTAAATAAACTACCCTGCCATCTCAGACCATGTTATTATCTCATAAGAGGATTTATTGGCTGTATTTCGAAATAACAATAAAATCAACAAATGAGTAAAAATGAGATGAAATGGGGTTTAACGTCCTACTCTTCTGCACCTGACCTGGGGTAATGGAAGACGGGCATACGCCGTACAGTGTGCTATGAGGGAAATTTTGCCCGGGCAGCGGCGCTACGGCCTACCCTTATATCGAATTCCAACTGCCAAGGGATCTTTTACGTGCACTGCAATGTGTACACGGTTTTTCGTCCCACCTAGAAATTGACAAAAAAGTATATATTAATATAATATCGATGAGTATGAACTGATTTACATTCAATCGTTTCCGTTTTTACTCTAATTTCTAATCAGTTATGTCCCGTGAAATACGCTAGACGTTTCAATCGAAATGCAACCATTAGCTTTTGGTTATTGCAGTCTACACCGAAAGTATTTATACCGGATGCTCTCCAGATAAAAATATGGGTCAACGTTTGACACGATATGTGTATTATGTCTAGCCCCTCCTTTTCACCAGTAAGAACACAACATCATTGTTGATTTAAACTGACAAATAATTTGTGATTTACATGTCGAAAAGTTTTGGTGATATTGTGTTATAGAGACTTCTTAACTATTCCGAGGTATTTAATAACTGACATTTCCTGATTTCTCATGGCAACTTTTATTGACACATAAAGCTATGCCCTTTAACGGTAATAGGAACATAAAAGGTCTAGTGTTGGGTTCTATTAATATGTACAATAAATGTTGTATGTAATTATGAATATCTACACCGAATATATATATATATATATTGTTGATTCTATATATGGAATAAACTTGTATTATATAAATGAATATCACATACAATAAGCATAATGAATTATCGGCTGTATGTATTAATGATTGCTATATATCTATAGTGTCTATTCTACATTTTAACACGTGACGCGTTAAGGAGAATATTAAATCTGGTGGGCTCATTCATTTTGTTCGTGTAATCCAATGAGGTGATAAATTAGAAATATGTTTTAATAAAAGCATTTGGCAAATGCAATTTTTCCCATCCGTATCACGTATTCGTATCGTCACGTATTGGGTCAAAGTAGTTATAGAGTTAAAGGGACAATCCCGATAACAACAGAGTCTCGAAAATTAAAGTCCGAGTATTTATGAAATTTATGGACCAAAATATAGAGGCATGGTGTATTTACCTTGTCTCAAAATTTCAGCTCAAATTATTGAGTCGTTTGGACGTGAACGTCAACACTGCTTATCCGGACACGTAACCCTTTTAAGATTTGGGGTCAATATTTTCACTGGGTGACCTGATTATCGATTCCCGTTTCTTGAGAGGTCTGTACAGTGAATGACCCATGCCCTGTACTTGATAACAAAAGGTAAATTTCACCTACATATTATTTTTATAGAAAAAAGTCTGGTTTTATCCAGATACTGTACAATACAACCGTCTCCATTCCCAGATGAAGACTGTCGGGTTTAAGTTATTTACAAGCGTATCACAAATATCGGGTTAGTTGGCCGGCCTCAGGTATTGGGTTTTAAGGGATTTTAACACAAAATTAAGCAGTTTTATTCCCCAGAAAGTTATCGGGCCGCGTCTAACATATAGGTAGCTGAGCAGAGCTTAGTTCTGTTACAGCATGATGTCAGTTATCTACCAAGATCACCATAAGTACTAGTCGAGTGTCTAGCCGACAAATTCCCGAAAGGAGTAAAGGCGCTGAACAGTTACTGAGCTAATAAAATCTAATGTCAAATTACACAAATTTTCAAATCGACATCAATATATCATGCAAGAAAGTTCATATCCCTTACAATAGAATCATACCATTTGCAGATTTGGTCCCACCTCCTTAAATGTAGCACGTAGGTTAACGTAGATTAAATTCAAGTCTGTATCATGCTTTAAATCACATCAAATATACACCTTCGTGTTCTAGGATACGCATGGATTATCGCACAACATTTCAGCGTGTAAAGTAGTAAATAAGACATTAAAAAGACCATAATCTTATGTGGACCTTTTCTTTTAGAAAACCTTTCTATACGTGCTGCCGTCTTGCGTATGAGGAAATACACACACATCGATAACGTCACACGCAAATTCGATACGGATACGGACCGGGAATTACCGCTTGCCATAAGTCTATCTTGTCGTTTTTCTAGAGCATAACCCAATCATATGATACGATATAAATGAAAACTGTTAATATAACTGCTTTCTATAGTTTAACCCAACGATTCTCAACCACACAAGTATGCCGCGAAAGTTGAACGGCACACTAAGAAATTTTCTCACTAAAGAAGCCAGCTATTTGATTGATCAAATTTTAAACGCTGCAATAAAGTAAGTTCATAGCCGTGTTTTTCTTTATTAGTTTGGGTCATTTTATGTGTCTATGACTGTGTTATTGTGCAAAATTCAAATATTTATTATACATATTTAGCCAGGTGTGCTGCTATTTTGTTCCAAGGTGTGCCACTGGGAAAAGGTACAGAACCACTATTTAACTTAATCATATGTTACAATCAAAATAAAGTGTTTGATATATAAATAAGCCACAGGTCAAGCTATGTGTTTGTACTACGACAAATTTTGCTTACATGTACAGCGCAAGTGGATTCTTTTTTGCCGCGGTTGTTTTCCTGTCCGGATTGACGATACCGACGTCAATCAAGACCTGCTGCTTTAATTACGACGAAGAGTGAAGAGAGAGGGTTTAACGCCCATCCGACATTTCGGGACTAACATATAGTTTAATTTTATTTCAATAATTCTGTTGTGCAGAAGATTCTTTAAAAGTGGGTGGCAACCGGGGGACCGGGAGAAAACCCACGTGGTTGGACAGGTGACCCTGCTCCTTGTCACGTATAACCGGGGAATCGACACCTCGCTAGCTGACTGAATGACAGACCTTATGATACAATGTGCACGTGCTAACCATTCGGCCATCCAACCCCCTCCTGAGATTGGATATTGATGTAAATGGGTGTAATATAGTGGAGTGTTATTTTGGGAGAAAACCGTATAAAACAACTAGATTGACAAAATAAAATCTGATTATTTTTGTGTTTGTAGAATTGATGAATGTTGACCAAAATGAAATTCAATCTGATGTCAGCAGTTATAATAATATCATCTATAATATTATATTCTAGTTTAGGTAAGTAGTAATCATTAAGATATTTTAGTATATACATATACAGTGGCGGATTAAGCTCCACCAAGGCCTTAGGCGGCAGTTTGTGGAGGGCCTATTTAAAAAGACGTGGGCCGAATTAATTTCGGGTCAGGGCCTATGTTGATTCCCATTGGGCCTAAACCCCACCCCCTAACATTCATTGTCTATGCGTTTTTAATCGTATCAGACAAGACTAAAAAAATTTTTTTTTACAAAATCTTTGTGCCTGAGGCTGCAGCCTCATCAGCCTCATTGATAATCCGCTACTGTGTATATAGATTTATTAATTCTAGTTTAGAAAAGTATTCAATATGTTATAGTATTTATATACAATTATTCGAGTACAATATGGTTTAACACAAACTCGTGGCTTATATTAAATCAGTAATTAGTATTTTGCACTAGACTGGTGTCTTTGGACAGGCACGCTTACTTCGTTTCAATTCATCATCTGCATCGATTAGAGATCTTATTGTTCTAAGAGGGGGTTGGGATGGCCTAGTGGTCTAGAGTGCCGCGCTTCGACCTCTAGCTGGCCGGTCACCTCTGGCTTGCGGCTGTGGTTTCGAGCCCCGGTATGAGCGTATGTGGCATGGAGATAGGGCTGCCTTCTCAACCTCGTGGGTTTCCTCCGGGCACTCCGGTTTCCTCCCACTGCTAAAGACCCCTACGCGCAAGCGAATTATTGAAATAAAATTACACCATATGTTAGTCCCGAAATGACCTAGTTGTGTTGAGTGGACGTTAATCCCCATTTCTCTCTCTCTCTCTCTCTCTCTCTCTCTCTCTCTCTATTGTTCTAAGATTTTAACAGTCATTTAAGCTTCAATCATACATTATTCTGTTCGAACATTTACATTCGATTTGTTAACCGGTTATTAACGCTATTCTTTTCCGTTTTCAGCATTGGATGAGTGTAAAGATACAAACACCACCAACTTTCAATCATGTAGTGAAACTGACTATCCTAGAGATGAGTTTTATAGAGATAACTGTATGAAGTCATGTGGTGTTTGTACAGGTATTACTTGTTTTATTGTATCGAATAATTGAAACATATTACTCCAGGCGATAGTTAGTACTATAATATAAATAGCTGATCACATATATGATACTGGTTATACTTTCCAAATATAATTTTAACACAGATCATTGCTACGTTAGATGACTAATAAAGGTTTCAACAATCGGAAGTGACGAACGCTAAAGTAGTTATTTTCACCATTATATCCAAAAGAACAAGTCAAAAATACACCTGCATGCATGGTTCAGAATAAACACAGAGAATCTATTGTATCCTGTGGCTAAGTGGGTAAGGCACTGGCTCGCTAGCCTGGAGGTCGGGTGTTCGATCCCTGTATTGGCCGAGAAAGTGCATCTCGATTTTCCGGCGTGGTTTCCCCTTGTCAGTGATGCAGAAGGAGGGCCTGACAAGGACAGTTGCCTAGTCGTTCGGATGGGACGAAAAACCGAGGTCCCGTGTACGTAAAAGATCCCTTGGCAGTTGGAATTCGATATAAGAGTAGGCCGTAGCGCCGCTGCCCGGGCAAAATTTCCCTCATAGCACACTGTATGGCTTATGCCCGTCTTCCATTAGCCTAGGTTAGGTGCAGAAGAGTAGGACGTTAAACCCCATTTCATTTCATTTCTATTGTATTCTGAATAAATTGAATTCAGTAATTGTATTTCTGCTGAAATTCTGTTACATTTTCAGGTACAAATATTGCTCTTGGTAAACCCACCGACCAGAGTTCAACATATCGAACCTCATATTCAAATAAGGCTGTAGATGGTGATACTGCTAATAACTGGGAGAGTGGTCACTGTACACATACATACGATAATGGTAATGAATGGTGGTGTGTTGATCTACAACAGATATATAATATTGACATCATCAAACTATTTAACAGAGATAGCTGTTAGTGTTTCTTCTTCTTCCTCGTCATATTATTCTATATTCATTTTTATTTCTTTGTTATCTTTTTTTGTAAAATGTATATCTGAACTTGATTCAATCCTCTTTGGCCTCTTGTCTTTTCACATGGTTATTTCTACTAACTACTCACATTCTGTGCATAGCGTGGTTTGTGTAACTGAATGGATATCACTGAAATTTCTACTAAACTAGTTAAGATTAAAAGACTTGTGGTTTTGGTTATCATGGCTATCCACTGTGTCAGAGTAGGGTGATTCTGTCGTTTAGATTGGGCTGGATTATGACTCGAGGGTGGTGTGTATTTGTGTGGGTGGGTGTGTGTGTGTGTGAGAGGCATGTCGATGACAGGGCCGAAGTTATGCCCCATCTTCACTACTATTTTCAGCGAGCAGGTCCCCATGCAAGCTACTGAAATCTAGGATATTAAATAGAATTTCGATGTCTACAGTTTGTAAGGGATGTATACCAGTCAAGTAATATAGAGTGTAAGATTTATGTGCAAGTATGACACGACAAAGACAAACAACTGTGAATGCCAGTATACTAAACTGGCAGCCAATAAAGTAATAATATGCGTTTCTTATGTGTTGATCTGGGGGCTCACGGTTGTGAGAACATTGGGAGGATTTAACTCCAGCAGACTCTGTGATTAAACACTGCATGAAACATACGTTAGGTGAAGTTACGTTGGCTTCGATATTCATGGTAAAAGGACACGATATTTATAATAGGAAAAGGGTTAGGGACTAAATAGAACAAAGGATATATCATCTAATCACAATCACGAAGTTTGTACACAGAAGGCACCAGTAAGATAATAACAATTGTAAATCCATTCACTATAATGCCTAATTTTAAGTGTGTAATAGTTTGTTGCAAATTGGTTGGTGATTCTTCTTGTTGAATTTGACCCCAAGCTAAACTTGAATAAAGGCAGTAGATGAGAATGCATTCTCGTCATCTCTAGAACACCCGGTATCACTTCTGGTTCAAGGTTACATTCCAGTTAGATCGGGAAGATTGTTGCCTGACATCCCTGGTAAATACAACCAGTTTGTAACAAACAAATGTCAAATCAGTAACTCATCATCTATAATGTTATATTTTCTAGATAAAGAAAGATTACAAGGATTTGAGATAAAGATTGGTTCTAGTGGTCAATGTAATCAAGTGGGATTTATATCAGCTACATCATGCTATAAAGATAAATCATCAACAGTAGAAGATATATATACAATAGAGAGATGTAATCCATCTACATCAACTAGTATATCTGCTAGAACAGTATACGTCTCTGTTTCAAATCGAGCACTTACTTTATGTGAAGTTCAGATATTTTCTGGTAAGACGTAATGAACTAACACGGAAGCGAGGGAGAGAGAAATGGGGTTTAACGTCCACTCGACACAGACTAGGTCATTTAGGGACTAACATATGGTTTTAATTTTATTTTAATAATTCGTATGCGCGTCCGAGTCTTTAGCATCTCCAAACCACATACGCTCACACCAGGGATCGAAACCACAGCCGCAAGACAGAGGTGACGGGCCAGCTAGAGGTCCAAGCGCGGCACTCTAGACCACTAGGCCATCCCATTCCCCCTAAAACAGAAGCAGTTCAAGCATATATAGGTTATTTTACTGACAAACTTATATGTATGCTATATATCAGGCATTGTTAACCACAGTCTCTACTATTAAGTACATATTTCTAGGACTGGCTGGATACATTGAGTAATATGTCCGTTTCCGAGGGGTTAATGCGAGGTGTTGTAATGCATAGCACTGATTATTTTAAGTGTATTTTTCCATTAAGTGAAATAAAACCAAAAAGTCATATAAAAAACGGCAAAGGCGTTAAACTTTTATTGTGGAAGGGGTGGGACATTTCTTGGTGTTGCTAAGCATGTAAATAGGGGTGTTGAAGAAGAAAGGTAATACAGAAGCAACAACCTTATAATTTTATGAACAGAAAGCCCATTACACAATCAAGGGGATAGTATTGAAAATACTGCTTGGTCGTTCCTAAACCTTTGATATATTATTATTCTAACTATATAACTCCTGTTTTTATCTTAATAATTCTACCCTTTTAAACAGCTACGCCCAGTAATGTTGCTCTTCGTCAACAATCAGTACAGAGTTCTACAGGACATAGTTATGTTGCTCCAAGAGCTGTAGATGGAAACACTAATAGTTCTGCTGATGATGGTCTATCATGTACTCATACAATAGAAAGACAGTCTGGTTGGTGGTGTGTTGATTTACAACAGTTGTATTATTTCAACCAAATTAAAATATATAACAGACAGAACCCACGATGTAAGTATATCTTTAAACCTATGACAATATAGATACTTAATTCTTCAGAATACAAAATGCAGATGTAATACGTATACAATATTATTTCGGTTAATTAAACAGCAAACTCCTTAGTGTGGTTCACATCATAGCATTTTGTCGCTGATGTTCAGTTGGTAAGGTCTGAAAAATGAAAATATTGGTGATAGTTGCTAACATGGGAACTAATCGGTATTCCAGGGCAGGTGTTGAACTGAATATATTTTACGTTTAATTGAACAATTTGGTGTTACCGATTTTTACCCGATTATTCTACTTAGTGTTTCGATTGATTATCAGAGTCAGCTCTTTTAAACAAAGGTCGGTATTTCCAGATTCAACATAGGCCCCAACCTGAAATTGGTTGAATACTTTCTTCCTCAAATCAGTTAAGTACAAACGTGATTCTTTGACAAATGAAATGAATTGGGGTTTTACGTCCTATTTTTTTTTTCTTAAACCTTAAACTGGACTAATGAAGATGGGCATACGTCATACAGTGTGCTATGAGGGAAGTTTTGCCCGTGCAGCAGCGCTACGGCCTACTCTTATATCGAATTCCCACTGCAAAGGGATCTTTTGCCTGCACGCCACTTTGTACACCGGACCTCAGCTGTCCTTGTCAGGCCTCTGTCCTACATCACTGACAAGGGTGAAATCACGCTGGAAAATTTGGATGAACTTTCTCGGCCAATGCAGGACGTGGTCCCCGTGATTCGATGATAACCAAACCCTTTGATATACGTGTTACAACCTACGAAGGTAATGGCCCATGCCATGTAGTACACATCCCCAATTTGTGGTCGAATATATGGTCGTCATGTTACCTGCTCTTGATTATACAATTGTCTTACGTATCACAGGTGCCACTACTGCATAGACGAATTCATGAGGAATTTAGAAACTTTAAATATATATATTATGTAAGAAGTTGAAACCGTAGTGGTGTTAATATAGAAAAAAAAAGGTTGAAAATGCCTAAAGAAAGTGCTATTGTTTAATTGTTTACATGTTTTACCTAAATTTTCCAAGACATACAATAGCAATGGCGTGATGTCATGGAAGGATAAACACACAATAATAAAAAGATAATAAAGTAAATGTACATAGTATAATATAATATTGTAATTATTTCGAAATGTTTACTGTAGACTTAAATTTGCCAATTAAATATTGTTCCTTCAATGTTATTGTATGTCTTGCAAGCTCAGACGAAACATGTAGACAATTAAACAATAACAGTTTCTTTAGGCACTTTCTATCTTTATTTTTTCTAGATAAGTATATCGTCAAGATTACTTTATCTACTGCACATTTTATAAAATGTGACCCAAATATAAGCATCTGTCTGCCATCGAAGTAAACCTATCCACAAATAATATCTGCCTTAACCAGACTTATTATTCTTTTTCTTATTTCGCTGGTAAAATATTAGCTGCTCTAAACATAGTTCTTTATTCATACACAGTTGGGTTTTTTACGTTGGTTGTATATAGACTAGTTCCTGTAGTGTAGATGTAGGCCTTTTTGTGTATTTGTTGATATTCTGTTCCCGTTGTAAATAAACCATATATTTACGAAGCTGACTCTGTAATAACTAAAATACTGCTACAAACGCTGATTGAACTGACTGAGGAGAAGAAATGATCTCCAAATATAGCTTCTTAAAATCAGAGTATATCGTTCCATGAGCAACACAAGGTCATAAGTGACATTTGGAAGTTTTGGAGAAAAAACCTTTTAAAGTTTGAAATCGCCTGAAAAATCAAAAAAAAAAAAATTTTTCACCCTTTTTCAGAATGTTTACACTAACATGAATGCGCATGAAATAAGAACAATCACTATTTCATTTGGGCGCCCCTTGTGCCAAAATTTCACTTACGACCTTTTCATACTCTGTTATGTATGGCAATGATTGAAAATCTACAACTTAAGACCAATGTTGATTTAAAGTTTTTATTACTATTTAATTGTTTTCGTCTGTTGAAACTTCCGTTGCATCTAGAATATCAGGTTCAGCGAGTCGATCAATCATCTGACCATCATATCGAAGACTTTGGTAAAAGGGGTGATAGGCGGGAGGAATGGCAAGGGAGTTGCAGAGGTACTGTTAGTCATCGTATTTAGCTTTTGACAAAGCAGGGGGTTCCTGATAAACGGAATCAATTTCATTGCTCCATGGCACTTGTGGTCGGCCTCGTGTGGCTTGAGTTACCCTGAGGTGACTAAACGCATCGTCATAATCATATTTAAACTGAATTACGTCCGGGGTTTCTTTTGAGTACCGCATCCATTTTAATTTCATCCATTGGACTGGGTTGCCTTCTGAATCACGCGATCGGTTTCTCATAACTACTTTGGACAGAAGTTTAAAGTCCAAAATATCCTTCGTTGATAAAATTTCAACCTTGAATGGGTTTTTGCGCCGGGCCATACCAACAATCTGATAAAAGTCAGTGGGACAATAATCAGTTGTGTGGACATTCATCAGTTATGAACACAAAATGCAATTTAATTCTAACTAAGTCATTGTTGAAGTTCAAATCACTAAAATCACACAACGGCAGTCAAAAATCACGAAAGAAAGTATTCCAAGATAACCGTTAATATTTTGAGAGCTCTATGGTGGACTATGGCATGAAATTTTAATATTTTTATCTATTTTTTTTATTTAATACTAAACATAGTTCTTTATTCATACACAGTTGTTTTTTTTTTTTACCTTGGTTGTATGTGAGAAGTCTGTATTGTTATAAAGAGAGAGAGAGTTTTGTCTGCACATTCCTACAATTCTTTGTCCAACATACCAATATTTCTATCTAATTTGATCCACTGGTTAGCACATACCCTAAATTTTTCCCAGTTTCTCACAGTAAACGGTTTTACATCAGTGTTTTAAACAAAATCTACACGGAGTATACAGCTCTAGTTATTCTTCCGCTTTTTTACTATCTAAACGTAAACAAACCGGTGACCTTTCACTCTACACGACCCGTTGACTTTTCGTCGTGTGTGTCTGGTTGGTGAGCTTTGTCACGTGATCTATTAAAACCAAATCACCGCGAAATTCAAATACCATCGCACATTGATAAGTAAGCCCATATTTATTTTACGTTTTCTGTCAAACGTCAAAAAATTGATAAAAGAAAAGTTGTGTGGAAATACAAAGTAATACTAGGCGAATTAGATGATGTAGTTTGTTTTCCGCCTAAAATCGTCGGGATGGAGCAACAGAAGCAAGCTTCACATCACGGCCTAATGTTCGTAAGCGAGATTATCTAGTAACTGGTATGATTTCGATTTTATGCCAGGGGCAAATAACTCGTCTGAAAGCGATTCTCTTTCAGTAGATATAATAATACCAAGGTGAGAAACGGGTTGGAATAAAATATCTGGTTATCAAACTTCACTATTCAAGATTCTGTCAACCTGAGACATCAAACGAGTTTTCGGGAATAATAATTGAAATAAGTACTTATTCAATAAGGTTGTTTGTTTATATAAACACGGCGACATACATTAAATATAGATTTACATGCATTACAATGGCAGACAATACATTATAAGATACATGCACTACATGCCAGACAATGCATTACAATACACTACGAGTTACATTAAATACAATGAAGTGTAATACAATACATTGGGAGTTAAATTACTTATAGATGTATATACAATACAAAACACAGCGAGATACTTTAATTTTGGATATACATGTAATGTAATGTAATACAATGCAATACGAGATACATTAATTATAAAATAAACGACGAGATAAAATAATTATACCACAATAGACACCAAGAAGGAAAATGGCAAGAATTCAATCGCTGAAAAGATAATGCTAGTTTATAGTTGATTTTCTTTTTGTTTTATTTTCAGGGTGGGGAAGATTACAAGGATTTGAGATAAAGATAAGTTCTAATGATACGTGTAGTGGACAAGGATTTACATCAGCTACACCATGTTATAAAGATACAACATCAACAATACAGTCTATTTATAATGTAACTGGATGTAATCAAGGTTCATCTACATCATTTTCTGGTAGAACTGTCTATATTTCCAGCCGGAACGACTCCTTAACATTGTGTGAGGTTGAAATATTTGCAGGTATCTGACTAAATTATTATTGTACGATTATACCAACGCTAGTATTCTTTTCTTCAAACAATAAAATTGGAAGATTTAATAGTTTTATCTTATCAAGAACAATTAACTAACTACTGTACATAAACATTTAAGTAGTGACTGCAAAATAAAATGATCGATTTCATTTGATTTAATAGAATGACTTAAATTGTCTTGTAGTATGAGAGACAATCTCTCTTGAAATTATAAAATTTACAGATTAAACCAACGTTGTTATTTTGTGTTCCAAAGTTAACACAGTATGTCGAACAAAAATAAATTTGTAGCTCAAAATGGAAATTTCTATTTAGTAACACTACGTCAAAACATGTCTGCCCACTACCACTCTATGTTAGAAAAGGAGTGATGTAGGAGCGAGTGTGACGTATTAGAGCAGGTTATCCAGTCTACCATAGCCCGTGCTTTACCATAGTGCCGCTGTTATCAAGCTGTAAAGGTAACTGATTGCGAGTTGTCTCCCTTCCTTATTTTTGTAGTCTCGTATAATCAGTCGACTCTACCTGCTGCTAAAACCAATGTTCGTGTTCCACAGTGCTTCGCTTTCGGGTGTTTTAACATAAATCCTTTGACCGAAGCGCGGGGTGTTAGTTTTCACAAGTAAATGTTAATATTTAATGAAATCGGTCAGGAAAAGGAAAACCAAAATCTCGGTCTAGAAGAGTCGATCTAAATGAGTGCATGTATATCATAGACTAGCATTGTACTAAGAAGGCCCAATCGCCTTAATAGCATAATGTCGTCGTCATGGTGTTCAGTTTGCCGCTGAACTGAACGGACCAACACATAAATATAAAAATCACCGTATTTAATTGTAGGACTAGGACAAAAACTTTTAGGAAGTAAAAATTGCCAAGTCTCTAACTCGGTAACATCCAAAGATTCGACATTAAAACATAAATTATTGGACAGATGACCCTACTGCCTGTCATGTACAACCGAGGAATCGAAACCACGCCAGTGAACTCAATGACAGACCTCATGATGCACGTACTAACCATTCAGCCCCACCCCCTTAAAGATATGATGTGGTTCCACCTCGTCAGTGGTGCAGGACAGAGGGCCTGACATGGGAACATTATATGGTCATTCGGGTGGTACGGAAATCGAGGTTCCGTGTACACATTTATTGCATACACGTCAAAGAACCCCTGGCCGATTTCATTAGATAATCATACTTACTTGTGAAAACTAACACCCTGTGCTATCGTCGAAGATGTTGATAAAACACCCACAAGCGAAACACTGTGGACAACGAATTATGGACTACTTGATTTGTCCATATCGGCTCACACCGAATAACCATAGTTCAGCAATATTAGTAGGGAGGACTGCTAAAGATCCCTACGCGCAAGCGAATTATTGAAATGAAATTGAAACCATATGTTAGTCCCAAAATGACCTAGTTTGTGTCGAGTGGACGTTAAACCACTTTTCTCTCTCTCCTCTCCCTCTCTCTCTCTCTCTCTCTCTACTATTATCAGCAGCGAGGTCGCTTGATTTAACCGGACGCCTGTAAAAGTTCATCTACGACGGGGGCGGCAAATATTACTTGATCGGCGTACACCGTTTATAAACTGGCTCGCCTATCGGCAGCGAAATCAAACAGATTGATTATACAGCAGGTAGAGTAGACTGGTGATACGAGACTACAAGAATAAGGGATGGAGACAGCTCAAAATCAGTCATCATTCAGAGCTGGATGACCTCGGCACTATGGCAAAGCACGGAACATGAAAAAAAAAATCTATATAAAAAAATAATTTCGAATTTTTTTTTTGTTTCTACAAAATGAAAACATTTAAAAAAAAAAATTGGAAAAAGGGGTTTTGCAGACACTTACTGCGGGTCAGTCCGAATTGTTTAATGTATCAAAAGCAAATAACTATTGGCCGGATAAGAATTGACACTTGAATCAGCAACAAAAATGACCGTGACTCATGACTAACCAACCTAGTTATTGTGGTAATTGTGAAATGTTGCCCGTACAGTAACACCACGGGGTCTTTACGTCCATGCCAATGCGTACAGAGGGCCTTGTGTTTCGAACCACTCGAACGACTAGACATTTGTTCTTCTCAGGCTCAACGTCTTGCATCATTACCATTATTGAAACTCCCGATGAACACGCACATAACAACAGCATATATATTTCAAATGTAGGAATACATGGCAGTATAATAAATGATATGATTGTTCTGACGATGCATGTATTTATAGATATATTTCAAAGTATTAATAACATAAATCATATATATTACAGATCTAGCACAATGTAATACTGGATACTACAGTACGTCAACTTCGACATGTCAACCATGTGATCTTTCTAATGGTGTTTGTACTGGAGATTGTAAAACAGGTTTTTATGGTACAAGATGTCAACAGAACTGTAATGATGGCTGTTTAAACAATCAATGTGATAGAAATGGTACATGTTCGAACTGTATTACTGGAAGATATGGTGATAGATGTGATAAGAACTGTAGTACAGGATGTGATGGTGGATGTGATAGACATGGTGGTAATTGTACATCTTGTATTAAAGGTAAAACTGGAGAAAGGTGTGATATGAACTGTACTAATAATTGTACTGTTTGTAACCAGGATAATGTCAACTCTTGTACTGAATGTATAGATCATCATGTCATAAACTGTAAGGACAAGCTTCACATATCAGATTCATCAATAAGTATTCGGCTTTGTTATTCAATGGTAGTTTCCCATTAACCCGTAACTTTAATAACTAACACACCATTAACTTGTGGACGAAATAAACAGGTCGCTGGAAAAATGTTATCGTATGGAAAGTATTTAATATTATATCTTATATGGGAATGGGTATCTGATTGTGTTTGGCCCGGTATCGTTTTCCGGAGATTTAATTCAGAGAATAAAGTCCCATGCGCTTCTCAACCCTACGAATATCCTCGTTTGGCAGCATATTTTAAATTCCACCAAACTATTCTGTATTTTTATTATTCTAGACGAACAAACCGAGAATTATACAACAATAGTAGCTGCTGTAGTGCCAACTGTGGTAGTGGTTATCATCGTTACTGTTGTTGTCGTTTTTATCCTGAAGCGTAGAAGGTAAGCTGAATCGGTCGCAGATGGTAACATCCCTTATCACGCATTATAAACTACAAAAAAAATACAATACACCAAACAAAGTAAAGATCATTCGACGCAATATTTTACGTTTCCCAGACACAGATCATGTACTTTATAAATACAATAACTGATAGGAAGAGATTGCTAATATTTTCGGAAGTGTTTGATATTTTTACAAGGATGTTTCGTTATTTTATGATCAAATATCACGTTTTATAATTGCACACCTTTTCGGGGTCTGATTTGTTGCAGGCGACAAAAAAGGACGGAATGTGACCAAATAGAAGTGAACGATATACCACTGCGTGCAGGTACTGATGTATCAAGAGGTTCAGATAAAAGAGTAAAAGGTCGGTTCAAAGTCTTATAATTGCAGTTGATAACATACAGATGTGACGGTACGGGGTAATGTACCAAGCGTACATTATTTATACTAGTTGAAATTGTTGACCTGCGTGACATATTTCAATGTAAAGAACGTGTGGGTGTCTGTATTTTAAGTTGTTTAATGTTCTCGAGCTTAAGACAGTTCGTAATATATTGAATACTCCCTCTTGTTGTTTGAATAAACTACTTAAAGATACATTTCCGTGTACAAACTGGGTGATTTGATTATACATTTGGACTAAAAACATATTCAAACTAATTAATTTATCATAATTTCTCATCAAACCCTTCCCAAAATCGATCAAATGAGGTCATGCTAGTGTCATGTTACTATCCTCTCTCCGTACCTATACCAACGGCTCCGAAGTCGGGGGACGATTCATTGCATACACAAGACCATGTTGTCTGTAATCGCTGACTATTTATTACAAATATCAAATTCTAATTAAATTCTCGGATTATCCACGTCTTTTTCCGTGATTTTTATCCCATGGAGTGCTGTACGTCTAACTCTTCATTAAGTTTATCAACATGTATGCAAAGCGCTCAATGTTCGCGTGCAACCTTCGACGTCACGCGCACATCTATTCCTAATCGCCAGGCTGTCGACTAGGGGAACCCTTACATTTTTTTGTTGTATTTTGGTGTTTATCGGGCAATCCATTATTTTTCTAGTAAGATTGCATATCCTTACTTTCCATATATACCAAAATTGCCATACTTTTAGAGGAAAACAATACCCGATATATACTTTTCGTGGTAACTATCTATATCGCTCTCACCATTAAACCACACTTAATCACGTAGAAACAGATGAGTTAACCATTTGATGATTCACACCTTTTAGTGTCACCATGACAACGAAATGGTGCCACATTAAACCCCATTATATTTCATTTTCGTTCCCTCTTTCATTGTAGTGGTCTGTGTACACCTATATCCTTAAATCCCTTTCATGACTATTTTAAAGAAAACTGAATGGAATAAATGTCCATCTTTTCGTAACGTGTATAAGGATTAAATACAACAATGTATATACATACTTTATCTTATATCTAACCAAACTTGTCTCTGTTTATAGTGAAGGGGAAGACTATTGAGAATGCTAATACATATGTTAATCAGTTAGTTTCTTCCAACAAACAAGAAGTTGATGACCAATCAACACAAGTTTATGTAAACGTTGATGAACCGTCTGAATTATCTACACGTGTTCAATTGGCCAATCTGCTGCAATATATCAAGACAAAAAATGAAGCATTTGAATCGGAATTTCAGGTGAGTTCGTGGTGTTGGGGGGGGGGGGTGTAGCGCGTGTGCGTTGTATTATAGGGTATGTCATTGAGCGAAGGGTAGAGCTGATTCTTCCATTGTGCTTGAAGAGGTAGAGTCGCCTGTTTAATCTGGTGGGTTTTATGTGGGTCCATCGGTTGCCGTCCACGGTTAAAGACACCTATGCACAAGCATATTATTGGAGTGAAATTGAACCATATTTTAGCCCCGAAATGACCTAATTTATGTAGACTGGGCGTTAAACCCAATTTCTCTCTTTCTATTCGTGTATTCGCGAGATTTATTAAACACGTTCAGGTACATGTACCCGAAACAATAAACAATAGCTACATCAATAAAAAAGTAGAATTATACCATACCCATACGGCCCTTTTCTTGATTTCGGATTCAGTGGCACCTGGAAAATTAACAAGAAAAGAGCGCTTGGGTGTTTCGAAAATCTTTAGCCTCGTTCAAAATCGTAGAAGACTACATTAGACAAAACGCAGACTCTTGAGCATTTCAGTTAATACTATGAAATTTAATTGTTTGTGTTTGTAACAATGACTGGATGTTCCGTGTTCAGTACATTTCTCCCCTTGGCTTCGTAGGAAACCTCCGTGTATAATATGATCAATACCCATTTCCTTTCAGAGTCTTCCAAGTGGACTATGTTCAGCATATAATTATTGTATGAATGCTGTTAATAAGCCTAAAAATAGATATAAGAATGTATGTGCTTGTAAGTGTCTTTTATTTATAATTTGATATTGTAGCATAGTTTACTCGTTGCCGGATTACATATACGCATATTATTTAATGTATTTATATAATTTTTTACAGTTGACAATTCGCAAGTTAAATTAAAACCTTTTAATAATTGTATAATTTATTACAGTTGATCATTCACGAGTTAAACTGGATATAGAAAACGATGACCCTAATTCTGATTACATCAACGCATGTTACATAAGTGTAAGTTGTTAGTTATTTACAGGGCTGTGGGATTCACAATGGGCGCGGCAATTGAGGTTTGATATAAGTGGTAGCTAGCATGTGTTTTAGGTTTTCTTTTAGATAGTTACATCAAATTGGCTTTTACGTAATGGTAATTTGATCATAGTGTTTATACCCTCCCTGCATCATAAGACAGGTAAATTCCTGTCAGCAACACAGTTTATTAGTTACACTCAATCTGATTCAAACACAGAGCCTATTTCGTTTCAATTTTTTATTGTTCAGAATTTCGTTTTACTTGTCTTTACTACACTAGGATCTGGAAGGGTTGGTATCAGTGACGTGTTCGGGTTAATGTGAGTAATTAGCCAATGAAATGGTTTGTTACGGTGAGCTCTAGGCATGTGCACGGAACTGTGGGTAATTAATTAGAAACACCAATGCTGATTGGTTAATTGAATGTCTGACGTCATAGTGTCCAAAGCCGCTCGAATGATCTCTGACGCGACCTATCAGTACAATCAGCCCGATCTTTATGTAGTGTAGGCCACAGAAAGTATAAAAACGAAACGAAATATAGATCTGTATTTTACTGAGATTGTTGGTAGGCTGTATTAGGTCAATGTTTATATCTCGGAAATAGACGTTACAACCCCGACTTACAACTAAAATATAACTTCGATTATCCCCCGTGTTGATATTTCCCACGACATCAGATTAGTAAACGCCATATATAACGCTATCAAGACAACACGACACCATGTGGATTTTCGAAAGTGATGACATTTGAGCAGTCTGGGCACTTGTTAGTGCTATTTCATGAAGATCTACCACGACGTCATGATGTTGCGGTTGGTTATAGTATTGCTTTTCTGGGTGCGATATCATCGTATGTTTCAATAACCTCTATAGTTCCGGGATCATACTTGTAGACGTCAGATTACCCAAACCGGTACCGCTAAAGTAGTGATATTCAATTTTATTAATTTAAATAGTAAATGCTTTCTGTTATACACAGGGATATGCCAACTCCGAAAACAAATATATCGCATCACAAGGTGAGAAGATTTTTATATAATGTTGAATATATATATATATGAATGGGGGGGGGCTAGGGAAATCCAGATTGTTAGTAATAACACCACAACGTAGCATTAAGAAATAAATGGTCAAAGCAACACATGGGAAAGGCTATAACAGTGCGGGTTTCGCTTGTATGAGTATATTGAATAATTATAATATTTTATATGCATATACTTTGATTGTATTTAAAAGGTCCGGTTGATGTTATTATTAAAGAGTTTTTACGATTATTGTGGGTTTCACAGACCGGAAAGATTGTTATGTTGACCAATCTGGTGGAAATGGGAAAAGTATGTACTGCTTACTTTCACAAATTAAAACATTTTGTAGTGAATTATCACATCATGACATTTCAATTTATCACAGTGAACGATTTCAGCAAAATTAACAACACCCTTGAATAATAAAATGGCATGTTGCCAATACACTTGTTATAGCAATCTCGATTTTAAAAGTTTATCGTAATTCAGGAAGTCAATATAAAATGAACAAGCTTTGGCATAATATAAATGTAAAGACACATCCACTCGGTGGGTAAAGATGTTAGGAACTCCACGTACCAAGCATGATCAACCCAGTAAAGTTTCATAGGGCTATCAGGTAGCGAAATCATGAATGGCAACAGCCGACCGAATCGTCGAAACGAAACCGAATTATATTATAGTTATGATTCCTCTATAGTTATAATTTCTGTGTTTTCATAATTCCGGAGATATTGTAGAATATTCCAGAAAGCACCAAGTCACACCTGATATTTTAAACACTATTCGTCCATAGGAGTGTGAAGAGGTCCACTTTAATACCCAGCAATTGACCTGCATATTACAATTAATATTGATTTAACAAAAACGGATAATAATGATAAAATTTTACAGAAAAAATGTTTTAAATACTGGCCGGACAATGACGAGCTAATGAAGTTTGGTACCATATCCATGACATTGGTCAATGAGGAAAACTTTTCTCACTTTACAATTCGAACCCTAAAAATCACAAAAGTAAGTTTTCAATTTTATAAAAGTATGTATAATATATACCATGAACTATATAAGTGCAGAGGGCTCATATCTGTGTTGGGGACTGGGGGTTCACGGTGGCTAAGTGAGTAGGGCTCGGACTCGCTGGCCTGGATGTCGCATGCTCGATACCTGCAATGGCGGAGACAGTTCATCGGGTTTTTCCGACATGGCTTCCTTTTGACAGTGGTGCAGGGAGGAGGTCTCGACATGGACAGCTGTCAAGTCGTTCGCATGGTACGAAAAAATTCCCTTGTTAGTTTAAGTAGGCCATAGTGTCGCTGTCCGGGCAAAATTTCCTTCATGTCACACCTTCATTCGCCCAGTTGGAGCAGAAAATTTGGATGTTAACCTCATTTCATTCCATTTCAATCCGTGTAGTTTCTATCAAGTTATCCCCGGACAGATATGTCCTGGTTTTGGACGAGCATAGTCTGTATTATGCCTTGACAAAAACGGCCGTTGGTCACGCACACCAGTGTTAATGAAATATGAAACAGAATTAATATATTTTACAAGGATTTTCACACATGTCCATTTCGAATTGTTTCGTTTACGAGACACGCCCAATACCTTAGGCCACCAACATTATGTTGTTTTGATTAGGTTTGCTTACCTCCCCGTAACACCGTTTAATAAATTATAACTCATTGAAATATATTGACATCACTAATAAAATGACAGTCGACATATTTCTCAATATGTTATGTCATGGAATGGTTTCAACAAACAGTTCTATATAAATTACTCTGATAAAGTAGTTCTTAATGACACTCATTTGCTCTCCTGACATATTCTTAATGCCTAACACATATTATGTTATGGAATGGTTTCATCAAATAAGTGTGTATTCATTTCTAGGATGAATGTGAATCTCGGACTATTAAACAGTATCATTATACATCATGGCCTGATAAAGGTGTTCCTACTGATATTGCTTCATTGCTTGAGTTCAGAAGTAAAGTAATTAAAGCCGTATCACCCCATCCTGGACCAATGTTGGTACACTGCAGGTAAGTAAAACTATTGTTCATAAGTCCTGATATTTAAAGACACGTTATGTAAGATTTAGAGAAAGAACTAGCCATGCTATGATAGTTCGAAAATAGATAATGTAAAATAAATAATTTGAAAATTTCATTCAAATTACCCTATTGCGAGCCAAGATATTAGCCTTTGAAGTTTTGACAAGATGTGTGCATTAATTTCAACCACGTTACTGGTTGTTCGAAGCTAAGACTCGCCCTTCCATATTTAGCTAAGTCAAAATACGCCTGATCTGTTCAAATCTATTTAATATCGGAGAAATCGGATTCCACCGACAGTTGATTATGGCCCGGATAAGTTAATTAACGTCTAAATAACTTAAAAAAAGAAACATTTCTGGCCTAAAGAAAGACTTGCAATAGGCAGATTTAGCTTTTGTATAATGTATGTTTGAGTCTTGCAGCTGAGTTAATTGAATTAAGTGTTGAAATTAGAGCCCATAGCTATCACCGTCGTTATGTGCTTATAATGCCGATCATCTGTCTATCTTACTAATGAATAGTTCACGAAACTTTACATTTTCAGTGCTGGTATTGGACGAACAGGAACATTTATAGCGATAGATTATCTGATAGAAGAAGCTAGAGCAGAAGGTTCTGTAGATGTCTATGAATGTGTTAAACAGATGAGATATGAACGAGTTAACATGGTCCAGACGCCGGTATTATTATTTAATTTGTACTTTACCATATTAAATAATTCACAATATTATATATTTTATATTGGCATTGGCTGAGGTTAGATAAAGAAGTGACAGTTCTCGCTGTAATTGTTGATAAAGAGATAAGGAAAACAGAAAAAAGCTGGAAATTTAAGATAATAACGATTCAATTTTCGTCTAGCCTCGATCATCATCGCAGACCTTGGTTCTGTAATTAACAAAGACTTGATTATCTACTTTTACGTTAACAATAACAAGTACAAAATTGAATTCAAATCCACTGCTAAAGATCACAGGCTAACGATGACTAGGATATCATTAATTAGTGCCTAATTAATGATTTAGATAATATGCCTGGCGCATAAAAAAGAGCTGTCATATTCAGTTTGAACTCTTGCGTAATGCATACGTAACATACATTATTCTAGAGCTAAATCTGCCTATTAGGATCCCATCTTCTGCTCAACATATTAAATTACCTTATCTAGACAATAAGCAACTCTCGATGTCATCGTCAGCCTGTGATATTTACTGGATTGGGATCCCATCTTCTGCTCATAATCGAGACAATGATGTTTATCCTACTGACTTTAGTAATGAAGATCGAAGCTAAACCGAAAAATTCTAGGTTCCGATTGGATCAATTTGACTGAAATTTTCATTCAATTCCTTTACATTATCTAATTTTTAACTATTATAGCCAGACCCACCAGCTCTTTATCTATCTTTAAGTAATTCTAACACAAGCAGTTATTTTTTTTCAAATAATTCAGGAACAATATATATTTATACATGATGCTTTGGCTGCATGGTATATCGCCGGGGATATTACATTTCCTGTGACGTCATATCAACAAGACTATCAGACGTTACTGAAGGTCAGTAAAACGTCTGGTAAATCACAGCTTCAAGAAAGATATGAGGTAAGTGTGTATAATGATATTCAAACAATTTGTACTTATAACTACACTAATTGTACTTTAATATATGGAGTTATTTTATTTATTCTTAATATGAAATTATTTTTCAGATGCTTAATGATGTGTGTCCGCCACAAGAAGAAATTGATTGTTCAGTAGCTTTATCAGAAGAAAACAAAAATAAGAACAGAGATCTGGCAATACTAGCATGTTAGTAGTTTTCTTAGGATTTTTCCAGAATTCATTTTGTGTGGTCTTACACAAGTGACTTAATTCTGGTGTTCGGGTGTTATTGGGTGGTATTGGATAGTATTGGGTAAATCGTCCAGCTGCAGGTCTATTACTTCCTTGGTAGAAATTATTTACATGTATGTTTATAAAATGATATTTATGTGTACATATTCCTTATTTTAGCGGACAAAACTCGACTGTTTTTATTAAAACCAAATACAACAGATTATATCAATGCTGTGTTTATATCGGTAAGACAATCATATTTACTTAAGATTTGAAGTAAAAACCAAATAAACATAAAAAATAATCATTCCCCACAAAAATAGATACATAAATATGTATCACATACGAAATTAAAAGATTTTGCGTGAAAGACAAATAATATATTTTCTAAAAAAGCTTAAAACTAAACACGAAGATATTATTAGTTATTTTTAAACTGATTGTACTTTTGATCCATGTCAATGACCTATAGTTCCAATGAAATATTGGATATTCATTCATTTTTACATGATTTTCTGTCATTTACAGAGTTATAAAAAGAAAGATGCTTACATATTGACCCAGACACCATTATCAAATACAGTGATAGATTTCTGGACGATGGTTGTAGAACAAGACGTTACTACAATTGTTAATATGGATATTACAGAAACAGGAAAAGTAAAATTTGTAATACGTATTATTTGAAGTTGCAACTTCATATTTTTAAGTTATATTTTTAAAATTTATTAAAATAAAGCCCTAAAATAGATGGTATCAATACACAGTCCTACCTTGTTAAAGAATAATCATATTTATCCTATAATTCACCATTGCCAGTTGAGAAATTGGCAAAAATGCCATTTTCAACTTCAAATTCAAACGTTTGAAGATAGCTATTGCATGGGGGCAATAGAAAAACAAGGGAGGTAATTGTCTTATCATCCTGTCTTAATGAGTTATAAGAGTTGGGAATAATGCCTATGATCGTGTAATAGTGAATTGACAAGATATTGAGCAGACAGAAATAATTATGTTTTGACTTACTTTGAAAATATGAAATTATTGCTTTAAAGCAATTTCAAAACCTCATTTATCCTCCGTTCATTCAAAAATGAAAATGAAATAAGTCAAATTTGTAATGCGCCCGCCTTAAACCAGGTTTATGAGTTTGCGAGACAGTGGGGATATAGTCATATTAGACGATATAGGCATCTGGTAGAATCAGTAACCTAATTACTTGATAAGTTAACAAAATACGAAGGGACAACAGGTGTGTTTCTCCCTTTGAAACTTGTTTGTATTCTAGTTACAACTTACGGTCCTATATATTTGTATTTTATATACAGGATATTGGACAATATATACCAGCAACTGATGAACTGAAGTGTGGACCATATAAGATAATCAAACAAGATAAAACAGAACATGAGAATGGTATTTATTCAATGGTTACCTGTTTAATTAACAGTGAATTAGATGTAAGGAGGAACTTTTACTTTTAATTCTTTTCATCATATTTATGTATTACCGTGTAATATTTTAGATAGTTGCTAGGTTGTAAATACTTCAAGGGACATTTCATCTTTATTATTTTCAATCCTTTTCCGTGACTGTCTCAACGTTAACCAGGTGAGTATTCTATGACATTGGACTAACACATGCAATTACATTTACCAAGTAATTTTATTGTTGAGTGTGTTATGATTGTAAATTGTTAATATAATAATACAACACTTGGATAGATTGGACAATATCAATGATAGTAACCCTTAAATGAGCTAAGTCGCTAACATTTGGCTCCTAGAAATTGACACAAGTGGGTCGCAACGCATATAATTATAATACTGTAATATGAATGTATATCAACTGATTGACATTCAATGGTTTCCGTTTTTAACTCCCATTTCAAATCAGTTATGTTCCGCGAAATAAGCCAGCTAGTCAATCGAAAATAAATTTCTAGCGTCTGGTTATTCCAGTCAACACGCCGTTTGATTATGGTACACGATTCGTGTATATAATAATAACACTAGAGTATATTGGGGTAAAGGATCAATAATTGTAATTCATCACTGTAATATACTATAATATAATGTTACAACACTAGGGCAGATAAATGTTATACCACTAGAGTTAATTGTATTGGTAAGGGATCATTAATTGTAACTCATTAATATAATAATATTGTTACACTAGCTCAGATACCTGTAACATAATGTTATACCAATTGGGAAGATTGGAGAAAGGTCGATCATTGTAAATCATTAACATAATGTAGAAATGCATGTCTGTAAATGAATCGTTTTTTTTCAATACATCAGAGAAATCTACAACGAAGAATCAAAATTTATCAGTGTAATTTCTGGAATCCGAAGAAAGGGGTACCAAAATCTGCTGGACCAATATTCACTCTCTTAGAAGATATAAAAGCATGGTTTCAGGAAAATGAAGATGGCCCTGTTATAGTTCATTGTCGGTAAGTTGGTTCATGTTATTAATATAAATGGAAATGAGCCTATCATAGTTCAGTGTCTGTAAGTTGTTTTCCGTTATTAATATAATACTGTCCTATCATAGCTCATTGTTTATAAGTTGACTTTCTTTATTAAAACAATATAATTGACGATGGGCCTATCATATTTGATTGCGTCTAAGTTGGTTTACATTTATGAAATGGTGTAAAAAATGTATGTCTAATTAGTTTATGTGATGAAATTACGACTGTCAAACCACATCTAATAATCATTGATACAATTACAAAAGTTTAATTATCATTGATACAATTACAATAGTCAGGTCACGTGTATTAATCATCATAAATATGTTCAGCTTTATTTGGCCCAAAGTTCACAAAGCATTCTCAGACTTAGTTAAGAATTTATTTAACTTTCAATCACTGTCTATGAGAAATATCCTGTATCCAGAAAAACATATAACTCTGTTCGTTGTTTCTTATGGATGTATTTGATAAGGGAAATTTTAAAACCCAGTTTTATTTTGTCTTTGTAGCAATGGTGTAGAGAAGTCGGGTGTATTCTGTGTTCTAGCAGCTATATTAGAAAGATTAACCATAGAACAAGATGTCAGTATTTTACAGACTTTAGTTCAACTACGAGTTTCTAGACCTCAGATTATCACGTCTTTTGTAAGTATTATATATCCAAACACAACATTAAATATAGTAAGGGACCAATTTGCCGTTTGTTTAAAGTGATAATTTCATATTTTCTAAGAGAGTCAAAACATCTTTATTTCTATGTCTTTTGCTCAAAAGGTCGCCAACTCGAACTGTTATACGATCATGGGCAATATTTCAGTGGGATTAAAATCGCGGACACAGAAAATAATAACACAATTACCTCCCTTGTTTTCCCATTCCCCTGCATGCAATGGCGATCTTCAAACGTTTGAATTTGAAGTTGAAAATGATATTTTGGCCAATTTCTCAACTGGCAACAGTGAATTATAGGATTAATAGGATTATTATTTAACGGGTAGGCCTGTTTATAAATACCATCTATAGGCTTTATTTTAATATATTTTTAAATATAACTAAAAAAATATGAAATTACCGTTTTAACGTTACTCATATACTGCTGTAATTCCTTTTGGGTAATCACCAGTTTTAGAATTTTAATACAAGTGCCGAAAATCAATAATATATGTCATCATTAACCTTATGAGAGTTATTCGTAAATTGTGTCCTTCATGATCATAGCAACAATTCAAGCAAGCCACACGTTCATGATTTGAACTATGTTTCAAAACATGTCTGTGAATTGTCAGGTATTCGAATTCATACTGATGTTATGCGAGGAAATATCGATTTTGTATGGTATATTTTGTGAGGTGGTGTCCCTTTACAAAGTTTTGGGAATTGTCCATGGGCAACGAGTCGTGTATTTGGTTATTTGTCATTTTGTTATCATCGTCAAAGTTCCGGATAACTGTTTTATTATATCACTAGCGTGCTTGAATAGTCTTTATTAACAGCGATCAAGGCTGTAACATTACTTTTAATTTAATCAATCAATTATAATTATATCTAGTCGTCCATACTGTGTAGTTGGTTTCTATTGTTATACTAATTTATGAAATCAAAAATTATCCAAAAAAATGTTTTAATATTAGTTCAGTTTGTACTTTTACTTTGATTTGTTCATTCGGTCATAAAATAAAACCATGTGTAATCATTTCTTCTGTATGATGATCATACAAATTGTCAATATATACTGGGTTTTATGTTGTAAATGATTATATGTAAATTTCAGGAGCAGTTAAAATTTTGTTTTGATGCAGTTGGCGAATATCTAGATGAGTTTGCTGTTTATGCCAATTCCTGCTAAGATTGCGTGCAGCTCAGTTATTCCTTGTTGTTTTTATTAGATGTTTTGGTAATAAATTGAAATTATTTTATTGTACTATCTGGTAACCCTATAGCTATTCATAAGATATTATTGTTGTCTTCGGAGTTGTTTTGCTGGGGCGGCCATTCCTTTGCCGGTCCGTAATAATTACATCAAAGTGGTATTTCACAACTGTCTTCCCCCCATACTCCTCGCAGTGTTCCGTTTGATAAGAGCTAATCCCACTACTCACCGCTGTAAATTCTTGTTCTAAATTATTATTGGTCAACAGTCCCATTAACAACCAATGGCTTACTGCTTAAGAAAATCGAAAAATTTGAAACAAAGTTCCAAATTGGGCCAAATATGTTTACATAAGGTTACGTCATGACTCATGATTTTATCATGCTCAAACAACCAGTGCATAGCAGAATATTGTAGGAAAACTAATTGTGTGACAAACGAGGCTATCAACAATGTAAACAATACTGTGTGAAGACGAACAATACCTTAACCGTTTTTTATACCTTAAATCACTGTCCAAAGTTTTAGGGACGATCCCATAGTAAACGAAGGGCTGCCATGTTCATGTACATGGGATAGATTTGATTGAACGGGGAGAATACACACACCCCCTCCAAACCTCAAGTATCGGAAATCAGAAGCCAATCCAGCAATGGGAAGAGAGGGATTTCTCGGACCATTGCTTCAGGAATATGGTCTTCCCCTTGCTTTATATATCTAGTAATAAATTACCTATTATGTTAATTTTATTTTATATCTTATTTTATTAACTTATATCGTGTCTATTGTTTTACTAATTGCATTCCTAATTTATGGTAGATTTAAATGTTATACTATTTTGATATGTATCCCATGTCGATATTGTTATTAATTGATTTCCTATAGTTGGTTAAACATGCATTATGCAAGAGCTAAATCTGCCTATTGCGGGTCCTTCTTTAGGCCTGAAATGTTTTCTAAAGTATTAATTAGACATTCATTAACTGACCCAGACCTTAATCATTTCTCGATGGCATCAGATTTCTCTGATACTAAACAGATTGGAATGGTTCAGCGATCCTTTGATTTAATCAAATATGGTGGACCGAGACTTAGCTTTGATCAACCAGTACCGTGGTTGAAATTATTGCATACGTCTGCCAAACCTTCAAAGGCTAATATCTTCGCTTGCAACAGAGTAATTTAAATGAAATTTTCAAATTATTCATTTTACATTATCCACTTACGAACTATTATAACACGAATGGCTAGTTCGTTATCTAAATCGTACATAATGTATCTTTAATATCCCCTATATTCTACTAGATTTAATTTATATACTTTTTAAGAATTGTTTTTTTGAAAAATAGTATTCCTATATTGATGTTAGATTTAATTTATATTCTATTGTTTTCTAAATAATAGTATTCCTATATGTTCTACTAGATTTAATTTGCATACTTTTTATAAACATATCTATTTTTTTAATAATTGTTTTTTCTATATTTTAAAGATAGTATTCCACTATTTGATGTTAGATTTAAGTGATATACCATTGTAAAATTTATGCCATATCTATATTTTGTTAATAATTGTGTTTCTATATCTTGAAAATAATATTCCAATATATGATGTTAGGTGTAATTTATATATTATTTTAAAATTTATGCCAAATCTATATTTGATACTAATTGTTTCTCTATATTTTGAATATATATTCCTATATTTGATATTATATTTCATTTATATTATATTTTGCAAATAATAGTATTGCTATATGTTCTACCAGATTTAATTTGTATGTTATTTTAAAATTTATGTCATATCTATATTATTAAATATAAATTTTAACAATTGTTTTTCTATATTTTAAAAATAGTATTCATATCTGTATCATTAAATATAAATTTTAACAATTGCTTTTTCTGTATTTTGAAAATAGTATTCGTATATTCATGTGCGAGACTCCTGTAATCTGACCGTCATTTTAGATGTAAACTGACCTCTTTTGAATTATGTAAAATTCGTTGTATCTAAGTGCTTTCATTGTCATATTTCGGTTTGGTTACCGAAAACACACATCTTTGACACTGATAACCGGGGTGGGGGTGGGGGCTTCCAAGAATATTTGTTTGTTTGCTTACCCTGATTAAAATACCCATTTAATTATTAAAGAGAAACCCATAAAAAAGACCGGAATAATGACTACTCCTTTTTGGACGCAAACACTGAGAACTCATGCTTCGCCCCTGAAAAGAACATCTTAGATATGACTTATAAAAATGACTTTGCCATTCAACCATGTTTCGAAAAATACATTTTAGCACACGTCGTTATCTAAACATAAAAACTTCCTATATGGATCCTGGTTTCAATTATGAAGTTGGGAGAAGACAGTAGGACGTTAAACCTTTTTACATTCCAATTCCTCATTGATAAAAGTAACATTTCTTACCTGGTATATTTACAGTATTGTAGATACGGTGACTTCAGATAGTATTTAGTTTTACATTGTACCCTTCCGCCATACATTCATAGTTTTGAAAGAATACAGCTACCCCACGGATTTGAATTGTTAGCAAAAAAGTGAGAGTATTGAAGAACGAAAGAGAGAGTGAGAGAGAAATGGGGTTTAACGTCCACTCGACACAAATTAGGTCATTTCGGGACTAACATATGGTTTTTAATTTTATTTCAATAACTCGCTTGCGGTAGGGTCTTTGTCCAGTCAATGTAACATAACTTTAAGAGAGAAATTTAACAATAAAAAAAAAATAAGAGTCTTGGATATTGAGAACTGGCATGCAATCAAATTGATTTTTTGAAAAAGGCAATCTTAAATTGATTTTTGAAAAGGCAATTTAAAATTGATTTTTTGAAAAGGCAATCTTAAATTAATTTCACGGGCGTCAACATCTTGTTTTAAGACGAGTTACCTGCCTTAGACGTTGTTTATGATAATGTGAAAGACCGGATAACCTATTCTCAAATGTTGACAACGCATCCGTAGAATATTTTTCTGGATGATAGGGACTATCGACCATCACGCGACTCTAGCGACAACGTCACTCTGCAAATCTCGTCATATTTCGGAACCTACATCTAGTCTCGGCTGTATGACGAATTCCGCCATATTGGAACTACTTTAACGGTCCCGGATGAAACATGGTTGCGCCCATCGACTCTTGGAACTACTTTAAAGGTCCCAGATGAAACACGGCTGCACTCATGGTGTCTTGTTTATTTGTAATAGCGTCAAGGTTTCCTGTTGAAGTAAACCGGCAGCCGCATCGCAAATGTATGGGCGTAGGTACATATCACATACTGTCATATAGCCGAGACTAGATGTAGGTTCCGAAATCTGTCGAGGTTTGTCGAGTGGGGACAACGTATTCGCCATTTTGTTGGTCCCGGATGAAACATGGTTGCGCCCATCGACTCTTGGAACTACTTTAAAGGTCCCGGATGAAACACGGCTGCGCCCATGGTGTATTGTTTTTTTGTAATAGCGTCAAGGTTTCCTGTTGAAGTAAACCGGCAGCCGCATCGCAAATGTATGGGCGTAGGTACATATCACATACTGTCATATAGCCGAGACTAGATGTAGGTTCCGAAATCTGTCGAGGTTTGTCGAGTGGGGACAACGTATTCGCCATTTTGTTGACCACGCGATAAACAAATTATCTGTCACGCGTTGAGTGTAATCGCTACCAGTCCCGAGTCGACTTGGGCGCTCACAATTCAGTTGCTCTTAGTTTTCCACAGTCAATGACAATGACAACACCGGTATAGTTCCTTCCAGTCGATTACAGGAAAATGAGATGGTGCCCTTGGTACGACCCGCTGCATTCAGGTCCAAGTAAAAGACGTTACCGATCATGAATCGTTTTCTCGCACAACATGATTTGACCAAATGCTTAAAAACTGGTTCGATATCAGATACATGTATCGGTAAAACATTCATATTGGCCCTATCCATATTTAACGATTGGTTTTAATATTGTATAAAGTCTGTGAATGTTCGCATTGCTGTGATCCCCGTCCCCTCTAAGATATTAAAATAGAAATATGACGTCACCCTTTAATGTTGGCGTACCACTATTTCAAATAATCGTACGGGCAATTTGCCAATCGTACTTTATTCATACCAGTGAAATATTGGACTGGTGTGACGTTTTTCACGTGTGGGGTGTCTTAATTTTAAACAGTTTAATGGTCTCGAGATTCAGACATTGTGTAATATATTGTAAAAACATTCGGGCCTACGACCCTCGTGTTGTTACAGTATATTACTAAGGGTATGCTCGATTCACAGTCCAGAACCTCCCGAATCGACAGAATTACGATCGAGTCACGCGGAATTCGGTCCTGTCACAGTTCTGCCAGTCCCGACAGCTGAGGTGGAGTAAGTAGAAAATATGGTAAAAAATATGTTTCAGCTGTCATGATTGGTTGTGATATTTTTTTATACAGTCGACACATGCGTTGTACTCCGAAATTCTCCTTTTCACTCGATTGACACCAATTTTGGAATTCAATTCCGGAACTGTGAATCGAGCATCCCCATAATGTCTAGCTCTCGAAACATTGAACCACACATAGTGTCATCTGTGCATACTGTTTGAATATAGTTATTGTTGAAATTTCGAGTTGCTATTACTTTTTAAAATAAAAACTTAACATGTCTACCATTTTGTAACCGAAATATAATAGCAGGGTCAGATTTCTATATAATGAGGAAATATGTCACCTGCCCAGAAAAAAACTTGGTAAAAAGCCATGTTCAGTATTGTGCGTTTAATTTTTAGGAACAATGCCAAATAATGTAAATTATACTGGTGTCATTGGTACACCTTTCTATTTATAAAATTGATATTATGATTCAGAGTTATTTATTGTCAAGTTTGTATTCTTTGTCCTGTTTATGTTGAATGCGGCTTAAACATAAACCGTAAACAATTTATTTATATGTTAACTTTACATTCCCATCCCGTTTTGGAACAAAATCACCTCGAATCAAATAATGATTAACACTTTGAAAAATACTCCCCACCGCCAATATATGTATGTAAGTTCAGTGGTTTTGAAATTACCAACACAAATAATATTTTATGTATGACAGAAAACGAAATGAAATGGAGTTTAACGTCCTACTGTTCTGCTCCTAATCGGGCTAACGAAGACTGGCATATGCCATACAATGTGTGATGAGGGAAATTCTGCCCAGACAGCGGCACTACGACTTTCTCATATATCGAATTCCAACTGCCATGATCTTTTACGTGCACGTCAATGTGTTCACGGGAATGACTAGACAACAACTATCCCTGTGAGGTCACCCATCCTGCATCTTTGATAGGGGAGGACCACACCGGAAAATCTCGATGTACTCCCCCCCCCAAAAAAAAAAACCAAACCCAACAAAAACACCCACCTCCAACCTTTGCATGGAGTTAAAACATGCTATAATATGGTAAACTGTTTCAATGGCATTTAGTAATTGAACTGGAGTATACAGGTCACAATTCTATGGAATACAATTACTGCTTATTACTGAGCGACGTTTCGACTAGAGAAGCCTAGTCGAAACGTCGCTCAGTAATAAGCCGTAATTGTATTCCATAGAATTGTGACCTGTATATAATATTGTACCCTGTAAACATATTGAATTTTACAAACCTCCACATTTCTGGAGTACAGCGTTTGAAAATTATAATTCTTAAATTGATAGGCTATCAAAATAAAGATCGTTTATTGTGGTACAGGAGTCAAGGTGGCTAAAGCCTGGCGCAAACGGACAACTTTTCGTCGCTTGTTGCTGCAATAGGCAACTACTGGCAACTCCGAGCAATTGGCAACTCGAGTTCTCCCGTGTGCGCTGACTGGCAACGAGAAGCAATTTTTTCTCCCAATGTATTCGGAATGCCGTTACCACGTGATCATTCAAAATGGCGCCGTACATACAATATCACAATAAATCACCTTGATCAGATATAGGCGTTTTTATCGACCACTGATTAGCCAAAGTGCTTTGCATTCAATCACATTTTCATCTTCAACGTCCATCTAATTCAAATTGGTTACCCTAATCAACGAATTTATTGACATCGATTTTCGAAGCGATTACATCAAATCGCCAAATCACTTCAGGGTGCGATTTGACGATTTGATCGGGTGGTCACGTGTTTTTTCAACTGTGTCCAGCCACAATAATTGTTCACAACTAATCGAAGCATTTAACGAACTCGCCAAAGTACTTTGAAATCAACTAAATTGTCACATGTCATCTCTACTAAATTCAAATCAATTTGGCAAGTCGATAAAAAAAGCCTATCTCTACTTAATTCAAATCAATTTGGCATGTCGATAAAAAAGCCTTACAAAACAATTAATTGAATTTGACTTTTAGTTTCATGACCACTACCGAGAAAAACAAATATATTTTACCGGCCATTTCGAAGTGAAAGGCCAGTTCACTGAGACAGCCATGTTTTTTGCACGATCCGAATACTCGGCTGAGCTTACATCATACAATACTGGCCGCTCATCCCACATTTCCACCAACATGTCTTCCATCTCCACGGACCATGTTAATGCTGTTAGCTGTTCCGACGTTGCCATCTTGAAGTATCATATGACAGTAGAGCGCTCGCTGATTGGACAGTTAACCAGTTGCTTGTTGCCTGTTGTCGCCTACCGCCGCAGACGAGCAATTTTGAAGCAACAGATGAACAATTTCTTCAATATCTTGGCGACGAGCGATTTTCTGTTGTCGACAGGCGCGGATCCAGGATTTTTTGCAGGGGGGGGGTGGTCTAGGTTTGATAATTGCTTAACTAATTGCACTCAACCGATTAACGGAAAAATTTGGTAAATTAGATTCAATTTGGTTCATTCTGACGTATTTCCGGAAGGTAAATTCCAAAATTACAGGTCTAAATCGCCAATAAAACCCCCCTCTGGACCCGCGCCTAATTCCGAATATCAAACATTTTTGATATTTGGCAACGAGAAGCAACTCAGAGCAACAGCAGTTGCCCGTTGGCGCAGACGAGCGATTTTTTCTTTCAACGACCAGCGATTTCACTGTTGCCTGAAAGTTGCTCGAAAAAGTTGCCCGTCTGCGCCTGGCTTTAGTGGGTATGACCATTTGATATGAGGGAAATTTAGCCCCGACAGCGGCATTACGGTCTACTCTTATATCGAATTCCAACTGTCAAGCGATCATTTATGTGCTCGCCAATGTATACACGGGACCTCGGTTTTCGTCCCATCCGACCGACTAGACAGCTGTCCTTGTTGGGCTCTCCGTCCTGTAGACTGACAAGGATGGACTTCCTCGGTCAATGCAGCACCAACCTTGTAATGCGCTGGTGATGACATGCGATTAAACAGGGTTGGTGGTCATATCGTCTATCACGTTGTGATTTGGATAAATGTTGCAATTTAATAATATTTCGTCCATTAGTTGATAGTAATATTAAGCAATGCATGTCGTAAACGTACCCACTGTTATATAAATTATTATGTTTTCAAGATAATGAATTGAGAAAGGACAAAGCGTTTTTAAAAGAATGCATTATACGAAGGTACCCAAATTTATTTGCTTTATACAAGAAGTTACGCGCCATTCAAACTGGTTGTTTCACAATAAGACGACTCGTATGGTTGAAAGTTTTAATTGTTCGATTTGAATATAACAGATTATCTTCTTTTACTATTCGAGGTGAGTCATATAATACTACAAAATGACCATTGCACTCAGATTCTTCCTTGTTACAAATATACGGGGGTTGATTTTATTTCAGTAGAGCTTCAAACTTGCACGGATATGGTTTAGTTCAACAAGTATCTATATTGAATATTGACAAATCTCGATACGAGTGTTGGTAAGTTGGATATTTAACATTCAATATTAAAAAATGATATAAATAACTAACAGATCTTGTTACTTGGTTAGTTAACTAACATCTGTTATTAAACATGTATTATGCCAGAGTTAAATCTGTCTATTACAGGTCTTTCTTTAGGCCCGAAATGTTATATAAATGATTAATTCGACATTAATTAACTTATCCAGCGATATTTACTGGATTACAATCCTGTCTGCTGCTTAACGTCCATTAATAATTAATTCAAAAACTGGATAACCGAGACTATGTTTTTGATCGGACTGAGTTTAGTAATGATCGTCGAGGGTAGGCTCAAAATTCAATCTCTAAAATCTCAGTTTAAAGTGGATCAATTTGACGGAAAATTTCAGCAAATTCCCATTATATTATCTAGTTTGTTAATATTATATTGAGAACTAACAGCTCTTATCTAACTTCCCATAACGTATCTTTAAATAATCACATGGTAACTTGGATATTTAATATCCATCATTGAATACTGACATAGATAACTGCTATCGTTGCTAACTTCTATAAATTGAATATTGACAGTTAACTATTTTTTTTATATTGACACATATAATATATCGAAGAAAAGGGCTAAACAGAAGACTACTAGCGGCGTAGACTGGAATAACTAGACGCCTAAAGGCTGTCATTCGATTTGGACTCTCCGTTTATTTTGCCGAACATAACTGAGTAGAGTTTACAGTAAAAACAGAAACGATTGAATGTAAAGGAGTTTATTTACATTCCATTATCATATATGCGTTACGATCCATTTGCGCCCATTTCTAGGGGCCAAATAATAGAGATCTCCTTTATGCTGACGAAACTCTGCATGTACATGTTATATGCATATAATGACTTGCTTGGCTATAAAAAGGATTAGTTATTTATCATAGTTTGACCTTTAAACTGTTTAAGTTTCGTTTTCCTTCAACAGCTTATTTCAAGCAATGGCTAAACTACAAATATTGTTACGGATTTGATCTTGTTTTTAATTATAAATATGAAATATACTACCCTACCCTACCATCTCAGACCATGTTATTATCTCCTGAGAGGATTTATTGGCTGTATTTCGAAATAACAATAAAATCAACAAATGAGTAAAAATGAGATGAAATGGGGTTTAACGTCCTACTCTTTTGCACCTGACCTGGGCTAATGGAAGACGGGCATACCCCATACAGTGTGCTATGAGGGAAATTTTGCCCGCGCAGCGGCGCTAAGGCCTAGTATTATATCGAATTCCAACTGCAAAGGGATCTTTTACGTGCCCGCCAATATGTACACGGGACCTCGGTTTTTCGCCCCACCTGGAAATTGACATAAAAGTATATATTAATGTAATATCGATGGGTATGAACTGATTTACATTCAATCGTTTCCGTTTTTGCTCCAATTTCTAACCAGTTACGTCCCGTGAAATACGCCAGACGTTTCAATCGAAAGGCAACCACTAGCTTGTGGTTATTCCAGTCTACATCGAAAGTATTTATACCGAATGCTCTCCAGATAAGGGGGGTTGGGGTGGCCTAGTGGTCTAGAGTGCCGCGCTTCGACCTCTAGCTGGCCGGTCAACTCTGGCTTGCGGTTGTGGTTTCGAGCCCTGGGTGTGAGCGTATGTGGCATGGAGATAGGGGCTCCTTCTCAACCTCGTGGGTTTCCTCCGGGCACTCCGGTTTCCTCCCACAGCAAAGACCCCTGCGCGTGCGCTAAGATAATGAAAATGAAAAATAGGACTTGTCTGCGATATCACCTTCGGTGGAAGCGGACGTTAAACACCAAGAACAACAACAGATAAGAATATGGGTCAAAGTTTGACACGATTCGCTTAATATGGCTAGCCCCTCTTTTTTGCACCGTAAGAGCACAACATCAATGTTGATTTAAATTGACAAATAATATGTGTTTTACATGTCGAAAACCTTTGATGATATTGAGTTAGAGACTTGGCTACTTTAAGATAGTTAAAATCTGACACCCTCCGCACCCTGTCCAGGGTATTTACTAAACTGATATTTCCAGATTTCTCATTGTAACTGATGCCCCTTAAAAGGTAATAGGTACATAACAGGTCTAAGGATAGGTTTAATTAATATGTACAATAAATGTTGTAAGCATACATGTGTATATGGATATCTACACCCATACTCCGCGCATACTACACACTGCTATTATGAGTGGATATTGTTGTTTTAAATTTTGATTGGTCAGTAGTCCGTCTACCAACCAATCACTAGCTGCCCTAGAAAAGCTTTACATTTAAAACGACTGCCAATATTGGACCAAATATGTTTACATAACGTTACGTCATGGCTCACGATTTTATTATGCCTAATTAACCGGTACATAGCAGAATACTGCAGTAAAACTAATTGCGTGACAATCGAGGCTATCAAATCGTTTGGAAACGAACATACTTTCACCGTTTTTAATACCTTAAATCAATGTCCAAAGTTTTAGGGAAGACCCAGATTAAACGAAGGACTGTCATGTTGCTGTACTTAAGTGATAGCTTTCATTGAACGGAAAGAATAGACACACTCCCGCATATTAGTTCAAGAAACAGACGCTATGATCTACACCGACCATATATATAGATTGTTAATTCTATACACGTAATATACATGTATTATGTCACATACAATAAGTACGACGAGTTATCGTCTATGTATATTGATGATTGCTATAATATATATACATACATGTATCTATAGTGTCTATTCTACATTTTAACACGTGACGCGTTAAGGAGAATATTAAATCTGGTGGGCTCACTCACTTTACTCGTGTAATCCAATGAGGTGATAAATTATTTACGTTAAAAGAGACATTTGACAAACGCTAAGTGATAGGTTGCGTCGAGATAGTTTTAGAGTTTGGGTAGATTTTCGTGCCAGGTACGTATGAGTAGCTGAGCTGAGCTTATGGTTCTATTACAAATATTATTTAAAAATCGTTGACTTCGACTCGATAGCAATTTTTGGTTTCAATAATGTATATTATTTTATAAATGTTATACCCCTTTACCAACGAATCACATCATTTACAGATTTGGTCCCAGCTCCCTAAATTTAGCACGTAGATCAAAGTAGATTAAATTCAACTCTTTATCATGCTTTAAATCACACCAAATATACAACTTCAGGACAAACAAATGGTTTGATTCTATTTCAAAAATTCGCTTGGGTATGGGTCTTTAGCAGTGGGGGGAAACCAGGGGACCCAGAGAAAACCCTAGAGGTTGGAGAGACGACCCTTTTCCTTGTCACGTACAACCGGGGATTCGAACCCACGCCAGTTGACTCAATGACGGGACGGGCTTTATGATACAGCACGCACGTGCTAGCCATTCGGTCATCCCCCCCCCCCCCTCAAACAGGTTACAATTCTCATCCCATTTTTACGAAACTTGAAATATAGGTTTATCACCAAAAGATTTCGGTTGCTTTCGAAACAGGCATGTATCAGATCGAAACTTTATGGATTATGACCCCTGATTGTACGAAAAATCACGTTTTTAGCTTGTGGATCCACCAGAGGTTACAATTTTAAACCGATTTTGAAGACACTTGAAATGTATGTTTATAACCAACAGTTCCTGGCCCCTCTTGATATTTGTGCATATCGGATCGTAACTTCCCCTAAAGTGCCGCGCTTCGACCTTTAGCTGGCCGGTCACCTCTGGCTTGCGGCTGTGGTTTCGATCCCTAGTATGAGCGTATGTGGCATGGAGATAGGGGCGCCTTCTCAACCTCGTCGGCTTCCTCCGGGTACTCCAGTTTCCCCCACTGATAGATAGAAATAAAATTAAAACCGTATGTTAGTCCCGAAATGACCTAGTTTGTGTTGAGTGGACGTTAAACACCATATCTTTCTCTCTCTACAAGTCATTCTCTCTAATCCGCTTCTATGCAGACTCGCTGAGTCTGCTGATGGAAATTCCTACATCGTCTCCCTACAAGGACTATATGGCTGTCTACCATATCGCCAAATTCAGTTCCTTGTATAATCTAGATTTCCGCTACTAATTATTCAATTGGCCAAATACTACGTAATTAATGATAATGATTGGTTAAAAAGCTCTTCGCATGTTCTTAGACCATAGACATACCCCGTACCTTGCATACCAATGTGTCTTATGCTAACTTAATAGTTTGTAAAGATAACAATTTTGATTCAGTGATCATATTTTTGTCTATATATTTAAAAATAATGTTGCAACGATAGTATTATTACAAATTTATATAGTGGCTAGTTAATTTGAGAGGAAAGCGTATTTTAAAAAAACAAGATTGACAAAATAATATCTGAATATTTTTGTGTTATTAGGATTGATAGATATTGACCAAAATGAAAGTCAATCATGTATTAGCAGTTATACTTATATCATCTTTAATATTATATTCTACTTTAGGTAAGTAATAATCATTAACGTGTTATAGCATTTATATAGAATTATTAATTCTAGTTTAAGTAAGTAGAAATCTTTCTCATTTTGTAGTATTTATATATAATTATTCATGTTGTGTGGACTAAACTGTGTAAAATATGGCTTAACGTACACTCCGATCAACACAAACTCATGGCATATTTGCATTAGGTGATTAGTCTTTTCCACCAGGCTGGTGTCTTTGGCCAAGCACTTCCACTTCGTTTCAAATCTGTGATTGGAACCACATCACATGCATCGATTACGCTAAAAACCGACATTTTTATGTTGGAACATTTACATTCGATATATGGGGTCGTTGGGGTCTCGTGTTCGATCACTGCGTTGGACAATAATGCTTATCGGGATTGTCCGACGTATTCCTCTCGCTTTACAGTGGCACAGGACGGAGGGCCTGACCGGGTATAACGTATAGTCTTTTAAACGGGACGAACAATCGAGGCTCCGTGTAAAAATTAGCCAGCATGTAAAAGACTCCCTGACAGTTGAAATTCAATAGCGCCGCTATTCGGACAAAGCTTCGACTCTCATAGTACACTGTATATAGCGTATACCCGCCTTCATTAGCCCAATTTTCTTACGTTTCTGCACCAAACGGGCTATTGAAGATTGGCATACGATATGTAGAGTGCTATGCCAGAAATTTCCAATGGACCGTGGTATTTCTTCGTCGAAATTCAACTGTGAAGGACTGACTCTTTTGTGTGCACGTTGTGACCGTGAGGTCCGTCAGATTTTACAAGAGTCTGGAATAGTACTTCAAATCTTTAATACTGGAAACTTATAATAAGAATTATCTACATACACTTACAGGACCGCGGATAACCGACTAGTACCTTATGCTACTAAGTCGGATAGACCTAAAAGGGACAATCCCGATAAGAACAGAGTCTCAAAAATTATAGTCTGAGTATTTATGAAATTTATGGAACAAAATATAGTGGCATGGTGTATTTACCTTGTCTCAAAATTTCAGCTCAAAATATTGAGTCGTTTGGACGTGAACGTCAACACTGCTTATCCGGACACGTAACCCTTTTAAGATTTCGGGTTAATTTTTTCATTGGGTGACCTGATAATCGATTAATTTTTCTTGAGAGGTCTACACAGTGAATGACCCATGCCCTGTACTTGATAACAAAAGGTACATTTCACCTACATATTATTTTTATAGAAAAAAGTCCGGTTTTATCCAGATACTGTATAATAAAACGTTATCCATTTCCAGATGAAGACTGTCAGGTTTAAGTTATTTACAAGCGTATCACAAATATCGGGTTAGTAGGTGGGCCTTAGGTTATGGATTTTAAAGGATTTTAACACAAAATTAAGCAGTTTTATTCCCCAAAAAGTTATCGGGATTGGCACTTTAATGATTAATGTATCAAGTACAATCACTTATTTATATATGGAATTACTTCTAATCACTTGGCTAGATCAAGTGTTGACATAAATAAGCATTGATGTAATAATGTACAAAATAAGAAATAAAACGATGGTAAATAAAACAATTAATAGATTAATCATATACGATTGGCATGTTCACCAGACAGGCCATATTGTCAGTTACTTTCTATCAATAAAGGTTTTATAAACAATAAGTGATTATAATAAATTAACATGTCATTAGAATTACGTAACATTTCACCCTTGGCCACAGTCACCATTCAATAGCACACACACACACACAACGTTTTGAAGAAGTAGAATAATTATTGTCCTTAGAGTTTACACATATACATAATTCGATTTGATGAATTTCCTTATTAATTCAAAGTATTTAATGAAATATTGTTTTAAATTCTAACATAGAACAACTATAACCAGCACGATTATAACGTCAATGTGCACATAGGAGCTTGATTTTTTGTTCCATCTACACAACTAGACACTGTACTTTGCTAGACCCTTTGTCCTGCACTACTCACACGGGGAAACCACGCTGCAAAATAAACTTCCGAGGAACTTTCAGTGTACATAATCATAGTATTAAAAGGAATATGGCCGATAACCCGACACCACGACACCCGACATCATGACACCACGACATCACGACACCACGATGTCGTGGTATGGGGTTTAAATTGCCGTGATGTCGGGTTGTCTGGGTGTCGCCCTTATGCACGACATGATACCAATCAGCCTTCATATTATTATGTTCCTTTTACAGCATTGGATGAATGTAAAGATACAAACAGCACCAACTGTCAATTATGTGGTGATAGTGAATATCCCAGAGCTGAGTTATATAGACAGAACTGTATGAAGTCATGTGGTGTTTGTACAGGTATTACTTGTTGTGTAGTATTGACTACTATAAAAAAAACATTGCTTCAGTACTATAATAAAAATAAATCACCTAGTTGTATTTGCCATATGATCTTGAAAATAACGTTGGAATATGTTAGGTACGAGAACGTAGCTAAAACATTGAGATCATATTGACGTTTTGTTTTAACTGCGTTTGGATGCCTTCAGGTTTTTGCGGTTATTTAGATGTACTTTATAACACTCCAATAGTTTACAGAATTTGCGCACCGGAAAGGGTAGAAATTGGTAAAATCCAAGATGGCCGACATTCGATTACCAATGTTCAAGAAAATCCAAAATGGTTGGTTTAAGACTCTATATGTATAATGACCATAAAAGAGTATGATAAAATGTCAAATGCCCGCATTAAAAGTAGTATGACGTGACATAGCAATGTAAGGAATACTATGACGACCGGCACATTGCGTACTAAAACATTTAAACTTTTGGTTTTATTCCCTATATTTGGTCGAAGCCATTGATCTGCACGTTCTATCACACCCACTGGACGTGTGAACAACAGGGCTTGGAAACATACTCTTGATGTGAGAAGTTTCTTGACACAGACTATACCGTGCGCAGATTTTTCGCTCTTTTTGTCTGACCGAAAATATAGTCTTTTTGCATGGATGTTAGTATTTGCTCCTGCAATATCAGAAGGTATGCCTCCTCCTCGATTAATTTCATGGACTGCAAAACTACAACGTCAAAAACTGCCTTTATCATGTCGACATAGGAATCATGTCGACATACGACATTTCAACCCCCTCTTAACTTAAATTCATCACATAAAGCAGCAGCCAGATGTTTTGAACATTTGCCTTTCCTATAGTTTCTACGGATGTATAACAGTTTACCCGATGCGAACTATAATGTTGTATAGCTCACCGAATCGGATATTAAACTATAAGTCCCAAACTCAATATCATCAAACGTTTACACGTTGACAACACGAATTATTTGTCAATTCAAATCAACATTGATGTTGTTATTTTACCTTGACATGGTAGGCTTCTGATATCCAATATTTAAGAGAAAATAAAATGGTTATCATTGATACACGAATCATGTACAATAGTGCTTTTCAGTGTCATTTTTATTAAGTGACCAGAAAGTTCAAGGCTAGCCATATTCTACAACCCAGTCAAACAACGACGCCATAACTTATCTGGAAAGCATGCGCAATATAAATTTCTATTCGGTTGAGACTCGTGTCGTATTTCGCTGGACATTACTGAGTCAAAACGGAACAATTGAATGTAAATCAGTTCATATCCAATCATATGCGTTGCGACCCATTTGGGTCAATTTCTAGGTCCCAAATATTAGCGATTTAGCTTCTTCAAAGCGTATTTTAGCAAAATTTGCACATTTAATAAAATAAACCCAATGTTTATTAGAAACCATTTAGATGATTGCGCTCTTCATTCCATGTAAAGCAAACTGGTAAATGATTCCTTACGTACCTTTTTGCTTGTCTTTCTTTACCCTTTGCCCACGACATTCATGTGATTATATTCTGTACGTTTCGTGGATATCAGTTGATAATTGTGGTCTGCAGTCGTGCCACATGAAATGTGTGGTAACCTGATATCTTGGAAACTGCTAACTGGAAGTGTTCGAAATTATGGCTATCTGATATATATTTAATGTCATAATCTGCAAGTGTCATTGAAATCGGTTGGTAATTGCGGTCGGTAGCCGTGGTGGGTGGTGTAAATAAACAATTATAATCAATTATGGGTGGTGTAAATATGAAAAATATAAACTAACTCGCTTTGTGAGAGATGTCTGATGTCCGAAATCATTTACACCTTAACTATAAATTCTAGTAAAACACGTATACTCGATTATAATAAAATCGTACTTTTCCGTTTGCTAATTTATGTATTATTATATACTTAAACCAATACATTATTTAAATCATCGAAATCTAAATACAAACAAGTATTAATTCGTTTTCGTATAAAGAAACGTACTTTTCCGTTTATTTAATCATGATATCATAATCTGATATTTGAGATAAATCGACGAGTATTTTAAAACACGATTATTTTACTAAACAAGTATTAACTAGATTTGTTAAATCATACTTTTCGGCTTAGTAAAATCGTTATATAATATCAATGAAATATTATTCTCTTAAATTTAGCTGGTATAAACTGGAAATATGAAATATATCTTCTATTAATTCAGTTCACCGATGCTATAAAATAATTAAGCGAATCAATATCAAATCTTATTCTTACGAATACAAAGTTCATTCAATATAAAAACATAGAAATAAACTTAAAACATTTTATATACAATAAATAAAGAGACGTACCTTTAAATAGAAATCAGAGTTCCAATATTGTAGTTAAGAGTATCATTTATTAAAGTAACGACTAAAAGAATTGTCCGCGAATTTAAAGGGTTGAATTTCCGAATAACACGTTTAATTATTTTCTTTTAATTTGAGAAAACTAAAGGCTAGGCCATTGATTGGTTAAAACAAATCTTGCCTAAATCAATCCTTGACGTGTCATATTGAGTAATTATATTGCCTCTAGTTAATCCCAGTGCATTGTTTAAAAAGCCTTGGGCGTCACCATTAATCTATACATAAAAATATACACTACTACAATATTTTGCATCATTATCTTGTAGTATTGGGTAATATGTGGTGATATTGTGCTGGTATTGGGGTGGTATTGGATGGTAATGGGTAGTATTGGGTAGTATGGGTAGTATTGGGTAAATCGTCTCACCCGCGATAAAGTACCACTGAGCACATCTTCAAATGAAATACTGACCTGAAAAAAACATTAGTTCAGCCATTTTATCACGATGCAGTGCAGTGTTTTGCCTATTCGAAAACTTGAGATTTTGGTCACAGATTGTGGCGTTTCGGTCGTAGGTTGTGGCGTAGGGACACACCTCAAAATGGTGTAAGGGACTACTTAACATCACTGGGTATATCTAAAATTGAGAGAATGACCAAAATTGCTATGTTATGACGCAACAACAGTGCAGAGTTATGCCCATTCATATATGGTCATAAGTTTCTAGGATACTGTTGCCGCCGAAAATGGCACAAGGGCATCGGACATATGCGGGACATCGGACATATACAAAGACCATTTAATATGAAAGCTTGGCACTGGCACCTTGAGCCCAATTGTCAGTTTAATTTGTTTCGCTTAAAAATTGACAACTTTATGCTTGTCTGAAGTTTTCCGTTTTACGCGAAAATAATTTAAAGAATTAACATTAACCCTCGAAATTTGCCACTTTCCGGTCAATGATAATGTGTAGCTACACCCATACAATTGTGATGCGGGTACCGGTTTACTTATTATTAAAACCAGCCATTTTCAGAAAGAAATTCTAAAAATGGCGTCGTTCGAAGTGTGCAAAGAACCTTCATTGCAGGATTGTAGGGAATTGGAGTTAACCAATGTGTGCCGAATGGCTTCTTTTAATGACAAGCATCTTATCAAGATGGCTGCCTAGGATCGGCTTACAACGCCTGGATTCAAAATGCGATGATTTGTACCGATTTCGGTTAGGATAATCAATTGCTGGTTTTTTTTTAAATAAATGTTGCCAATCGCCTTTAATGAAGAACACGGAGGGTTGAGAGATGAGGTTTCTTATCGAACATTGTGCAAGAACTAAATCTGCCTATTGTAGGTCTTTCTTTAGGCCTGAAAAGTTATCTAATTAGACATTAACTAGCTTATCCAGACCATACTCAACTATCGGTGTTAACGCTATATTTCTTGAATTGGGATAGCATTTGCTATTCAACTTTTATTCATGATTTAATCATCAACTGGATAATAGGGACTATGTTTTTATCGCACCGACGCCAGGCCCAAAATTCAATCTCTAAAATCTCGGTTCAGAGTGAATCAATTTGACTCGAACTTTCAGCAAATTCCATTTACATTTTCTTTTTTTTCACTATTATAGTGATAACTGCCACCGCTTTATCTAATCTCCCATAATTTATGTGTAGATGGTTCAGAAATGTATTGTTTTCTGAACCGAATTCATTAATTGTATTTCTGTTATCATTCTGTTACATTTACAGTAGCAAACATTGCTCTTGGTAAACCAACCAACCAGAGTTCAACATACAATGCTGAATCAAATTCAAGTAATGCTGTAGATGGTAATACTAGTAGTAACTTTAGTAAGTCTAGCTGTACACATACAAACAGTACTGGTAATGACTGGTGGTGTGTTGATCTACAACAGATTTATAATATTGACATCATCAAACTATTTAACAGAGACCAACGTGAGTATCTTCATTTATGTTTCTTTGTTATCTTTTTTTGTAAAATGTATAAATGAACTTGGTTTTAATCATACTTGGCTCTTGTGTTTTATATGGTTATGTCTGCCCCCTACTCACTATGTGGTTTGTACGACCGGATGGATATGACTGAAATTTGGTATAAAGATTGAAAACCTCACATAAGCCAGAAAGAGTATTGTGGTTTTGAACACAAACATTTTTTTTAAAAACATTGATATGACGTCACCCTTTGATGTTTTTAACCACTATATAGGAGGATGTACGCTTTTTTTTAACAGCCTTCTATTATTTATTATTACCAATAATAGACACTAATCTGAAAAATGAACGTGTATTTTGGGATAATTTATTCTCTGAACAAATTAAATTACAGTACATGAAGCTACTTTAAAACCCCATACTTACCGAAATGTCAAATGGCCGAATGCTGATTTCACGTATTTGTCTACATAAAGAATTCTGCATAAATCCGTCCGTTATATGTCAATTGTCCGTTTAATAGTACGCTCGGCACTAGATCATGACACGTTTTTATACGCCCACATTTCCACACCTTTTTGTTGACACTCTACAGGCCATAACTTGAAATATAGGTATATATCCCAAAGACCTCACTTCCTTTCGATATTGGCTGGTATGGGACCTTAACTTTCTGCATTATGGCCCCTGATTGAACAAAAAAACGTGTTTTGAGCCTGTGGAACATATACAAGTTACAATTTTCTTTATCCTATTTTAAAAACCGTTCAAATATATCACCGTTACACCGTTATGACAGTAGAGTTCGAGTTTCGTGCAGGGGCCGGTCGGACAAAAAACGAAATAAATAGTTTTGTTTAATTCGTCCAAAAAACTGTTTCTGCTGAAGATTATATGGAGGGGGGGTATTGGACCGGCCATGGAGCGATGGTGATCATGTTGTATGTGGCCGGTGACTTTAACGGGCCGCCACTCAATCACCGGAGTCTGGAGTGGGCGGGCATAAAATACGTCCTGGGCCGGGTGTGCTGTGTGTGGGCCGGAATTCGGAAGCCTGCGATGGGTATTCCGAATTTCATACGAAAGTTTAATCAGATTATAATCAGATATGCCACCAAATCGCATATTTGGGGTTTATTTTTCAAAATAGTTTTGTTTAATTCGTCCAAAAAACTGTTTCTGCTGAAGATTATATGGAGGGGGGGGGGGTATTGGACCGGCCATGGAGCGATGGTGATCATGTTGTATGTGGCCGGTGACTTTAACGGGCCGCCACTCAATCACCGGAGTCTGGAGTGGGCGGGCATAAAATACGTCCTGGGCCGGGTGTGCTGTGTGTGGGCCGGAATTCGGAAGCCTGCGATGGGTATTCCGAATTTCATACGAAAGTTTAATCAGATTATAATCAGATATGCCACCAAATCGCATATTTGGGGTTTATTTTTCAAATTTTTCCCGTGGAAAATTCCGCGGGTCCCGTCCGGGTTCCGCGGTCAGTGAGAGGGGGCCGCTCCGACACGGGAGCCCGGGCCGGTCCCCATCCCCAATCCGCCCCTGGTTTCGTAAATTGGTTTGTGTCTTTGATCCTGTGTCCTGTCACATATAGTAGAGTACATATTAAATTTCAAATCAAAATTTTGATGGCTAGTACCTCCATATTAACCACAGTGCTAAGCATATTATCAATATCTAAATCATTTTCGTGAGCAGCCTTTCCATCACAACTTTTACGGTTATTATCGCCCATATCAAGAACATCACAATTTTTACGGCTAGTACCTTTCATAGCCAGATGTCTAATGAAATTCATCGTCTAGAAGGGTTTATAAGAAACGAATTGAGAATCGAGGCTAGGCGGTGGCGCCTAGAATGTGACTTCTGTCTAGGCAGGTCTCGAGGAGATGGGACGAGGCGAGAGCGTCTAGGAGTTGGCACACTCGTGCTAAGCAAAGCTAACATGGCTCCCTCAACTCAAGCTAAGTCTTAACTTTTGTACATAATATGTTAGAAGATGAATAAAGTATACTGAGCGCCATAGAAAACGCATCACTTAGTTTTTCGTATAACAAAATGTTCCTGTAAACATGTCTTATTTATTTTGCTTCTTATTGTGAACAATATACAAATGGGAACACATCAATAACAACACATTTGTACACTTATGGATGTTTAACCTGTAATCAACGGTACAAAGTCAGAGGGGTCAAAATCAAAAGTACGAATAAGATGGTTAATTGTGCTGCACAGCGTGCGTAAGAGCTAGTGGAGGACACACGCGCTACTGACAATTAACCATCTTATTCGTACTTTTGGTTTTGACCCCTCTGACTTTGTTTAAGGCGTGGCATTTTTCTTACGTGATGAATGTTGAAATGTTGATTTGTATTTAAAGGGCCAGAGTGCAGGGAAAGCACGTGCAAAACGTGTGACACAGGCCTGCTTAAAATTGTGAAAACAAAACAAGTGTTGCGTTTGCAAGAACAAAGTTTATTACCATGAACTAATGTAAGGTTCAAACCCTGAACTCCACAAAAGGGACCCACCACAAGTTTCACCAATGTGCCATAAGATAGGAAAGCCCAAGAAAACGTTTACCAGAAATATTTCACTTATTAGGCATTGCGTTTTTAATGGTTTGAGTATATATACAGATTCATGCAAATTATTTTTTTTAAAATATACTAACTGGATGTACTTAACATTATGTAACCTGGTTCAACCGTTAGAAAATATTGTCACAAATATGGTTATTACCAGTCAAAATATAAACATAAGATAAAAATTCTTGAGAATTATAATATTTTCCAAATTTTCAGCACACCATATTAAAATACAATATTTTCCAAATTTTCAGCACACCATACAATATTTTCCAAATTTTTAGCACACCATATTAAAATATTGTATGGTATGCTGAGAATTGTATTTTTGTTCATACTCTACAAATAGAATTAATGTAAAAAACAATATAATGGAAATACAAGGCTTCATTTGGGCGGGGGTCAGGTCGATGATTGGACAGAAATTATGCCCCATTTTTACTGTCATTTTCGGCCAGGACCCCATGTAACCTTATCCCGACCTAATAGAAAGCTGGAATATTAAGTAGAAGTTTGGTTTCTACAGTTTGTAAGGATTGTATGTCTTTGTTTCTAAATAAAAAAGACGTTTAGTAATATAGAACGTAATATTTTAAGATACATACTGGTGAATGTATTTATCGGTTATTATTGTGCTAGTATCCCTGACTGGCTGACAGTCCCTTCGAGTAACATAAGGTGCACTTCCTATGTGTTGATCTGATCGCCTAGGATTTGATTCTAGCTCGACGTGATTTCCCCTTGTCCGTGGCTGACTAATCAGGAGGTCCGTGGTTTGATCATAGTGTTGCCCTAGACAGTTTCCCAAACTTTCCAGCGTTGTTTCCCTTTGTCAGTGGTACAAGAAATGGGGGTGGTGAATGCTTGGTAGCTTCTAGTTATTCGGATAGAATATAAAACATGGGTCCCGTGCTCACATTGGCGTGCACGTAAAATAACTTTAAATTCCAAATAAAGAGTAGATTCTAGGGTTGTGTTTAGACCAAATTCCCCCTTCAGTAATTGTTACGGATGGCGGGCGTCTGTGCATCTTCATTAACCTGGTTGATTTTTTTCTCTTCATTACAATTGCCACTCCCTTACAGTATTATTTAGGTTTTGCTTTATATCTATTTTAGTGATAAATTACATATAAATGCTTTGTTTCAATTCAAATATTTGTTTGGATGTTAGGACCCAAATCTAACCTGAACTAAACGTTTACAGATATATTAGTAGAAATAATTATGTTTTGGGAGTACCTATATGACTCCCTCCCACCACCACCACCACATTTATTTTCTCGAGCACAGGCATTATAGAAAGGAGAATGCGACCATATCTCACAGAAATAAATTGTGTAATTTATTAAAATTAAACAACCATCACTGCTTTGTGGAGAATTTGTTTTAGTTAATGATTGATTCATTGAGAAATGATTGTATAATTGTGTCATTAATTAAGATTAAACAACACTCACAGGTTTGTGACAAATTCGTTTAGTTAATGATTCATTCATTCAAAAAAATTAGGTGACAATTTTTTCGGGCAAATAGGCTCAGCACCTCATCCCTCCCAATCCCCAACTGAGATTGGCTCCCTACACCCAGGTTGCCATCTACCTGTTGTTCAATCCGATTCAGTTTGATGAATCAAATATTGTACAAACTATTGTTTTCCCTCCCATCTGAACGACTGGGCAGTGTCTTTCCAGCCCACTCCCATCCCGTACCACTGACACGGATAAACCACAACTTGGTTGCCTTGTACATGTACATATGTAATCTGTGTAACTATAGTAAATGTGAAAATGAAACAAAAACAAAACTGTGAAAGAAACCGAATTTTAATCTTTATCCCTGTAGTGACAGTGATGATGATAACGGCTATAAACGTTGATGGCATTTAAACAGCAGAGTAACTGAATAATTTTTAATATGAATAATTGTCTTATTTCAATAAATAGTTAGTTTTTGTCTTAAACCTATATTTATTAGCAAATTTCACAATTATAGATATGGTTTTGGTTGTAATTCGGTCTTAAATATCTAAACTAAAGATTTACAGCTACCTATAGTAAAAATAACGTAGGGTCTAATTGATAGGGCGTGGGTTTATGTTTAAGTGGAAAAAATCATGTGGTTTCAATTTGATTCACGGACAGAGTCTGGGTCCGTATTCAAAGGTTTTCTAAAAGTTAAGTAAAAATACTTAATTTTTCCACTTAATCAAGTGTCTTACCTTAAATCGGTATTCAAAGGTTGTATTTTACACATACTTGGCTATGTGAAAACTTAACTGCAGACTTAAATTATGGAATACTCACATTCGCCAAAAAGTATGATTTTTTTGTATTGATGGAATACCCTCCACTGCCAAAAATCACGATTTACTGACATTGCCAGCTAGTTATGCCCCCTTAAGAGCATCGCTGTATTCTATTAAATTCTTAGTTTACATCACCAGGAAAATGTTTGTCGAAATATTATATTGTAACCCATGAAAATAGTATGATTATAATTTAAGATAAATTATGATAGTGTGAATCCTTTGCCGGAACAACTGTTTTCATAGACTTTTTTTTAAAAAAAATAAAATCCATTCAAATAGATTAAAATAAATAGTGGTAGGATAATGATGGATATTGTAAGCTTTAATTTTTTAACAATATAAAGCGAATAGAAAACAATATATTATTAGCAATACACAATGGCCCTCGCCTTCTAAGTTAGACTGGACAAATTATACAGTGTTGTTTGTAAATCTATCATTTGAGAAATTCATAGATATTGTGTAAGTACCCACACTTTAGATTCTGACAGGTCTGGCATTGACGGTACATTGTGTGTACGAAATATTCATGCTTCATTATATTTTACCAAAATAAATACTACCGATTATGTATAGATGGGAATGAGTTGTAAAAATTAGATCATGCCTTGCTTCTAGCGGTAGTATAAATAATTTCCGAAATCTATAAAGCCAAGTCTCCACAAATGAATTTAACTATATTTTATGGCAGCCATGGAAACATACAAACATAACATGATAAATGATCGGTGGTAATAACCTTATACTCTATTATGGCACTACAACATCAAAGTTGACGACGAAAAAATAAATTGGAGGTCAGCTACGCCCGGCGACATTGTCTTTGTTTTAATCTGAATTCCCTACCTTTTAAAATCGCCATTACGGGACTGTTTCTACAGCATTAAAATAAGTCATTATAATCTCACTTAACTTTAAGGTACCTCCCGTAGGTCACTTAAAGTTAAGTGTATATTTCTCACTTAAACTGGCCTTTGAATACCACTTGAAGACTAACACTTAAAAGTTAAGGCAGCTTAACTTTAAGGGAAAATTTGATACTTAACCGTGCCTTTGAATACCACTTGCCCTTAACTTACAGGAAGTTAAGTATATTTAAGTGAAAGCTAGTAGTTAAGTGACTGTCTTAGACTTAAGATATCCTTTGAATACGGACCCTGGTCTTTATTACTTCATAGACATATTGTTCAACCAATGTCAAACATATCTCCTTGCTCATCAGACTAGGCGCTCCGCCCATAATTTCTGGGTAAACACCCGCTCACAAACCCTTGCAATCCCCATGGGACTCAATTAACGATATAAATATGGGCTTATGTGCTCATACATTGTCTTGTGCGTCATACAGCATTAGCAAGCAACACAGGCTTGAACTGCTGTTACCAATTGCCGACATTCGACAGAAAGGGAGATAACTCACTATTGACGTTAATGGATTTTCAAAATTCTGTATGCGCCCTTGTCTATTATGTTTTCTTCATTTTACTTGAAATCAGAATTTAACTAATAGCATATTCTTTGTCGGGGATGAAAATATTGGATGTTTTCGCCAATATCTTCACAATTGTTAGTATAAATATAGCATTTACTTGACAATTATCACAACTGTCATCAGGCCCTAAATGGAGTTAGTGCAAACATTTTGTTGGGAACTCTCAGGATTTGTGTTCCCAGTGTTATAAGCTTCCCGAAAATGCATAGTTTGTTTATTAGGGAGCACCTTGTAGCGGAGTTGTGTTTTCTAAGCAAGCTAGCGCTTTGGGCTTAAGGCATAATAGGCAAGGGACTAAATATTTAGAGTAAATATATCATCTACACACGGAGCTTGAACACGGAAAGGCATCTTTAAGGCAATAACATTCACTATATCTAATTATAAATGTGCAATACCGTGTTGCAAACTGTCTAGTGACCTTTGACTCCAAGTTAAGAATGCATTATCGTCATCTCTAGAAAACCCGGTATCACTTCTCTTCCAAGGTTACATTCCAGTTAGATCGGGAAGATTGTTGTCTGACATGCCCGGTAAATACAACCAGTTTGTAACATTCACTATATCTAATTATAAATGTGCAATACCGTGTTGCAAACTGTCTAGTGACCTTTGACTCCAAGTTAAGAATGCATTATCGTCATCTCTAGAAAACCCGGTATCACTTCTCTTCCAAGGTTACATTCCAGTTAGATCGGGAAGATTGTTGTCTGACATGCCCGGTAAATACAACCAGTTTGTAACAAACAAATCTCAAATCAGTAACTCATCATCTATTATATTTTCTAGTAAAAGAGAGATTACGAGGATTTGAGATTAAGATTAGTTCTAATGGTCAATGTAGTCAAACAGGATTTATATCAGCTACATCATGTTATAAAGATACAACATCGGCACCACAAGATGTATATACAATAGAGAGATTTAATCAAGCTAACTCAACTAGTATATCTGCTAGAACAGTATATGTCACGGTTTCAAGTCAACCACTTACCTTATGTGAAGTTCAGATATTTTCTGGTAAGATGTAATAAACTCAAGCAGACGCAGTTCTAACATAGGTGATTTTACTGAAAACTAAGATGTTTGACATTCACACATGCCATGGGTTGTTAACCACCTTCTCTACTATTATGTACCTATTTATAACAGTGGCTGGATATATTGAATAATACGCCCGTTTTGGAGTGGATAAGGTAGAATGTTATAATTCATATCGCTTATTATTTTTAATGTATGTTTCCATTAAGCTTGTATTGTGGGTGGGGGGAGTACTGAGTGTTGGTAGCAAAGAAGGAACAACCTTATTACTTTAGAAATATATAAAGCCCTTTTGATCGTTCTTCAACCTTCAATATATTATCATTCTAACTATTTAAACATGGATAATATTTTCTATCTTTATAAACAGATACCCCCACCAATGTTGCTCTTGGTCAACAATCAGTTCTGCAGAGTTCTACAGTCCATGGTGGTGTTGCTTCTAGAGCTGTAGATGGTAATACTGATAGTGATTTTGATAATGGTAAATCATGTACTCATACAATAGAAGAACAGTCTGGTTGGTGGTGTATTGATATACAACAGTTGTATTATTTCAACCAAATTAAAATTTATAACAGAAAGAACACAACTTGTAAGTGTATCTTTAAACTTATAGAAATATAGATAGATATAGATACGTTTCCGGAATATAAAATAGATATGTAGTACACGGACGAATTATTTAAAAAGTCCTTTTTCGTTTTTGTTTAAATCGGAATAGCTGTATCAATACATATACAACTGGGGGTAATTTTTTCGTTGATGTCCATAGCAGTTATAACAACCTGTCATGACGTCATCGTAGATGGTCGAAATAATACAAAGAACACAGAAATAAATTTGTATTCTTTTGACAATTAAAAATTGCTATGGTACAGTTTGTAGCTTTCAGGACCGAAATAGACGGCGTACTTATCGTCATATTTAAATCAGTTATCCATACTCCATGTCTACGATATTTTTCAGAATTTTCTTTTCGTCCACATTTCGATTATCTCCCCACACAATCCAACATTTGAAAGTATTTATGGGCCAATAGTTCCTTTGTAAAGTAGTTTTGGGTACAGTCCACTTAAAACAATCGGTCAAAACTTTCTCTGATCATACCGAAAACCTTCAATCACGGTTCACTATAAGAATTATCGGAAAGATTGCATTTTGATCCAAATTCTTTTCCAGCTTTGCATTCATATCTATTCCATCGTCAATTTGTTGGCTAAAGGGACTGGTTATTCCTCTGACTTCGTATTACTATTTTGTCTTGGATTTCAATTCAGTTACTACAAAATGGCGACGTATAAATAAAAACATGCACGCACAGTTATGTGATTACTTCTGTAATTTTCGATATTTGGCGGAAACTATCGAACAATTATCCAATCATGATTGCCTTTTAATAGAAGAGCCAATTAAATTTAAGGGTGAAATGCCGTTGTATATGTCGGATATAAACCCACCCTCTCTCTCGGATAGATATGATAGAGAACACGCGGGCAGGTTAATATTCTATACGTATACAATATTATTTCGGTTAATTAAACACCAACTTCTTGGCGTGATTCACTTTTTTGTCGCTGATGTTCAGTTGGTAAAGTCTGAAAAAGGATAGCATTGGTAAAAGATGCTAACATGGGAACTAATCGGTATTCCAGGGCAGCTGTTGGACTGAACATAATTTACGTTTAATTGCACAATTTGGCTTTACCGACTTTTACCCAATTATTTTACTTAAGTGTTTAGATTATCACAGTACATGTTCTTAATCATTGGTTGCTATTTTCAGATTCAACATATTTCCCATCATGTAGTACTATCTTCCTCAAATCATTAAAAATGAAATGAAATGGGGTTTAACGTCCTACTGTTTTGCTCCTTATAACCTGGGCTAATGAAGACGGGCATACGCTATACAGTGTGCTATGGGGAAAATATTCCTCAAATATCTTCTTCAAATCATTAAAAATGAAATGAAATGAAATTGGGTTTAACGTCCTACTGTTTTGCTCCTGGGCTAATGAAGACAGGCAAATTTAAACAGTTAAACACCTATGATCATTTAAACACCTATGATTGTGCTTTAAGGATATCTGTATTGCAACATAACGGTCTATGATATATATTACACGTCCCCAATTCGAATATTTTATCGTTGTGCTACCTTTTATAGATTATATAATTTTGTGACATATATATTAGTATCATAGGCGCCACCAGAACCTTACATAGAGAGAGCCTGGTCAACCCGTATCCCAATTGTGATTGGCTAATGGTAGTCACGTGGCACATGGAAGCCATTATGTTACCCACCTGAAACGAATCGGCTGCATAATAGTCTACGATTTGAAGTGTTATTAAAAGGCATAAATGGACTGTTGTTTGGTCGTAAAATGCCACACAAGACATAGGCATGGGGTTTATATGTACCGGTTCCCACAAGATGCAGAAAGGTATCGATTGTGGGAAGTTAAAAGTAAAACGATGTTATTAGTAATAGCCTGTAGATTGTTATTTTTATTTATTTATTTTTCTTTTTTTTTTTGATGAATGAGTTTTCGAAGATTTGCTGTGAACTAGAGAATGACACTTTTGACAGCTTAGGCAAAAAATATAGGCCTAGATTAAGTAGTAGACTATAGCATAACGCGATGCGGTTTGGGCCATTATTTTATAGATATGAATTAAAATTACTTCATCCATGAATGAATTTTCGAAATTGTTTAATGATTTGGGGAATATACACTTTTGAGTTTGACATAGCGTAGGTCTATAGTAATTTTATATAGGCCTAGCCTAGTTGATCATATGTTTTTCAATTTAAACTTCATCGATATGATATTTATGTTATTTTTTTTTTTTTCATTTTATTAATAAGTGACTATGTTTGATGAATTTTCAACAATTTGTTATCAGCTTGAGACCCACTGTGTAGGAACAGTCAAGTAAGCCTAGGCGTTTTTCAATTCAAATATCGTCGGTATGGTATAAAGTGTTGCGGTATGTGTTGCACAGTTAACGTCTCTTACTGACCATAATCTTATGTATAACTGCCACAACTCATTACTAGAATTTCACACTGCGTGTTTTCGTTCGGATAAAGCCTTTCAATCTGAAATACTTGTTTTTATGGGGGAGGGGGGGGGGGGCGAATAGTTAGCACGTGAGCGTTGTATCATAAAGCCTGTCATTGAGTCAACTGGCGTAGTTTCGAATCCCCGGTTGTACTTGAAAAGGAGAGGGGTCGCCTGTCCAACCTCGCGGTTCTTCTCCGGGTCCTCCGGTTTCCTCCCACTGCTAAAAACCCCTACGCGCAAGCAAATTATTGAAATAAAATTAAACCATATGTTAGTCCCGAAATGACCTAGTCATTTGACTTTCTGCATATAAGGCTCGGGGTGTCCCTACTGGATCCATAGATAAATTGATAGGATATATATATAGGTTCAGAACTAGAGAAGTATAGGTTCAAAACTAGAAAAGTATATATTTAAGATTACTTTTTCCACTACATTGTATAGTTAGTCCCGAAATGACCTAGTTTGTGTCGAGTGGACTTTAAACCCCATTTCTAAGCAATTTTTCCACTACATTTTATAGAAGCTGAAAGGTGACCCAAATTAAAGCATCTACTTTCCGTGTAGCCAAAATTATATTTTCATTTTATTAGGGAACCCTCCTTGCAACATAAATTAAGTATTTTATGTTTTATTGCGTCTTAGATGATTGATGCATTGAATGCACCTGTCTTGCAAATATAAATGTTCTATTTAAGGTCGGGAATTTTAATTGTTTCGCATTTTAATCTATTAGTATTTGGGTATTCGTGATGCCTGCAATTGAAATAGTCTATTTCAGTTTGTAGACTTGTATAATAGATGGTGATTTTGTTTATTGCCTATTAGCCGTTTCCCTGCAATTTGAAGTGTCTATTTCAGTTGTAGTATTATCTGCTTGTTGGTTCCCATCACAGCTGCCTGTAACGTGGAAAATTTCAAAAATTACATCAAGCTATGACTAATTATATCCCTAAAATCTGCTACGTCCATGTTCGTAAGCGAAATTATCAAATAACTGGTCTGATTTCGATTTATATGCCATTGGCAAATGACTCGTTTGAAACCGATTCTCTTTCAGATGATATTATAATACCAAGGTGAGAAACGTGTTGGAATAGAATAATTGGGATCAAAGTTCACTACTCTGGATCCCGTCAATCAGTGGCGATACTCACTACTTTTTGCTATGTGACGATTTATAAATTAAATTGTCTTGATCTTGATTTTGAATAGGCTAGTGAATTAAGTATTTTAGAAAAAAACATCAAAAATGAGTCTTCAGGATTAATAATTGATAGGAATACTAATACAATAAGTGTTTTTCGTATGCAAACATGGGGATATGCATTAATTATAGATTTACATGCGTTAAAATACACGACGCTATACATTAATTATAGATAAAAGCACCACGTGCCAGACAATACATTACAATAGACTACGAGCAACATTAATTACGGAAATAAAATGAAATGGAATGGGGTTTAACGTCCAACAGTTCTGCTCCTAACCTGGGCTAATGAAGACGGGCATTCACTATACAGTGTGCTATGAGGAAAATTTTGCCCGGGCAGCGGCGCTACGGCCTACTCTTATATCGAATTCCCACTGCCAAGGGGTCTTTTTACGTGCACGCCGATGTGTACAAGGGACCCCGGTTTTTCGTCCCATCCGAACGACTAGACAGCTGTCCTTGTCAGGCTCTCCGTCCCGCATCACTGACAAGGAGAAACCACGCCGGAAGATCTGGATGAACTTTTTCGGCCAATGCAGGGATCAAATACCCGACCTCCAGTCTAGCGAGCCAGCGTCTTACCCACTTAGCCACGTGATCCCCACTAAATGCGGATATACAGATATTATAATACAACGATATGTAATACAATACACTGCAAGATGAATTAAATTAAGTATAGATGTATATACAATACAAAACAAAACACAACAAGATGTATATATTATAGAAAGAGAGAAATGGGATTTAACGTCCACTCGACACAAACTAGGTCATTTCGGGACTAACATATGGTCTAATCTTATTTCAATAATTCGCTTGCGCGTAAGTCTTTAGCAGTCAGAGGAAACCGGAGTACCCGGAGAAAACCCACGAGGTTGGACACAGCAAGATACTTCGGATATACATGTAATGCAATCGCGAGGTACATTAATTATAGATATACGCAATACAATACAATTTATGCACAATACAATAAAAAGATAGTGCTAGTTTATAGCTGATTTTCTATTTGGTTTATTTTCAGGGTGGGGAAGGTTACGAGGATTTGAGATAAAGACAAGTTCTAGTGATCAGTGTAGTTATGATGGACTTCAATCAGCTACATCATGTTATAAAGATACAACATCAACAGTACAGTCTGTTTATAATGTAGCTGGATGTAATCAAAGTTCATCTACATCATTTTCTGGTAGAACTGTCTATGTGAAAAGCTTGACAAACTCCCTAGCATTGTGTGAAGTTAAAATATTTGCAGGTATCTGGCCTAATTATATGCTCTACGATTATCAACGCTAGTATTGTTTAGATAGTAACTAAGTTACGATTTTCTTGGAATTCTTTCATGCGCGAATTTGGACAAGATAGTAACTTAGTTGTGATATTTAACAGTTTTATCAAATCAAGAACGATTTACTACCTACGTAAAGATTTAAGTATATAGTTACTGCAAAATTAAATGGTCGATTAAATTTGATTTTATAGGGTTGAACATTTTTTTGTAGAATGACAGAAAATCCTTTTCGAAATTATAAAGTTGTGATTTTCTGTTCCAAAGTGAACAAAGTAAGTCTAACATTAAATGGCAATTTCTTGTAATCGTGTTGTTCGAAAAGTGGCGTTTAATTGTTTGAAACGATCCATCGCAAGTAAATATTTGCTGAGAACTAGAATTTCTTTGCGATGGCGAAACATTCTACACCCAACCCTCTATTCCGGAAGATCGTGCTTGTATTTCATCCACATTTTAGAGATTTTCAAAAACTGAATAAAAGATATTACAACTCACACTGGATCATTATTAACTGATAGTGACATATTCAAACTAACGCTGATTGATTGAACTGACTAAAGAGAAAATAACTGATTTTCAAATATAGCATTTGGCTATATAAAGTCTTCAAATCCGCGTAACAACCGCATACGTACTCTATAAAGTATATATACATACATGATTACACGATTGTGTGAACATTTATCAGTTATGAACACAGCATGCAATTTAATTCGAATTAAGTCATTGTCGGAGTTCAAAATATCTAAAACCACACAAAGACCGTCCAAATTTGCGAATGAAAGAATCCCAAGAAAACCGTTACATATTTTGAGAGCTTCAACAATCCCTCTTTTAGAATATATCTGACTTTTGTTGTGTTTAAGATTTAAGCAACTATAGCTACGTGACGCAAGGGTTTTCCAGACACCGCGGTTCAAGACAAAATGGTCTAATGTATTAAAACGAAATAACCATCTGCCGGTTAAAAACTCGCTCTTTAATCCGCAATAAACATGCTCTTGACTCGTGACTAACTACCTTGCTAATGCGGTAAATGTACTAGGGGTCGACCTTTAATACAGTGTTATTCCTAATAGAGCCCAGGCACGAGACGAATCGGAACGAAGGAGAGCATCTGAGAGTTGGCAATTTGTGCAAAGCTAGGATATTGCTCCCTCAATCCAAGTTAGCTAAGGGGTCTTTAACATTAAGATGTTTGTAATTGAGGCAACGTGACGTTGGCACGTTATTCGGGATTCGGGATTCAAATAACGAATAACGAGCCAGCTCTTTATTCGGGATTCGCCAATAACGAATACCGTGCTGGCTCGTTATTCGGGATTCGCCAATAACGAATAACGAGCCAGCTCGATATTAGTGATTCTGGATTCGCCATCAAAACAGAACCATCTATCTGGCTTCCGACCATTTCCTCGTTGGGTGACCGACAAGTCGTCCCGAGCAATCACTTGTTATATTGCCAAGTCCCGAATCCCGAATAACGTGCTGGCTCGTTATTCGTTATTGGCGAATCCCGAAAAACGAGCTAGCACGTTATTCGTGATTCGGTATTCGCCACTAAAACAGACCGATCATTTCCTCGCTACCCCCGACCGTAGTTGGGTGACCGACTAACAACTAGACGACCATTTGTTCAGCGAATAGCGTATTGACTAGTTTGTCGGGGTGCACTGGGCAGTCTTGTCTTGCTCTTACTTGTTTTATTGTCGAATCCCGAATCCCGAATAACGTGCTGACTCGTTATTCGCGATTCGCCATCAAAACAGAACCATCTATCTTGCGTCCGACCATTTCCTTGTTGTGTTACCTACCAGCACGGAGACGACTATTTGTCAAGCGAATAGTATGCTGATTGGTTATTTCGAGTGCACTGGACAGTCTGGTTATTTCGAGTGCACTGGACAGTCCTGTCCTACTTTCACCTGTTTTATTGTCGAATCACGAATAACGTGTTAGCTCGTTATTCGGGATTCGCCAATAACTATTAACGAACCAGCACGTTATTCGTGATTCGCCACTAAAACAAAATTTCCTCGCTACCCCCGACCGTAGTTGGGTGACCGACTAACAACTAGACGACCATTTGTCCAGCGAATAGCGTGTTGACTGGTTTGTCGGCGTGCACTGGACAGTCCTGTCCTGCTCTAAGCCTGTTTTATTGTCGATTCCCGAATCACGAATAACGTGCTGGCCCGTTATTCGGGATTCGCCAATAACGAATAACATGCCAGCTCGTTATTCGTGATTCGGGATTGGACATCAAAACAGAACCATCTATCTTGCATCCGACCATTTCCTCGCTGGGTGACCGACCAGCACGGGGACGACTATTTGCCAAGCGAATAGGGTGCTGATTGGTTATTTCGAGTGCACTGGGCAGTCCTGTCCTGCTCTCACCTGGTTTTTTTGTCGAATCCCGAATCACGAATAACCTGCTTGTGCGTTATTTGGGATTCGCCAATAACGAATAACGAGCCAGGACGTTATTCGTGATTCGCCACTAAAACAGACCGACTTACGGGGCGGGGCATCCGATCATTTCCTCGCTACCCCCGACCGTAGTTGGGTCACGGACTAAAAACTAAACGATCATATGTCCAGCGAATAGCGAGTTGACTGGTTTGTTGGCGTGTACTGGGCAGTCTTGTCCTGCCCTCAACTGTTTTATTGTCGAATCCCGAATCGCCAATAACGAATAACGAGCCAGCACGTTATTCGGGATTCGGGATCCACACAGAACCATTTATCTTGCATGAGTGTAACACCCGATATCTTCTCTTTTGATTTGTGTAGTCCAATTTTCTCCCATTGAAAACTAAGTTTGAATTCGGGAGAAAATGCGAAGCAATAAACACATATATGAGGTGATTTGTGGTCGCATGGAAGGTAGACCGCTCTTTTTAATGTCGAATCTCGAATCCCGAAAAACGTGCTGGCTCGTTATTCGTTATTGGCTAATCCCGAATAACGAGCCAGCACGGTATTCGGGATTCGCGAATCCCGAATCCCGAATAACGTGACATCTTCACGTTGCCTGTAATTGATATGTAAAAAAAAAGAATAACAGTATTATATGATGTTAAACCAGTGTTGGCAAACAGAACCTGATATAAAGACCCAATTAATATTGTAACATAAACTGGGGGAATCACCTGGCTAAGTGTGGAAGACGCTGGCTCGCTAGCCTAGAGGTCGGGTGTTCGATCCTTGCATTGGCCGAGAAAGTTCATCTCGATTTTCTGGCGTGGTCTCCCCTTGTCAGTGATGCAGAATGGAGGGCCTGACACGGACAGCCATGTAGTCGTTCGGATAGGACGAAAAACCGAGGTCCTGTGTACTCATTTGCGTAGGGCCGCTGCCCGGGTAAAAATTTCCCTGTATGGCGTATGCCCGTCTTCCATTAGCCCGTGAAAATTTCAATAACACTATATGTACATATTTAGTTACCTATAATATAGTATATATATCAAATGCAAAGCGTGTAAAACAAGAACAACGTTATCTTACGATACGCCTCCCACAACACATACATAGCAACATACATAAAATGAAATGAAGACGGGCTTATGCCATACAGTGTGCTCAGACCTAATCTTATATGAATTCCAACTGTCAGAGTATCTTTTACGTGCATACCAATGTGTACACAGGGTCCCGGTTTTCCGTCCTACCCGAACGCAGAGAAAGCTGCCATTGTCGCGAAACCACACCGTATAATTGTGATGAACACCTACATAACAACAGCATGTATATTTTAAATACAGGAATACAGGACATCAAACAACACATATACAAGAAATGATATGATTATTCCGATGATACATACATTTCGTCTATATTACAGATGTAGTATAAAGAAATAATACTAATAATATATGATCTATATTACAGTTCCAATAGTACAATGTAATACTGGATACTACAGTGTATCAAATTCTACTTGTCAACCATGTAATACATGCCTAGGTGACACATGTGATCCTTCTAATGGTAACTGTACTGGAGATTGTAAAACAGGTTTTTATGGTACAAAATGTCAGCAGAACTGTAGTGATGGTTGTTTAAACAATCAATGTTCTAAATCGGATGGTAGATGTAATGGCTGTCCTACTGGAAGATATGGAAAAACATGTGATAAGAACTGTAGTACAGGATGTGATGGTGGTTGTAATAGAAATGATGGTAATTGTACATCTTGTATTAAAGGTAAAACTGGAAACTTATGCGATATTAATTGTACTGCTGATTGTGCTGTTTGTACTAGAGATAACGGCAACTCTTGTAATGAATGTAAAGATGGAAGATGGGGAACATCATGTAATAAACTATGTAGTACTAACTGTCAATCAGTAGCTGGTACAACTGGTGTTAAATGTGATCAGATGACAGGAGATTGTATCGATGGATGTGTGCCTGGAAAAGAAGGATTTAACTGCACAACAGGTATAATATTTTTCTCGTTGCATTTGTTTATAAGTGTTATGACAATATTCTTAAAACTCGGGTATGTCTTTAAATATTAGTTTTACCAATGTGTATGACAATCTCTGAAATAGACAATTAGTCAGGTAACATGCAACTGTGGTCTATTAGTGTTTCAATAACATTATCTTGACAGTGTGGGGGATTGGAAGGCCGTGAACGCGCTGTATCATAAGGTCTGTCATTGAGTCAATCAGCGTGTTTTGTTCGATTCCCCGGTTGTAGTGACAAGGAGTAAGGTCGCGTGCCCAACTACATCTTATATAGAATTGAGTATCTGGTCGTGTTTGTCCCTGTATCGTTTTCCTTATATTTCATTCAGACAATAAAACCCCATGCACTTCTAAACCCTCTACTAACGATACCAATTCGTCGCACCGAATGTCCTCGTTTGGCAGCATATTTTAAAATTTTACCAAACTAATATGTAGTTTTATGATTCTAGACATACAAACTGAGAATTACACAACAATAATAGCTGCTGTAGTGTCAACTGTGGTTGTGGTTATCATTGTTATTGTTGTTATCGTTTTTGTCCTGAAGCGTAGAAGGTAAGCTGAATCGGTCGTAGATGGTCACATTCCTTATTACACATTATAAAATACAACAAATACAATACACGGAAGAAAGTAAAGTATAAATTATTCTATATTTCCATTAAAAACATTACGTTTTCCAAAGCTTTAAATACACAAGTCCATCTCAGATGTGTTACATTATTTAACACAATTGTACGTTTCTCAGACAAAGATGTACTGTATAAATACATTAATTTAATCAATAATTTATGGGAAAAGATTGCTAATTTTTTCGGAAATGTTTGATATTTTTATAAAACACGTTTCGTAATTTTATGATCAAATGTCACGTTTTGTAATTGCATACCTTTTCCGCGTCCTTTTTTGCAGGCGACAAAAATCGGCGGAATCTGACCAAGTAGAACTTACCGATATACCACTACGTGCAGGTACTGATGTATCAAGAGCTTCTAATAAAACAGTTAAAGGTCGGTTCAAAGTCTTATGATTACAGTTAAAATACGGATGTGACGTCATCCTTTGATGTTGGCGTACCATTATGATATGGGCAACGCATCAAGTATATATTATTTATACTAGTTGAAATTTTTGGCCCTGCGTGACGTATTTCAATGTAAAGAACGCGCAAGTGTCTGTGTAGTCGTCCCAAGCTTAAGACATTGCATAATATATTGAATACTCCCTCGTGTTGTTTTAATATATTACTTAATGGCTGGTTCTCACCATTAAACCACACTTAATCAGGTAGAAACAGATGAGTTAATCATTTCATGATTCACACGCTTTAGTGTCACCATGACAACGAAACTTGTACCTCATTGAATTTCATTTTAGTTTCGTATTTTCTACAGTTAGTGTTGAATCATTAAAGTTCAATCTACTACAATACCAAAAATCAAATTTCTTTCATGTCTATTTTTAACGAAAACCTGACTCAATAAAAAAAAACAAATGTATAGGATTAAATATAAATCAACAACGTATACGCATTACGTCCTTATCATAGCCTATGTAACCAAACAAGTCTCTGTTTTATAGTGAAAGAGAATCATATTGAGAATGGCAATGCATATGTTAATCAGTTGGTTTCTTCCAACAAACAAGAAGTTGATGACCAATCAACACAAGTTTATGTAAACGTTGATGAACCATCTGAATTATCTACACGTGTTCAATTGGCCAATCTGCTGCAATATATCAAGACCAAAAATGAAGCATTTGAATCGGAATTTCAGGTGAGTTCTTGGTGAGGGAGGGGGGGGGGCTGTGCGTTGTATCATATGGTATGTCATTGACCCAAAAGTGGAGTTGATCCCCCCATTGTGCTTGAAGAGGTAGAGTTGTCTGTTTAATCTCGTGGGTTTTATGTGGGTCCATCGGTTTCCGTCCACGGTTAAAGACCCCTATGCACAAGCATATTATTTGAGTGAAACCATATTTTAGCCCCGAAATGACCTAATCTGTGTAGACTGGACGTTAAACCCAATTTCTCTCTTTCTACTCGAGTATTTGCGAGATTTATTTAACACGTTCAAGTACATATATCCGAAACAATAAACAATAGCTACATCAATAAAAAAAAAGTAGAATTATACCATACCCTCACGGCCCTTTTCTTGATTTCGGAATCAGTGGCGCCTGGAAAATTAACAAGAAAAGAGCGCGCTTGGGTGTTTCGAAAATCTTTAGCCTAGTAGAAGACTACATAAGACAAAACGCCAACTCTTGAGCATTTCAGTTAATACTATGAAATTTAATTGTTTGTGTTAGTAACAATGATTGGAAGTTCCGTGTTGACTAAAGATTTCAGTACATTTCTCCCCTTGGCGTCGTAGGGAACCTTCGTGTATAATATGATCAATACCCATTTCCTTTTCAGAGTCTTCCAAGTGGACTATGTTCAGCATATGATTATTGTATGAATGCGGTTAATAAGCCTAAAAATAGATATAAGAATGTATGTGCTTGTAAGTGTCTTTAATTTATAATTTGATATTGTAGCATAGTTTACTCGTTGCCGGATTACATATACGCATATTATTTAATGTATTTATATAATTTTTTACAGTTGACAATTCGCAAGTTAAATTAAAACCTTTTAATAATTGTATAATTTATTACAGTTGATCATTCACGAGTTAAACTGGATATAGAAAACGATGACCCTAATTCTGATTACATCAACGCATGCTACATAACTGTAAGTTGTTAGTTATTTACAAGGCTGTGGGATTCACAATGGGCGCTGCAATTGAGCTTTGATATAAGTGGTAGCTAGCATGTGTTTTAGGTTTTCTTTTAGATAGTTACATCAAATTGGCTTTTACGTAATGGTAATTTGATCATAGTGTTTATACCCTTCCTGCATCACAAGGCAGGTAAATTCCTGTCAGCAACACAGATTATTAGTTGCACTCAAACACAGATCCTATTTCGTTTCAATTTTTTATTGTTCAGAATTTCGTTTTACTTGTCCTTACTACACTAGGATCTGGAAGGGTTGATATCAGTGACGTGTTCGGAATAATGTCAGGAATTAGCCAGTGAAATGGTTTGTTACGGTGAGCTCTAGGCATGTGCACGGAACTGTGGGTAATTAATTAGAAACACCAATGCTGATTGGTTAATCAAATGTCTGACGTCATAGTGTCCAAAGCCGCTCGAATGATCTCTGACGCCACCTATCACTACAACCAGCCGGATCTTTATGTAGTGTAGGCCATAGAAAGTATAAAAACGAAACGAAATATAGATCTGTATTTTACTGAGATTGTTGGTAGGCTGTATTGGGTCAATGTTTATATCTCGGAAATAGACGTTACGACCCCGACTTACAACTAAAATATAACTTCGATTATCCCACGTGTTGATATTTCCCACGACATCAGATTAGTAAACGCCATATATAACGCTATCAAGACAACACGACACCATGTGGATTTTCGCAAGAGAGTGATGACATCTGATCAGTCTGGGCACCTGTTAGTGCTATTTCATGAAGATCTACCTTGACGTTATGACGTTGCGGTTGGTTATAGTATTGCTTTTCTGGGTGCGATATCACCGTGTGTTTCAATAACCTCTATATAGTTCCGGGATCATACTTGTACACGTCAAATTACCCAAACCGAGAACGCTAAAGTAGTGATATTCAATTTTTTAAATTTAAATTGTAAATGCTTTCTGTTATACACAGGGATATGCCAACACCGAAAACAAATATATCGCATCACAAGGTGAGAAGATTTTTATATAATGTTAAATATAAATATATGAATGGGGGGCTAGGGAAATCCAGATTGTTAGTAATAGCCCCACAACGTAGCACTAAGAAATAAATGGTCAAAGCAACACATGGGAAAAGCTATTAACTGTGCGGTTTTCGCTTGTATGAGTTTATATTGTATAATTATAATATTTTATGTGCATATAGTTTGATTGTATTTAAAAGGTCCGGTTGATGTTATTATTAAAGAGTTTTTACGATTATTGTGGGTTTCACAGACCGGAAAGATTGTTATGTTGACCAATCTGGTGGAAATGGGAAAAGTATGTACTGCTTACTTTCACAAATTAAAACATTTTGTAGTGAATTATCACATCATGACATTTCAATTTATCACAGTGAACGATTTCAGCAAAATTAACAACACCCTTTAATAATAAAATTGCATGTTAAATGCACCAAGATCAATATAATTACAACAGACAGAGACATCACTATTATCAGAAAGGCAATGTTTGAAATTTAGGTCCATATTTAGGTTGACAATACACTTGTTACAGCAATCTCGATTTTAAAAGTTTATCTTAATCGGTGGGCAAAGATGTTAGGAACTCCCCTTACCACGCATGATCAACCCAGTAAAGTTTCATAGAGCTATCAGGTAGCGGAATCATGAATGGCAACAGCCGACCGAATCGTCGAAACGAAACCGAATTATATTATTGTTATGATTTCCCTATGGTTATAATTTCTGTGTTTTCATAATTCCGGAGATATTGTAGAATATTCCAGAATGCACCAAGTCACATCTGGTATTTTAAACACTATTCGTCCATAGGAGAGAGAAGAGGTCCACTTTAATACCCTGCAATTGACATGCATATTACAATTAATATTGATTTAACATAAACGGATAATAATGATAAAATTTTACAGAAAAAATGTTTTAAATACTGGCCGGACAATGACGAGCTCATGAAGTTTGGTACCATATCCATGACATTAGTCAATGAGGAAAACTTTTCTCACTTTACAATTCGAACCCTAAAAATCACAAAAGTAAGTTTTCAATTTTATAAAAGTATGTATATATATACCATGAACTATATAAGTGCAGATGGCTCATATCTGTGTTGGGGACTGGGGGTTCACGGTGGCTAAGTGAGTAGGGCCCGGACTCGCTGGCCTGGATGTCGCATGCTCGATCCCTGCAATGGCCGAGGCAGTTCATCGGGTTTTTCCGACATGGCTTCCTTTTAACAGTGGTGCAGGGAGGAGGTACCGACATGGACAGCTGTCAAGTCGTTCGCATGTTACGGAAAACAGAGGTCCCGTGTGCATGCACGTAAGATACCCCTTGGATCCTTCATGCCACACTGTATAGCCGTCTTCATTCGGTCAGTCGGAGCAGAACATTTCATTCCATTTCAATATGTGTAGTAGCTTCTATCAAGTTTTGGCCGGACAGACAGGTCTAAGTTTTGGACGAGCATAGTTTGCATTTTGCCTTGACAAAAAACGGCCGTTTGTCGCGCTCACCAGTGTTAATGAATTATGAAACTTGGTACCATATCCATGACATTAGTCAATGAGGAAAACTTTTCTCACTTTACAATTCGAACCCTAAAAATCACAAAAGTAAGTTTTCAATTTTATAAAAGTATGTATATATATACCATGAACTATATAAGTGCAGAGGGCTCATATCTGTGTTGGGGACTGGGGGTTCACGGTGGCTAAGTGAGTAGGGCCCGGACTCGCTGGCCTGGATGTCGCATGCTCGATCCCTGCAATGGCCGAGGCAGTTCATCGGGTTTTTCCGACATGGCTTCCTTTTAACAGTGGTGCAGGGAGGAGGTACCGACATGGACAGCTGTCAAGTCGTTCGCATGTTACGGAAAACAGAGGTCCCGTGTGCATGCACGTAAGATACCCCTTGGATCCTTCATGCCACACTGTATAGCCGTCTTCATTCGGTCAGTCGGAGCAGAACATTTCATTCCATTTCAATATGTGTAGTAGCTTCTATCAAGTTTTGGCCGGACAGACAGGTCTAAGTTTTGGACGAGCATAGTTTGCATTTTGCCTTGACAAAAAACGGCCGTTTGTCGCGCTCACCAGTGTTAATGAATTATGAAACAGAATTAATATATTTTACAAGGATTTTCACACGTCGAATACCTTAGGCCACCAACATTAGGTTGACTTTCCTCCCGGTACCACCGTTTAATAAATTCTAACTCATTCAAATATATTGCCCAGCATATACTATGTGGGGGGTTGGGATGGCCTAGTGGTCTATAGTGCCGCGCTTCGACCTCTAGCTGGCCGGTCAACTCTGGCTTGCGGCTGTGGTTTCGAGCCCTGGTGTGTGGGTATGTGGCATAGAGATAGGGTCGCCTTCTCAACCTCGTGGGTTTCCCCCGGGCACTCCGGTTTCCTTCCACTGTTGAAGACACCTACGCGCCTGCGAATTATTGAAATAAAATGAAACCATATGTTAGTCCCAAAATGACCTAGTTTGTGTCGATGGACGCTAAACCCCATTTCTCTCTCTCTCTCACTCTCTCTCTCTCTTTTATATTTGTCCCCCGCCTTTCGAAGAAAGTTGGGGGACTATTAAAATGGGTTCGTCCGTCTGTCTGTCTGTCTGTCTGTCCGTCTGTCTGTCGGTCACACTTTTTGGGACACAATAACTCTCTTCCTAATTGAGCTAGAATGTTCAAACTGTGTTTATTAGGCCAATGCCTTGATGGAGATCGAAGATGAGCATTTCCCGCTTAGGGTAAGCAGAGATAAGCAATTTGATTGGTTGATGCTTTGGGACACGATGACTTTAGTTCTAATTTAGTGAGATTGATGAAACTTGGTGTATAGTTTCATTATAGTAATACCTTGACTAAGTTCGATAATGAGCATTTTCTGCTCAGGGTAAGCAGAGCTATACGCAATTTGATTGGTCGAGAATTTGGAACACAATAACTCTCCTTCTAATTGAGTTAAAATGTTCAAACTTGGTGTATATGTTTATTAGGTCAATGCCTTGATGGAGTTCGAAGATGAGCATTTTCCGCTTAGGGTAAGCAGAGATAAGCAATTTGATTGGTTGATGCTTTGGGACACGATAACTTTAGTTCTAATTAAGTGAGAGTAATGAAACTTGGTGTATAGTTTCATTATAGTAATACCGTGACTATGTTCGATAATGAGCATTTTCTGCTAAGGGGAAAGCAGAGCTATAGGCAATTTTATAATTTGATTGGTCGAGACTTTGGAACACAATAACTCTCCTTCTAATTGAGTTAAAATGTTCAAACTTGGTGTATATGCTTATTAGGTCAATGCTTCTATGGAGTTCGAAGATGAGCATTTTCCGCTTAGGGTAAGCAGAGATAAGCAATTTGATTGGTTGATGCTTTGGGACACGATAACTTTAGTTCTAATTAAGTGAGAGTAATGAAACTTGGTGTATAGTTTCATTATAGTAATACCTTTACTAAGTTCGATAATGAGCATTTTCTGCTCAGGGAAAGCAGAGCTATAGGCAATTTGATAATTTGATTTGCCGAGACTTTGGAACACAATAACTCTCCTTCGAATTGAGTTAAAATGTTCAAAATTGGTGTGTATGCTTATTAGGTCAATGCCTTGATGGAGTTCGAAGATGAGCATTTTCTTCTTACGGTAGGCAGAGATAAGCAATTTTTGGATGACACTTTGTGTCCAGTTTGATTGGTCGATACGTTTGAAAAAAAATGAATGTTCGATTAATAAATATGTGTCATCTATTTATTTTGGGATTTCGGCGGGGGACATCAGCCTCACTGTTGGCTTGTATGTTCTAGAATGGTTTCATCAAACAGTTCTATATAGATTTATCTGAAGAATGTGGATCTAGAACAGTATACATATATATAGTGGCCTGATAAAGTAGTTCTTAATAACATTTATTTGCTCTCCGGACATATTCTTAATGCCTAACACATATGATGTTAAGGAATTGTTTCATCAAATAATTATAATAATATATTCATTTCTAGGATGAATGTGAATCTCGGACTATTAAACAGTATCATTATACATCGTGGCCGGATAAGGGTGTCCCTACTGATATTGCATCATTGCTTGAGTTCAGAAGTAAAGTAATTAAAGCCGTATCACCCCATCCTGGACCAATGTTGGTACACTGCAGGTAAGTAAAACTATTGTTCATAAGTCCTGATATTTAAAGATGCATTATGTAAGATTTAGAGAAAGAACTAGCCATGCTATGATAGTTCGAAAATAGATAATGTAAAATAAATAATTTGAAAATTCCATTCAAATTACCATAGTGCGAGCCAAGATATTAGCCTTTGAAGGTTTGACAAGATGTGTGCAATAATTTCAACCACGGGACTGGTTGTTCGAAGCTACGACTCGCCCTTCCATATTGAGCAAAGTCAAAATACGCCTGAACTGTTCCAATCTATATAATATCGAAGAAATCCGATTCCACCGAGAGTTGATTATGGCCCGGATAAGTTAATTAACGTCTAAATAATAATAAAAAAAAACATTTCAGGTCTAAAGAAAGACTTGCAATAGACAGATTTAGCTTTTGCATAATGTATGTTTAAGTCTTGCAGCTTAGTTAATTGAATTACCGTAGTTATGTGCTTATAATGTCGATCATCTGTCTATCTTACTAATGAATAGTTCACGAAACTTTACATTTTCAGTGCTGGTATTGGACGAACAGGAACATTTATTGCGATAGATTATCTGATAGAAGAAGCGAGAGCAGAAGGTTCTGTAGATGTCTATGAATGTGTGAAACAGATGAGATATGAACGAGTTAACATGGTCCAGACACCGGTATTATTATTTAATTTGTACATTACCATATTAAATAATTCACAATATTATATATTTTATATTGGCATTGGCTGAGGTTAGATAAAGAAGTGACAGTTCTCGCTGTAATTGTTAATATACAGATAAGGAAAAAAAGCTGGAAATTTCAGATATTAACGATTCAATTTTCGTCTAGCCTCGATCATCATTTCAGACGTTGGTTCTATAATTAACAAAGTCTCGATTAACCACGTTTACGTTAAAAATTACAAGTACAAAATTGAATTCAAATGCACAAGAGATCACAGCCAACGTTGACAGGGAGATTAATAATGTATGTCTAATTAATGATTTAGATAATATGTCAGGCCCATAATAAGACCTGCCATATTTAGATTTAGCTTTTGCATACTGCATACGTAACATACACTATTCTACAGCTAAATCTGCCTATTCCAGGTCTTTCTTTAGGCCTGAAATTTTATCTAAGTTATTAAGTAGACATTAATCACCCTATCTAGACCATAATCAACTCTCGATGTCATCGCCAGCTTTCGATATTTATTGGATTATGAACCGATCTCCTGCTCATAATCATGAAATAGATAATCGAGACAATGTTGTTTATCGTACCAATTTTAGTAATGATGATCGAGGCTAGGCGGAAAAATGCAATCGCTAAATTCTCGGTTCAGAGTGGCTCAATTTGACTGAAATTTTCAGTAAATTCCTTTTCTAGTTTGTAACTATTATAGCGTGAACTGCCAGCTCTTTATCTAACCTGCCATGATGTATCTTTAAGTAATTCTAACACAAGCAGTTATTTTGTTTTAATAATTCAGGAACAATATATGTTTATACATGATGCTTTGGCTGCATGGTATATCGCGGGGGATATTACATTTCCTGTGACGTCATATCAACAAGACTATCAGACGTTACTGAAGGTCAGTAAAACGTCTGGTAAATCACAGCTTCAAGAAAGATATGAGGTACGTGTGCATAATGATATTCAAACAATTTGTACTTATAACTTCACTAATTGTACTTATTTTATTTATTCTTAATATGAAATTATTTTTCAGATGCTTAATGACGTGTGTCCGCCACAAGAAGAAAATGATTGTTCAGTAGCTTTATCAGAAGAAAACAGAAATAAGAACAGAGATCTGGCAATACTAGCATGTTAGTAGTTTTCTTGGGATTTTTCCAGAATTCATTTTGTATGGTCTTACACAATTGACTTAATTCTGGTGTTTGAGTGCTATTGGGTGGTATTGGGTAGTATTGGGTAAATCGTCCAGCTGCAGTTCTATTACTTCCTTGGTAGAAATAATTTACATGTATGTTTATAAAATGAAATTTATATGTACATTTTCCATATTTTAGCGGATAAAACTCGACTGTTTTTATTAAAACCAAATACAACAGATTATATCAATGCTGTGTTTATATCGGTAAGACAATCATATTTACTGGAGATTTGAAGTAAAAGGCAAATAAACATAAAAATTAATCATTCCCTACAAAAATAGATACATAAATATGTATCACATACAAAATTAGAAGATTAGGAGTGAAAGACAAATAATATATTTTCCAAAAAATCTTAAAACTAAACACGAAGATATTATTATTTTTTTGAAACTGATTGTACTTTTGATCCATGTCAATGACCTATAGTTCCAATGAAATATTGGATATTCGTTCACTTTTACATGATTTTCTGTCATTTACAGAGTTATAAAAAGAAAGATGCTTACATATTGACCCAGACACCCTTATCAAATACAGTGATAGATTTCTGGACGATGGTTGTAGAACAAGACGTTACTACAATTGTTAATATGGATATTACCGAAACAGGAAAAGTAAAATTTGTAATACGTATTCTTTAAAGCTGCAATTTCATATTTTTAAGTTATATTTTAAAAATTTATCAACATGAAAACCTTAAAATAGATGGTATCCATACACAGTCCTACCTTGTTAAAGAATAATCCTATTTATCCTATAATTCACCATTGCCATTTGAGGAATTGACAAAATGCCATTTTCAACTTCAAATTCAAACGTTTGAAGATAGCTTTTGCATGGGGGCAATAGAAAAACAAGGGAGGTAATTGTGTTATCATTTTCTGTGTTAATGAGTTATAAGAGTGGGGAATAATGCTTATGATCGTGTAATATTGAGTTGACAAGATATTCAGCAGAAATAATTATGTTTTGACTTACTTTGAAAATATGAAATTATCGCTTTAAAGCAATTTCAAAACCTCATTTATCCTCCGTTCATTCAAAAATCAAAATGAAATGAGTCAAATTTGTAATGCGCCCGCCTTAAACGAGGCTTATGAGTTTGCGAGACAGTGGGGTTATAGTCATATTCGACGATATAGGAATCTGGTAGAATCAGTAACCTAATCACTTGATAAGTTAACAAAATACGAAGGTACAACAGGTGTGTTTCTCCCTTTGAAACTTGTTTGTATTCTAGTTACAACTTACGGTCCTATATATTTGTATTTTATATACAGGATATTGGACAATATATACCAGCAACTGATGAACTGAAGTGTGGACCATATAAGATAATCAAACAAGATAAAACAGAACATGAGAATGGTATTTATTCAATGGTTACCTGTTTAATTAACAGTGAATTAGATGTAAGGAGGAACTTTTACTTTTAATTCTTTTCGTCATATTTATGTATTACCGTGTAATATTTTAGATAGTTGCCAGGTTGTAAATACTTCAAGGGACATTTCATCTTTATTATTTTCAATCCTTTTCCGTGCCTGTCTCAACATTAGCCAGATGAGTATTCTATGACATTGGACTAACACATGCAATTAAATTTACCAAGTAATTTTATTGTTGAGTGTGTTATGATTGTAAATCGTTAATATAATAATACAACATTTGGATAGATTGGACAATATCAATGATTGTAACCCTTAAATGAGCTAAGTCGCTAACATTTGGCACCTAGAAATTGACACAAGTGGGTCGCAACGCACATGATAATAATACTGTAATATGAATGTATATCAACTGATTTACATTCGATGTTTTCCGTTTTTACTCTAATTTCAAATCAGTTATCAACTGATTTACATTCGATGGTTTCCGTTTTTACTCTAATTTCAAATCAGTTATGTTCCGCGAAATAAGCCAGCAATGTCATTCGAAAACAAATTTTTAGCGTCTGGTTATTCCAGTCTACACACGCCGTTTGATTTGATGCAATGTTTCTTGCTCGTTCCTCCAGTCTCTTGCTAGAACTGGGGCTGAAACGCATTATGGTACACGATTCGTGTGCCAGTGGTGAAATGTTTTTTTTATCTTAAATATTGAATATCAAAAGCCCATTTTTTTCCGGTAAGATCACAGCATCATTGTTGATTTGAATTGACAAATAATTCGTGTTTTCAATGTTGAAGATTTTGGATGATATTGAGTTAGATACTTAGCTACTTTAAATATAATAATAACACTAGAGTATATTCGGGTAAAGGATCAATAATTGTAATTCATCATTGTAATATAATGTTACAACACCAGGACAAATAAATGTTACACCGCTAGTGTAGATTGGATTGGAAAAGGATCATTAATTGTAACTCATTAATATAATAATATTGTTACACTAGCTCAGATACCCGTAACATAATGTTATACCAATTGGGCAGATTGGTGAAAGGTCGATCATTGTAAATCATTAACATAACGTAGATATGCATGTCTGTAAATAACTTGTTTGTTTCAATACATCAGAGAAATCTACAACGAAGAATCAAAATTTATCAATGTAATTTCTGGAATCCGAAGAAAGGGGTACCAAAGTCTGCTGGGCCAATATTTACTCTCTTAGAAGATATAAAAGCATGGTCTCAGGAAAATGAAAATGGGCCTGTTACAGTTCATTGTCGGTAAGTTGGTTCACGTTATTAATATAAATGGAGATGGGCCTATCATAGTTCAGTGTATGTAAGTTGTTTTCCGTTATTGATATAATATTGTCCTGTCATAGTTCATTGTTTATAAGTTGATTTTCTTTATTAAAACAATATAATTGAAGATGGGCCTATCATAGTTGATTGCGTGTAAGTTGGTTTACATTTATGAAATGGTGTAAAAAAATGTAAGACCAATTAGTTTATTTGATGAAATTACGACTGTCAAGCCACATGTAATAATCATTGATACAATTACAACTGTTTAATTATCATTGATACAAGTACAATAATCAGGTCACGTGTATTAATCATTATACATATGTTCAGCTTTATTTCACCCCAAGTTCACAAAGCATTCTCAGACTTAAGTTAAAGTTCCAATTTCACTTTTTCTAAGAAAGTCAAAATATAATTATTTCTATGTTTTTTGCTCAAAAGGTTGCTAACTCACTATTATACGATCATGGACAAAATTTTGGGGGGGGTTAGAAAGGGCGACACTGGTTTATTGAGGAAATAGTTACTCAATTACCTCCCTTGTTTTCCCATTCTTCTCCATGGACGGCCATCTTCAAACGTTTGAATTTGAAGCTGAAAATGATATATTTGCCAATTTCTCAACTGGCAATAGTGAAATATAGGATTAATAGGATTATTCTTTAACAAGGTAGGACTGTTTATAGGTTCAATCTATTTTGGGGCTTTATTTTAATAAATTTTAAAAATATAACTTAAAAAAATGCTATTGGAACTTTAAGAATTTATTTAACTTTCAATCACTGTCTATGAGAAATATCCTGTATCCAGAAACACATAACTCTGCTCATTGTTTATGATGGATGTATTTGATAAGGGAAATTTTAAAAACCCAGTTTTATTTTGTTTGACTTTGTAGCAATGGTGTAGAGAAGTCGGGTGTATTCTGTGTTCTAGCAGCTATATTAGAAAGATTAACCATCGAACAAGATGTCAGTATTTTACAGACTTTAGTTCAACTACGAGTTTCTAGACCTCAAATTATCACGTCTTTCGTAAGTATTATATATCCAAACACAACATTAAATGTAGTAAAGGACCAATTTGCCATTTGTTTAATGTTTCCCATATACTGCTGTAATTCCTATTAGGTAATCATCAGTTTTAGAATTTTAATACAAGTGCCGAAAATCAATAATGTATGTCACCATTATCCTTATGAGAGTTATTCGTAAATTGTGTCCGTCCTAGCAACAATTCAATCAAGCCACATATTAATGATTTGAACTGTGTTTCAAAACATGGCGGGGATGGCCTAGTGGTCTAGCTGATTGACCTTTGGCTTGCGGCTGTGGTTTCGAGCCCTGGTGTGAGCGTATGTGGCATGGAGATAGGGGCGCATTCTCAACCTCGTGGGTTTCCTCTGGACACTCCGGTTTCCTCCCACTGCTATAGACCCCTACGCGCAAGCGAATTATTGAAATAAAATGAAATCATATGTTTGTCCCAAAATGACCTAGTTTGTGTCGAGTGGACGTTAAACCCCATTCCCTCTCAAACCATCTCTGTGAATTGTGAGATATTCGAATTCATACTGACGTTATTCGAGGAAATATCGATTTCGTCTGGTATGTTTTGTGATGTGGTGTCCCTTTGGGAATTGTCCATGGGCCACGAGTCGTATGTTTGGTTGTCATTCTGTTACCATTGTCAAAGTTTCGGATATCTGTTTTATTATATCACAAGCGTGCTTGAATAACCTTTATTAACAGCGATCAAGGCTGTAACAGTACTTTTCATTTAATCAATCAATTATATTTACATATAGTCGTCCACGCTGTGTATTGGTTTCTATTGATATACTATTTTATGAAGCCAAAAATTATCAACTAAGTTACATTAGTTCAGTTTGTCCTTTTACTTTGATTTGTTCATTCGGTCATGATATAAAACCATGTGTAATCATTTCTTCTGTATGATGATCATACAAACTGTCAATATATACTGGATTTATGTTGTAAATGGTTATATATAAATTTTAGGAGCAGTTAAAATTTTGTTTTGATGCAGTTGGCGAATATCTAGATGAGTTTGCTGTTTATGCCAATTCCTGCTAAGATTGCGTACAGCTCAATTATTCCTTGTTGTTTATATTAGATTTTTATTGGAATAAATTGAAATTGTTTTTTGTACTATCTGGTAAACCTATAGCTATTCATAAGATATTATTGTTGTCTTCAGAGTTGTTTTGCTGGGCCGGCCATTCCTTTGCCGGTCCGTAATAATTACATCAAAGTGGTATTTCACCCATACTCCTCGCAGTGCTCCGTTTGATTAGAGCTAATCCCACTACTCACTGCTGTAAATAGAGAAAATTCTTGTTCTAAATTATTATTGGTCAACAGTCCCATTAACAACCAATGGCCTAGTGCTTTAACAAAATCGTTAAATTTGGAACAAAAGTTCCAAATTGGACCAAATATGTTTACATAACGTTACGTCATGACTCATGATTTTATCATTCCCAAACAACCAGTGCATAGCAGAATACTGTAGGAAAACTAATTGTGTGACAAACAAGGCCATTAACAATGCAAACAATACTGTGTGAAGACGAACAATACTTACAATACGAACAATAGATTTGATTGAACGGGGAGAATACACACACCCCCTCCAAACCTCAAGTATCGGAAATCAGAAGCCAATCCAGCTGGGAAGAGAGGGATTTCTCGGACCATTGCTTCCGGAATATGGTCTTCCCCTTGCTTTATATATCTAGTAATAAATTACCTATTATGTTAATTTTATTTTATATCCTATTTTATTAACTTATATCGTGTCTATTGTTTTACTAATTGCATTCCTAATTTATGCTAGATTTAAATGTTATATTATTTTGATATGTATCCCATGTCGATATTGTTATTAATTGATTTCCTATAGTTAAACATGCATTATGCAAGAGCTAAATCTGCCTATTGCGAGTCTTTCTTTAGGCCTGAAATGTTTTCTAAAGTATTAATTAGACATTCATTAACTGACTCAGACCTTAATCATTTCTCGATGGCATCAGATTTCTCTGATACTAAACAGATTGGAATGGTTCAGCGATCTTTTGATTTAATCAAATATGGTGGACCGAGACTTAGCTTTGATCAACCAGTACCGTGGTTGAAATTATTGCATACGTCTGCCAAACCTTCAAAGGCTAATATCTTCGCTTGCAACAGAGTAATTTAAATGAAATGTTCAAATTATTCATTTTACATTATCCACTTACGAACTATTATAACACGAATGGCTAGTTCTTTATCTAAATCTTACATAATGTATCTTTAATATCCCCTATATTCTACTAGATTTAATTTATATACTTTTTAAGAATTGTTTTTTTGAAAAATAGTATTCCTATATTGATGTTAGATTTAATTTATATTCTATTGTTTTCTAAATAATAGTATTCCTATATGTTCTACTAGATTTAATTTGTATACTTTTTATAAACATATCTATTTTTTTAATAATTGTTTTTTCTATATTGTAAAGATTGTATTCCACTATTTGATGTTAGATTTAAGTGATATACCATTGTAAAATTTATGCCATATCTATATTTTGTTAATAATTGTGTTTCTATATCTTGAAAATAATATTCCAATATATGATGTTAGATGTAATTTATATATTATTTTAAAATTTATGCCAAATCTATATTTGATACTAATTGTTTCTCTATATTTTGAATATATATTCCTATATTTGATATTATATTTCATTTATATTATATTTTGTAAATAATAGTATTGCTATATGTTCTACCAGATTTAATTTGTATGTTATTTTAAAATTTATGTCATATCTATATTATTAAATATAAATTTTAACAATTGTTTTTCTATATTTTAAAAATAGTATTCATATCTGTATCATTAAATATAAATTTTAACAATTGCTTTTTCTGTATTTTGAAAATAGTATTCGTATATTCATGTGCGAGACTCCTGTAATCTGACCGCCATTTTAGATGTAAACTGACCTCTTTTGAATTATGTAAAATTCGTTGTATCTAAGTGCTTTCATTGTCATATTTCGGTTTGGTTACCGAAAACACACATCTTTGACACTGATAACCGGGGTGGGGTGGGGGCTTCCAAGAATATTTGTTTGTTTGCTTACCCTGATTAAAATACCCATTTAATTATTAAAGAGAAACCCATAAAAAAGACCGGAATAATGACTACTCCTTCTTGGACGCAAACACTGAGAACTCATGCTTCGCCCCTGAAAAGAACATCTTAGATATGACTTATAAAAATGACTTTGCCATTCAACCATGTTTCGAAAAATACATTTTAGCACACGTCGTTATCTAAACATAAAAACTTCCTATATGGATCCTGGTTTCAATTATGAAGTTGGGAGAAGACAGTAGGACGTTAAACCTTTTTACATTCCAATTCCTCATTGATAAAAGTAACATTTCTTACCTGGTATATTTACAGTATTGTAGATACGGTGACTTCAGATAGTATTTAGTTTTACATTGTACCCCTCCGCCATACATTCATAGTTTTGAAAGAATACAGCTACCCCACGGATTTGAATTGTTAGCAAAAAAGTGAGAGTATTGAAGAACGAAAGAGAGAGTGAGAGAGAAATGGGGTTTAACGTCCACTCGACACAAATTAGGTCATTTCGGGACTAACATATGGTTTTTAGTTTTATTTCAATAACTCGCTTGCGGTAGGGTCTTTGTCCAGTCAATGTAACAATAAATTTAACAATAAAAAAATAATAAGAGTCTTGGATATTGAGAACTGGCATGCAATCAAATTGATTTTTTGAAAAAGGCAATCTTAAATTGATTTTTGAAAAGGCAATTTAAAATTGATTTTTTGAAAAGGCAATTTAAAATTGATTTTTTGAAAAGGCAATCTTAAATTAATTTCAAGGGCGTCAACATCTTGTTTTAAGACGAGTTACCTGCCTTAGACGTTGTTTATGATAATGTGAAAGACCGGATAACCTATTCTCAAATGTTGACAACGCATCCGTAGAATATTTTTCTGGATGATAGGGACTATCGACCATCACGCGACTCTAGCGACAACGTCACTCTGCAAATCTCGTCATATTTCGGAACCTACATCTAGTCTCGGCTGTATGACGAATTCCGCCATATTGGAACTACTTTAAAGGTCCCGGATGAAACATGGTTGCGCCCATCGACCCTTGGAACTACTTTAAAGGTCCCAGATGAAACACGGCTGCGCTCATGGTGTCTTGTTTATTTGTAATAACGTCAAGGTTTCCTGTTGAAGTAAACCGGCAGCCGCATCGCAAATGTATGGGCGTAGGTACATATCACATACTGTCATATAGCCGAGACTAGATGTAGATTCCGAAATCTATCGAGGTTTGTCGAGTGGGGACAACGTAATTGCCATTTTGTTGGCCCCGGATGAAACATGGTTGCGCCCATCGACTCTTGGAACTACTTTAAAGGTCCCGGATAAAACACGGCTGCGCCCATGGTGTATTGTTTTTTTGTAATAGCGTCAAGGTTTCCTGTTGACGTAAACCGGCAGCCGCATCGCAAATGTATGGGCGTAGGTACATATCACATACTGTCATATAGCCGAGACTAGATGTAGGTTCCGAAATCTGTCGAGGTTTGTCGAGTGGGGACAACGTATTCGCCATTTTGTTGACCACGCGATAAACAAATTATCTGTCACGCGTTGAGTGTAATCGCTACCAGTCCCGAGTTGACTTGCGCGCTCACAATTAAGTTGCTCTTAGTTTTCCACAGTCAGGGCAATGACAACACCGGTAGATCCTTCCCGTCGATTACAGGAAAATGAGATGGTGCCCTAGGTACGACGCGCTGCATTCAGGTCCAAGTAAAAGACGTTACCGATCATGAGTCGTTTTCCCGCACTACATGATTTGATCGAATGCTTAAAAACTGGCTCGATATCAGATACATGTATCGGTAAAACATTCATATTGACCCTATCCCTATTTAACGATTGGTTTTAATATTGTATGAAGTTTGTGAATGTTCGCATTGCTGCGATCCCCGTCCTCTCTAAGATATTACAATACAAATGTGACGTCACCCTTTGATGTTGGCGTACCATTATTTCAAATAATCGTATGGGCAATTTGCCAATCGTACTTTATTCATACCAGTGAAATATTGGACTGGTGTGACGTTTTCACGTGCGGAGTGTCTTTATTTTAAACAGTTTAATGGTCTCGAGATTCAGACATTGTGTAATATATTGTAAAAATATTCGGGCCTAAGACCCTCGTGTTGTTACAGTATATTACTTAGGGTATGCTCGATTCACAGTCCAGAACCTCCCGAATCGACAGAATTACGATCGAGTCACGCGGAATTCGGTCCTGTCACAGTTCTGCCAGTCCCGACAGCTGAGGTGGAGTAAGTAGAAAATATGGTAAAAAATATGTTTCAGCTGTCATGATTGGTTGAGATATTTGTTTATACAGTCGACACATGCGTTGTACTCCGAAATTCTCCTTTTCACTCGATTGACACCAATTTTGGAATTCAATTCCGAAACTGTGAATCGAGCATCCCCATAATGTCTAGCTCTCGAAACATTGAACCACACATGGTGTCATCTGTGCATACTGTTTAAATATAGTTATTGTTGAAATTTCGAGTTGCTATTACTTTTAAAAATAAAAACTTAACATGTCTACCATTTTGTAACCAAAATATAATAGCAGGGTCAGATTTCTATATAATGAGGAAATATGTCACCTGCCCAGAAAAAAACTTGGTAAAAAGCCATTTTCAGTATTGTGTGTTTAATTTTTAGGAACAATGCCAAATAATGTAAAATTATACTGGTGTCATTGGTACACCTTTCTATTTATAAAATTGATATTATGATTCAGAGTTGTTTATTGTCAAGTTTGTATTCTTTGTCCTATTTATGTTGAATGCGGGTTAAACATTAACCGTAAACAATTTATTCATATGTTAGCTTTACATTCCCATCCCGTTTTGGAACAAAATCAGCTCGAATCAAATAACGATTAACACTTTAAAAATACTCTCTACCTCCAATATATGTATGTAAGTTCAGTGGTTTTGTAATTACCAACACAAATAATATTTTATGCATGACAAAAAACGAAATGAAATGGAGTTTAACGTCCTATTGTTCTGCTCCTTATCGGGCTAACGAAGACTGGCATATGCCATACAATGTGTTATGAGGGAAATTCTGCCCAGACAGCGGCACTACGACTTTCTCATATATCGAATTCTAACTGCCATGATCTTTTACGTGCACGTCAATCAGGCCCGTATCTAGACACCATGCTATAATATGTTACCCTGTAAACATATTGAATTTTACAAACCTCCACATTTCTGGAGTACAGTGTTTGAAAATTATAATTCTTAAATTGATAGGCTATCAAAATAAAGATCGTTTATTGTGGTACATGGGTCAAGGTGGCTAAAGCCTGGCGCAGACGGACAACTTTTCGTCGCTTGTTGCTGCAATAGGCAACTAGAAGCAATTTTTTCTCCCAATGTATTCGGAATGCCGTTATCACGTGATCATTCAAAATGGCGCCGTACATACGATATCACAATAAATCACCCTGTTCAGATATAGGCGTTTTTATCGACCCCTATTAGCCAAAGTGCTTTGCATTCAATCACATTTTCATCTTTAACGTCAATCTAATTCAAATTGGTTACCCTAATCAACGAATTTAAGGCGTTTTTATCGACCACTGATTAGCCAAAGTGCTTTGCATTCAATCACATTTTCATCTTCAACGTCCATCTAATTCAAATTGGTTACCCTAATCAACGAATTTATTGACATCGATTTTCGAAGCGATTACATCAAATCGCCAAATCACTTCAGGGTGCGATTTGACGATTTGATCGGGTTGTCACGTGTTTTTTCAACTGTGTCCAGCCACAATAATTGTTCACAACTAATCGAAGCATTTAACGAACTCGCCAAAGTACTTTGAAATCAACTAAATTGTCACATGTCATCTCTACTAAATTCAAATCAATTTGGCAAGTCGATAAAAAAAGCCTATCTCTACTTAATTCAAATCAATTTGGCATGTCGATAAAAAAGCCTTACAAAATAATTAATTGAATTTGACTTTTAGTTTCATGACCACTACCGAGAAAAACAAATATATTTTACCGGCCATTTCGAAGTGAAAGGCCAGTTCACTGAGACAGCCATGTTTTTTGCACGATCCGAATACTCGGCTGAGCTTACATCATACAATACTGGCCGCTCATCCCACATTTCCACCAACATGTCTTCCATCTCCACGGACCATGTTAATGCTGTTAGCTGTTCCGACGTTGCCATCTTGAAGTATCATATGACAGTAGAGCGCTCGCTGATTGGACAGTTAACCAGTTGCTTGTTGCCTGTTGTCGCCTACCGCCGCAGACGAGCAATTTTGAAGCAACAGATGAACAATTTCTTCAATTTCTTGGCGACGAGCGATTTTCTGTTGTCGACAGGCGCGGATCCAGGATTTTTTGCAGGGGGGGGGGGTCTAGGTTTGATAATTGCTTAACTAATTGCGCTCAACCGATTAACGGAAAAATTTGGTAAATTAGATTCAATTTGGTTCATTCTGACGTATTTCCGGAAGGTAGATTCCAAAATTACAGGTCTAAATCGCCAATAAAACCCCCCTCTGGACCCGCGCCTAATTCCGAATATCAAACATTTTTGATATTTGGCAACGAGAAGCAACTCGAAGCAACAGCAGTTGCCCGTTGGCGCAGACGAGCGATTTTTTCTTTCAACGACCAGCGATTTCACTGTTGCCTGAAAGTTGCTCGAAAAAGTTGCCCGTCTGCGCCTGGCTTTAGTGGGTATGACCATTTGATATGAGGGAAATTTAGCCCCGACAGCGGCATTACGGTCTACTCTTATATCGAATTCCAACTGTCAAGCGATCATTTATGTGCTCGCCAATGTATACACGGGACCTCGGTTTTCGTCCCATCCGACCGACTAGACAGCTGTCCTTGTTGGGCTCTCCGTCCTGTAGACTGACAAGGATGGACTTCCTCGGTCAATGCAGCACCAACCTTGTAATGCGCTGGTGATGACATGTGATTAAACAGGGTTGGTGGTCATATCGTCTATCACGTTGTGATTTGGATATATGTTGCAATTTAATAATATTTCGTCCATTAGTTGATAGTAATATTAAGCAATGCATGTCGTAAACGTACGCACTGTTATATAAATTATTATGTTTTCAAGATAATGAATTGAGAAAGGACAAAGCGTTTTTAAAAGAATGCATTATACGAAGGTACCCAAATTTATTTGCTTTATACAAGAAGTTACGCGCCATTCAAACTGTTTGTTTCACAATAAGACGACTCGTATGGTTGAAAGTTTTAATTGTTCGATTTGAATATAACAGATTATCTTCTTTTACTATTCGAGGTCAGTCATATAATACTACAAAATGACCATTGCACTCAGAAGATATTCTTCCTTGTTACAAATATACGGGGGTTGATTTTATTTCAGTAGAGCTTCAAACTTGCACGGATATGGTTTAGTTCAACAAGTATCTATATCGAATATTGACAAATCTCGATACGAGTGTTGGTAAGTTGGATATTTAACATTCAATATTAAAAATTGATATAAATAACTAACAGCTCTGGTAACTTGGTTAGTTAACTAACATATATTATTAAACATGTATTATGCCAGAGTTAAATCTGCCTATTGCAGGTCTTTCTTTAGGCCTGAAATGTTATATAAATGATTAATTCGACATTAATTAACTTATCCAGCGATATTTACTGGATTACAATCATGTCTACTGCTTAACGTCTATTAATAATTAATTCAAAAACTGGATAACCGAGACTATGTTTTTTATCGGACCGACGTTAGTAATGATGATCGAGGGTATGCTCAAAATTCAGTCTCTGAAATCTCAGTTCAAAGTGGATCAATTTGACGGAAAATTTCAGCAAATTCCCATTATATTATCTAGTTATATTGAGAACTAACAGCTCTTTATATAACCTCCCATAACGTATCTTTAAATAATCACATGGTAACTTGGATATTTAATATCTATTATCATTGAAAACTGACATAGATAACCACTATCGTTGCTAACTTCTATAAATTGAATATTGACAGTTAACTATTTTTTTTTTATATTGACACATATAATATATCGAAGAAAAGGGCTAAACATATCCGGCAGAAGACTACTAGCGGCGTAGACTGGAATAACCAGACGCCTAAAGGCTGTCATTCGATTTGGACTCTCCGTTTATTTTGCCGAACATAACTGAGTAGAGTTTACAGTAAAAACAGAAACGATTGAATGTAAAGCAGTTTATTTTCATTCCATTATCAAATATGCATTACGATCCATTTGCGCCCTTTTCTAGGCGCCAAATAATAAAGATCTCCTTTATGCTGACGAAACTCTGCATGTACATGTTATATGCATATAATGACTTGCTTGGCTATAAAAAGGATTAGTTATTTATCATAGTTTGACTTTAAGCTGGTTAAGTTTCGTTTTCCTTCAACAGCTTATTTCAAGCAAAGACTAAAATACAAATATTGTTACGGATTTGATCTTGTTTTTAATTATAAATATGAAATAAACTACCCTACCCTGTCATCTCAGACCATGTTATTATCTCTTAAGAGGGTTCATTGGCTGTATTTCGAAATAACAATAAAATCAACAAATGAGTAAAAATGAGATGAAATGGGGTTTAACGTCCTACTCTTCTGCACCTGACCTGGTGTAATGGAAGACGGGCATACGCCATACAGTGTGCTATGAGGGAAATTTTGCCCGGGCAGCGGCGCTAAGGCCTAGTATTATATCGAATTGCAACTGCAAAGGGATCTTTTACGTGCCCGCCAATGTGTACACGGGACCTCGGTTTTTCGTCCAACCTAGAAATTGACATAAAAGTATATATTAATGTAATATCGATGGGTATGAACTGATTTACATTCAATCGTTTCCGTTTTTACTCTAATTTCTAATCAGTTACGTCCCGTGAAATACGCCAGACGTTTCAATCGAAAAGCAACCACTAGCTTGTGGTTATTCCAGTCTACATCGAAAGTATTTATACCGAATGCTCTCCAGATAAGAATTTGGGTCAAAGTTTGACACGATTTGTTTAATATGTCTAGCCTCTCTTTTCCACCGTATGAACACAGCATCAATGTTGATTTAAAGTATCAAATAATATGTGTTTTACATGTCGAAAACCCTTGATTATATTGAGTTAGAGACTTGGCTACTTTAAGATAGTTAAAATCTGACACCCTCTCCACCCTGTCCAGGGTATTTAATAAACCGATATTTCCAGATTTCTACTTGCAACTTTTATTGGCACATGAAGTTATGCCCCCTAAAAGGAGTGTTGAGTTCTATTAATATGTACAATAAATGTTGTATGTACTTATAAATATCTACACCGAATACATATATATTGTTGATTCTATATATGGAATACAATTGTATTATATAACAAAATATCACATACAATAAACATAATGAATTATCTTCTATATGTATTAATGATTACTATATATCTATAGTGTATATTCTACATTTTCACAAGTGACGCGTTAAGGAGAATATTAAATCTGGTGGGCTCATTCCCTTCACTCGTGTAATCCAATGAGGTGATAAATTAGAAATATTTTTTAATAAAGGCGTTTGGCAAATGCAATTTTCCCCATCAGTATCACGTATTCGTATCGTCACGTAATAGGTTTAGTCAAAGTATTTATAGAGTTAACGCTGATTTTCGTGTCGCGTATAACGTATAGGTGGCTGAGCAGAGCTTAGTTGTGTTACAGCATGATGTCAGTTATCTACCAAGATCACCATCAGTACTAGTCGAGTGTCTTGCCTACAAATTCCCCAAGAGAGTAAAATTTCTCGAAAGTCGCTGAACTATTTAATAAAATCTACTGCCAAATCTTATTTAAAAATCTTTGACTAAGACTCGATAGCAATTTTTGATTTCAATAACGTATTATTTCAGATCATTTATTATTACACATTTGGTCCAGGACCCGTAAATTTAGCACATAGATCAACCTAGATTAAATTCTAAAAGAAGTAAATAAGACGGTAAAAAGACGACGATCTTATGCGGACCTTTTCTTTAAGAAAACTATTCGATAAGTGCTGTCGTATCCGTGTGCCGTATCGCGTATGGGACAAACACATACATCGATGACGTCACACGCAAATTCGATACGTTTACGCGATACAGACCGGAAATTACCGCTTGTCATAAGTCTCTCTTGTCGTTTTTCTACAGTATAACTCAACCATATACTATTCAAGTAGGGGATATTTGATTTTGGGGGCATAACACTAAAATATGCAAATGACTTCGAAAAAAGTCACTATAGAACCTAACAGAAGAAACATTTCCAGTTACATGTGACGCCCAAACGCACCAATAGCTACCGCATGGAATGCAGGCGATGCTTGGGATCATCATGGGGGTCCAACCCAAGATGTGCACGACTCTGACCTTGAATGTTACAGTCATTGTTGCATTGAATTCCAGGGTGGAAACATGAGTTTAATTGTTTTAGTGACCAGAAAACAAATTTTGATATGCGTCGGCTTACCCAAAATGAAAGGTTACGTGCCCTTGGCATGCTACAGATCGGCACAACACAGGCGGTTGTGGCGCGGACGATGAATGTTTCTCAGTCTGTCATAAGCTGGCTATGGTCCAGATACCGTGATACACAATCTGTACAGGACAGACCACGCTCAGGTCGACCAAGGGCGACAACTCAAGCCCAGGATTATTATTATTATTATTATGGCACTTTTTATAGCCCATCTTTCACATAAGTGCCCAGATGTGCTTTACAATAAAATTAAATAAATAAATAGATAATTCAAAATAAAAAAATGAAATAAATAAATAAATTAAAATAAATAAATAAATAAATAAATTAAAATAAATAAATAAATAAAATTAATGTAAATAAATAAATTAAATTAAAATAAAACGAATTAAAATAAATCAAATTAAAATAAATTGAATTGAAATAAATCTAAGTAAAATAAATCGAATTACAATAAATCAAATTACAATAAATCAAATTAAAATAAATCAAATTAAAATAAATAAATAAATCAAATTAAAAATTGTACAACACTTAAAACGTCTAAATGGAAAAAAATGAAATCATTGAAAATCTAAGAGGTGTTATAAAAGGCAATTTTAAAAAGATGCGTTTTGAGTTTTGATTTAAAAACAGTTAGAGAAGTACAACATCGTAATTGATGGGGAAGCTTGTTCCATAGTTTAGATGCTTTAAATGAAAAGGCCCTTTCTCCATAGGAAACTTGTTTAACATTATTGTCTAGCAATGACAAGGGCTTGAACTAAGGTCCTGATTGTATCATCAGGCAGATAGTTTCTAATTTTACTTATGTTACTGAGATGATAATGTCCTATTTTACATATGTGTTTAATTTGAGATTCCATTGTCATGTGACTGTCAAATATAGCACCGATGTTTCGAGCGTAAGCGGAGGAGAAGATTGTGGCATCACAAACACGAATGTCGTTTGGTACATTAAAACCGCTCTGTGTTTTAGAGCCAATTATCATGTATTCTGTCTTTTCGTCGTTCAACTTGAGAAAATCTTACTTCATCCATTGTTTTATTTCGTCGACACAGAGCTCAACATTGCACTTACTAACTTGGAAGCTATCAGGGTCTGCGGGTCTGAAACTCACATAGAGCTGGTTGTCATCTGCGTAGAGGTGGAATGAAAGACCGTATTTCTTGACGATCGAACCAAGTGGAGATGTGTAAAGGCTAAACAACACCGGTCCAAGCACAGAACCCTGTGGAACACCGAATTCTAGATCCTTAGTCGAGGAACTGGCATCTCTTACATTGACGGTCTGATTTCGGCCGGTTAGGTATGATCGTAAGAGTTTCAGCGCGGAAATACCAAAAGTTGTTTTAAGTCTTTCTAGAAGTATAGCGTGATCCACGGTGTCAAACGCAGCTGACAGATCGAGCAATATTAGTAGCACAGACTGATGGTCATCAATTGAAAGACAGATATCATTGTGTACTCTCAGAAGAGCCGTCTCGGTACTGTGGTGTTTGCGATACGCACTTTGGAAGGTCTCTAATAAATTGTTGTCACTAATGTGATCAACAATTTGATGGCAGATAACTTTCTCAAGTAACTTAGATACAAAACTTAAATTAGAGATTGGGCGGTAGTTTTTCAAAATGTTCTTATCAAGTGTTGGTTTCTTAATCAATGGCGTGACCAAAGCAGACTTAAAAATGTCCGACACTACACCCTCTATTAATGCAGAATTAACAAGGTCTGTAACAACCGGTATCAATTCAGGAAGACAATCCTTTAGGAACTGGGTTGGAATAGGGTCCAGTTTACAGCTTTTGGAAGCACATTTGAGAACAAGTTTGGAAACGTCGGATTCAGTTTGGAGGACAAAATCACTCAAAGAAAGGGGTGAAACAAGAATAGGTATACATATACTATCGGGAGTACTGCCGTGTTGACTTGGTTGTAGATTGTCACGTATGTTCTGAATCTTATAAGAAAAGTAGTTTGAAAATGTGTTTGCCAATTCAGATGAAGATTCACAATCTGGCAGGATACTTTGTCCGTAGTTATGGCTGAGCAAGGCACTAGACACGCGAAACAACTCTTTAGCCTTATTGGAACTTGCATCAATCTTGTTCGTGTAGTAGGATTTCTTGGCAGATTTTACGAGAGCTTGAAAATTCAACTTCTGCTCTCTGTAGATATCCTTGTGAACGTGTAAGTTAGATTTTCGCCAGACCCTTTCAGCCTTCTTACGATCCCCCTTCGCCTGTAGAACTTCGTCATTAAACCATTCTGTATTTGGTCTGAGAATAAATGTTTTAGTCCGCTCAGGGAGCACCTTATCATAAGCACAATAGAGTGAAGAATAGTAGGCTAAAGCTTTACTGTTAACATCTGGAAGAGAACCAATGGTAGAGAAATCAGTGCTGTCAAGTTCTTTAATAAACTGATCTTTATTGAAATCTGACTGTTTTCGGAACGTTACAGTTTTTGTCACAGGATCTGGCTTTTTAATGTTTAAGTCGACAAAAACTGGAAAATGATCGGAGATGACGTCGTCAATGACAGTGAGATTACGGAATGAGATTTCGGAGTCACGGGTTAACACAAGATCGATGATGTGCCCTTTCGCATGTGTTGCTGTTTTGACATGTTGCGTTAGAGAGTTGATGTTCAGAATATCTATAAAGCGTGTGGTGTTGGAATCATGTTGCTTATCAAAGTGAATATTGAAGTCACCCGCGATAAGGATTTTACAGTTTGATTTAGAGAGTTCATTAAGCAGAATTTGAAAATCATCAAGAAATGTTTGGATAGGTAGGTGTGGTGGTCTGTATATAACAACAGATCTTATAGTTTCACCAGATATGGTCAAGACTGTATTAATGTGCTCAAACGACCTAAAACGTTTGGTTTTCTGTAAACATGCCTTGATGGAGGTTCTATGAAGAATTGCAACACCGCCCCCTCGTGAACCTCTAGGTACGTGTTGAATGGAGTAACCAGGGGGAACCAGGGCTGCTAGAGTAACGTCATCATTATCATGGAGCCATGTTTCAGTCAGTGCTAGGATATCAATGTCTCTATCACAGATATACTGGTTTAATTGTTAAGCTTTATTACAGACAGATCTACTGTTCAGTAGGCATAGGTTTGTTTTACTTACAGAGAGCGCCTTGCTTGAAGTGTCTTTGGAAATCTGAATACAAACCAGATTCTTGGGGTTACTGGATCTTGTCTTGTTGCAGTTAGTATTTTCATGAATATCACGGGCAGTTAATCGAGTAGAAATATAGTGGGTTTCTTTACGCCTTGTTGGTTTGTTTCTCAGCAGATGTTTTGATGAATTTTTAATTTCATTATAGATTGTTTTAGAAGTAGAGAGTGACACAGTATCTTTAAGCAATAAGAGTTCAGAACGGTCATAACTCAGTGTTAGACCTGATGATTGGAGTTCACAATTGACTGACATGTTGAGAAGACTGAACAAAACAATAACACCAAGCTTTACCATGCTCCACTGATCACTATATGGTTCAGTTTAAACACAGATATTCAGCTGAAAAATTTCTGTTACATCCAAATATTCTCAAGTAAACATCCAAACATCCACAAATTTTATCAAAAATGATGCACTGGTATATGAGTCACGTTTTAGACATAAAATATCCAACTAAAAATATATAGTCTTGCAGAAAAAGCGTCTCTTGTTTGAGAGATCATCACATTCAGGCAAGACATCGTTGGTGTAGGGATCGTCAACACTGGGACAATCGACGCTGGAGCAATGTGATGTTTTCAGATGAGTCAAGGTTCACTGTTGATTTTTTGGACAGACGTAGGAGGGTGTGGCGTCGTCGAAACGAGCGCTTCCAAGACGTTAACGTCATCAGACATGATCGATTTGGGGGTGGTTCTGTTATGGTGTGGGGAGGCATCACTGTTGCTGGAAGAACGGCTTTACATTTTGTTGCAGGGCGTGTTACACGCCAGTACTACCGGGACAACATCTTGGCAGTCCATGTTGTGCCGTTCGCACGACGTCATGGCCGCCGTTTCATCTTCCAGGATGACAACGCAAGATGTCACAGGGCCAGGATCGTTACAAGTTACCTCCAACAACAGAACATCACCACATTAACTTGGCCAGCACCGAATCCCGACCTCTCCCCCATAGAGTATGTCTGGGACATGCTTGGACAGAGGTTACGTCAACGTCAACAACGTCCTGCCAATGTCCAAGAACTTGCTGCTGCGTTGCAACAGGAATGGGACAATCTGGACCAAAATGACCTTAGAAATCTCATTAGGAGTATGCCACGTCGGATCAATGCTTGTTTGGCAAATAGAGGAGGATTCACCCGTTACTGACTTTGTTGTTTGACCCCGGGTATCATTTTACCCTTATAATGGTCAGTCTGTGCCTTACTTAGTCTAACAATCATTTGGAATAAATCGATGAATGTGAACTCCATTTTGAGAGAAAACCGTATTTAAAAAGATATAGATTGACAAAATAAAATCTGATTATTTTTGTGTCCTTAGAATTGATGAATGCTGACCAAAATGAAATTCAATCTGATGTCAGCAGTGATAATAATATCATCTATAATATTATATTCTAGTTTAGGTAAGTAGTAATCTTTAAGATATTTTAGTATATAGATTTATTAATTCTAGTTTAGAAAAGTATTCAATGTGTTATAGTATTCATATAGAATTCTTCGTTTTATGGAGAACAAACTGAGTAAAATATGGTTTAACACAAACTCGTGGCTTATATTAATTCAGTAATTAGTATTTTGCACTAGACTGGTGTCTTTGGACAGGCACTCCTACTTTCAAGTCATCATCTGCATCGATTAGAGATCTTATTGTTCTAAGATTTAAACAGTTATTTAAGCTTCAATCATACATTATTCTGTTCGAACATTTACATTCGATATGTTAACCGGTTATTAACGTTATTCTTTTCCCTTTTTAGCCTTAGATATTTGTAAAGATACAGACAACACCAACTGTCAATCATGTGGTGATAGTGTATATCCTAGAGATGAGTTTTATAGAGACAACTGTATGAAGTCATGTGGTGTTTGTACAGGTATTGCTTGTTTTATTGTATTGAATTGAATTATTTAAACACGATAGTTAGTACTAAAATATAAATAGATGACTACTATTTCATTGAAATATGATTTTGAAAGTAACGTTAATGCTAGACTCGCTGTTGACAGCCTCTGAAATAGTTATTTTCACCATATATTCAAAAGAACAAATCCTTGGTCTCCGTTACGCACCCCAACATAATCTTTACACTTTCCCTTGATGTCAAAACCAACATATTGAAATACATATTTTACCCTCCCAATACATATTTCACCCAACACACATTTTATCCAAACCATGATTCGAAGAAAAAAAAATAAACACTACGTGTTTATAGAGCAGATTTTATAACGACCCCAGGTCTTCACAAAACACTTGTAAACCCCGTCCCGTAACTGCCCGCTTGGTATTTTATCATGCATAACAAAACGCCAATAGTTCCGTAAACACATTTCCTGGTACATGCCATTTAATCTATTAACATTATCTAATATACATAAAATAGTCGAAAAAAAATAGTAGATTGACAAACATTATTAAAATAACCCAAAACCTGCTTTAATTCTGACTTATCACCGATTATACCATCTAAACCCATACCCTTTCTAACACACGGGCTTAATTCATTCACCCCGACATGCACAAATAATTACAATGGGCTTGTGAAATAGCTGAATCATTTAAGTTTAATATCACTATCCTGAACACTTCCACCCCCTAGAAGGAACACTACACATTTCACCACCACGACCTGGGACAATACATCCTTTACCTGAAATACATGTACATTACCAATCTTTTCCAGTATCCGATTAACACGAAACGCTAGTAGGTCCTGAGGAACTCCCCTCTTATCTCGTCTATTATAACCCTTTGTAAAAGGGTATCTTAAAATGTCTTTATCAGATGCAAACCCTATAACAAAACCCTTAGACGCCAGACTACACAATTTAGGCCACCAAACTGATCTTATATCAAATCTAGGGATTACTAAAGTGCACCTTAGCGCTTCTTGTTCTCTAAATTTTATTGTCGATGCTATCTTACAAAATGGAGGGAATGCATAGCAAATGTCAGTTATATTTGTCTGAGCAAACATGTCAGTCCCACACGAATTGGGGGTTCGAAATGGTGTGAAGTGTTTCAGTGTTGTACCCATTCGATCAATCATGCAATTCGATCCAAAGACATCAAATGAAGAGTATGTCCCTTTCCACTTACGAGTTGCTGTACTCTCTCCCATGCTATACATGACAACATAACGTCTTCTTTTAATATCTTTCTAGAGAAATAATCGGCAACATTTTCTATAGATGGCACATATTGAAAACGAGGGTATACCCCTATATCCCTTACTGTAACAAAAATATTTTTTAGAACAACATTCAGGTCTGGACAGGGGCGGATTAACCTATAGGCAGTGTAGGCAGCTGCCTAGGGCCCAAGAAAATAATAGGGCCCATAAAATTTTCGATGACCTTTTCTTAAATTCTATTTTTTACATTATTTAATTCACTGGACTACGCTTACGACGACCCCCACTCGGTTGTATCAGTTGTTCATTGTGAAGGAAGAAGTACCTTACTATAAGTGACAGAAATTACAGCTTGAACTTGAAGATAGTAAGAAAAGAAAAGTATCGACGTATATCCGTTTCTCTTACAGTGGTCTTAGTTTTACTACGTCAAAACAGTTCCACAAAGGGCCCAGCTGATCGAGCTGCCTAGGGCCTATCAGATCAGAGCCTCGACCCGCCTCTGGGTCTGGAGATCTCGATCCCTGTCCTTCCCATGCCGCTATAAAAGATTTACAATCATTCACAATTTATATCCGCCCTAGAGTCTACAACATACTTTTTAACACAACGCAACGATAAAAGGACAGCTTTAGCTTCTTTGACAACTATTGGCTCTGGTATATTGTCCAGAGTCCAATAATCACCGAATTCTCGAGTCGCCCCCTCAATGTTTATAGCACACGCACATCGAAATTGAGAAGCGTCAGTATTAGGTTTTAAAGACAAATACTTTTCTCTTTTCCATGGTAAAAACCCTTCCCATGCATCAAGGTGTTGCCAAAATTGTATCTCTTCCCTTATAACACCTGATACCGGAACCTCCGCCTTCCTGAACGAAATTGCCAAACAAACTTCAGACGTAAATGATTTTGACCAGCACCAGAGATAACATCTTTTTGGGACAATTTCTAACAATATGTCCGTAATCACCATATATGAAAACCTTGCCACGCATGCTACTAGATCCCTAAGTAACATGATGAACAAGCTGTGAAGTAGACAACATCGACACAATCATTCAGGCAACCTTGGGATGATACTTATTTATATTAAATTTCTGTATGATAAAACTGAACTTCTCTTCATCGGGGTGTTTAGCTCTCCGTGCCCACTGATCCAAAATAATCATTTCGTGAAACAATACATCTGGATTAAAATCTACTGTCCTCGAACCATACTCTTTTATCTCTCTGGGAGCTTCTTCAACCAACTCATCATCCGTTTTATTTCTCTGCTGTTCCAATACCTTCTTTGAAAAAAATATGGATGAAAATGAAAATTAGCCAAAAAATAAATAAAACGAAAATAAAAACTAAATTAAATAAAATAAGTGTTATTAAAGTCACCTAATGAAACTGACGAAGAAACAAATGACAAAATGAAATGAAGTTCACACTCATCGATTTATTCCAAATGATCGTTAGACTAAGTAAGGCACAGACTGACCATTATAAGGGTAAAATGATACCCGGGGTCAAACAGCAAAGTTACCACAGCATCACAACAAAGTCAGTAACGGGTAAATCCTCCTCTGTTTGCCAAACAAGCATTGATCCGACGTGGCATACTCCTAATGAGACGTCTAAGGTCATTTTGGTCCAGATTGTCCCATTCCTGTTGCAACGCAGCAGCAAGTTCTTGGACATTGGCAGGACGTTGTTGACGTTGACGTGACCTCTGTCCAAGCATGTCCCAGACATGCTCGATGGGGGAGAGGTCGGGACTCAGTGCTGGCCAAGGTAATGTGGTGATGTTCTGTTGTTGGAGGTAACCTGTAACGATCCTGGCCCTGTGACATCTTGCGTTGTCATCCTGGAAGATGAAACGGCGGCCATGACGTCGTGCGAACGGCACAACATGGACTGCCAAGATGTTGTCCCGGTAGTACTGGCCTGTAACACGCCCTGCAACAACATGTAAAGCCGTTCTTCCAGCAACAGTGATGCCTCTCCACACCATAACAGAACCACACCCAAATCGATCATGTCTGATAACGTTAACGTCTTGGAAGCGCACGTTTCGACGACGCCACACCCTCCTACGTCTGTCCAAAAAATCAACAGTGAACCTTGACTCATCTGAAAACATCACATTGCTCCAGCGTCGATTATCCCAGTGTTGACGATCCCTACACCAACGACGTCTTGCCTGAATGTGATGATCTCTCAAACAAGGGATCACGCGAGGACGTCGAGCTCGAAGGTGACCCCTATGCAGTCGATTCCGAATCGTCTGGCCACTCACTCTCACACCAGTGTCTGTTTGAAGACGAGCGCTGATCTGATTTGCTGTGATGACACGATTTCTCAAGGCCAAGGTACGGATAAATCGATCCTGGGCTTGAGTTGTCGCCCTTGGTCGACCTGCAGTGGTCTGTCCTGTACAGATTGTGTATCACGGTATCTGGACCATAGCCTACTTATGACAGACTGAGAAACATTCATCGTCCGCGCCACAACCGCCTGTGTTGTGCCGATGTGTAGCATGCCAAGGGCACGTAACCTTTCATTTTGGGTAAGCCGACGCATATCAAAATTTGTTTTCTAGTCACTAAAACAATTAAACTGATGTTTCCACCCTGGAATTCAATGTAACAATGACTGTAACATTCAAAGTCAGAGTCGTGCAAATATTGGGTTGGACCCCCATGATGATCCCAAGCATCACATGCATTCCATGCGGTAGCTATTGGTGCGTTTGGGCGTCACATGTAACTGGAAATGTTTCTTCTGTTAGGTTCTATTGTGACTTTTTTCGTAGTCATTTGCATATTTTAGTATTATGCCCCCAAAATCAAATATCCCCTACTTTTTTTGAATAGTATATATAGATGCCTGTGAAATAGCATGTCAATGAGGAATTGTTGTTCCCGCCGTCCCACAAACATCTAAACATTATAAACATCCGAAAATGAAATGCAAAGGGGTTTAACGTCCTATATATACTGTTATGTCCCGACCAGGCTAATGAAGACGGACACACGCCATACAGTGTGCTATGGGGAAATTTTGCCCGGACAGCGACACTACGGTATCGAATTCCATCTGCCAAGCGGTTTGTTACGTGTAAGCCAATGTGTACACGTTTTTGTCTCGTCCGAACGACAATGCTTTTGTCTTGCCAGGCCGTATGCCCTGCATCACTGACAAGGAGGAACCACCCCGGAAAATCCCGATGAACTTTCTCGGCCAACGTACGAGTCCCGATAAACTTCTTCGCTCAACATAGGAGCCGAACAAGGGATCTCCAGGTTAGCGGGCCAACGTCTTACTCACTGAGCCATCTTGGTTCCACATACATTCGATTTATAAAAAAGTTTTAATCATTTTTTTTTCAATAAGTTTTCAATTTATTTATTTTTTTTTCAAATTTTCTTCCATTTCATTTTTTTGATTTACATTTATTTTATTTTTACTTTGCTTTAACAAAAAGGATTTTCATTTAATTTAATTTAGTTTAGTTTTCTATTTTATTTAATTGTTACTTTATTTAATTGTAATTTCATTGCTACGTTGGGTGGTTCTCGAGAAAATTATTAGGGGATTTCGAGAACATTAATTGAGATCTCGAGAAAGTTTCGCAGGATCTCGGGGTTTTCTACCAAATTTTGCATGACCCCTATACGCTTCCGTACATTTCATTTAGTTTTTATTTTATTTAATTTAGTTTTTATTTTATTTATCTTAGTCCTTATTTTTTGGCTAATTTTTATTTTTGTAATTTTCAATTTTACAATTTTTATTTTTTGGTGGGATTTTTCTTTAATCATTATCAATGATAAACATGGGCCACCATAGACGTGAAAGTAGAGAATGATTTACATGCCCTGTCATCCGAGAAATAATAAACTTAAACAGAAGCAGTTCAAGCATATATAGGTTATTTTACTGACAAACTTATATGTATGTTACATATCAGACATCGTTAAGCACAGTCTCTACTATTAATTACCTATTTCTAGGACTGTCTGAATACATTGAGTAATATGTCCGTTTCCGAGGGGTTAATGTGGGGTGTTGTAATGCATAGCACTGATTATTTTAAGTGTATTTCTAAGTAAAATATAACCAAATTTCGAAGTCGCATAAAACGGTAAAGGCATTAAACGTTTATTGTGGTAGGTGTGGGACAGTTCTTGGTGTCGGTAAGCATGAAAATAGCGGTGTTGATGAAAGGTAATACAGGAGCAACAACCTTATTATTTTAGAAACAGAAAGTCCATTACACAATCAAGTGGAAAGTACTGAAAATACTGCTTGGTCGTTCCGAAACGTTTGATATATTATTATTATAACTATATAACTCTTGTGTTTATCTTAATATATATTCTACCTTCTTAAACAGCTACACCCATGAATGTTGCTCTTGGTCAACAATCAGTACAGCAGAGTTCTACGAACCATGGTTTTATTGCCTCAAGAGCTGTAGATGGTAATACCAATAGTTCTGCTAATATTGGTCAATCGTGTACTCATACAATAGAAGGGCGGGCTGGTTGGTGGTGTGTTGATTTACAACAGTTGTATTATTTCAACCAAATTAAAATATATAACAGACAAGACACAAGATGTGAGTAGATCTTTAAACCTATTACAATATTAGATAGTAACTATCTAATATTGTAAAAGGTTTCCAGAATACCAAATGCAGATGTATTCATATGTATACAATATTATTTCGGTTAATTAAACAGCAAACTCCTTAGCGTGGTTCACATCATAGTATTTTGTCGCGGATGTTCAGTTGGTAAAATCTGAAAAATGAAAGTATTGGTGATAGTTGCTAACATGGGGAACTAATCGGTATTCCAGGGCAGCGGTTTAATTGAATATAATTTACGTTTAGTTGCACAATTTGGTGTTACCGATTATTACCCAATTATTTTACTTAGTGTTTCGATTGATTATCAGTAAGCTCTTTTAAACAAAGGTCGGTATTTTCAGATTCAACATTGGCCCCAGCCATTCATTGGTTGAATACTTTCTTCCTCAAATCGGTTAAATACCTATAAATGTGATTCGTTGACAAATGAAATGAATTGGGGTTTTACGTCCTATTTTTTGTTCCTAAACTGGACTAGTGAAGATAGGCATACGTCATACAGTGTGCTATGAGGGAAGTTTTGCCTGCACGCCAATTTGTACACCGGACTTCAGCTGTCCTTGTCAGGCATCCGCCCTGCATCACTGACAAGGGCGAAACCACGCCGGAAAATCTTGATGAACACTCTCGGCCAATTCAGTGGGGTGGGTGGGGGGCGTGATTCGATATACGTGTTGCAACATACGAAGGTAATGGTCCATGCCATGTAGTACACATCCCCAATTTATGATCAAATATTTGGTCGTCATGTTACCTGCTTTAATTTTGATTATACAATTGTCTTACATATTAGTATGACAGGTGCCACTACTACATAGACGAATTCATGGGGAATTTAGAAACTTTAAATATGTATATATGTAAGAAGTTGAAACCGTAGTAATGTTAATATAGAAAAAAATAAAGGTTGGAAATGCCTAAAGAAAGTACTGGCGTATGGCCTCGCCCGAGTCCAGCTGCTGCATTGGCAGCGGTGTAGAATGGTAGATACAATATAGTTAGATGTGTTCCTGTCGTAGTAATTGTTCCAGTATATATAGTATAGTTCCTGTAGTGTAGATGTAGGCCTATTTGTGTATTTGTTGATTGTCTGTTCCCGGTGTAAATAAAACCATATATTTACGAAGCTGACTCTGTAAGAACTAAAATACTGTTACACTTCTTCGTAACTCTCGGTATACTTTACCAACTCTATACAGTCAAAGCCCAGCTTAACCGGCGCGGGGCCCTGGGCCTGACAAGAATCGCGGGCCCCCCTGACGCGACAAAAAGATTATTTCATACACTTTTTAATGGCACGCATACGTAACACACAATTACACGGTCTGTAATACAGTTACGAATGGCACACAATGCGCGGAAATGGCATTTAACAACGGGGAACTGTTATGATAAGTGAAATCGTCGCTAGAAGCCTAGACCAATCATCATCAGAGGGATAGCCCAGTCTCCGCCATCGCACTGTTAGATCTATTACCTCGAAACTTTCATTTCGAATTTGAATTGTTTCTCTTTTTGCCATGAACCGCGGGCCCCCTAAACCACGTGGCCCTGGATCTGGGCCCCTCAGGCCCATGCCTATAAACTGGGCCCTGTATACAATACACGTCAACAGTAATGGCCAACTTTTTCCAATGGGATTTTTTTTTCTTCCTGCCAGATAAACGCCAATGTATTCACATACATATGTTTTTATTTCTACTATTTTTTGTTATAGTATTGTTATGTTTTTATTTCTTATTTGGCGAAATTTGTTATACTATATTTATGTTTTATTTTTGTATTTCTTATTTGGCGAAATTACATTAACATTTATTCTAGTATAGTTATGTTTTTATTTCTCATGCCAAACATGATGCTAAAGTGTTGGTTAATTAGTTACATTGGGGATTATGAAAGTGTAAATCTTTATCATCACAATCTATAACACCATTGTTACGATTTTAATCCATTTTATTTCCTAGGAGCTGGATTCCCGCGAAGTCGTCGAAAACAACCTCTTTTAATCCGTTACGATCAATAACTGCGCCTTCGCGAGAATAAACCACAATACAAAACACAGTCAAATATTTTAATTTTGGATATGCATGTAATACAATAACATACACTGGGAGAGACATTAATTAAAGATATTTATACATGCACTATAAAATAAACGACGAGATAAAATAATTATACTTAAAAAAATAACACAACAGACACCGAGAAGGGAAATGGCAAGAATTCACTCGCTGAAAAGATAATGCTAGTTTATGTTTGATTTTCCTTTTGTTTTATTTTCAGGGTGGGGAAGATTACAGGGATTTGAGATAAAAACAAGTTTTAATGGTACATGCGATCAAACGGGATTTACACAAGCTACATTATGTTATAAAGATACAACACCAACAGTACAAGATATATATACTATAGAGAGATGTGATCAACCTCCGTCTAAATCATTTTCTGGTAGAACTGTCTATGTTTCAAGCCGCAACGACTCCCTAACATTGTGTGAAGTTGAAATTTTTGCAGGTACCGACGCTAGTATTCTTTTCTTTAAAGCTGCAATTTCATATTTTTAAGTTATATGTTTGAAATATATGAAAATAAAGCCTTAAAATAGATGGTATCTATAAAATGTCCTACCGTGTTAAAGAATAATCCTATTAATCCTATAATTCAATATTGCCAGTATCTATAAAATGTCCTACCGTGTTAAAGAATAATCCTATTAATCCTATAATTCAATATTACCAGTTGAGAAATTGGCAAAAATATCATTTTGAACTTCAAATTCAAACGTTTGAAGATAGCTATTGCATGGGGAATGGGAAAACAGGGGAGGTAACTGTGTTATTATTTCGGATATGAAAGATGTTTAAGTGTGGAAAATAATGCCTATGATTGTATTATAGTGAGTTGACAACCTATTGAGCAAAAGATATAGAAATAAATATGTTTTGATTTTCTTAGAAAATATGAAATTATCGTTTTAAACAATAAAATGAGTAATTTGGAGATTTAATAGTTTTATCTTATCAGGAACAATTAACCAACAACATAAAAATTAAGTATAGACTGCAAAATTAAATGATCGATTTCATTTGATTTTATTGGTTGACGTGTCTTGTAGTATGAAAGACAATCTCTCTTGAAATTACAAAGTCTATAGATTAAGCCAATGTTGTTATTTTGTGTTCCAAAGTGAACACAGTTAGTCTAACAAAAATAAAATTGTAGCTCAAAATAGAAATTTCTTGCATTCTAATTGGTCGAAAAGCTGTGTCTAATTTGTTGAAGCGACTCACTGCAAAAGGATATATCTCGGGAACTAGAATGTCTTTGCAATGGCGAACCATTGTACACACCAGCCCTCTATTCCAGGAACTCGTGCTTGTATTTCATTCAAAATGAAATCTGACTAGTCAAATGCAAAGATTTTCAAAAATTGAAAAAAGATATTACCAAGTACTCTGGGTCGTTTTTAACTGATGGTGGCATATTCTAAATATATAGAACGCTATACTGTATATACACAATTGTGTGGACATTCTTCAGTTATGAACACAAAATGCAATAAAATTCGAATTTAGTCATTGTTGGAGTTCAGATCACTAAAATCACCACACTCGCTATGAGTGCCTATCAGGCGTGAGACATTCTCTCGCCACGCCTATAGAGACTGCGCCATGCTCATCCATCCTCATTCATTTTCAAAGTAGAGAACAACCAAAGGTCAAGCAATCAAGAAGATGTTCTTGATATTTCCTTTCTGGATGCTAGACTGGAGTTGATTGACGAGGCTCAGTATCTTCGACTATAAAGGTCGTAACAGCGTAGAAAGGATGTGGCCATGATCGAGCTTCGTTCCAGCCTGTCGACAAAGGGGATGATGGTGGTCGGGTCGTAACAGCGTTGCTAGCATGTGGTCAAGATGATAGTGGTCGGGACGAGCTTTAAATGAAGCTTTAAATGAAGTACTTGATAATAAGCCCCCCCCCCCCCCGCATAGGTTATGTTATCAACTGACTTCCAATGTGAATGTAGAACGAGCATGTGGATACTTTGCGTTGGATATATGAAGTATGTCACCACTTACACGAGGGCGTGGTGGCTGGCTACTTTGACGTCAATGGAATCAGTTCTTTCAGTGGAGATGGCAGAGGTGTCATAAATAACGAGTCACGACATCGTTTCAAAGGTGATATAGTTTTTTTTTTCTCCAACGCAACATCAATCCTCTGAACGACTCCTTCCACAAGCAGTTGGGGGTCAGTTGATAATTCTATCTAACTCATAAAGGTGCCTCATAGCAAGTATTACTATTGCATTTGCAGTCATTATTTTTACTATACCACTTTATATTAAATATCATTTCTGTTCTACTTTCTGATTTATTAATTACCTTTTCAAACGTTGTAAGTCACACATTTTTAATGATGAAAGTCTCCATGTCGCCACCCAGTCTTAAAATCAAACTGTAGTTCAACTACTACAATGCGATCGACCAAGTACATGTGATATTTTCCTTCAAAATCGATATTAGCTCAACTCGGATGAGGTATTTTCATTGTTGGATAATACAATATACCCAATGGGTAAACATGGCACGGGCCTCCAGGAACATGCCACAAACTTATCAGAATTAGATTCAAAAATCTTTTCAGAAATGGGTTTAGAAAACGTCCTGCCACAAACAAAATATGCTGAATGTGTGAACATATACCACTATTTCACGCTGTTGTAAATGGCAGAAATAGTACCTGTACCTGCGAACAACAAATATTAACACAAAAACGCGACTATGTAATCAAAATCAACCTCCATGTTCCCGCCACGCATGAAATAAAATAAAACCAAGTACGAACAATCCAAACCATTAGGCAAAAATCGAAGTCCTAAAGAACGTAATAGGCAAAATAGTTAGGCAAAGTAGTATAATCAGCAAATGGACTGTTCATCGTGTACGAAATACACAACAAATGGACTGTTCATCGTGTACGAAATTTACACAGTTGTTATTGGCAGAAATGGAATTTGGGCCCCGAAAAAATATATACTGGTCTGGTACCATAGACTTTATCAATATCCGCACATCGTTCCATTTTCCCGCCATAAATGGTCGTCATATTGTAAATATGCAAAATAGGTAAACTTATAGTCATTTTACACAGTTGTTACTGGCAATATCAGCACATCACCCTGTCTTCCCGCCAAAAATGACTGCCATCTTGGAAATATGCTAAGTATATGAACATGTGATCATTTTACGAGGTTGTAAATGTCGGGACCCCGAAAACATATATATTGACAGCAAACACTACTACTTAATCGAAATCAGCTTATCGTCCAATTTTCCCCGCTAAAAATGGTCGCCATCTTGGAAATATCATCATGAAATGATGGAAAACAATCTGAAATATAATTATGAACTCTGCCAATATTAATACATTGCAAAATCACAGTATAAAGAAGGTGAAAGTAAAAAAAAAAGTTGGAATATTATTGCAAAATGGCTATATCGTCAAATAATGACCCCCCATACGATAAAGATGTACTCAGAAACAATCGGACTATACAGTGTCGCCATGGCCTAAACTTATATCGAATTACAACTGCCAAGGGATCTTTTACGTGCATGCCCATGTGTACACACGGCATTGGTTTTTCGTCTCACCCGAACGACTAGACAGCCGAGAAATCCTTATAAACGCATACATGACAACAGGACTTCAAACATTACTCATATACAATAACTCATATAATTCTTCGGACGACACATGCATTTCATCTATATTACAGATATAGTATAAAGTAATTATTTTATATATCATCTATATGTTACAGTTCCAATAGTACAATGTAATAAAGGATACTACAGTACATCAAATTCTACATGCCAGGCATGTCAAACCTGTCTTAATGCCACATGCGATCGTGATACTGGTGTTTGTAATACTGGGTGTAAAGACGGATATTATGGTAAAAAATGTCAACAGAACTGTAATGATGGCTGTTTAAACAATCAATGTTCGAACGACTAAACATTTGTTCTTCTCAGGCCCAACGTCTTCCATCATTACCATCATTTAAAATCCCGATGAACACGCACATAACAACAGCATATATATTTCAAATGTAGGAATACATGGGAGTATATTAAATGATATGATTGTTCTGGCGATGCATACATTTATAGATATAGTACAAAGTATTAATAATATACTATATCATATATATTACAGATCTAGCACAATGTAATACTGGATACTACAGTACATCGATTTCTACATGTCAACCATGTAATACATGTTATAATAATACATGTGATCCCTCTAATGGTGTTTGTACTGGAGAGTGTAAAACAGGTTTTTATGGTGCAAAATGTCAACAGAACTGTAATGATGGTTGTTTAAACAAGCAATGTTCTAAATCTGATGGTAGATGTAATGACTGTAAACCTGATACAGTTGGTCCATACTGTAACCTTACATGTGGTACAGAATGTCAACCAAGAACAGACCAGACCTCGGTCACATGTGATAGAAATGGTAGCTGTACTAACTGTATTATAGGAAGATATGGTGAAGGGTGTGATAAGAACTGTAGTATAAGATGTGATGGTGGCTGTGATAGAAATGATGGTAATTGTACATCTTGTATTAAAGGTAAAACTGGAGACAGATGTGATATCAACTGTAATGATAATTGTACTGTTTGTGATAGAGATAATATCAACTCTTGTACTGAATGTAAAGATGGAAGATGGGGGCCATCATGTACTAAACTGTGTAAACCCAGCTGTGAACCAGTAGCAGGCACAAATGTTAGTAAATGTGATCAGACGACAGGACATTGTATAGATGAATGTTTACTTGGTAAAATGGATTCAACCTGTACTGCAGGTAAATATAAATTTATCGTTGTATTTGTTTATAATTATTATGCCAATATTCTCACAACCCTGGTATATATTTAAGTCTTAGGTATACCAATGTGTATGTCAACGAATCCTAGAAATAGACAATTAGACTGGTAACATATACCCATGTCCGAAGCCATCCAGCACAACCAACAAGTCCACAACTACCACCATGTACATCACATGGTGTTTCATTCGGACATTTACCACATATCAAGAGTCCAGGGGAAGAATTAACGATCTAAGTCAAAAACTTTTGGACAAGAATGCATGACGCGAACAGAAAACGTGGGTTTAATGACAACTTCAAAGGGATGTTTAATACGAACCATAATACCAGTACAACAACTGACTTCCACTTTTTAGCCAAATTAAGATCAAATAAAGGGTACGATGGGCGAATTTGTCCGGGTGGTTATTTCAGAAGGGCATTGGTTCGATGTGACTGCGATTGTTTTACCTGAAATTGGTTGCTCTACAGAAAGCTTATAAAATTTGCTACTAGATGGCGTCATTGACTGGGGTTCGTTGAAAAAGAGACTTCGATCGTTCTTCCCCTGTGCTCTTCATATACTCTCACAGTTTTCCCCACATCGCCCTGCTTTGCGACCTGTATTGACAAACAGACATTTATAATTACATTTACTTTCAAGTTTCAATAACTTTGTTACTAGCATTTAAACAGCACTATACAATCCATCATCATCTTGTTTGGTCATCCAATGGTTATATTGTTCATAAAACACTCGAATAATGCAGTATGTAAAGAGAGGGCGCGACGGGCAAAGAATGCGTTGTTTGTTACCAGGATAAAATACCCCATTACCGTCTCAAATTTTGTAAATATAGTAATGAAATACAATGTTATTAAATACTAGCAGTTGTGAACTTGTTGGTTGCGATGATGGCTTCGAAGGTCTCACTTGTAAGGACAAGCTTCACAAATCAGATTCATCAATAAATATTCGGTTTTGTTATTCGATAGTAGTTTCCCTTTAACCCGTAACTTTAATAACTAACACACCATTAACTTGTGGACGAAATAAACAGGTCCCTGGGAAAATGTTATCGTATGGAAAGTATTTAATATTATATCTTATATGGGAATGGGTATCTGATTGTGTTTGGCCCGGTATCGTTTTCCGGAGATTTAATTCAGAGAATAAAGTCCCATGCGCTTCTCAACCCCACGAATATCCTCGTTTGGCATCATATTTTACATTCCACCAAAATATTCTGTATTTTTATTATTCTAGACAAACAAACCGAGAATTACACAATAATAATAGCTGCTGTAGTGCCAACTTTGGTAGTGGTTATCATCGTTACTGTTGTTGTCGTTTTTATCCTGAAGCGTAGAAGGTAAGCTGAATCGGTCGCAGATGGTAACATCCCTTATCACGTATTATAAACTACAAAAAATACAATACACCAAACAAAGTAAAGATCATTTGACACAATATTTTACGTTTACCAGACACAATATTGTACGTTTCCCAGACACAATATTGTACGTTTACCAGACACAGATCATGTACTTTATAAATACAATAACTGATAGGAAGAGATTGCTAATATTTTCGGAAATGTTTCGTTATTTTTATAAAAGAAGTTTCGTTATTTTATGATCAAATATCCCGTTTTATAATTGCACACCTTTTCGGGGTCTGATTTGTTGCAGGCGACAAAAAAGGACGGAAGGTGACCAAATAGAAGTGAACGATATACCACTCCGTGCAGGTACTGATGTATCAAGAGGTTCAGATAAAAAAGTAAAAGGTCGGTTCAAAGTCTTATAGCTGTATTTAAAATAAGATGTGACGGTACGGGGTAATGTACCAAGCGTACATTATTTATACTTATAGTTGAAATTGTTGACCTGCGTGACATATTTCAATGTAAAGAACGTGTGGGTGTCTGTATTTTAAGTTGTTTAATGTTCTCGAGCTTAAGACATTTCGTAATATACTGAATACCCCCTCTTGTTGTTTCAATATACTACTTAAAGAAACAAACTGGGTGATTTGATTATACATTTGGACTAAAAACATATTCAAACTAATTAATTTATCTTAATTTTCCATCAAAGCCTTCCCCAAATCGATCAAATGAGGTCATGCTAGTGTCATGTTACTAACCTCTCTCCGTACCTATACCAACGGCTCCGAAGTCGGAGGACAATTCATTGCATTCGCTGACTATTTATTACAAATATCAAATTCTAATTAAATTCTCGGATAATCCACGTCTTTTTCCGTGATTTTTTATCCCATGGAGTGCTGTACGTCTAACTCTTCATTAAGTTTATCAACATGTATGCAAAGCGCTCAATGTTCGCGTGCAACCTTCGACGTCACGCGCACAGCTATTCCTAATCGCCAGGCTGTCGACTAGGGGAACCCTTACGTTTTTGTTTTGTATACCCTCCATTGGTGTTTTTCGGGTAATCCATTATTTTTCTGGTAAGATTGCATATCCCTACTTTCCATATATATACCAAAATTGCCATACTTTTATTGGAAAAAAACGCCTGATATATACTTTTCTTGGAACCTTTCTTTAATGTCTCGCTCTCACCATTAAACCACACTTAATCACGTAGAAACAGATGAGTTAACCATTTGATGATTCACACCTTTTAGTGTCACCATAACAACGAAATGGTACCACGTTAAAGGGACAATCCCGATAAGAACAGAGTCCCAAAAATTAAAGTCCGAGTATTTATGAAATTTATGGACCAAAATATAGCGGCATGGTGTATTTACCTTGTCTCAAAACTTCAGCTCAAAATATTGAATCGTTTGGACGTGAACATCAACACTGCTTATCCGGACACGTAACCCTTTTAAGATTTCGGGTCAATTTTTTTATTGGGTGACCTGATAATTGATTAATGTTTCTTGAGAGGTCTATACAGTGAATGACCCATGCCCTGTACTTGGTAACAAAAGGTAAATTTCACATACATATTATTTTTATAGAAAAAAAGTCTGGTTTTATCCAGATACTGTATAATAAAACGTTCTCCATTTCCAGATGAAGACTGTCAGGTTTAAGTTATTTACAAGGGTATCACAAATATCGGGTTAGTAGGTGGGCCTTAGGTTATGGATTTTAAAAGATTTTAACACAAAATTAAGCAGTTTCATTCCCCAAAAAGTTATCGGGATTGGCACTTTAAACCCCGTTATATTTCATCTTCGTTCCCTCTTTCATTGTATTGGTCTGTGTACACGAAGTATTGAATCATTAAATCCCTTTCATGACTATTTTAAAGAAAACTGAATGGATTAATTATCCATCTTTTCCAAACGTGTATAAGGATTAAATATAAATCAACAACGTATTACAGTAATTCCTTGTCATAGTTTATCTTATATCTAACAAAACTTGTCTCTGTTTATAGTGAAGGGGAAGACTATTGAGAATGCTAATACATATGTTAATCAGTTAGTTTCTTCCAACAAACAAGACGTTGATGACCAATCAACACAAGTTTATGTAAACGTTGATGAACCATCTGAATTATCTACACGTGTTCAATTGGCCAATCTGCTGCAATATATCAAGACCAAAAATGAAGCATTTGAATCGGAATTTCAGGTGAGTTCTTGGTGGGTGTGTGGGTGTGGGGGGGGGAGCTAGCGCGTGTGCGTTGTATCATAAGGTATGTCATTGAGCCATGAGTGGAGCTGATTCTTCCATTGTGCGTGAAGAGGTAGAGTCGCCTGTTTAATCTCGTGGGTTTTATGTGAGTCCATCGGTTTCCGTCCATGGTTAAAGACCTCTATGCACAAGCATATTATTGGAGTGAAACCATATTTTAGCCCCGAAATGACCTAATTTGTGTAGACTGGATGTTAAACCCAATTCCTCTCTTTCTATTCGTGTATTCGAGAGATTTATTTAACACGTTCAAGTACATATATCCGAAACAATAACCAATAGCTACATTAATATAAAAAAGTAGAATTATACCATACCCACACGGCCTTTTTCTTGATTTCTGAATCAGTGGCGCCTGGAAAATTAACAAGAAAAGAGCGCGCTTGGGTCTTTCGAAAATCTTTAGCCTAGTAGAAGACTACATAAGACAAAACGACAACTCTTGAGAATTTCAGTTAATACTATGAAATTTAAATGTTTGTGTTTGTAACAATGATTGGAAGTTCCGTGTTGACTAAAGATTTCAGTACATTTCTCCCCCTGGCTTCGTAGGAAACCTCCGTGTATAATATGATCAATACCCATTTCCTTTTCAGAGTCTTCCAAGTGGACTATGTTCAGCATATGATTATTGTATGAATGCTGTTAATAAGCCTAAAAATAGATACAAGAATGTATGTGCTTGTAAGTGTCTTTTATTTATAATTTGATATTGTACGCATATTATTTAATGTATTTATATAATTTCTTACAGTTGACAATTCGCGAGTTACATTAATAACGTTTTAATAATTGTATAATTTATTACAGTTGATCATTCACGAGTTAAACTGGACGTACAAAACGATGATCCTAATTCTGATTACATCAACGCATGCTACATAACTGTAAGTTGTTAGTTATTTACAAGGCTGTGGGATTCACAATGGTCGCGGCAATTGAGCTTTGATATATGTGGTAACTAGGATGTGTTTTAGGTTTTATTTTAGATAGTTACATCAAATTGTCTTTTACGTAATGGTAATTTGATCATAAATTTATACCCTTCCTGCATCATAAGGCAGGTAAATTCCTGTCAGCAACACAGATTATTAGTACATTCAAACACAGAGCCTATTTCGTTTCAATTTTTTATTGTTCAGAATTTCGTTCTACTTGTCCTTACTACACTAGGATCTGGAAGGGTTGATATCAGTGACGTGTTCGGGATAATGTGAGTAATTAGCCAATGAAATGGTTTGTTACGGTGAGCTCTAGGCATGTGCACGGAACTGTGGGTAATTAATTAGAAACACCAATGCTGATTGGTTAATCAAATGTCTGACGTCATAGTGTCCAAAGCCGCTCGAATGATCTCTGACGCCACCTATCACTACAACCAGTCGGATCTTTATGTAGTGTAGACTACAGAAAGTATAAAAACGAAACGAAATATAGATCGGTATTTTACTGAGATGGTTGGTAAGCTGTATTAGATCAATGTTTATATCTGGGAAATAGACGTTACGACCCCGACTTACAATTAAAATATTACTTCGATTATCCCACGTGTTGAAATTTCCCACGACATCAGATTAGTAAACGCCATATAACGCTATCAAGACAACACGACACCATGTGGATTTTCGAGAGTGATGACATTTGAGCAGTCTGGGCACTTGTTAGTGCTATTTCATGAAGATCTACCACGACGTCATGACGTTGCGGTTGGTTATAGTATTGCTTTTCCGGGTGCGATATCATCGTATGTTTCAATAACCTCTATAGTTCCGGGATCATACTTGTAAACGTCTGCTTACCCAAACCGGTACCGCTAAAGTAGTGATATTCAATTTTATTTATATTTTATAGTATATTGCTTTATGTTATACACAGGGATATGCCAACACCGAAAACAAATATATCGCATCACAAGGTGAGAAGATTTTTATATAATGTTAAATATAATTATATGAATGGGGAGCTAGGGAAATCCAGATTGTTAGTAATAGCACCACAACGTAGCACTAAGAAATAAATTGTCATGGCAACACATGGGAAAAGCTATTAACTGTGCGGTTTTCGTTTGTATGAGTTTATATTGTATAATTATAATATTTTATGTGCATATACTTTGATTGTATTTAAAAGGTCCGGTTGATGTTATTATTAAGGAGTTTTTACGATTATTGTGGGTTTCACAGACCGGAAAGATTGTTATGTTGACCAATCTAGTGGAAATGGGAAAAGTATGTACTGCTTACTTTCACAAATTAAAACATTTTGTAGTGAATTATCACATCATGACATTTCAATTTATCACAGTGAACGATTTCAGCCAAATTAACACCACCCTTGAATAATAAAATGGCATGTTATATTGATTGAGATTAATATAAGGACAGCAGACAGAGACATCACTATTAGCAGAAAGGCATCTTTTGAAATTTAGGTCCATATTCAGGTTGCCAATACACTTGTTACAGCAATCTCGATTTTAAAAGTTTATCGTAATTCGAGAAGTCAATATATAATGAACCTGCTTTGGCATAATATAAATGTAAAGACACATCCACTCGGTGGGCAAAGATGTTAGGAACTCCCCATACCACTCTTCATCAACCCAGTAAAGTTTCATAGGGATATCAGGTAGCGGAATCATGAATGTCAACAGCCGACCGAATCGTCGAAACGAAACCGAATTATATTATTGTTATGATTTCTCTATAGTTATAATTTCTGTGTTTTCAAAATTCCGAAGATATTGTAGAATATTCCAGAATGCACCAAGTCACATCTGGTATTTTAAACACTATTCTTCCATAGAGGGAAGGGGTCCACTTTAATACCCTGCAATTGACCTGCATATTACAATTAATATTGATTTAACAAAAATGGATAATAATGATAAAATTTTACAGAAAAAATGTTTTAAATACTGGCCGGACAATGACCAGCTAATGAAGTTTGGTACCATATCCATGACATTGGTCAATGAGGAAAACTTTTCTCACTTTACAATTCGAACCCTAAAAATCACAAAAGTAAGTTTTCAATTTTATAAAAGTATGTATATATACCATGAACTATATAAGTGCAGAGGGCTCATATCTGTGTTGGGGACTGGGGGTACACGGTGGCTAAATGAGTAGGGCTCGGACTCGCTGGCCTGGATGTCGCATGCTCGATCCCTGCAATGGCGGAGACAGTTCATCGGGTTTTTCCGACATGGCTTCCTTTTGACAGTGGTGCAGGGAGGAGGTCTCGACATGGACAGCTGTCAAGTCGTTCGCATGGTACGAAAAGCAGAGGTCCCGTGTGCATGCACGTAAGATATCCATTGGTATAGTTTATGTAGGCCATAGTGCCGCTGCCCTGGCAAAGTTTCCTTCATGCCACACTGTATAGCCGTCTTCATTCGGTCAGTCGGAGCAGAACATTTCATTCCATTTCAATATGTGTAGCTTCTATCAAGTTTTGGCCGGACAGACAGGTCTAAGTTTTGGACGAGCATAGTCTGTATTTTTTGCCTTGACAAAAAACGGCCGTTGGTCGCTATCAACAGTGTTAATGAATTATGAAACAGAATTAATATATTTTACAAGGATTTTCACACGCCGAATACCTTAGGCCACCAACATAATGTTGTTTCGATTAGGTTGACTTTCCTCCCCGTACCACCGTTTAATAAATTCTAACTCATTCAAATATATTGCCCAGCATATACTATGTGGGGGGTTGGGATGGCCTAGTGGTCTATAGTGCCGCGCTTCGACCTCTAGCTGGCCGGTCAACTCTGGCTTGCGGCTGTGGTTTCGAGCCTTGGTGTGTGCGTATGTGGCATAGAGATAGGGTCGCCTTCTCAACCTCGTGGGTTTCCCCCGGGCACTCCGGTTTCCTTCCACTGTTAAAGACCCCTACGCGCCAGCGAATTATTGAAATAAAATGAAACCATATGTTAGTCCCAAAATGACCTAGTTTGTGTCGAGTGGACGTTAAACCCCATTTCTCTCTCTCTCTCTCCCTCTTTTATATTATGTTCTATAATGGTTTCATCAAACCGTTCTATATAAATTTATCCAAGAATGTGGATCTAGAACAGTATACATAGTGGCCTGATAAAGTAGTTCTTAATAACATTTATTTGCTCTCCGGACATATTCTTAATGCCTAACACATATGATGTTAAGGAATTGTTTCATCAAATAATTATGATAATATATTCATTTCTAGGATGAATGTGAATCTCATATTATGTTATAGAATGGTTTCAAGTAAGTGTGTATTCATTTCTAGGATGAATGTGAATCTCGGACTATTAAACAGTATCATTATACATCGTGGCCGGATAAAGGTGTCCCTACTGATATTGCATCATTGCTTGAGTTCAGAAGTAAAGTAATTAAAGCCGTATCACCCCATCCTGGACCAATGTTGGTACACTGCAGGCAAGTAAAACTATTGTTCATAAGTCCTGATATTTAAAGATGCATTAAGTAAGATTTAGATAAAGAACTAGCCATTCTTGCTATGATAGTTCGAAAATAGATAGTGTAAAATGAATAATTTGAAAATTTCATTCAAATTACCCTATTGCAGCCAAGATATTAGCCTTTGAAGGTTTGACAAGACGTGTGCAATAATTTCAAACACGGAACTGGTTGTTCGAAGCTAAGACTCGCCCTTCCATATTTAGCTAAGTCAAATTCGCCTGAACTGTTCCAATCTATTTAATATCGGAGAAATCCGATTCCACCGAGAGTTGATTATGGCCCGGATAAGTTAATTAACGTCTAATTAATTTAAAAAAATAACCATTTCAGGTCTAAAGAAAGACTTGCAATAGACAGATTTAGCTTTTGCATATTGTATGTTTGAGTCTTGCAGCTTAGTTAATTGAATTAAGTGTTGAAATTAGAGCCCATAGCTATCACCGTAGTTATGGGCTTATAATGTCGAACATCTGTCTATCTTACTAATGAATAGTTCACGAAACTTTACATTTTCAGTGCTGGTATTGGACGAACCGGAACATTTATAGCGTTAGATTATCTGATAGAAGAAGCTAGAGCAGAAGGTTCTGTAGATGTCTATGAATGTGTTAAACAGATGAGATATGAACGAGTGAACATGGTCCAGACGCCGGTATTATTATTTAATTTGTACATTACCATATTAAATAATTCACAATATTATAATATATTTTATATGGGCATTGGGTGGGGTTAGATAAAGAAGTGACAGTTCTCGCTGTAATTGTTGATAAAGAGATAAGGAAAACAGAAAAAGCTGGAAATTTAAGATAATAACGATTCAACTTTCGTCTAGCCTCGATCGCCATTTCAGACGTTGGTTCTAAAAATTAACAAAGTCTCGATTATCCAATTTTACGTTAACAATAACAAGTACAAAATTGAATTCAAATCCACTAAAGATCACAGGCTAACGATGACTGGGATATCATTTATTAGTGCCTAATTAATAATTTAGATAATATGCCTGGCGCATATTCAGTTTGAGCTCTTGCGTAATGCATACGTAACATACATTATTCTAGCGCTAAATCTGCCTATTAGAATCCCATCTTCTGCTCAACATATTAAAATCACCTTATCTAGACAATAAGCAACTCTCGATGTCATCGCCAGCCTGTGATATTTACTGGATTAGGATCCCATCTTCTGCTCAACATGCATTCATGATTTAATCATGAAATGGATAATCGAGACAATGGTGTTTATCCTACTGACTTTAGTAATGAAGATCGAAGCTAAACCGAAAAATTCTAGGTTCCGATTGGATCAATTTGACTGAAATTTTCATTCAATTCCTTTACATTATCTAATTTTTAACTATTATAGCCAGATTCACGAGTTCTAATCTGCCATAATGTATCTTTAAGTAATTCTAACACAAACAGTTATTTTTTTTCAAATAATTCAGGAACAATATATATTTATACATGGTGCTTTGGCTGCATGGTATATCGCGGGGGATATTACATTTCCTGTGACGTCATATCAACAAGACTATCAGACGTTACTGAAGGTCAGTAAAACGTCTAGTAAATCACATCTTCAAGAAAGATATGAGGTAAGTGTGCATAATGATATTCAAACAATTTGTACTTACAACTACACTAATTGTACTTTAATATATGGAGTTATTTTATTTATTCTTAATATGAAATTATTTTTCAGATGCTTAATGATGTGTGTCCGCCACAAGAAGAAATTGATTGTTCAGTAGCTTTATCAGAAGAAAACAAAAATAAGAACAGAGATCTGGCAATACTAGCATGTTAGTAGTTTTCTTAGGATTTTTCCAAAATTCATTTTGTGTGGTCTTACACAAGTGACTTAATTCTGGTGTTTGGGTGTTATTGGGTGGTATTGGATAGTATTGGGTAAATCGTCCAGCTGCAGTTCTATTACTTCCTTGGTAGAAATTATTCATATGTATGTTTATAAAATGATATTTATGTGTACATATTCCTTATTTTAGCGGACAAAACTCGACTGTTTTTATTAAAACCAAATACGACAGATTATATCAATGCTGTGTTTATATCGGTAAGACAAGTATATTTATTGAAGATTTGAAGTAAACGGCAAATAAACATAAAAAATAATCATTCCCCACAAAAATAGATACATAAATATGTATCACATACGAAATTAGGAGTGAAAGACAAATAATATATTTTCCAAAAAAGCTTAAAACTAAACACGAAGATAATATTAGTTGTTTTTTTTTTTAAAAATGATTGTACTTTTGATCCATGTCAATGACCTATAGTTCCAATGACATATTGGATATTCGTTCGCTTTTACATGATTTTCTGTCATTTACAGAGTTATAAAAAGAAAGATGCTTACATATTGACCCAGACACCCTTATCATATACAGTGATAGATTTCTGGACGATGGTTGTAGAACAAGACGTTACTACAATTGTTAATATGGATATTACAGAAACAGGAAAAGTAAAATTTCTAATACGTATTATTTAAAGCTGCAATTTCATATTTTTTAAGTTATATTTTTTAAAATTTATTAAAATAAAGCCTTAAAATAGATGGTATCCATAAACAGTCCTACCTTGTTAAAGAATAATCCTATTTATCCTATAATTCACCATTGCCAGTTGAGAAATTAATGAGTTATAAGAGTGGGGAATAAGGCCTCTGATCGTGTAATAGTCAGTTGACAAGATATTGAGCAGAAATAATTATGTTTTGACTTAATTTGAAAATATGAAGTTATCGCTTTAAAGCAATTTCAAAACCTCATTTATCCTCCGTTCATTCAAAAATGAAAATGAAATAAGTCAAATTTGTAATGCGCCCGCCTTAAACGAGGCTTATGAGTTTGCGAGACAGTGGGGTCATAGTCATATTAGACGATATAGGCATCTCGTAGAACCAGTACCCTAATCACTTGATAAGTTAACAAAATACGAAGGTACAACAGGTGTGTTTCTCCCTTTGAAACTTGTTTGTATTCTAGTTACAACTTACGCTAGTATATATTTGTATTTTATATACAGGATATTGGACAATATATACCAGCAACTGATGAACTGAAGTGTGGACCATATAAGATAATCAAACAAGATAAAACAGAACATGAGAATGGTATTTATTCAATGGTTACCTGTTTAATTAACAGTGAATTAGATGTAAGGAAGAACTTTTACTTTTAATCCTTTTCATCATATTTATGTATTACCGTGTAATATTTTAGATAGTTGCTAGTTTGTAAATACTTCAAGGGACATTTCATCTTTATTATTTTCAATCCTTTTCCGTGCCTGTCTCAACGTTAGCCAGATGAGTATTCTATGACATTGGACTAACACATGCAATTAAATTTACCAAGTAATTTTATTGTTGAGTGTGTTATGATTGTAAATCGTTAATATAATAATACAACACTTGGATTGAATGGACAATATCAATGATTGTAACCCTTAAATGAGCTAAGTCGCTAACATTTGGCACCTAGAAATTGACACAAGTAGGTCGCAACGCACATAATAATACTGTAATATGAATGTATATAAAGTGATTTACATTCAATGGTTTCCGTTTTTAACTCTCATTTCAAATCAGTTATTTTCCGCGAAATAAGCCGGCTAGTCAATCGAAAATAAATTTCTAGCGTCTGGTTATTCCAGTTTACACATGCAGTTTGATTTGATGCAATGTTTCTAGCCTAGTTCCTCGAGTCTCTTGCTAGAACTGGGGCTGAAACGCATTATGGTACACGATTCGTGTGCCAATGGTGAAATGTTTACTCTGTCTTAAATATTGAATATCAAAAGCCCATTTTTTTCCGGTAAGATCACAGCATCATTGTTGATTTGAATTGACAAATAATTCATGTTTTCAATGTTGAAAATTTTGGGTGATATTGAGTTAGATACTCAGCTACTTTAAATATGATAATAACACTAGAGTATATTCGGGTAAAGGATTAATAATTGTAAATCATCACTGTAATATCCTATAATATAATGTTACAACATTAGGGCATATAAATGTTATACCACTAGAGTAGATTGGATTGAAAAAGAACCAATAATTGGAACTCATTAATATAATAATATTGTTACACTAGCTCAGATACCTGTAACATAATGTTATACCAATTGGGCAGATTGGTGAAAGGTCGATCATTGTAAATCATTAACATGACGTAGATATGCATGTTTGTAAATAACTTGTTTGTTTCAATACATCAGAGAAATCTACAACAAAGAATCAAAATTTATCAATGTAATTTCTGGAATCCGAAGAAAGGGGTACCAACGTCTGCTGGGCCAATATTTACTCTCTTAGAAGATATAAAAGCATGGTCTCAGGAAAATGAAGATGGACCTGTTATAGTTCATTGTCGGTAAGTTGGTTCACGTTATTAATATAAATGGAGATGGGCCTATCATAGTTCAGTGTCTGTAAGTTGTTTTCCGTTATTAATATAATACTGTCCTGTCATAGTTCATTGTTTATAAGTTGACTTTCTTTATTAAAACAATATCATTGAAGATGGGCCTATCATGGTTGATTGCGTGAAAGTTGGTTTACATTTATAAAATGGTGTAAAAAATGTAAGACCAATTAGTTTATGTGATGAAATTACGACTGTCAATCCACATGTAATAATCATTGATACAATTACAACTGTTTAATTACCATTGATACAATTACAATAGTCAGGTCACGTGTATTAATCATCATAAATATGTTCAGCTTTATTTGGCCCCAAGTTCACTAAGCATAGTCTTATCTTAAGAATTTACTCAACTTTCAATCACTGTTTATGAGAAATATCCTGTATCCAGAAACACATAACTCTGCTCATTGTTTATTATAGGTGTATTTGATAAGGGAAATTTTAAAACCCATTTTTATTTTGTTTGTCTTTGTAGCAATGGTGTAGAGAGGTCGGGTGTATTCTGTGTTCTAGCAGCTATATTAGAAAGATTAACCATCGAACAAGATGTCAGTATTTTACAGACTTTAGTTCAACTACGAGTTTCTAGACCTCAGATTATCACGTCTTTTGTAAGTATTATATATCAAAACACAACATTAAATCCAGTAAATTTGCCGTTTGTTTAATGTTGCTCATATACTGCTGAGATTCCTATTAGGTAATCATCGGTTTTAGAATTTCAATACAACTGCCGAAAATCAATAATGTATGTCACCATTATCCTTATGAGAGTTATTTGTAAATTGTGTCTGTCAGGGCAACAATTCAATCAAGCCACACATTAATGATTTGAACTGTGTTTCAAAACATGGCGGCGGGGGTGGGGGTGGGGGTGGGGGTGGGTGGCCTAGTGGTCTCGAGTGCCGCGCTTCGACCTCTAGCTGGTTGGTCACCTTTGGCTTGCGGCTGTGGTTTCGAGCCCTGGGGTGAGAGTATGTGGCATGGAGATAGGGGTGCCTTCTCAACCTCGTGGGTTTCCCCTGGACACTCCGGTTTCCTCCCCCTGTTATAGACCCCTACGGGCAAGCGAATTATTGAAATAAAATGAAATCATATGTTTGTCCCAAAATGACCTAGTTTGTGTCGAGTGGACGTTAAACCCCATTCCCTCTCAAAACATCTCTGTGAATTGTGAGGTATTCGAATTCATACTGACGTTATTCGAGGAAATATCGATTTCGTATGGTATGTTTTGTGATGTGTGGTGTCCCTTTGGGAATTGTCCATGGGCCACGAGTCGTATGTTTGGTTGTCATTCTATTACCATTGTCAAAGTTTCGGATAACTGCGATCGAGGAAATATCGATTTTGTGTGGTATATTTTGTGATATTGTGTCCCTTTGGGAATTGTCCATGGGCCACGAGTCGTATGTTTGGTTGCCATTTTGTTATCATTGTCAAAGTGTCGGATATCTGTTTTATTATATCACTAGCGTGCTTGAATAATCTTTATTAACAGTGATCAAGGCTGTAACAGTACTTTTCATTTAATCAGTCAATTATAATTATATATAGTCGTCCACACTGTGTATTGCTTTCTATTGATATACTGTTTTATTAAACCAATAAATTATCTAACAAAATGTTCTAAGTGAAGCTAGTGGAGTCTGTTTTGGTTTTTTTTTTTACTTTGGTTTGTTCATTCGCTCATAATATAAAACCATGTTTAATCATTTCTTCTGTATGATGATCATCCAAATTGTCAATATATACTGGGTTTTATGTTGTAAATGATTATATGTAAATTTTAGGAGCAGTTAAAATTTTGTTTTGATGCAGTTGGCGAATATCTAGATGAGTTTGCTGTTTATGCCAATTCCTGCTAAGATTGTGTGCAGCTCAATTATTCCGTGTTGTTTATATTAGATTTTTTTTGTAATAAATTGGAATTGCTTTATTGTACTACCTGGTAAACCTATAGCTATTCATAAGATATTATTGTTGTCTTCTGAGTTGTTTTGCTGGGCTGGCCATTCCTTTGCCGGTCCGTAATAATTACATCAAAGTGGTATTTCACCCATACTCCTCGCAGTGCTCCGTTTGATAAGAGCTAATCCCACTACTCACTGCTGTAAATAGAGAAAAGTCTTGTTTATTATTGGTCAACAATCCCATCAATTAACCAATGGCTTACTATTTAACAAAATCGTTAAATTTGAAACAAAGTTCCAAATTGGGCCAAATATGTTTACATAACGTTACGTCATGACTAATGGTTTTATTATGCCCAAACAACCAGTGCATAGCAGAATATTGTAGGAAAACTAATTGTGTGACAAACGAGGCTATCAACAATCTAAACAATACTGTGTGAACACGAACAATACTTTTTTTATACCTGTCCAAAGTTTTAGGGAAGACCACATAGTAAATGAAGGGCTGCCATGTTCATGTACATGGGATAGATTTGATTGACCGGGGAGAATACACACACTCCTTCAAAACCTCAAGTATCGGAAATCAGAAGCCAATCCAGCAATGGGAAGAGAGGGATTTCTCGGACCATTGTTTCAGGAATATGGTCTTCCCCTTGCTTTATATATCTAGTAATAAATTACCTATTATGATAATTTTATTTTATGTCCTATTTTATTAACTTATATCGTGTCTATTGTTTTACTAATTGCATTCCTAATTTATGCTAGATTTAAATGTTATACTATTTTGATATGTATCCCATGTCGATATTGTTATTAATTGATTTCGTATAGTTGGTTAAACATGCATTATGCAAGAGCTAAATCTGCCTATTGCAAGTCTTTCTTTAGGCCTGAAATCTTTTCTAAAGTACTAATTAGACATTCATTAACTGACCCAGACCTTAATCATTTCTCGATGGCATCAGATTTCTCTGATACTAAACAGATTGGAATGGTTCAGCGACCCTTTGATTTAATCAAATATGGTGGACCGAGACTTAGCTTTGATCAACCAGTACAGTGGTTGAAATTATTGTACACGTCTGTCAAACTTTCAAAGGCTAATATCTTCGCTTGCAACAGAGTAATTTAAATGACATTTTCAAATTATTCATTTACATTATCCACTTTCGAACTATTATAACACGAATGGCTAGTTCGTTATCCAAATCTTACATAATGTATCTTTAATATCCCCTATATTCTACTAGATTTAATTTATATATTTTTTAAAAAAAATTATGCCGTATCTTTATTTGTTAAGAATTGTTTTACTATTTTTTAAAAGTAGTATTCCTATATTGATGGTAGATTTAATTTATACTCTATTTTTTTAATGATTGTTTTTCTATATTTTAAAAATAGTATTCCACTATTTGATGTTAGATTTAATTGATATACTATTGTAAAATGTATGTCATATCTATATTTTGTTAAAAATTGTTATATTTGATATTAGATTTAATTTATATATTATCTTAAAATTTATATTTGATAATAATTGTTTCTGGATATTTTGAATATAGTATTCCTATATTTGATGTTATATTTCATTTATTTTATATTTTTTAAATAATAGTATTCCTATATGTTCTACCAGATTGAATTTGTATGTTATTTTAAAATGTATGTCATATCTATATTATTAAATATGAATTTTAACAATTGTTTTTTCTATATTTTAAAAATAGTTTTCATATCTATATTACTAAATATAAATTTTAACAATTGTTTTTTCTGTATTTTGAAAATAGTATTCATATCTATATTATTAAATATAAATTTTAACAATTGTTTTTTCTGTATTTTGAAAATAGTATTCATATATTCATGTGCGAGACTCCTGTAATCTGACCCTTATGTTAGATGTAAACTGACCTCTTTTGAATTATGTAAAACTCTTTGTGCTTTCATTGTCATAATATTTCGGTTAAGTTATACCCAAAACGCACATCTTTGACGCTGATAATCCGGTGCTTCAAAGAATATTTGTTTAATTGTTTGCTTACCTTGTTTAAAACAACTGTAACATCTCCAAAATACCCATTTAATTATTAATTAAAGTTGAAACCCATAAAAAAGACCGGAATTATCACTACTCGTGTTTGGACGCAAACATTGAGAACTCATGCTTCGCCCCTGAAAACAACATCTTGGATTTGAATTTAAAGTATTAAATGACCTTACCATTCAACCATGTTTCGAAAATTACATTATTGCACACGTCGTTATCTATAAATCCAAACTTCCTAAACGGTTTCATTTATGAAGTTGGGAGAGAACAGTAGGACGTTAAACCTGCTTACATTCCAATTCCTCATTGATAAAAGTAACATTTCTTACCTTCAAATATAGAAATGCTATAATAACAAAAACAAAATCTGCATTTAATAAGGAAGTTGGTTTGTATAAAGTAGAAAACTGTATTTGAATTAAAATATTTTCAAATATAGAAATGCTATAATAACAAAAACAAAATCTGCATTTAATAAGGAAGTTATGAACGAGTGTGTGTAACGTGCATCAACAGTAAGATATTCCATGATTTAAAACAAAAACAAAACAAAAAATAAAAACATCATAAAATCTGTTATGTATCACATTCATAAATTTTAAGATACAAGGGGAGTTGGGATGGCCTAGTAGTCTAGAGTGCCGCGCTTTGACCTCTAGCAGGCCAGTCACCTCTGGCGTACTGCTGTGGTTTCGATCCCTGGTGTGAGCGTATGTGGCATGGAGATGGCAACGTGAAGTTGGCACGTTATTCGGGATTCGGGATTCAAATAACGAATAACGAGCCAGCTCGTTATTCGCGAATCCCGAATACCGTGCTGGCTCGATTTTCGGGATTCGCCAATAACGAATAACGAGCCAGCACGTTTTTCGGGATTCGGGATTCGATACTAAAAAGAGCGGTCTACCTTCCATGCGACCATTTCCTCGATACCTCCGAACGTAAGGGTAAGTAAACGTCGGGTGGTCGACTAGCACGGAGACAGCAGCATATCCAGCGAGTACGGTGCTGACAGGTTTGTTGGAGTGCACGGGGCAGTACGTGAACGTTGGGTGACCGACTAGCAAGGAGACGACCGTTTTTTTATGCGATCAGGGCACTTTATTCGGGATTCGGGATCCGCCACTAATAACTGAACGTTCTATCTTAAGAGCCAGCAAGTTATAAGGGATTCGGGATTCGGGATTCCCTACTAAAACATACGGGGCATCCGATCGTTTTTTTTATGCGATCAGGGCACTTTATTCGGGATTCGGGATCCGCCACTAATAACTGAACGTTCTATCTTAAGAGCCAGCAAGTTATAAGGGATTCGGGATTCGGGATTCCCTACTAAAACATACGGGGCATCCGATCATTTCTTAGCTACCCACGACCGTAGTTGAGTGACCGACTAACAACTAGACGACCATTTGTCCAGCGAATAGCGTGTTGACTGGTTTGTCGGCGTGCACTGGGCAGTCCTGTCCTGCTCTCACCTGTTTTATTGCCGAATCACGAATCACGAATAACGTGCTGGCTCGTTATTCGGGATTCGCCAATAACGAATAACGAGCTGGCTCGTTATTCGGGATTCGGGATTCGCCATCAATACAGAACCATCTATCTTGCATCCGACCATTTCCTCGTTGGGTGACCGTCCAGCACGGAGACGACTATTTGTCAAGCGAATAGGGTGCTGATTGGTTATTTCGAGTGCACAGGGCAGTCCTGTCCTACTCTCACCTGTTTTATTGTCGAATCCCGAATCACGAATAACGTGCTAGCTCGTTATTCGGGATTCGCCAATAACTATTAACGAGCCAGCACGTTGACAAATAGTCGTCCCCATGCTGGTCGGTCACCCAACGAGGAAATGGTCGGATGCAAGATAGATGGTTCTGTTTTGAAGTCGAATCCCGAATCACGAATAACGAGCCAGCACGTTATTCGTGATTTGGGATTCGGCAATAAAACAGGTGAGAGCAGGACAAGACTGCCCAGTGCACGCCGACAAACCAGTCAACACGCTATTCGCTGGACAAATGGTCGTCTAGTTGTTAGTCGGTCACTCAACTACGGTCGGGGGTAGCTAAGAAATGATCGGATGCCCCGTATGTTTTAGTAGGGAATCCCGAATCCCTTATAACTTGCTGGTTCTTAAGATAGAACGTTCAGTTATTAGTGGCGGATCCCGAATTACTTACCCTTACGTTCGGAGGTATCGAGGAAATGGTCGCATGGAAGGTAGACCGCTCTTTTTAGTGTCGAATCCCGAAAAACGTGCTGGCTCGTTATTCGTTATTGGCGAATCCCGAAAAACGAGCCAGCACGGTATTCTGGATTCGCGAATCCCGAATAACGAGCTGGCTCGTTATTCGTTATTTGAATCCCGAATCCCGAATAACGTGCCAACTTCACGTTGCCCATGGAGATAGGGGCGCCTTCTCAACCTCGTGGGATTCCTCCGGATATTCCGGTTTCCTCCCACTGCTAAAGACCCCTAAGCGCAATAAAATTAAAACCATATGTTAGTCCCGAAAAACCTAGTTTGTGTCGAGTGGAGGTTTAACCCCATTTTTCCCTTTCTCTCTCTCTAAGATTCAAAATCGTCGTATGTGCCTACTTCAGAAAATGCGAACAATAGATACCCGAAAACACAGTTTCCTTCTATTCTAGTCCGTGATTATTTCAAAGTGGTCTAATACAGCCGACATTAAACACCTGACCAAAATTCCAATAAACCAACTGAAGTGGTTTAATTTAGCTGAAATTATAATTATGCAGCTGAACTCCAATAAAGCAATTAATCTATACATTTTCTGGACCTTTGATGGCTTGGAGGGGGGGGGGCGCACTAATTTTGTGTTTGTGCTATACCAACCCGCGAAACATCTACTTATTTGTATTCAAAAACAATGTATTTTAGGTGACTGGCCGACTTCCAAACGAATAATTAAGCGGGAGCTTCCTTTCATACTAAAAATTACATTGGTGCTGTTATCCTGAGATATCATCATTCATTTTCAGAGACAGTGTGTGACAACATATTCAAAAACCTTCAAGACGATATTCAGCCGCCATTTTGATATCAAGTCGATATTCAATTTTGATCCATTTGGTGAATATTGATGTTTTTTCTTTATCTTACTGAGAAAATCATACAGTGATTATTTGAAAATCAACACACGTATATAATTGTTTCGAACGCCGTTTGTAATACAAAATGTAACAGTAAAAAAAAATCATAAGTTATAATGTCAACTGGCTGATTCACAAGCGACCAAAAAATGAATTCAATAAGTTTATACCGTAGCCGCTATCGCATTTTAATAGGCTTTGTTTTGATATTGGACAAATTGACTCCCCAGTCGTAAGGTCGCAAAGCACCGAAAATCAACAGCATTCGTATTCCCCCGATCCGCATCCTTCACACCTAATTTGAAGAATAATCAGTCAAAACTCGAGCCCCTAATGCCTTAATGAAATATGTAACCTAATTCCCAAACAGACGAGAAAATACAATTTTTAATGAGACACGTGTTCTGTGAAGCAATTGTATAGATTGGTATGTCTACCAGTTTGCTATATTAATCTGCATTTAGTCCTACGATTGTACACGTGTCTGTGCCATGATGTATCACGTACATTAATTAATTTATTATGTGAAATAACAAGTCAGTACTCTTCCATGTTATTAGATAATGTTATGCCATTTTCCGTTTTAGGCATATAATATATATTTAGGCCTATTATATCTTATTAAAATACAGATGTGGTGTTATCCTTTGAGGTTGGGAAACCATTATTTGAAACAAAAATGCTATGGCAAGATGACAACCATCCATCGTTTTATATCAGATCAAATATTGGACGAATTCATTGAGTTAAACGTGTAGAGCAGTGTCTGTAGTTGAAGTTGTAGTTTACTGATCTCGGGCGAGACATTGGGTAATTTAACACTCGGATTAACGTCCTTGTACGTACAGTATCGATATGATACGTACTATCTCACACTTAACGATTGTTTGTGACAAAACCGTTATTACTACTGATGATATGTAGGTGGGGGGACCACCTGAGTGGAAGATGGTGTACAGGTGTGAGGAAACCAGCGAGAGAGCTAGGGGTGAGGCGAAGATGATTTGGTATCGACGTATGACTTCCGATGTTTGATCTGGTGGTGTATATCCGGCACGGATCCTCACAACCACCACGGTTGTCCAGGCCGCAATGTGGGGCTCCAAGTTTCGAAATAATCGGAAAAATATATCGTGTTCCTCCTTTCTTAGTTTGTTCTGGTAGGCATTTCGTGTCATGTGTCACTACAGTACCGTAATTTCTGGAACACACACTCCCTTGGCTCGAAACTATACACCCGCACCTAGTTATAATGATATAAACAACAACAACAACAATAATTCCATTCAAACAAAAAATGGACAGAAGTATTCCAAACAATGCCACATTCAAATAAACTTGAAAATTTGAAAATAGAATGAACAATATATCTGTGAAGCGGATAGGACGCTCACTGTAACCTTCACTGTTGGAGATATATGACCCCAGCGACCATTGCCGAGCTTCAATGCAAAGAAATTAATGATAAATTATACATCCAAGTGCATACCTGATGACAGGAACCGCAATATATGTAAAGCGAATAAGTCAATTACGATTGAAAAGAGAGTTTGGGCATAATTAAAAACATATTATTGTTAAATGTTTTTATTTCGTATAAATTTCAATATATTTATTATGAATAAGAAAACTATATATCAATTAAAACTAGTACAATATACATTCATACTGTAATAATAAAAATCTGTATTTAACAAGTGTATATCAATTTAAACGAGTATAATATATATTAATGCTATTATAAGAAAAAAATTGTCTTTAATAACAATTTATTTAGCGTAAAAAAGATAAACAGTACATATATTAAAAATAATATCAAATATTGGAATGTTATAATAATAAAAATCTGTATTTAATAACAAAGTTATTCAGTATAAATTAGCAAACAGCATATCAATTATTTTACAACAAACTTATTTAGTTTACATTAGAAAAATGTATATCAATTAAAATAGCACCAAATATAGGAATGTTATAGAAAAAAAAAACAAAAAAAAACATGTCAATTGTGAAACGTGGTGTTTAGAACGTTCATAAATTCTAAGGTTTAAAATCATTGTTTGTGCGTACATCAGAAAATTGAGACACCTTTTCTGTTATTCCAGTCAATGAATACTTCAAAGTGGTCTAATATAACCCAAAATTAAGTAGTTGACCTAAATGCCAAAACATTACAAAATAATCGCTTATAGTTAGTTTCCTGCTCTTCGCCGGTCGTAGGGGGTGGTGAACCCACTCTCCCCGAATTTTTTTGCAAACATTAACAGTTGCAAACCCGTGTATGTGCTCTTCATTCCCGTAAAATTACAACTTCTGTGTCATCAAAACCCGCATAGTTTAGGTAGCTGACCTGGATTCCAAACAAATAAGCAAACGCCAGTGTGTGTGTGTTGGGGGGGGGGGGTAAACGGTGCCATTTTGTTCATGAAGCTAGCCTTCTTTCAATCCAGGAACATACATTTTGGAGAGATTCGGACAAGGTATATTTTTCAGTCTAAATCGATGCATTGTTTCTTTAAGAATGTTAGTTACGTATATACAACTGATTGAAATAAATGATTGAATAACATAAATCAAAACGTTTATATATGAAATATAATGAATTACATGATACAGTAATGTCTAAAATATAATATTATACACTTTATGAGTTGAATTTTAGATAGAGGTTTACAATATCAATATGGTTTCAATAACAATGGCGGTACAAATATAAGTTGTAATACATAATTAAAATTAGTATATGAAATATGTGAATAATAAGATACACGTTTAAAATAGTATATATGGTTCCAATAACAAAGGCGGTACAATATATTATGTTACATAACTGGCATACACAAAATTAGCCTGAATTGAAGGCAACCTTAACATGAATTGGCATAAACAGCAAACTCATCTAGATATTCACCAACTGCATCAAAACAAAATTTTAACTGCTCCTGAAATAAACAAATACAACCAATAAGAATATAGCATAATGAACATCTAGAGGAAATAATACATTATGACTGTTGGAACAATCTATTATTACAAACTATGAATGACGTTTACCCGAACTAGAATTGCGCGATTGCTTACTTTAGAAGAGAAAATTCATCGTTGTTTTGTCGATAGAAATTGGTCGCTATCCACAGAGATAGTTACTAAAATAGGCAAATACTTTCAATTTATGTTATTTGTCGAAGGCTCATATCAGCTATACCAGTCACGTGACTTCATTGCAGATATGGACGTCTAGCGAATTTCTTATAGCGTTCCAGCAGATTTATGATCATTGTATGGTGAATATCCTAAAAGTATGCAAGGTTGATCTGAGCCGACGATATCTCCCCTTGTGCGCTCAATTATGAGAAAGTTTGAGGGAATTTAATATGAAAGAGAAAGATGTTGTTTTTATGTATTTCAGGATTTATCTTTGATTACAAGAACACACACATCAAGGGAAGATAATTTGAGGACGTGTCTCCCCCGGGGTTAGTGGAGTGGAAGGTAATGAGATCAATTGGGATATCGAGGATGAAATAATACTTACTACACACGACTTACATGAAAAACACAGAACTAACCGATACTCGTAGTTCACTATGATAACCGAACATATGTGGCTAATCTTAGACAAACGACACACTGGCCATTCACAATATTCAATGATTCGATTTAATAATACTTACAATAGAGGCCATAATCTGAGGCCTGGAAACTCGCAGCTGAACCAAAGTCTGTAAAATACTGACATCTTGTTCTATGGTTAATCTTTCTAATATAGCTGCTAGAACACAGAATACACCCGATTTCTCTACACCATTGCTGCAAATGTAATATTGATGTCAAACGGGATTCCACAAAATATTAAGGAAAAGTAAATCGACAACTAAGCCGATTGTTTCGTATATTGATTTAATAAATCGAATTACAATGAACTATGATAGGTTCATAAAGTAAAATAAGACACAGGAAATTAATATGATATGAACATTTTCATTTATATTTATTCACAACGTCAAACAACTTACCGACAATGAACTATGATAGGTCCATCTTCATGTTGTTGTGACCATGTTTTTATATCGTCTAAGAGAGTGAATATCGGCCCGGCTGATTTTGGTGCCCTTTTAGTTGGATTCCAGAAATTACACTGATAAATTTTGATTCTTCGCTGTAGGTTTTCCTGATATATTATAATAAACCAATAAATCCTTTACAGACATCCATGTCTTCTTTATATTAATGAGTTATCATTATAAATCATTTCCAATCTGCCCAGTTTTGTAATATGACATTACATTCAAGATACGTTATGGGAGATTAGATAACGAGTTGGCACTACAATAGTTAAAAACCAGCCACTTTAAAGGCAATATGCTGAAAATTTCATTCAAATTGATCCACTATTAGCTTAGAACTAAGCGAATAAATCGCGAAGGAAAATATTTCAGCGCATCGAACTACAATCCAACAAAAATCTCATGCTAGCCTCAACATCGAGAGTTAATTATGGTCTGAATAGGTTAATTAATGTCTAATTAATAGTTTTTATAACATTTCAGGCCCAAAGAAAGACCTATAATGGGCAGATTTTGCTCTTGCATAATGCATGTTTAATGATTTAAAATTAATGACCCCGAACAATATACCCTAATCATGTTACATTATCGCTTTACATTAAGTGACTCTTCTGAAATATGTTATTGCATTACTTTATATTATATTATAGTATTATTTTACAATTATTGACCCTTCCACAATCACTCCTGGTGATGTAACGTGATATTATATTAATGATTTACAATTAGTAATCATTACTCGAGCTAACTTAGACATGTAACATAGTTTATCATTTTATTATCTGTCACGCATATTTTACAAATTCCTGCATATATAGATCTACATTTATCTCCCTTTATCAGTTGACATACCGACAGACACAGAAAAGGTGCAAATCTTAGGATTTGAAAAATATTACAAGATAAATTCTCCCATAAAGTATTTACACAACGATATATAATGGTGGTTACATGATATTGAATTAAAATAATGGTCCTACTTACATCTAATTCACTGTTAATTAAACAGGTAACCACTGAATAAATACCATTCTCATGGGTTGTTTTATCTTGTTTGATTATAATATATGGTCCACAGTTCAGTACATCAGTTGCTGGTATATATTGCCCAATATCCTGAATGGTACGAATATAGAATAAGAAAGGATAAAACTACTTTTGTATTTTTGAGAAGCTAACAGATCTCTTGAATGACTCCAGGACGGTGCTTATAGCACCCAGAGTCCCATATATCCCCACCACCCCACAAACTCACAAACACTGTTAACAAATCGTTCAAAAAAAAACTTACGGTGGTCACCATTTGTAATTGTATTGTCAGGGGTCATTAATATTTAAAATTTATTTACGTTTCCTGTTTCTGTAATATCCATATTAACAATTGTAGTAACGTCTTGTTCTACAACCATCGTCCAGAAATCTATCACTGTATTTGATAAGGGTGTCTGGGTCAATATATAAGCACGTTTCTTTTTGTAACTCTGTAAAATATAAGAACATTTTATAAAAGAAGTACCTATTCAGTTTTTGTTTAGAAACTACACAAATGGGGCTGAAAGACATGGACAAAACGAAGGCTATCGATGAAACGTAAACACCATAGGTATCTATGATACAGAGATGTTTCTAAATTATATAATAAATCTATAACATGCAAATGTAATATTACTGAATTGTATAATACTGATTTGTATACAATATGGAATCTCTAAAACATTCCATTGTCATAAACGGAATTGTAAAATATGTTTGTACAACGTTTTCTCTAACTAATTCCAAATACTAAATCTGGCTCATCTTTCTGTTGTGTATCTTATTATTTTTATCTTACCGATAGAAACACAGCATTGATATAATCTGTCGTATTTGGTTTTGATAAACACAGCCGAACTTTATCGGCTGAAATAAAGAATACGTAAATATATTATGAATATGTACAAATATGAATATGTACATATTATACATAGCGTACCCACAATAAAGAATATGTCCATATACATTTTATATCCTTTTTTATGATTTACAATCTGATTAAAACACAGATCCAATTTCGTTTCGTTTTTTATAGTTCAAAATTTCGTTTCGTTTTTTATAGTTCAAAATTTCGTCTTTACTACTCTTGGATCTGGAGGACTTGTTATTTAACTTGTGTTCTGCCTGAAATGAGGGGTCAGCCAATCAAATGGTCTGTCGAATCGACCGTTTGACCTTTTCATGCGTGGAACTGTGGGTAGATATTACCAGCTGATAGACATCAAAAGAAAACTAGATTTTAAAAAGCATGGCGGTCGCTAATTGGTAAATCGAATGACTGACGTTATCGGGTCAAATGTCCCGTGCTTGATACCTGACGTCATAGAACGTGAGCTCCCACTATAACTAGTTAGATCTACATGAGTGTAGGGGAGGCCATCGAAAGTATAAAAAACGAAACGAAATATAGATTTATATTTTAATTAGATTGTATGATTTATTGATAGTTTTTATTCCTTTATTATTTTGTATATACTGTATGTAAAGACGGTTAATACAATTTTTGTGTAACGGTCTGTACACAATATATGCTATTATCATTATTATTTGTATTGTAAAGAACAGGTACATACAATAGTTTAGCAATAAATAAGTTTAACACACTACAAATTATGTAGCACATGCAATAAAATGAAATAGAGTTTAACGTCTTGAAACAACTGGGATAATAATTATAAGTTTTACACACTCTAGAACGTTATAATAACAGACAGCTTTATGGATAACATTCATTAGGTTTGTGAATTGCAACGTTTCAATGGACACTCTCACCGTTATCAAGCAATAATAAGCTTCATAACGGTGAGAGTATCCCCATTGAAACGTTGCAATTAACAAACCTAGTGAATGTTATCCATAAAGCTGTCTGTTATTATAATATATCGCTTTCACTAAATGCCATTTAGAGATACTCTAGAACGTATTTGATCATATATATTGGAGAGTGTCAAGTAAATTAGTTTTGGATAGCTCAATAATAAATAAACCAAGAAAACTACTAACATGCTAGTATTGACAGATCTCTGTTCTTATTCTGGTTTTCATCCAATAAAGCAACTGAGCAATCGGCTGTACTTTGTGGTGGACACACATCATTAAGCATCTGAAAACGAATCACGAATCAGAAACATAGATTCCTGCATACACTACATTAATGTGTTTACTCAAGTCAAAGGTATTCAAGTATTATTATTATACATATTTACCTCAAATCGTTCTTGAAGCTGAGATTTACCAGAAGTTTTATTGACCTTTAGTAACGTCTGATAGCCTTGTTGATATGACGCCACAGGAAACGTAATATCTTCAGCTGTATACCATACAGCTAAGGCATCGTGTAGAAATACATATTGTTCCTGAAATTAATGAACTCGGTTTTATACCTTCGGATATATATAAAATGAGATATTGTGTAGCAAGAGATATATTTAGATAAACATACCCATGTCTGAACCATGTTCACTCGTTCATATCTCATCTGTTTAACACATTCATAGACATCTAGAGAACCCACTGCTCTAGCTTCTTCTATCAGATAATCTAAACCGATAAAAGTTCCCGTTCGTCCAATACCAGCACTGAAAAAAGAACATAAAAGCCATTTGTGTTGACTGTTCCTAGGTGATCATGGAGATGCTCCTATTTGTTAACAACAAAAAAAAACTGGATGGACCATGCAACTCGTGTTCCTCCATCTGTCCTTGTTTGATGCATTAAGCATGTTATTTTAATTGGACCTAGATCAATGCTAACGAAATGGAGTCTAGCGTCCCATAAGAGCGACGAAACATCTGTCCTTGTCCGGTCTTCCGTATTGCACCACTGCCAAGGGGAACTACACCGCAAAATATCGAAGAACTTTTTCGGTCAACACCCGGCGCGAACCTCCGATCTCCAAACTTGCGGGCCAGCAGCGCCATACTTATCAACCGTGGCTTTTTATCGTGAACGACGAGAACACTTTTATCATTATCCCAAAGAGCCACAGGCCCTGGGGTTTGGCCATCTCTAAGCCCCTATGCCAACATTATTCTAACTAGGTATGATAGAAGAGTTCATAATTACTGTAAAATACGTAAATTACATGCGATATGTACATGATCAGTGATTTTTACATACCTGCAGTGTATCAGCATTGGTCCTGGGTGCGGTGATACACTTTTTATTACTTTACTTCTGAATTCAACCAATGAAGAAATATCGGTAGGAACACCTTTATCGGGCCATGATGTATAATGGTACTGTTTAATGGTTCTAGATCCACAGTCGTCCTAGAAATTAATGTAGACTATTATATATTCATAATTTGATATGCCATGAATTATTCCCATCAGCATTTGATTTTATAAAATAAATTTGATTTATCAATTTTACCCGAAAATCTAACCCAATACTGGCCATTTTGCGTTCCCCTCATAATTTAACAGACTATGTTTAATTAAGATCATGTCATGTTTACTTTTACAAAATAAATATGTTAAAATAAAACCAAGTACGAACAATCCAAACCATTAGACTAAATTCGAAGCCCTAAAACGATATTGGCATACTAGCATAATCAGCAAATGCACTGGTCACCGTGTACAAAATACACGACAAACAGTGTGATAGCCATCCATATTTCTTAATAAGTTATGTGTTCAATTTGTCCATTCCGCACAAAGCGTTAATACATCAACTTTGCGTAAAATGTAAAGAATTTTAGAGGCTATACAAACCCAAGCGCAAACCTAAAATATCCTGTCCAAAGCACATACACACACACGCGCGCACTTACATTATGTGTGTCAAATGGCAATATAGCCGACAATTAAGATACAATCATTAACCGTTTATTGAATGAAAACTTACTTTTGTGAGTTTCAGAGTTCTAATTGTGAAGTGAGAAAAATTATCCTCATTGACCAATGTCACTGAAATGTTCCCAAATTTCATTTGCTCGCCACTCTCTGGCCAGTACTGAAAACATTTCTCCTAAAACATTTTATTATTACATTACGTTAGCCTATTATTCAAATACAACTAAATATAATGCATTGTAAAAAAATCTCCAGGTGAATTAATGTATTCTTCTTAACGATGAATGTGAGACAAACTATTAAAACTGCGATTACTAAAAGAACTGCAGTTATACTATCAATACGTCAGTTTGATATTTTAAAAATAGTAAATTAATGGAGGTAAAAGAAAGAAATCTATAAAATGATATTATTAAAGGCTACAGGGTCTAGAATTCTTCAAAATAATATTATGGATCACTGAAACCGAAAATCAAATTCACAATACTTCATTACAATATTCCAAATTTTGATAAATTTAAATAAAGACACATACTTTTCCCATTTCAACAAGGTTGGTCAACATAACAATCTTTCCAGTCTGTGAAATCCACAATAATCGTAAAAACTCTTTAATAATAACATCAACTGGGCCTGATTAAAAGAAATAAAGTATATGAAAACGGAATAAAAAATTGTTCAAATGTAAGATAATGAATATTACGAGAGAAAAGGAGGTTATCAGCGCTATCTAGTCTCTTCCCAAATAAGATATGAAAGGTCTTTATATAGTCTATGACCACACGTGTCTTTGTAATCGACATTAATGAACATATCTACAATAATTTCTCACCTTGTGAAGCGATATATTTCCTTTCAACATCGGAATATCCCTATGTAAAACATATATTAATACAAATTATATATGTATATACCCTATTTAAATTACTCTACGAATACTTCTCCTAGTTCTGTATAATCTGTCGTTTAGAAAAAATACATAAGAGACAATCTTATTAAAAATAATATCCTATTTCGTTTCGTTTTCATAGTTCAAAATTTCGTTTAATTTGTCTTTACTACACAAAGATCTGGAAGAGTTATCATTGACGTGTGCTGGATGATGTGAGGGATTAGCCAATGAAACGGTCTGTTACGGTCTGTTTTGATAAACAATGTCTGGCGTCATAGGGTCAAAAGCGGCTCGTTTAACCCTGACGTGAACTCACGTTAAATCTGTTCAGATCTTCATGTACTGTAGACCATCGAAAGTATAACAAAAACGAAACGAACTAGACCTGCATGCAGGAATGACGGGTTTCACTGGTGCCACGTTCCCTTAAACATGTCACTTCCGGTGCCAAGTTACCCTTGAACATATGTCACTTCCGGTACCAACGAAACCATTAAACAGGTTTCCAAATTAACATTGCACACAAATAAAATGGATGCAGAATCAACCAAATCCAGCAATATCAATTCATTTTATACATTTGTTACCATTAAACAGGTTTCCAAATTAACATTGCACACAAATAAAATGGACGCAGAATCAAACAAATCCAGCAATATCAATTCATTTTATACATTTGTTACTTGTAAATGATCTTGACAAAATTACATTTCTTCCGATGTTAATGAAAATGTTCAATTAGTCTTATGAAATCAGAAATGGCATACGATATCATATAGTGAAAATTTTATGTAAATCGAATAATAATTGCCACTTTTAAAGACCAAAAAACTTGAAAAGTGACTTGTAGAAAATCGACTATTTCTCTGCAACCGTACAAGTTAGAAACCATTTTGTGGTATCTGTATGATCGTATGGGTTCGTTTTATTTGTTGATTGGCATCAAATACCATAATTTGAAAAACATTTCAAAACAGACTCATTTGAATAAAATATCTGTTTTGAAGGCTAAAAATACAGTTTTTGCCAAAATGATGTTACTTCCGGTGATAATGAAAATCTTAAATTACTTGTATGAAATCCTAAATGGCATTAGGTATAACATGGTGTAACGTTTATGAAAATCGAATAATAATTGACACTTTTATGGCCCAAAAACCTTCAAAAGTGGCCTGTAGAAAACCGTCTATTTCTCGGCAACCGAACAAGTTAGAAACAATTTTATGATATGTATATGACCATATGAGTTGTGTTTATATGTGAATTTAAACCAAAAGTTAAAATTATTAATACATATTAAGTAATTCTTGGTTGAATAAAACATTGATTTAAAAAATTTAAAATGCAGTTTTTGACAAAATGACGTCACTTCCGGTGTCAATTTTAAACTGTAATCAACTTGATATGACGCTACATGCTTTTTGAATCAAATGATGTCACTTTTATAAAAATCCAATAATAATTGACTATTTTACAGGCAAAATAACGAAAACAGTGACTTGTACAGAACTGTCCATTTCTTGGTAACTGCTTATATTACAAACTAATTTTAACATACATTTTCTTCGTATGGATTATAGCTACAAGTTTATAAAAGTTACGAAGAAATATTTTAAAATCTGAAAAGCCTGAATAGGTTGTAAATGGGTCAATTTTACACCATTTTTAGCCATTTAATCGAATTTGCTCGAAAATGAAATCGAAATTAAAAAAACTGCTTCCGCCATTTTTTGCGCCTTGAAAGGGCACACTCTTTGAGTCAAATAATTTTTCCAAAAAATAATATTTGTTTTCGAAAAATGGTACCTAACTGTCAAAATTGTAGTTTTTGGTAAAATTATGCCACTTTCGGTGCTGACAGATAACACTTCCGGTAATAAAAAAAATGACAATTGAGACAACGAAGCATATGAACTTTGTTTTATACAAATCGAACAATAGAAAATTAATCTAGGACTGAAAAACTGAATTAGCCAATAGCGGCCAAGGAAAATTACTGAGACAAAATTTTTTAACATTTTTGCACTAGTCAGATGACTCTTTAATTCTGTGCACAATACGACTAAAAAATATTCATAAATAAAAAAGTTTTTTGTAAAATTTTAAATTTTCGAAATTTGGCGCCTAATATCTTCGAAGATTTGCCGAAAATCAAAAATCGAAAGTAGCGTAGCTATGTGCCCTGTATCAGGCTATGCCAAAATGTATCGAAAGTTAAAATCCAATGATTATTGTTAAAATTGCTGCAATATTTTCAAAAACGATAACTTCGGTGATTTCGGACATTTCGCATTGTCGCAGAACGTTCAAAATAGCTTTATCCTCTAAGTCACACCCACTTTCCCAGTAAAACCGAAGAAATCGTAACGATGCGACGAGCAGTTGCTGAGATCTACTCAAAACAAAAGAAGAACTAGACCTGCATGCAGGAATGACGGGTTTCACTGGTGCCACGTTACCCTTAAACATGTCACTTCCGGTGCCAAGTTACCCTTGAACATATGTCACTTCCGGTACCAACGAAACCATTAAACAGGTTTCCAAATTAACATTGCACACAAATAAAATGGATGCAGAATCAACCAAATCCAGCAATATCAATTCATTTTATACATTTGTTACTTGTAAATGATCTTGACAAAATTACATTTCTTCCGGTGTTAATGAAAATGTTCAATTAGTTTTATGAAATCAGAAATGGCATACGATATCATATAGTGAAAATTTTATGTAAATCGAATAATAATTGCCACTTTTAAAGACCAAAAAAAATTGAAAAGTGACTTGTAGAAAATTGACTATTTCTCTGCAACCGTACAAGTTAGAAACCATTTTGTGGTATCTGTATGATCGTATGGGTTCATTTTATTTGTTGATTGGCATCAAATACCATAATTTGAAAAACATTTCAAAACAGACTCGTTTGAATAAAATATCTGTTTTGAAGGCTAAAAATACAGTTTTTGCCAAAATGATGTTACTTCCGGTGATAATGAAAATCTTAAATTACTTGTATGAAATCCTAAATGGCATTAGATATAACATGGTGTAACGTTTATGAAAATCGAATAATAATTGACACTTTTATGGCCCAAAAACCTTCAAAAGTGGCCTGTAGAAAACCGTCTATTTCTCGGCAACCGAACAAGTTAGAAACAATTTTATGATATGTATATGACCATATGAGTTGTGTTTATATGTGAATTTAAACCAAAAGTTAAAATTATTAATACATATTAAGTAATTCTTGGTTGAATAAAACATTGATTTAAAAAGTTTAAAATGCAGTTTTTGACAAAATGACGTCACTTCCGGTGTCAATTTTAAATTGTAATCAACTTGATATGACGCTACATGCTTTTTGAATCAAATGATGTCACTTTTATAAAAATCCAATCATAATTGACTATTTTACAGGCAAAATAACGAAAATAGTGACTTGTACAGAACTGTCCATTTCTTGGTAACTGCTTATATTACAAACTAATTTTAACATACATTTTCTTCGTATGGATTATAGCTACAAGTTTATAAAAGTTACGAAGAAATATTTTAAAATCTGAAAAGCCTGATTAGGTTGTAAATGGGTCAATTTTACACCATTTTTAGCCATTTAATCGAATTTGCTCGAAAATGAAATCGAAATTAAAAAAACTGCTTCCGCCATTTTTTGCGCCTTGAAAGGGCACACTCTTTGAGTCAAATAATTTTTCCAAAAAATAATATTTGTTTTCGAAAAATGGTACCTAACTGTCAAAATTGTAGTTTTTGATAAAATTATGCCACTTTCGGTGCCGACAGATAACACTTCCGGTAATAAAAAAAATGACAATTGAGACAACGAAGCATATGAACTTTGTTTTATACAAATCGAACAATAAAAAATTAATCTAGGACTGAAAAACTGAATTAGCCAATAGCGGCCAAGGAAAATTACTGAGACAAAATTTTTTAACATTTTTGCACTAGGCAGATGACTCTTTAATTCTGTGCCCAATACGACTAAAAAATATTCATAAATAAAAAAGTTTTTTGTAAAATTTTAAATTTTCGAAATTTGGCGCCTAATATCTTCGAAGATTTGCCGAAAATCAAAAATCGAAAGTAGCGTAGCTATGTGCCCTGTCTCAGGCTATGCCAAAATGTATCGAAAGTTAAAATCCAATGATTATTGTTAAAATTACTGCAATATTTTCGAAAACGATAACTTCGGTGATTTCGGACATTTCGCATTGTCGCAGAACGTTCAAAATAGCTTTATCCTCTAAGTCACACCCACTTTCCCAGTAAAACCGAAGAAATCGTAACGATGCGACAAGCAGTTGCTGAGATCTACTCAAAACAAAAGAATAATAATAATAATAATAAGAACTAGACCTGCATGCAGGAATGACGGGTTTCACTGGTGCCATGTTACCTTTGAACTTGAACTTGTGTCACTTTCGGTGCCACGTTACCCTTGAACATATGTCACTTCCGGTACCAATGAAACCAATATACAGGTTTCTACATAAGCATTGTACACATCAAATAAAATGGAAACAGAATCAAACAAATCCAGCAATATCAATTGATTTTATACATTTGTTACATGTAATTGATCCTGACAAAATTACAGTACTTCCGGTGATAAAGTAAATGTTCCATTAATATTATGAAATCAGAAATGGCATAAGGCATCACATGGTGAAAATTTTATGTAAATCGAATAATAATTGCCACTTTTATAGACCAAAAACCTTGGAAAGTGACGTGTAGAAAATCGTCTATTTCTTGGCAACCGTACAAGTTAGAAATCATTTTTTGGTATTTATATGACCGTATGGGTTTAATCTATTTGTTGATTGGAATCAAATATCATAATTTTATAAACATTACAAATCAGACTCATTTGAATAAAATATCTCTTTTGAAGGCTTAAAATACAGTTTTTGCCAAAATGGCGTTACTTCCGGTGATAATGAAAACGTTAAATTAGTTTTATAACTTCGTCTATGACATTAGGCTTCAAAGGGTGAAAATTTTATGAAAATGGAATATTAATTGACACTTTTATGGGCCAAAAACCTTCAAAAATGACTTATAGAAAAACGCCTATATCTCGGCAACCGAACAAGTTAGAAACAATTTTATGATATCTATTTGACCGTATGAGTTTTGTTAGTATGTGAATTTAAACCAAAAGTTAATTTTATTATTACATATCAAATACTTCTTGGTTCAAAAAAAATATCGATCTTAAAAGTTAAAAATGCAGTTTTTGACCAAATGGCGTCACTTCCGGTGTCAATTTTAAATTATAATCAATTTGATATGACGCATACTTGCTTTTTGAATCAAATGATGTCACTATTGTGAATATCCATTAATAATTGACTATTTTACAGGCAAAATTAAGAAAACAGTGACTTATGCAAAACTGCCAATTTCTCGGCAACTGCTTATATTACAAACTAATTTTCACATACATTCTCTTCGTATGGTTTATAGCTACAAGTTTATAAAAGTTACGTAGAAAAATTTTAAAATCTGAAAAGCCTGAATGGGTTGTAAATAGGTCAATTTTACGCCCTTTTTCACCTCTAAATCCAATTTGCTAGAAAATGAAATCCAAATTAAAAAAACTGCTTCCGACATTTTTTGCGCCTTTAAAGGACACAGTCTTTGAGTCATATAATTTTTCAAAAAAATAATATTTGTTTTCGAAAAATGGTACCTAACTGTCAAAATTGTAGTTTTTGGTAAAATTATGCCACTTCCGGTGCCGACAGATAACACTTTCGGTAATAAAAAAAATGACAATTGAGACAACGAAGCATATGAACTTTGTTTTATACAAATCGAACAATAAAAAATTAATCTAGGACTGAAAAACTGAATTAGCCAATGGCGGCCAAGGTAAATTACTGAGACAAAATTTTTTAACATTTTTGCACTAGTCAGATGACTCTTTAATTCTGTGCACAATACGACTAAAAAATATTCACAAATAAAAAAGTTTTTTGTAAAATCTTAAATTTTCAAAATTTGGCGCCTTATATCTTTGAAGATTGACCGAAAATCAAAAATCGAAAGTACCGTAGCTATGTGCCCTGTCTCCGGCTATGCCAAAATGTATCGAAAGTTAAAATTCAATGATTATTGTTAAAATTACTGCAATATTTTAAAAAAACGATAATTTGGTGATTTCGGACATTTCGCATTGTCGCAGAACGTTCAAAATAGCTTTATCCTCTAAGTCACACCCACTTTCCCAGTAAAGCCGAAGAAATCATAACGATGCGACACGTAGTTGCTGAGATCTATTCAAATTGGAATCTGAATAATAATAATAAGAACTAGACCTGCATGCAGGAATGACGGGTTTCACTGGTGCCACGTTACCCTTAAACATGTCACTTCCGGTGCCAAGTTACCCTTGAACATATGTCACTTCCGGTACCAACGAAACCATTAAACAGGTTTCCAAATGAACATTGCACACAAATAAAATGGATGCAGAATCAACCAAATCCAGCAATATAAATTCATTTTATACATTTGTTACTTGTAAATGATCTTGACAAAATTACATTTCTTCCGGTGTTAATGAAAATGTTCAATTAGTTTTATGAAATCAGAAATGGCATACGATATCATATAGTGAAAATTTTATGTAAATCGAATAATAATTGCCACTTTTAAAGACGAAAAAACTTGAAAAGTGACTTGTAGAAAATCGACTATTTCTCTGCAACCGTACAAGTTAGAAACCATTTTGTGGTATCTGTATGATCGTATGGGTTCATTTTATTTGTTGATTGGCATCAAATACCATAATTTGAAAAACATTTCAAAACAGACTCATTTGAATAAAATATCTGTTTTGAAGGCTAAAAATACAGTTTTTGCCAAAATGATGTTACTTCCGGTGATAATGAAAATCTTAAATTACTTGTATGAAATCCTAAATGGCATTAGGTATAACATGGTGTAACGTTTATGAAAATCGAATAATAATTGACACTTTTATGGCCCAAAAACCTTCAAAAGTGGCCTGTAGAAAACCGTCTATTTCTCGGCAACCGAACAAGTTAGAAACAATTTTATGATATGTATATGACCATATGAGTTGTGTTTATATGTGAATTTAAACCAAAAGTTAAAATTATTAATACATATTAAGTAATTCTTGGTTGAATAAAACATTGATTTAAAAAGTTTAAAATGCAGTTTTTGACAAAATGACGTCACTTCCGGTGTCAATTTTAAATTGTAATCAACTTGATATGACGCTACATGCTTTTTGAATCAAATGATGTCACTTTTATAAAAATCCAATCATAATTGACTATTTTACAGGCAAAATAACGAAAACAATGACTTGTACAGAACTGTCCATTTCTTGGTAACTGCTTATATTACAAACTAATTTTAACATACATTTTCTTCGTATGGATTATAGCTACAAGTTTATAAAAGTTACGAAGAAATATTTTAAAATCTGAAAAGCCTGAATAGGTTGTAAATGGGTCAATTTTACACCATTTTTAGCCATTTAATCGAATTTGCTCGAAAATGAAATCGAAATTAAAAAAACTGCTTCCGCCATTTTTTGCGCCTTGAAAGGGCACACTCTTTGAGTCAAATAATTTTTCCAAAAAATAATATTTGTTTTCGAAAAATGGTACCTAACTGTCAAAATTGTAGTTTTTGGTAAAATTATGCCACTTTCGGTGCCGACAGATAACACTCCCGGTAATAAAAAAAATGACAATTGAGACAACGAAGCATATAAACTTTGTTTTATACAAATCGAACAATAAAAAATTAATCTAGGACTGAAAAACTGAATTAGCCAATAGCGGCCAAGGAAAATTACTGAGACAAAATTTTTTAACATTTTTGCACTAGGCAGATGACTCTTTAATTCTGTGCACAATACGACTAAAAAATATTCATAAATAAAAAAGTTTTTTGTAAAAGTTTAAATTTTCGAAATTTGGCGCCTAATATCTTCGAAGATTTGCCGAAAATCAAAAATCGAAAGTAGCGTAGCTATGTGCCCTGTCTCAGGCTATGCCAAAATGTATCGAAAGTTAAAATCCAATGATTATTGCTAAAATTACTGCAATATTTTCAAAAACGATAACTTCGGTGATTTCGGACATTTCGCATTGTCGCAGAACGTTCAAAATAGCTTTATCCTCTAAGTCACACCCACTTTCCCAGTAAAACCGAAGAAATCGTAACGATGCGACAAACAGTTGCTGAGATCTACTCAAAACAAAAGAAGAATAATAATAATAAGAATAATAATTTTAACAAAAACAATAGTGTTTCACACAAGCTTCGCAGTGTGAAACCCTAATAATAATTTTAACAAAAACAATAGTGTTTCACACAAGCTTCGCAGTGTGAAACCCTAATAATAATAATAATAAGAACTAGACCTGCATGCAGGAATGACGGGTTTCACTGGTGCCAAGTTACTCTTAAATATGTGACTTTCGGTGCCAAGTTACACTTGAACATATGTCACTTCCGGTACCAACGAAACCACTAAACAGGTTTCCAAATTAACATTGCACACAAATAAAATGGACGTAGAATCAACCAATCAATCCAGCAATATCAAGTCATTTTATACATTTGTTACTTGTAAATGATCTTGACAAAATTAAATTACTTCCGGTGTTAATGAAAATGTTCAATTAGTCTTATGAAATCAGAAATGGCATACGATATCATATAGTGACAATTTTATGTAAATCGAATAATAATTGCCACTTTTTAAGACCAAAAAACTTGAAAAGTGACTTGTAGAAAATCTGCTATTTCTCTGCAAACGTACAAGTTAGAAACCATTTTGTGGTATCTGTATGATCGTATGGGTTCATTCTATTTGTTGATTGGCATCAAATACCATAATTTGAAAAAGATTTCAAAACAGACTCATTTGAATAAAATAACTGTTTTGAAGGCTAAAAATTCAGTTTTTGCCAAAATGACGTTACTTCCGGTGATAATGAAAATCTTAAATTACTTGTATAAAATCACAAATGGCATTAGGTATAACATGGTGTGACGTTTATGAAAATCGAATAATAATTGACACGTTTATGGCCCTGAAACCTTCAAAAGTGACCTGTAGAAAACCGTCTATTTCTCGGCAACCGAACAAGATAGAAACAATTTTATGATATCTATATGACCACATGAGTTGTATTTATATGTGAATTTAAACCAAAAGTTAAAATTATTAATACATATTAAGTTATTCATGGTTGAATAAAACATTGATTTAAAAAGTTTAAAATGCAGTTTTTGACCAAATGACGTCACTTCCGGTGTCAATTTTAAATTGTAATCAACTTGATATGACGCTACATGCTTTTTGAATCAAATGATGTCACTTTTATAAAAATCCAATCATAATTGACTATTTTACAGGCAAAATAACGAAAACAGTGACTTGTACAGAACTGTCCATTTCTTGGTAACTGCTTATATTACAAACTAATTTAACATACATTTTCTTCGTATGGATTATAGCTACAAGTTTATAAAAGTTACGAAGAAATATTTTAAAATCTGAAAAGCCTGAATAGGTTGTAAATATGTCAATTTTACACCATTTTTAGCCATTTAATCGAATTTGCTCGAAAATGAAATCGAAATTAAAAAAACTGCTTCCGCCATATTTTGCGCCTTGAAAGGGCACTCTCTTTGAGTCAAATAATTTTTCCAAAAAATAATATTTGTTTTCGAAAAATGGTACCTAACTGTCAAAATTGTAGTTTTTGGTAAAATTATGCCACTTTCGGTGCCGACAGATAACACTTCCGGTAATAAAAAAAATGAAAATTGAGACAACGAAGCATATGAACTTTGTTTTATACAAATCGAACAATAAAAAATTAATCTAGGACTGAAAAACTGAATTAGCCAATAGCGGCCAAGGAAAATTACTGAGACAAAATTTTTTAACATTTTTGCACTAGGCAGATGACTCTTTAATTCTGTGCACAATACGACTAAAAATTATTCATAAATAAAAAAGTTTTTTGTAAAATTTTAAATTTTCGAAATTTGGCGCCTAATATCTTCGAAGTTTTGCCGAAAATCAAAAATCGAAAGTAGCGTAGCTATGTGCCCTGTCTCAGGCTATGCCAAAATGTATCGAAAGTTAAAATCCAATGATTGTTGTTAAAATTACTGCAATATTTTCAAAAACGATAACTTCGGTGATTTCGGACATTTCGCATTGTCGCAGAACGTTCAAAATAGCTTTATCCTCTAAGTCACACCCACTTTCCCAGTAAAACCGAAGAAATCGTAACGATGCGACAAGCAGTTGCTGAGATCTACTCAAAACAAAAGAATAATAATAATAATAATAAGAACTAGACCTGCATGCAGGAATGACGGGTTTCACTGGTGCCATGTTACCCTTAAACATGTCACTTCCGGTGCCAAGTTACCCTTGAACATATGTCACTTGCGGTACCAGCGAAACCACTAAACAGGTTTCCAAATTAACATTGCACACAAATAAAATGGACGCAGAATCAACAAAATCCAACAATATCAATTCATTTTATACATTTGTTACTTGTAAATGATCTTGACAAAATTAGATTACTTCCTGTGTTAATGAAAATGTTCAATTAGTCTTATGAAATCAGAAATGGCATACGATATCATATAGTGAAAATTTTATGTAAAATTTTAAGACCAAAAAACTTGAAAAGTGACTTGTAGAAAATCTGCTATTTCTCTGCAACCGTACAAGTTACAAACCATTTTGTGGTATCTGTGTGATCGTATGGGTTCATTCTATTTGTTGATTAGCATCAAATACCATAATTTGAAAAAGATTTCAAAACAGACTCATTTGAATAAAATATCTGTTTTGAAGGCTAAAAATACAGTTTTTGCCAAAATGACGTTACTTCCGGTGATAATGAAAATCTTAAATTACTTGAATGAAATCCCAAATGGCAGTAGGTATAACACGGTGTAACGTTTATGAAAATCGAATAATAATTGACACTTTTATGGCCCCGAAACCTTCAAAAGTGACCTGTAGAAAACCGTCTATTTCTCGGCAACCGAACAAGTTAGAAACAATTTTATGATATCTATATGACCATATGAGTTTTGTTTATATGTGAATTTAAACCAAAAGTTAAAATTATTAATACATATTAAGTTATTCTTTTTTGAATAAAACATTGATTTAAAAAGTTTAAAATGCAGTTTTTGACCAAATGATGTCACTTCCGGTGTCAATTTTAAATTGTAATCAACTTGATATGACGCTACATGCTTTTTGAATCAAATGATGTCACTTTTATAAAAATCCAATAATAATTGACTATTTTACAGGCAAAATAACGAAAACAGTGACTTGTACAGAACTGCCCATTTCTTGGTAACTGCTTATATTACAAACGAATTTTAACATACATTTTCTTCGTATGGATTATAGCTACAAGTTTATAAAAGTTACGAAGAAATATTTTAAAATCTGAAAAGCCTGAATAGGTTGTAAATAGGTAAATTTTACACCATTTTTAGCCTCTTAATCGAATTTGCTCGAAAGTGAAATCGAAATAAAAAAAACTGCTTCCTACATTTTTTGCGCCTTGAAAGAGCACACTCTTTGAGTCAAATAATTTTTCCAAAAAATAATATTTGTTTTCGAAATAAGAAAATAACTGTCAAAATTGTAGTTTTTGGTAAAATTATGCCACTTCCGGTGCCGACAGATAACACTTTTGGTAATAAAAAAAATGACAATTGATACAACGAAGCATATGAATTTTGTTTTATACAAATCGGACAATAAAAAATTAATCTAGGACTGAAAAACTGAATTAGCCAATGGCGGCCAAGGAAAATTACTGAGACAATTTTTTTTAACATTTTTGCACTAGTCAGATGACTCTTTAATTCTGTGCACAATACGACTAAAAAATATTCATAAATAAAAAATTTTTTTGTAAAATTTTAAATTTTCGAAATTTGGCGCCTAATATCTTCGAAGATTTGCCGAAAATCAAAAATCGAAAGTAGCGTAGCTATGTGCCCTGTCTCAGGCTATGCCAAAATGTATCGAAAGTTAAAATCCAATGATTATTGTCAAAATTACTGCAATATTTTCAAAAACGATAACTTCGGTGATTTCGGACATTTCGCATTGTCGCAGAACGTTCAAAATAGCTTTATCCTCTAAGTCACACCCACTTTCCCAGTAAAACCGAAGAGATCGTAACGATGCGACACGTAGTTGCTGAGATCTATTCAAATTGGAATCTGAATAATAATAATAATAATAATAATAATAAGAATAATAATTTTAACAAAAACAATAGTGTTTCACACAAGCTACGCAGTGTGAAACCCTAACTAGACCTGCATGCAGGAATGACGGGTTTCACTGGTGCCACGTTACCCTTAAACATGTCACTTCCGATGCCAAGTTACCCTTGAACAAGTGTCGCTTCTGGTACCATCGAAACCACTAAACAGGTTTCCAAATTAACATTGCACACAAATAAAATGGGCGCAGAATCAACCAAATCCAGCAATATCAATTCATTTTATACATTTGTTACTTGTAAATGATCTTGACAAAATTAAATTACTCCCAGTGTTAATGAAAATGGTCAATTAGTCTTATGAAATCAGAAATGGCATACGATATCATATAGTGATAATTTTATGTAAATCGAATATTAATTGCCACTTTTAAAGACCAAAAAACTTGAAAAGTGACTTGTAGAAAATCGGCTATTTCTCGGCAACCGTACAAGTTAGAAACCATTTTGTGGTATCTGTATGATCGTATGGCTTCATTCTATTTGTTGATTGACATCAAATACCCTAATTTGAAAAAGATTTCAAAACAGACTCATTTGAATAAAATATCTGTTTTGAAGGCTAAAAATACAGTTTTTGCCAAAATGACGTTACTTCCGGTGATAATGAAAATCTTACATTACTTGTATGAAATCCCAAATGGCATTAGGTATAACATGGTGTAACGTTTATGAAAATCGAATAATAATTGACACTTTTATGGCGCCAAATCCTTCAAAAGTGACCTGTAGAAAACCGTCTATTTCTCGGCAACCGAACAAGTTAGAAACAATTTTATGATATGTATATGACCGTATGAGTTGTGTTTATATGTGAATTTAAACCAAAAGTTAAAATTATTAATACATATTAAGTTATTCTTGGTTGAATAAAACATTGATTTAAAAAGTTTAAAATGCATTTTTTGACCAAATGATGTCACTTCCGGTGTCAATTTTAAATTGTAATCAACTTGATATGACGCTACGTGCTTTTTGAATCAAATGATGTCACTTTTATAAAAATCCAATAATAATTGACTATTTTACAGGCAAAATAACGAAAACAGTGACTTGTACAGAACTGCCCATTTCTTGGTAACTGCTTATAGTACAAACGAATTTTAACATACATTTTCTTCGTATGGATTATAGCTACAAGTTTATAAAAGTTACGAAGAAATATTTTAAAATCTGAAAAGCCTGAATAGGTTGTAAATAGGCCAATTTTACACCATTTTTAGCCTCTTAATCGAATTTGCTCGAAAATGAAATCGAAATTAAAAAAACTGCTTCCTACATTTTTTGCGCCTTGAAAGGGCACACTCTTTGAGTCAAATAATTTTTCCAAAAAATAATATTTGTTTTCGAAGAAGGAAAATAACTGTCAAAATTGTAGTTTTTGGTAAAATTATGCCACTTCCGGTGCCGACAGATAAAACTTTTGGTAATAAAAAAAATGACAATTGATACAACGAAGCATATCAACTTTGTTTTATACAAATCGAACAATAAAAAATGAATCTAGGACTTAAAAACTGAATTAGCCAATGGCGGCCAAGGTAAATTACTGAGACAAAATTCTTTAACATTTTTGCACTAGTCAGATGACCCTTTAATTCTGTGCATAATACGACTAAAAAATATTCATAAATAAAAAAATTTTTTGTAAAATTTTAAATTTTCAAAATTTGGCGCCTAATATCTTTGAAGATTTACCGAAAATCAAAAATCGAAAGTAGTGTAGCTATGTGCCCTGTCTCCGGCTATGCCAAAATGTATCGAAAGTTAAAATTCAATGATTATTGTTAAAATTACTGCAATATTTTAAAAAACGATAATTTGGTGATTTCGGACATTTTGCATTGTCGCAGAACGTTCAAAATAGCTTTATCCTCTAAGTCACACCCACTTTCCCAGTAAAACCGAAGAAATCGTAACGATGCGACAAGCAGTTGCTGAGATCTACTCAAAACAAAAGAAGAATAATAATAATAAGAACTAGACCTGCATGCAGGAATGACGGGTTTCACTGGTGCCATGTTACCCTTAAACATGACACTTCCGGTGCCAAGTTACCCTTGAACATATGTCACTTCCGGTACCAGCGAAACCACTAAACAGGTTTCCAAATTAACATTGCACACAAATAAAATGGACGCAGAATCAACAAAATCCAGCAATATCAATTCATTTTATACATTTGTTACTTGTAAATGATCTTGACAAAATTAAATTACTCCCGGTGTTAATGCAAATGTTCAATTAGTCTTATGAAATCAGAAATGGCATACGATATCATATAGTGAAAATTTTATGTAAATCGGATAATAATTGCCACTTTTAAAGACAAAAAAAATTGAAAAGTGACTTGTAGAAAATCGGCTATTTCTCTTCAACCGTACAAGTTAGAAACCATTTTGTGGTATCTGTATGATCGTATGAGTTCATTCTATTTGTTGATTGGCATCAAATACCATAATTTGAAAAAGATTTCAAAACAGACTCATTTGAATAAAATATCTGTTTTGGAGGCTAAAAATACAGTTTTTGCCAAAATGACATTACTTCCGGTGATAATGAAAATCTTAAATTACTTGTATGAAATCCCAAATGGCATTAGGTATAACATGGTGTGACGTTTATGAAAATCGAATAATAATTGACCCTTTTATGGCCCTGAAACCTTCGAAAGTGACCTGTAGAAAACCGTCTATTTCTCGGCAACCGAATAAGTTAGAAACCATTTTATGATATCTATATGACCATATGAGTTTTGTTTATATGTGAATTTAAACCAAAAGTTAAAATTATTAATACATATTAAGTTATTCTTGGTTGAATAAAACATTGATTTAAAAAGTTTAAAATGTATTTTTTGACCAAATGATGTCACTTCCGGTGTCAATTTTAAATTGTAATCAACTTGATATGACGCTACGTGCTTTTTGAATCAAATGATGTCACTTTTATAAAAATCCAATCATAATTGACTATTTTACAGGCAAAATAACGAAAACAGTGACTTGTACAGAACTGCCCATTTCTTGGTAACTGCTTATATTACAAACGAATTTTAACATACATTTTCTTCGTATGGATTATAGCTACAAGTTTATAAAAGTTACGAAGAAATATCTTAAAATCTCAAAAGCCTGAATAGGTTGTAAATAGGCCAATTTTACACCATTTTTAGCCTCTTAATCGAATTTGCTCGAAAATGGAATCAAAATTAAAAAAACTGCTTCCTACAATTTTTGCGCCATGAAAAGACACACTCTTTGAGTCATATAATTTTTCAAAAAAATAATATTTGTTTTCGAAATAAGAAAATAACTGTCAAAATTGTAGTTTTTGGTAAAATTATGCCACTTCCGGTGCCGACAGATAACATTATTGGTAACAAAAAAAATGACAATTGAGACAACGAAGCATATGAACTTTGTTTTATACAAATCGAACAATAAAAAATTAATCTAGGACTGAAAAACTGAATTAGCCAATGGCGGCCAAGGAAAATTACTGAGACAAAAATTTTTAACATTTTTGCACTAGTCAGATGACTCTTTAATTCTGTGCACAATACGACTAAAAAATATTCATAAATAAAAAAGTTTTTTGTAAAATTTTAAATTTTCGAAATTTGGCGCCTAATATCTTCGAAGATTTGCCGAAAACCAAAAATCGAAAGTAGCGTAGCTATGTGCCCTGTCTCAGGCTATGCCAAAATGTATCGAAAGTTAAAATCCAATGATTATTGTTAAAATTACTGCAATATTTTCAAAAACGATAACTTCGGTGATTTCGGACATTTCGCATTGTCGCAGAACGTTCAAAATAGCTTTATCCTCTAAGTCACACCCACTTTCCCAGTAAAACCGAAGAAATGGTAACGATGCGACACGTAGTTGCTGAGATCTATTCAAATTGGAATCTGAATAATAATAATAATAATAATAATAATAAGAATAATAATTTTAACAAAAACAATAGTGTTTCACACAAGCTACGCAGTGTGAAACCCTAATAATAATTTTAACAAAAACAATAGTGTTTCACACGAGCTTCGCAGTGTGAAACCCTAATAATAATTTTAACAAAAACAATAGTGTTTCACACAAGCTTCGCAGTGTGAAACCCTAACTAGACCTGCATGCAGGAATGACGGGTTTCACTGGTGCCATGTTACCCATAAACATGTCACTTCCGGTGCCAAGTTACATTATACATTTGTTACTTGTAAATGATCTTGACAAAATTACATTTCTTCCGATGTTAATGAAAATGTTCAATTAGTCTTATGAAATCAGAAATGGCATACGATATCATATAGTGAAAATTTTATGTAAATCGAATAATAATTGCCACTTTTAAAGACCAAAAAACTTGAAAAGTGACTTGTAGAAAATCGACTATTTCTCTGCAACCGTACAAGTTAGAAACCATTTTGTGGTATCTGTATGATCGTATGGGTTCGTTTTATTTGTTGATTGGCATCAAATACCATAATTTGAAAAACATTTCAAAACAGACTCATTTGAATAAAATATCTGTTTTGAAGGCTAAAAATACAGTTTTTGCCAAAATGATGTTACTTCCGGTGATAATGAAAATCTTAAATTACTTGTATGAAATCCTAAATGGCATTAGGTATAACATGGTGTAACGTTTATGAAAATCGAATAATAATTGACACTTTTATGGCCCAAAAACCTTCAAAAGTGGCCTGTAGAAAACCGTCTATTTCTCGGCAACCGAACAAGTTAGAAACAATTTTATGATATGTATATGACCATATGAGTTGTGTTTATATGTGAATTTAAACCAAAAGTTAAAATTATTAATACATATTAAGTAATTCTTGGTTGAATAAAACATTGATTTAAAAAATTTAAAATGCAGTTTTTGACAAAATGACGTCACTTCCGGTGTCAATTTTAAACTGTAATCAACTTGATATGACGCTACATGCTTTTTGAATCAAATGATGTCACTTTTATAAAAATCCAATAATAATTGACTATTTTACAGGCAAAATAACGAAAACAGTGACTTGTACAGAACTGTCCATTTCTTGGTAACTGCTTATATTACAAACTAATTTTAACATACATTTTCTTCGTATGGATTATAGCTACAAGTTTATAAAAGTTACGAAGAAATATTTTAAAATCTGAAAAGCCTGAATAGGTTGTAAATGGGTCAATTTTACACCATTTTTAGCCATTTAATCGAATTTGCTCGAAAATGAAATCGAAATTAAAAAAACTGCTTCCGCCATTTTTTGCGCCTTGAAAGGGCACACTCTTTGAGTCAAATAATTTTTCCAAAAAATAATATTTGTTTTCGAAAAATGGTACCTAACTGTCAAAATTGTAGTTTTTGGTAAAATTATGCCACTTTCGGTGCTGACAGATAACACTTCCGGTAATAAAAAAAATGACAATTGAGACAACGAAGCATATGAACTTTGTTTTATACAAATCGAACAATAGAAAATTAATCTAGGACTGAAAAACTGAATTAGCCAATAGCGGCCAAGGAAAATTACTGAGACAAAATTTTTTAACATTTTTGCACTAGTCAGATGACTCTTTAATTCTGTGCACAATACGACTAAAAAATATTCATAAATAAAAAAGTTTTTTGTAAAATTTTAAATTTTCGAAATTTGGCGCCTAATATCTTCGAAGATTTGCCGAAAATCAAAAATCGAAAGTAGCGTAGCTATGTGCCCTGTCTCAGGCTATGCCAAAATGTATCGAAAGTTAAAATCCAATGATTATTGTTAAAATTGCTGCAATATTTTCAAAAACGATAACTTCGGTGATTTCGGACATTTCGCATTGTCGCAGAACGTTCAAAATAGCTTTATCCTCTAAGTCACACCCACTTTCCCAGTAAAACCGAAGAAATCGTAACGATGCGACAAGCAGTTGCTGAGATCTACTCAAAACAAAAGAAGAATAATAATAATAATAAGAACTAGACCTGCATGCAGGAATGACGGGTTTCACTGGTGCCATGTTACCCATAAACATGTCACTTCCGGTGCCAAGTTACCCTTGAACATATGTCACTTCCGGTACCAGCGAAACCACTAAACAGGTTTCCAAATTAACATTGCACACAAATAAAATGGACGCAGAATCAACAAAATCCAGCAATATCAATTCATTTTATACATTTGTTACTTGTAAATGATCTTGACAAAATTAAATTACTCCCGGTGTTAATGCAAATGTTCAATTAGTCTTATGAAATCAGAAATGGCATACGATATCATATAGTGAAAATTTTATGTAAATCGAATAATAATTGCCACTTTTAAAGACCAAAAAACTTGAAAAGTGACTTGTAGAAAATCGGCTATTTCTCTTCAACCGTACAAGTTAGAAACCATTTTGTGGTATCTGTATGATCGCATGGGTTCATTCTATTTGTGGATTGGCATCAAATACCATAATTTGAAAAAGATTTCAAAACAGACTCATTTGAATAAAATATCTGTTTTGGAGGCTAAAAATACAGTTTTTGCCAAAATGACGTTACTTCCGGTGATAATGAAAATCTTAAATTACTTGTATGAAATCCCAAATGGCATTAGGTATAACATGGTGTGACGTTTATGAAAATCGAATAATAATTGACCCTTTTATGGCCCCGAAACCTTCAAAAGTGACCTGTAGAAAACCGTCTATTTCTCGGCAACCGAATAAGTTAGAAACCATTTTATGATATCTATATGACCATATGAGTTTTGTTTATATGTGAATTTAAACCAAAAGTTAAAATTATTAATACATATTAAGTTATTCTTGGTTGAATAAAACATTGATTTAAAAAGTTTAAAATGTATTTTTTGACCAAATGATGTCGCTTCCGGTGTCAATTTTAAATTGTAATCAACTTGATATGACGCTACGTGCTTTTTGAATCAAATGATGTCACTTTTATAAAAATCCAATCATAATTGACTATTTTACAGGCAAAATAACGAAAACAGTGACTTGTACAGAACTGCCCAAATCTGAAAAGCCTGAATAGGTTGTAAATAGGCCAATTTTACACCATTTTTAGCCTCTTAATCGAATTTGCTCGAAAATGGAATCGAAATTAAAAAAACTGCTTCCTACATTTTTTGCGCCATGAAAAGACACACTCTTTGAGTCATATAATTTTTCAAAAAAATAATATTTGTTTTCGAAATAAGAAAATAACTGTCAAAATTGTAGTTTTTGGTAAAATTATGCCACTTCCGGTGCCGACAGATATCACTTCCGGTAATACAAAAAATGACAATTGAGACAACGAAGCATATGAACTTTGTTTTATACAAATCGAACAATAAAAAATTAATCTAGGACTGAAAAACTGAATTAGCCAATGGCGGCCAAGGAAAATTACTGAGACAAATTTTTTTAACATTTTTGCACTAGTCCGATGACTCTTTAATTCTGTGCACAATACGACTTAAAATATTCATAAATAAAAAAGTTTTTTGTAAAATTTTAAATTTTCGAAATTTGGCGCCTAATATCTTCGAAGATTTGCCAAAAACCAAAAATCGAAAGTAGCGTAGCTATGTGCCCTGTCTCAGGCTATGCCAAAATGTATCGAAAGTTAAAATCCAATGATTATTGTTAAAATTACTGCAATATTTTCAAAAACGATAACTTCGGTGATTTCGGACATTTCGCATTGTCGCAGAACGTTCAAAATAGCTTTATCCTCTAAGTCACACCCACTTTCCCAGTAAAACCGAAGAAATCGTAACGATGCGACACGTAGTTGCTGAGATCTATTCAAATTGGAATCTGAATAATAATAATAATAATAATAATAATAATAAGAATAATAATTTTAACAAAAACAATAGTGTTTCACACAAGCTACGCAGTGTGAAACCCTAATAATAATTTTAACAAAAACAATAGTGTTTCACACAAGCTTCGCAGTGTGAAACCCTAAATATAGATCTGTATATTAATCAGATTCTTTAAAAGATAGAAATATTTCAATTTTTAAACAATTTGACCAGGATTGAAATATAATGTAATGAACTGTAACATATCGACGAATAATGTGAGTATTTACTACATGTACTTAAATACCCAAATTAGGTCTGTCCAGAACGCGCGGATATGATGCGGAGGAGGTATTGTCAACACATGATACGGTTCATGGCGACAGAAGCCGGCCACCGTCAATGACGCACATAGAAGGATGCCAGAAGCCAGGTACAATTGCGAAATAATAACTTACAGTTATATAACAAGCATTGATGTAATCAGAATTAGGGTCATCGTTTTCTATATCCAGTTTCACTCGTGAATGATCAACTGTAATAAGTAATATAAATATAATCTATAACATGTGTTTATTTGTAAAGATACATAATATATAAGATTTAGATAAAGAGCTGTCGCCATAACATATGTTTATTTAAAGATACATAATGTAAGATTTCGATAAAGAGCCCTCGCTATAACACTGTTTATTCAAAGATACATAATGTAAAATTTAGATAAAGAGCTGGATATTCTCACTATAATAGTTTCAAAATACTTACTCTACTCGAATTTAATGTATGATGTGCACTTAGAACAATATAAACAATACACGTGTAAAAGTCTCATGGATAATATATATTGAGTAAGAAACTTACAAGCACATATATTCTTATATCTATTTTTAGGCTTATTAACAGCATTCATACAATAATCATATGCTGAACATAATCCACTTGGAAGACTCTGGAAGAAAATTAATATTTATTTGTTTTATGATAATAAGAGATTCCATAATGTCGCCCGTCTTCAGTAGCCCTGTCCTGGATCGTCACTTCCGGTTACGTCATCCCCGTAAATGGTTTTCAACAGCGACCTCTACCTCTACAGCGACCTCAATGGAAAAACAGACGTGGTTTGTTTTTCGTCCCGATTCGGTGAAAGTGCTAATTCTTTAAATTCCATTCGAGTTGGCGACACTGACATATCTGTTTCGGAAACTGTTAAAAACCTAGGTGTTATGTTAGAAAGAGACTGTTCACTCGAAGGATTCGTTAAACAAATATGTAAGAGAATAGCATACGCGCTTTACAGAAAAGGAAGAATTCGACCCCTACTAGACAGACGCTCTACTGAGAAATTAGTTCATTCAATGATAACCTCACGTCTGGATTATTGCAACAGTCTATATCACAACCTACGCCTCACCCAAATACAAAAACTTCAAACCTTACAAAACTCTGCTGCCCGATTAGTTACAAGACAAGGCAAGTTTGCTCCATCAGCCCCTATACTGCGTGAACTCCACTGGCTTCCAGTGGCCCAAAGAACAATATTCAAAATCATACTATTAACTTTCAAAATTATTCACGGTTCAGCACCTATGTACCTTAACGAACTTGTCATTGTTAAAAATACAACTCAAAACACCGCTCAAGGTAACTGTCTACAATACCCCTCAAAACCTCCCAAAACCAAATTTTATGGATCGCGAGCTTTTAAACACTCTGCTCCTGAACTCTGTAACTTTCTCCCAATACACCTCCGTGAAATCGCAGAAATTTCTCCATTTAAACGCTGTTTAAAAACACATTTGTTCAAACCATAGGCGTACGAGGCCGAACTTGTTTGGGGGGGCCAGCATATTTTCCCGACAAATATATATCTTTAGAGTCCGCGGAGCGCCAGAGGCGCGAAGCGACCGACGGAGGGTCTGGGGGGCCTCCCCCAGGAAAATTTTAAAAACCAGACGGCCGAAGACGCGATTTCCAGGCATTTCGAATACTTTCTAATAATTTGGAGTGGGTAGTAAATTATGTCAGTTGCAGCATAAAAACTGGTAAAAAGTCATCAGCATAAAAACCGGTAAATCAAAGTCATCTTTAAAATACAAGCTCTATTACTTCGAAAACAAGACGGGGGTCTGGCGGGCCTCCCCCTAGAAAATTTTAAAAACCAGACGGCCGTAGACGCGATTTCCAGGCATTTCGAATACTTTCTAGTAATTTGAAGTGGGTAGTAAATTATGTCAGTAGCAGCATAAAAACTGGTAAAAAGTCATCTTTAAAATACAAGCTCTATTACTTCGAAAACAAGAACAAATCGAACGATTTACTTTTGCCACATTTTTCATTTTAGGAGACTTCACATTTTTTTTATCCAGATCTCAGATATACTTTATCTACTTTTAATATATGAATGACCATATATTATAAGCGTTGTTGAGCACACTATCTTTGTATAATTCTTGCCAGTGGCACTTTACATTCACCCATGAATATTTATTTCCAAAGAAAAGGGTTCAATATCAATTATTTACGGCCTATTGAGCCATCGTACATGTATATTATATGTGACTACAAGTACCATATTATTATAACCTTACCAGTTATTATAAAAGAACATTTTCCTAGCCTATCACTGGGCTCGTCCGGTGCATGGAGTTGGATGTAAGTATACAGGAACACAGTACCCAAGAACTGAGAAAGGTCATGTGTAAGTGCTAGTTCTATTCAGATGGGGTACGTGTTCATCATTGACTGGACTGCTTTCTTTCCGATTCCATATTATTAAAAATATTCAAAACCCGACAGACGGCACGACGCTTCCCGACAAACTGGGCATTCATTCCCGACAAGACCATAGCCTTCCCCGACAAGGCCATACCCTTACCCCCACCGCATTTTCAAAAACTCCTCGGCTAATGACCGAACTCACAATTCTGAGCTCTTTTCAGATTTCTATTTTTTTTTCATGAAAATATTTGGGGGGGCCGGTGCCCCCCGGCCCCCCGCCTCGTACGCCTATGGTTCAGACAATGCTACTCGTGAACATGTTTTGTATTTGTGTGCATCTATATGAATATATAAATATGTCTGTATGTGAATATATGTGTATGTACCCCTGTTTGAATTAATTGTATTAATTGCTCTTATATATTTCTATTCTTTTTTAAATGTACCTATTTTATATGCAATGCGTTGTACAGCGCATTGAAACTATGTGTAATGCGCTATATAAAAATAAATTATTATTATTATTAACAGCAATTCCCGGAATCTCGTACCAGACAGTCAGTAAACGCCTACGTGAAACCGAATAACGAGGCAGATGTCCCCTTTAAAGCTTCTGTTTTAAAATACGCCGATACCCTGAAATCTAACTTTAATGGGTTCAGATACTGAGAGTATGGCCACAGCAACACTGGAGAGCAGTTTGGTTCGGCCACGTGTCGCGGTTCTTATTGTAACAAGGCGATGGTAGAGCGAGGATATACCGATGACGAAAAACAGTGAAAAACAGTTCCATAAAATGTTGACGTTTTACTTTGTTGTTTTGTTAATATCACGTGATAAGAGAAATAGTTCTGTATTTTGTGGTGATGCAATATTTGTAATATACTATGTTTTTTTTAAAAAAGATGGTTAAATAATTTTTAAATAAAACAAGTTTAGGCTAGCTCGACAATAGCCACGAAACTATTGCTGTTAAAGTAACGTAAAATGTTCCATTTTATTTTGAAAAAATTGAAATATAATGTCATATTTTTTTGTAAGATTAATTTATAATTGGTTGTTGAAGGAATATTACCCGACACATGAATAAATTTCCTAATGAAAATTCAATCATGTCATATTGTCAGGTGTTTTGCAACGACAACATACTGAACTATACACTATGTAATATCATTGCATTTATCATGTTAATCCATCAAATAACACATCGACTCATAGACAGAAATATTTTCTCAAAATCGCAATTTCGAAATGCTTTCGATTATAGTATATTGTCAAAATCATTTCATCGTTTCCTCCCGCGCAGGGGTCTTTAATGTTCAGAGAAAAACGAAGAACCCGACGAAAACCCATAGGCGTACGAGCCAGGGGGGGGCAAGCTGACTTTCGGGCAAGCTGACTTTTCGGGCAGACGAGTAAAGTGAGAAAACAAATTATTTCATCTAAGTGACAAAACAAAGTCCCTGAAATCTAATAAAACACTAATTTTACGGACTGAAATAGCAGTAAAACGCGTTTGCGGCCGTCCAATATTCCAAAATTTTCTTGGGGGGTCTATACAAGGTCAGCTTCGCTTCTTTGCCTCTCGAAGAAAACCAGCGCCACTGTCCGTAAACCTGCAATTTTTTCGGGCATTTCTAGTTTTCCTTCCCTAACTGTCATCAAGCCGTAATAAAACACTAATTTTACTTTTCTTATAATTGAATACCACGAATTTGTACTGAGTTGACAATGGATTAAAACATTTTGTCTGGAGCCACTCTACTTTGTGTGACATATATATTTCGGGCATCGATTAGTATTTGTAAATGCAGCTGCAACAATCTGATTGGATGCTTGGAATTCGGAGTGAGATTTCGGTTACAAAACCATAGGATACTTTTGTAGTTGCGGTGCTCAAATTTTCAAAATTTTCTCTGGTTTTCCCGTCTTGGTGGACTGTAAGAGATTGAATGAAATTCGAGTCAGCCACCTTAATATTAAGCTATATTAGACCACTTTGAAGATGCTTTGTTCACGGGCTGAAATTGCAGGAAAACGTGTTTGCAGCCATCAAATATTCCAAAATTTTCTTGGGTGGCGCTGTCTGTAAACTAGAAAATTTTCGGGCGCCTATGCGTAAACCGAGGTTGTTCGGAGAAAAACGAAGAACCCGACTAAAAACAATTGGATCTACAGACTGTTACTTAGGTGACTTCATTTCAAGGATCGAAACCAAATCACATGACTCATGGAAATACTATATCAAAATTATGATAGCTTGGAGAATACTGTCGATATTCATTTAACTTACCTCATATTCCGATTTGAGTGTTTTTCTCCTGGACTTGATGTATTGCAGCAGATTGATCAATTTAACACGCGTAGAAGATTCGAAGGGTTCATCAACGTTTACATAAACCTGAGCTGCTTGTTCGTCAACTTCTAGTTGGTCAGAAGGTCTTAACAGATTAACATATGTATTACCACTGACTGTAGGTTTCTCTTCCACTAACAAAAACAGGAAAATAAGCAAACTTTCACAAAAAAAAATGTTTTACATTGTTTATTTAATTCAGTCGCTATAGAATCATTATAGCAAATTTTGACGTCAATTAGAAAACAGAAAACAACAATAAGATATTCTGTGTGGTTAATAGTGAAATTGGTAATTTCTATATTTCCCTGTTTCTATTTTACTAACTGCAATTATATGGCATCCCACCGACCTTTAACTGTTTTTTCTGGAGCTCCTGATACACCAGGATTAGCATTTAGTGCTATATCTTTCACCTCAACTTGGTCAGAATCAGTTGATTTTTGCCGCCTTTAAATAAACAACAATATCCCTAAACAATTACATTGATCATGTGAAAACAAAATCCGAAACTTGTTTTAGTTATAGCAATCATCATTTGTTGGTAAAATATTAGCATATTCATTCAGTTTTCAGTTTAAATTTCATATGAACAAGGAGTGCAAGGTGATGAAATTATAATTATTATTTGTATTAAATTTTTTGTAATTTATAAGGTGAACTTGGTGGTGTTATAATCTAAGACTGATTCTGCTTACCTTCTACGCCTCAGGACTAAAACTACAACAACAGTAGCTATCACAACCACAACCACAGTTGACACTACAGCAGCTATTATTGCTGTATAATTGTCAGTTTGTTTGTCTAGAATTATACAATTTTTGTGAAATAATGAAATGGGGTGATGCATGCCGTCATAAATGGATATCTGATTCAACCAATTGCTGTCAGCAGTGTAAGAACGCACCCGAAATTAAAAGTATCATGACGAGAAGGCTCTAGAATGTATTGGGATGTGCAGCTATCTTCAATGACCGAATGAAATTGAGGGGGAGCGGGTCTAGGACTACACGCAATCACGCAAATAAATGTCAGGTACTTTCGTTACGATAATATCTTTATCACAAGTTTATATCGTCGCAGACTAATCACGTCATAGCTATCACAGTTACGGATGAAAGACAACTTAACAGACTAACTGTTCTAAAAGTTTTTCGTAACTAAATTCAAATGTTTGATCACAGTTGAAACGATGTTAAATCAAGATTGCTGCAGATTGATTAATACATGAAAAACGTGGCTTATCTATACACTTGAGACCTTGAAAGCCGTCAGCACAACCAACAGGTTCACAACCACCAGTAATGATATTACATGGTGTTTCATCAAAACAGTTACCACATTTACTGAACAGTTGTCGCCATAAAGACCTGTTTCACAATCTGTTAGTACAAGACAGATATTCATAATTACAAGATTTATTGTGACAATCGTCTCCATTATGACACATTTCACAATCTGTTAATACAAGATAAGCTTGAAGAATGACCACATTCACAGTGACACTGCTGTCACCATACCGCTAATCTGTTAAGACAAGATAAGCATCCGGAATTACCATGTAATTGTTACCATCCGTTGGTCTGCGACTACATTGGGATATGGTATACCCTTACAAAGCTCATTATTTACATACACAAAGTAAACAATGTTTGTTGCAAACAACTCGTTATTTTTGATAAGAATGAATGAATGAAATGGGTTTTAACGTCTTACTGTTCTGCTCCGACAGGTTTAATGAAATTTGTTACTTGATAAGCAATATGCACAATTGTTTACCTAAAATAGATTATATGAATTAGAATTGAGATTTCGAAGTGGTGTACTTTTCTGTATGGATACTGAAATGTTGGGAGCAGTTTTGCTATTCAAGAGACCGACAATGCGTAATGGTGGTAGACCTAATACCATAACGATAGACGCGAGTTCAGACAATCTGCGATATAACTTCAGTGGAAGCGGACGTTGAATAAAGCTATTTCACATATTTCAGACCATAGTATCGTAATAAATATATTCAAATACGTGTAGAACATTTATATTTACCTGCTGTACAGTTAGATCCTATTTTACCGGGTACACATCCATTTATACAATCACCTGTCATCTGATCACATTTACCGACAGTTTTACCAGCTACTGATTTACAGTTAGTATTACATAGTTTATTACATGATGGTCCCCATCTTCCATTTTTACATTCAGTACAAGAGTTGAAATTATCCTGTTTACAAATAGTACAATTAGTATTACAGCTGTTATTACATCCGTCACCAGTTTTACCGCCAATACAAGATGTACATTTACCAATATTCCTTTCACATCCACCATCACATCCTGTATTACAGCTCATATCACATCCTTCACCATATTTTCCTATAATACAGTTAGTACATCTACCAGTTCTATCACAAGTGACCGTGGTCTGGTCTGTTCTTGGTTGACATTCTGTACCACATGTCAGGTTACAGTATGGACCAACTGTATCAGGTTTGCAGTTGTTACATCTACCATCAGATTTAGAACACCCACTGCTTAAACAACCATCATTACAGTTCTTTTGACATCTTGTACCATAAAAACCTATTTTACAATTTCCAGTACAAACACCATTTGTAGGATCACATGTATCACCAAGACATGTATTACATGGTTGACATGTAGAACTTGGTGTGATGTAGTATCCAGTATTACATTGTGCTAGATCTGTAATAGAGATGATAGAGCACTGTATTAAAACATCCACGTCCTAGATCCGTGTGAGAGTAATGGGAAGTAATGGGATTTAACGTTCACTCGACACAAACTAGGTCATTTCGGGACTAACATATGCTTTAATTTTATATCAATAATTTGCTTTCGCGTAGAGGTCTTTAGCAATGGATAGCCTAAATTTGGAATATTTGTTGCGACTACGTTGTGTAATTGGTCAATAGTGAATACACTACTGTGGCGCAATACCAGGAACATGTGACTTCATGTCGTGGTAAGATTAATATCAGCCAATCTACGAGTATACTCATTTCCTCAACCAATTTTTTTTAACTATCTTGCTTGGATTTTACATTAAACACATTTAACCCAATATATGGTAGCATATAATTTCATCAGATACCTGTAAATATTTCAACTTCACACAAGGTAAGGGAGTCGTTGCGGCTGGAAATATAGACAGTTCTACCAGAGAATGATGTAGATGAACCTTGATTACATCAAGTTACAGTATATAACAACACCATATCCATCTTATTATTATATGATGTATATTGCTTTATTGAAATTTACATAAGTATTACAACTACTGTTCTCGTGATATACAACTAAAGAATATGATAATTCGATTTGTTCAAATTTGTTGGTGATTAACCCCATTACGTAATCATTGTGAGGCAACTGTTAGGTTTGTTTATAAGTTAGTAACGTGTCTCTTAAGATTTGGGAACTTAACAACTCAAAAGATTTTTACTAACTATAAACTTAAATATTCTTTAACTGAAAACATACGTATGGAAACATACCTATGGAACAGTGAGTTATTAAATCAGTAGCTGTTTTTTCCATAAGTATGTTTTCAGTTTATTTATAAACTTAAAGTTGTTCTCGTACGGAAGCCTCCTGGTGCCACGATTTTATTTTTTTTTTTTAGCGTAATTGTGACTTTTTATCTCCTAATTGTGACTTTTTATCTCCTAATTAGGACTTTTTATCTCCTAATTAAGTAAAACGGTAGTATTTAAGTGAATCTCTTCGCACTTGGTGGTATGGGGGGTTGGGATGGCCTAGTGGTCTAGAGTGCCGCGCTTCGACTTCTAGCTGGCCCGTCACCTCTGGCTTGCGGTTGTGGTTTCGAGCCCTGGTGTGAGCGTATGTGGCATGGAGATAGGGGCTCCTTCTCAACCTCGTGGGTTTCCTCCGGGCACTCCGGTTTCCTCCCGCAGCAAAGACCCCTGCGCGTGCGCTAAGATAATGAAAATGAAAAATAGGACTTGTCTGCGATATCACCTTCGGTGGAAGCGGACGTTAAACACCAAGAACAACAACAACTTGGTGGTATAATCATGGATGAACTTGTAATACCAGTGTATAGAGTTCCTTGGTTCAAATGTCGAAGGATATCGACATTATTGGTTCTTGCGTGTGTCGAGAACGAAAACCGAGGAAACGCTTAAATTCTTCGTTAAAGTTGATCGCAACCTCCCAGAAATAGACTAAAACCTATCACTACTCGTCAGAAATACAAAATATGCTCATCACTAACAATTAGAAATATACACAAAAATCATCATTTCCCTTTAGACATATCCACAAAAATCATCACTACCCTTTAGACAATTTCCACAAATCTCATCACTACCTTATACAAATTTCCACACACATCATAACTATCCGTCAGAAATGTCCGCAAAACCCATCACTACCCCTCAGAAATGTCCACAAAACGCATCACTACCCTCTAGAAATGTCCACAAAACGCATCACTACCGTATAGAAATGTCAACAAAACGCATCACTACCTCTTAGAAATGTCCACAAAACCCATCACTTACCATTCGAAAACTCCACAAAACTCTGAACTACCATTTATAAATACTAGTATATGATAGTAGTAAGTGTTGTTTATAGTAGTATATAGTAGTAGTAAGTGTTGTTTATAGCAGTATATGATAGTAGTAAGTGTTGTTTATAGCAGTATATGATAGTAGTAAGTGTTGTTTATAGCAGTATGTCAGGAAATGACCTAGTTTGTGTTGAGTGGACGTTAAACCCCATTTCTCTCTCTCTTTATAGCAATATATGATAGTATTAAGTGTCGTTTATAGCAGTATATGGTAGTAGTAAGTGTTGTTTATAGCAGTATATGATAGAAGTAAGTGTTGTTTATAGCAGTATATGGTATTAGTAAGTGCTGTTTATAACAGTATATGGTAGCAGTAAGTGTTTTTTTATAGCAGTATATGATAGTAGTAAGTGTTGTTTATAGTAGTATATAGTAGTATTAAGTGTTGTTTATAGCAGTATATGATAGAAGTAAGTGTTGTTTATAGCAGTATATGGTTGTAGTAAGTATTGTTTATAGTAGTATATAGTAGTAATAAGTGTTGTTCACTTAAATTCTACCGTTTTACTTAATTAGGAGAATAAAAGTCCTAATTAGGAGATAAAAAGTCCTAATTAGGAGAATAAAAGTCCTAATTAGGAGATAGAAAGTCCTAATTAGGAGATAAAAAGTCCTAATTAGGAGATAAAAAATGTCCTAATTAGGAGATAGAAAGTCCTAATTAGGAGATAAAAAGTCCTAATTAGGAGATAAAAAGTCACAATTACGCTAGTATTGAGATATGTGTAAATATATTAGTTTTATCCAGTGATTTTGTATATATCTAAGTTTCTAAGAATAATTAGTTGTTATTTTCATTTTAACTTGGTATCATACCGTATCCTTATCCAATATTATTTTGTCACGTACTTACTGTATTCTATCATTCGTATTTTTACTTACGTTTACTACGTTTACTACCTATAAACGTATTACAACCCCGACCAAATGTCCTTGTATTTAGTTCCAGCCCCCGTAGCGTAGAAAGACTGACTATTAGACAGAAATCTTCCCCTATAATAATATTCCCGAAGTAGTGGCCCGAGAAATCTTTCGAGTTGGAATATAGAACGAACTACTACTAGGGGTGTGCAATTATCCAATTATCTTTTGAATTATACCATATACATGCATCGTGTTTATCGAACAACATCTACATTTTTATAGCCCCTCCTAGAAATAGTTATTATTTGAAACTGGAGGAGGGGATTACAACGAAGCGTACCTACCGGAAACCTGTTACCACTGTCTGTCGTGTATGTTGTACATGGTCAACATTCCATTTGCTGACTACACTTTTTTGCCTCGACCGTTTTTTAGGAATTCGAATTTGACTAATGGTTTTGATCGTTCGTACTTGGTTTTATTTCATTATCCACGTACCTACAACTTGCGTTTTAGTGTATTATATCTTACCAGAAAATATCTGTACTTCACATAAAGTAAGTGATTGACTTGAAACAGTGACATATACAGTTCTAGCAGATATACTAGTCGATGTAAATGGAGGTTGATTACATCTCTCTATTGTATATATATCTTGTACTGTTGATGATATATCTTTATAACATAGTGTAGCTGATGTAAATTCTGACCAGTCACACTGACCACTAGAACTTATCTTAATCTCAAATCCCTGTAATCTATATTGATCTAGAAAATATAACATTATACGATCAGTTATTGTCTCTGGATTTGTGTGTTACAGAGATTTAGCCAGGATACACAAACAGTGATCTATTTATTTACTTAAAATGTCAGATGACTGACTGTTGGACATGCACAGTATTGATAATCAGCCCCAGAAGTATCCAACATCTATTTACAAACGATTTGTAAAAGATCATGACCAGTACTTTCAGTCATGGGATTTAAGTAGCCTTATTCCATATAGGGGGATGTGTTATTTCTGTTCCATTGGATAAACTCTGTGGATAATCAAAATTGTTATTCTTCTACGAATTCTTCAACTATTAATGGTCCAACTATTAAAATTGTTGTGATTTAACCCCATCGAGAGAACTAGTTATTTATGTAATGGATAATGGCCGAAGAAAAAACAATGGACAGTCTGAGGCTATTATCTAACTTAAACCATAGCCACTCTTTGACTAAATTAATAAACATCTTAAAGTTACATTATGGGTGATTTTTAAAAGGAGGTAGCTATTCTTGTTATAACAGTTCAAAATAAGATGATGAAACAATAATATATTGAAAATTTCGGTCAAATTACTCTATTCTGAACAAAGTTATTACCACTATAATTTTTACTAGAAATGGCATCGACATCCTTTTTCGATTATGGCCGATCGTTGATTGACAGGCTTTAACTCCACCTACATAGTCTCCATTATCAAGTAATGTTTACAATTCAATTCGTATTACATTTATTATTTACTTCAAATTAGAATTAATATATAGATAAGAAGAGAAAGTCTGCAACAAGGTTTTAAAGTTTGAAAGGTGTGGACCAAATCAACGAGGCAGTATTTTAAATAAAAAATAATAAATAGCCGACTTCTTGCGTTGCCTGCGTGTACGCTTTTGTACTTCAGGCAGGCCAAATTGACTCCCTAAGCAGAAAACAGTGATCCGGTGGGGATGCAATTCAACTGAGGTGATGTTAGCTGCGATTTTTATCAATTTCCATAATTTTACAGAAACGCAAGTGACAGAAGCGCGTATAATAACGACAGTGTGTATTATAGGGAAGGCTCTAGTGGATGGAAGAATCTCCGCCCACGACGCCATTGTGATCAAATCAATCAACGAAATCCTGGTTAATCCAAGCCATCCGTGGGTATAGAGTTGATTTATGGCTTGTTGTTTAAATAAAGATCTAATTTATAACCGACAAAAGTTAGTTTTTGCTCTCCAATAATATATCTTTAAAACAATAGTGTCTTGTAACACCCCCAAAATAATGGACAGATACATAAACCAACACCGCAGGTCACATGACAGATTGTTAACAATTAATTAATACAAACAATGATATCAATACAGTCATGTCTTCCAGTGGAGAGGAAATAGTTATTACCCAGTCAAGTTATTCCTAGTTATGACAAGAATAATGACACAGACAATGTATGGAGTGACATGTTGGATATGGGGGACAATGCAAAGCCAGGGATTGAACATCCAAATTTTAATATAAGGTAAAATATTTATTCTGATATATCGGGTGTGGATACAAACCCTGACTCTAAAGAGGAATATAAAGTGGAATATAGAGGAGGAAATACATACAATATTGTGAAGATGTGTCAAAAATCGATCGGCGTGGTTTGAACAAACGCAGAATACAACCACAATTCTCTTAATGTTTCTAGAAATGTCTGATGTACAAAGAAATATATTCGTGCATTTTCCAAAATACAAAAAAGGGCTCGAAATTGACTGTAGAATAATAAGAAATACTTACACTTATCTCTGTTAAAAAGTTTGATGTTGTCGATATTAAAAATCTGTTGTAGATCAACACACCACCATTCATAACCAGCACTGTTTGTATGTGTACAGTAACCATTCTCCCAACTATTACTAGTATTACCATCTACAGCTTTATTTGAATACGAATAAAACATATACGTTGAATCATAATATGTGGAACTCTGGACTGTTGGTTTGCCACGAGCAATGTTTATACCTGTAAATGCATCATGTAAATAAGATCACACATAGCTTTGGGACAATAAATATTATGTCAAAATTATTGATTTGTACAAAAACTGTAACAACAATATTGTTTAAACACAAATGAATTAATATCTTTAACTCTATAAACACATTATCTTTCTTTCTGCACTAGGTAAAACACACCGAAGTTGCATTTTGATGGGTATCATGTGGCTAAGTGGGTAAGTGGCTTGCTAGCCTGGAAGTCGGGTGTCCGATCTCTGCATTGGTCAAGAAAGTTCATCTCGTTTTGTGTGGTTTCCCCTTGTCAGTGATGCAGAACGGAGGGGCTGACAAAGACTGCAGCGAGGGTAGTATGCGAGTTGTTTCCATGATCTTACTACCAATGCCATAACGGCAGTGTGAAGTTAGCTCGATTTTCGTTTTTCGTTTTTCAATATTGGTGAATATCGAAAAACGAGCTACTCGTTTTTCGATATTGGCGAATAACGAAAAACAACTAGATCGTTATTCGATATTGGCGAATGTTGAAAAACGAGCTACTTGTTTTTCGACATTCAAATTTGAATCTCAAAAAAGTAGATTTGATGGGTGTGTAGCTAAAGAAAGTCTCCAAAACACATCTGATTAAATCGGTGATCTAAAATGAGATAGATATCAAAAATGTGGATGCCTGAGCAGTAGATACACATAAAAAATGCCCTTTCTCCTTGTTTTTTTGATATTGGCGAATCTCGAAAAACGAGCTACTCGTTTTTCGATATTCAAGCTTGAATCTCAAAAAAGCAGACTTGATGGATGTATTACTATAGAATGTCCCCAAAACACTTTATTATTAAATACGTTTTCTAAAATAAACTAAAGATGTCGTTAATAAGGATTCACATAAAAACTGTTCTTTCTCGCTGTATTTTGATATTGGCGAATCTCGAAAAACGAGCTACTCGTTTTTCGATATTCAAATTTGAATATCAAAAAAGCAGATTTGATAGATTTGATGAATGTATAGCTACAGAATTTCTCCAAAACACATTTTTTTAAATCAGTGATCTAAAACGTACTAAAATACCATAACTTGGGATGCCCGAGCAGTGGATTCACGAAGAACTGATCTTTCTCCATATTTTTTAATATTCGCCAATATCAAAAAAACAAGGAGAAAGGGCAGTTTTTATGTGAATTCACTGCTCCGGCATCCTCAATTACGATGCCTTTAGTACGTTATAGATCATTAATTTAATCAAATGTGTCATGGAGACATTCTGTAGATAAACGTCCATCAAATCTGCTTTTTTGATATTCAAGTTTGAATATCGAATAACGAGTAGCTCGTTTTTCGAGATTCGCCAATATCAAAAAACAAGGTGAAAGAGCAGTTTTTATGCGAATCCACTGCTCGGGCATCCCCAATTATGATGTATTTAGTTCATTTTAGATCACTCATTTAATAAAATGTGTCAATTTAGACATTCTGTAGATAAACATCCATCAAATCTGCTTTTTTGATATTCAAGTTTGAATATCGAAAAACAAGTGGCTCGTTTTTCGAGATTCGCCAATATCAAAAAACAAGGAGAAAGAGCAGTTTTTATATGAATCCACTGCTCAGGCATCCTCAATTATGATATCTTTAGTTCGTTTTAGATCATTGATTTAATAAAATGTGTTTTGGAGAAATTCTGTAGATATACATCCTTCAAATCTTCTTTTTTAATATTCAAGTTTGAATATCGAATAACGAGTAGCTCGTTTTTCGAGATTCACCAATATCAAAAAACAAGGAGAAAGAGCAGTTTTTATGTGAATCCACTGCTCGGGCATCCCCAATTATGATGTATTTAGTTCGTTTTAGATCACTCATTTAATAAGATGTTTCAATTTAGACATTCTGTATATAAACAACCATCAAATCTGCTTTTTTGATATTCAAGTATGAATATCGAAAAACGAGTGGCTCGTTTTTCGAGATTCGCCAATATCAAAAAAACAACGAGAAAAAAAGTTTTTATGTGAATCCACTGCTCAGGCATCCTCAATTATGATATTTGTAGTTCGTTTTAGATCATTGATTTAATAAAATGTGTTTTGGAGAAATTCTTTAGATATACATCCTTCAAATCTGCTTTTTTAATGTTCAAGTTTGAATATCGAATAACGAGTAGCTCGTTTTTCTAGATTCGCCAATATCAAATAACAAGGAGAAAGAGCAGTTTTTATGTGAATCCACTGCTCGGGCATCCCCAGTTATGATGTATTTAGTTCGTTTTAGATCACTTATTTAATAAAATGTGTCAATTTAGACATTCTGTATATAAACATCCATCAAATCTGCTTTTTTGATATTCAAGTTTGAATATCGAAAAACGAGTGGCTCGTTTTTCGAGATTCGCCAATATCAAAAAAAAAAGGAGAAAGAGCAGTTTTTATGTGAATCCACTGCTCGGTTATTCCCAATTATGATGTATTTAGTTCGTTTTAGATCACTCATTTAATAAAATGTATCAATTTAGACATTCTGTATATAAACATCCATCAAGTCTGCTTTTTTGATATTCAAGTTTGAATATCGAATAACGAGTAGCTCGTTTTTCGAGATTCGCCAATATCAAAAAACAAGGTGAAAGAGCAGTTTTTATATGAATCCACTGCTCGGGCATCCCCAATTATGATGTATTTAGTTCGTTTTAGATCACTCATTTAATAAAATGTGTCAATTTAGACATTCTGTAGATAAACATCCATCAAATCTGCTTTTTTGATATTCAAGTTTGAATATCGAAAAACAAGTGGCTCGTTTTTCGAGATTCGCCAATATTAAAAAACAAGGAGAAAGAGCAGTTTTTATATGAATCCACTGCTCAGGCATCCTCAATTATGATATCTTTAGTTCGTTTTAGATCATTGATTTAATAAAATGTGTTTTGGAGAAATTCTGTAGATATACATCCTTCAAATCTGCTTTTTTAATATTCAAGTTTGAATATCGAATAACGAGTAGCTCGTTTTTCGAGATTCGCCAATATCAAATAACAAGGAGAAAGAGCAGTTTTTATGTGAATCCACTGCTAGGGCATCCCCAATTATGATGTATTTAGTTCGTTTTAGATCACGTATTTAATAAAATGTGTCAATTTAGACATTCTGTATATAAACATCCATCAAATCTGCTTTTTTGATATTCGCCAATATCAAAAAACAAGGAGAAAGAGCAGTTTTTATGTGAATCCACTGCTCGGTTATTCCCAATTATGATGTATTTAGTTCGTTTTAGATCACTCATTTAATAAAATGTATCAATTTTAAAGAAAAGTTTTTATGTGAATCCACTGCTCAGGCATCCTGAATTATGATATTTTTAGTTCGTTTTAGATCATTGATTTAATAAAATGTGTTTTGGAGAAATTCTGTAGATATACATCCTTTAAATCTGCTTTTTTAATATTTAAGTTTGAATATCGAATAACGAGTAGCTCGTTTTTCGAGATTCGCCAATATCAAAAAACAAAGAGAAAGAAAAGTTTTTATGTGAATCCACTGTTCAGGCATCCTCAATTATGATATTTTTAGTTCGTTTTAGATCATCGATTTAATAAAATGTTTTTTTGGGAGAAATTCTGTAGATATACATCCTTCAAATCTGCCTTTTTGATATTTAAGTTTGAATATCGAAAAACGAGTGGCTCGTTTTTCGAGATTCGCCAATGTCAAAAAAACAACGAGAAAAAAAGTTTTTATGTGAATCCACTACTCAGGCTTCCTCAATTATGATATTTGTAGTTCGTTTTAGATCATTGATTGAATAAAATGTGTTTTGGAGAAATTCTGTAGATATACATCCTTCAAATCTGCTTTTTTAATATTCAAGTTTGAATATCGAATAACGAGTAGCTCGTTTTTCGAGATTCGCCAATATCAAATAACAAGGAGAAAGAACAGTTTTTATGTGAATCCACTGCTCGGGCATCCCCAATTATGATGTATTTAGTTCGTTTTAGATCACTTATTTAATAAAATGTGTCAATTTAGACATTCTGTATATAAACATCCATCAAATCTGCTTTTTTGATATTCAAGTTTGAATATCGAAAAACGAGTGGCTCGTTTTTCGAGATTCGCAAATATCAAAAAACAAGGAGAAAGAGCAGTTTTTATGTGAATCCACTGCTCGGTTATTCCCAATTATGATGTATTTAGTTCGTTTTAGATCACTCATTTAATAAAATGTATCAATTTAGACATTCTGTATATAAACATCCATCAAATCTGCTTTTTTGATATTCAAGTTTGAATATCGAAAAACGAGTCGCTCGTTTTTCGAGATTCGCAAATATCAAAAAACAAGGTGAAAGAGCAGTTTTTATGTGAATCCACTGCTCGGTTATTCCCAATTATGATGTATTTAGTTCGTTTTAGATCACTCATTTAATAAAATGTATCAATTTAGACATTCTGTATATAAACATCCATTAAATCTGCTTTTTTGATATTCAAGTTTGAATATCGAATAACGAGTAGCTCGTTTTTCGAGATTCGCCAATATCAAAAAACAAGGTGAAAGAGCAGTTTTTATGTGAATCCACTGCTCGGGCATCCCCAATTATGATGTATTTAGTTCGTTTTAGATCACTCATTTAATAAAATGTGTCAATTTAGACATTCTGTAGATAAACATCCATCAAATCTGCTTTTTTGATATTCAAGTTTGAATATCGAAAAACAAGTGGCTCGTTTTTCGAGATTCGCCAATATCAAAAAACAAGGAGAAAGAGCAGTTTTTATATGAATCCACTGCTCAGACATCCTGAATTATGATATCTTTAGTTCGTTTTAGATCATTGATTTAATTAAATGTGTTTTGGAGAAATTCTGTAGATATACATCCTTCAAATCTTCTTTTATAATATTCAAGTTTGAATATCGAATAACGAGTAGCTCGTTTTTCGAGATTCGCCAATATCAAATAACAAGGAGAAAGAGCAGTTTTTATGTGAATCCACTGCTCGGGCATCCCCAATTATGATGTATTTAGTTCGTTTTAGATCACTCATTTAATAAAATGTGTCAATTTAGACATTCTGTATATAAACATCCATCAAATCTGCTTTTTTGATATTCAAGTTTGAATATCGAATAACGAGTAGCTCGTTTTTCGAGATTCGCCAATATCAAAAAACAAGGTGAAAGAGCAGTTTTTATGTGAATCCACTGCTCGGGCATCCCCAATTATGATGTATTTAGTTCGTGTTAGATCACTCATTTAATAAAATGTGTCAATTTAGACATTCTGTAGATAAACATCCATCAAATCTGCTTTTTTGATATTCAAGTTTGAATATCGAAAAACAAGTGGCTCGTTTTTCGAGATTCGCCAATATTAAAAAACAAGGAGAAAGAGCAGTTTTTATATGAATCCACTGCTCAGGCATCCTCAATTATGATATCTTTAGTTCGTTTTAGATCATTGATTTAATAAAATGTGTTTTGGAGAAATTCTGTAGATATACATCCTTCAAATCTTCATTTTTAATATTCAAGTTTGAATATCGAATAACGAGTAGCTCGTTTTTCGAGATTCACCAATATCAAAAAACAAGGAGAAAGAGCAGTTTTTATGTGAATCCACTGCTCGGGCATCCCCAATTATGATGTATTTAGTTCGTTTTAGATCACTCATTTAATAAGATGTGTCAATTTAGACATTCTGTATATAAACATCCATCAAATCTGCTTTTTTGATATTCAAGTATGAATATCGAAAAAGGAGTGGCTCGTTTTTCGAGATTCGCCAATATCAAAAAAACAAAGTGAAAGAGCAGTTTTTATGTGAATCCACTGCTCAGGCATCCTCAATTATGATATTTGTAGTTCGTTTTAGATCATTGATTTAATAAAATGTGTTTTGGAGAAATTCTGTAGATATACATCCTTCAAATCTGCTTTTTTAATATTCAAGTTTGAATATCGAATAACGAGTAGCTCGTTTTTCGAGATTCGCCAATATCAAAAAAACAACGAGAAAAAAAGTTTTTATGTGAATCCACTGCTCAGGCTTCCTCAATTATGATATTTGTAGTTCGTTTTAGATCATTGATTTAATAAAATGTGTTTTGGAGAAATTCTGTAGATATACATCCTTCAAATCTGCTTTTTTAATATTCAAGTTTGAATATCGAATAACGAGTAGCTCGTTTTTTGAGATTCACCAATATCAAAAAACAAGGAGAAAGAACAGTTTTTATGTGAATCCACTGCTCGGGCATCCCCAATTATGATGTATTTAGTTCGTTTTAGATCACTAATTTAATAAAATGTGTCAATTTAGACATTCTGTATATAAACATGCATCAAATCTGCTTTTTTGATATTCAAGTTTGAATATCGAAAAACGAGTGGCTCGTTTTTCGAGATTCGCCAATATCAAAAAACAAGGAGAAGAGCAGTTTTTATGTGAATCCACTGCTCGGTTATCCCCAATTATGATGTATTTAGTTCGTTTTAGATCACTCATTTAATAAAATGTATCAATTTAGACATTCTGTATATAAACATCCATTAAATCTGCTTTTTTGATATTCAAGTTTGAATATCGAATAACGAGTAGCTCGTTTTTCGAGATTCGCCAATATCAAAAAACAAGGTGAAAGAGCAGTTTTTATGTGAATCCACTGCTCGGGCATCCCCAATTATGATGTATTTAGTTCGTTTTAGATCACTCATTTAATAAAATGTGTCAATTTAGACATTCTGTAGATAAACATCCATCAAATCTGCTTTTTTGATATTCAAGTTTGAATATCGAAAAACAAGTGGCTCGTTTTTCGAGATTCGCCAATATCAAAAATCAAGGAGAAAGAGCAGTTCTTATATGAATCCACTGCTCAGGCATCCTGAATTATGATATCTTTAGTTCGTTTTAGATCATTGATTTAATAAAATGTGTTTTGGAGAAATTCTGTAGATATACATCCTTCAAATCTTCTTTTTTAATATTGAAGTTTGAATATCGAATAACGAGTAGCTCGTTTTTCGAGATTCACCAATATCAAAAAACAAGGTGAAAGAGCAGTTTTTATATGAATCCACTGCTCAGGCATCCTGAATTATGATATCTTTAGTTCGTTTTAGAAAACGTATTTAATAAAATGTGTTTTGGAGACATTCTACAGATATACCTCCATCAAATCTACTTTTTTGAGATTCAAGTTTGAATGTCGAAAAACAAGTATCTCGTTTTTCAACATTCGCCAATATCGAATAACGAGCTAGTTGTTTTTCGTTATTTGCCAATATCGAAAAACGAGTAGCTCGTTTTTCGATATTCACCAATATTGAAAAACGAAAAACGAAAATCGAGCTAACTTCACACTGCCTGCCATAACGGCAATTTCTACGACACCGCAGCTGGATATACGTTTATATTATTTAATACAACAAAACAAGTATTACCTGTAATAGTACAAACACCACATGATCTCATACAGTTCTCCGTATAAAACTGAGCTCTAGGATATACGGTATCACCACATGATTGACAGTTGGTGTTATATTATTTGATACAACAAAACAAGTATTACCTGTACTAGTACAAACACCACATGATTTCATACAGTTCTGTCTATAAAACTCATCTCTAGGATAGTCAGTATCACCACATGATTGACACTTGGTGGTGTCCCTATCTTCACATACATCCAATGCTGTAACAATGAGAGAATAACTTTAATCAACCTATAATGAATGGGTATGATCAAAATAGTGTAGATTGTACGCTAAGATGACCGCATGAACCCTTCGATCATCATGTGGTGGAGAGAGAGAGAGAGAGAGAGCAATTTCGCGGCTAACATATGGTTCGATTTTATTTCAAGCGTGTGGTGAAGAGGGTATTTAATGTCAAAATACCGGCATGACACGAAATACAAGATATCGGGTTGTACACCATTAAGAAGGGCCAAATACATTTTAACAAAATTGTAAAACATTTTCTGACATATACATAATATAGAAAAAAGATAAAGTCCTCTTTCATTGATCCAACGACATATGTCTACTTTCAATTTATTTTATTTAATGCTAGATCTTATTAATCAATATATTTGTATATAGAAACATAACACGCACGTGATTTCATTAAAATCACGGTCATTGTACGATTTTACTTGTTGTATGCTTGCTCGATTCTTCTTTATTGTATGGTGACTTATTGTATACCATGTTGATTTCCAATGTTCCGGTTCGATGAATTTCGAGAAATGTTCCTGGAGAAATGTTTTTGAAGAAATGTTTTTTGAGAAATGTTTTTAGAGAAATATTTTGCAAGAATTATATTTGGAGATTTGTATTTTGAAATTTCTTCTCCGATATTTGTTTTTCGTTATATTTTCTGATAAATGTAAATATAGACTAATTTTTTGATTTTCTAAAAAAAATAAACATCTTATATTAAAATACATTTTACAAATCTGATATGACAAATATTGATTTTAAGATACAAATGTTAATTTTAGTGTACAAATGTCGAAATACGACAACAAATGAAGAAGTAATAATTAAGGACTATGAATTTAGAACAAAGAGCTGTTTGGTCTTCCATAATATCACGTATTTGATTATGACTGACAGCAATATTGTCCTTTAAAGGGACAATAACATTCTTGCTGGCTTGGTAGCTCCAGAAAATAAATAATACCCTTATTCTAAGTACTAGATGCTTAAATGCCCTACCTGTTGTGTAAATTATCCATTACAACCTATTTTATTTGTCCAGAGGGTTCGAAAATATTTTAAAATCCAAGTCACATTTGAAAAGGTTTACGTTAGACTTTTCAAATCAATTGGTTGAAATTTTCCAATTTTTTAAATTAGGTGTGTTAAGATGAAATTTTTATCATCATTTAATTGGAATAATCTAAAATAGTACGATTTGTTGACCAGAATGAAGATTGGGACATAATTTTCAGTTACAACAAGAGTGTTATTGGGGCTTTAAGAACACTGAATAAAGAGCTGTTTGGTCTTCCATATACAAATACTATAACATGATTACTCTACTTACCTATACTAGAACTTATTAAAGATGAAATTATTATTACTGTTGAAAATTGACCAGCGTTCATTTTGTGCAATATTCTAAAGTCCTAAGAAAAAAAAAATATTCAGATTTTATTTGTATGAATGTGAACGGCTATAGGCAAAACATTACAGCCATTTAAGAGTAAATTGAATGTAACCCTAGACCTCCTACCCTCCTTAAACCGCTCATGCAGATAGATATATATGAGAATCTTCCTAGTTGCACAATAAGTTAGTTTAACATATAAAGAAGATGAGGTGTGAAATATAATACACTTGGTTCGTAAAATATTCACAATAAATATATATATAATCCTTGTAAGACATATAGAAATATATTTCAAAAAAAAATAAACACACTTATATGGATATACTACTTATTTGCTTGATAACGATATCTGTATGTGTATCGAAACGTAGCATGTTAATAAATTCAGAAGTAGTATATCCATATAAGTGTGTTTATTTTTTGATAAATATATAGTTGGTCTAATTATTATTCTTACTTAATTCAACCACCGGCATCATTTAAAGTAACAAAGCATTTCACCAGTACCCTTTAACAAAGAGAACTCGAGATACATACGGTAAATTTATACATGTGTTTGTATGAAATGGTCAATGAGAGGCCCTTTAATAATATCTGTATCTTTCTTACCTAGGCATTTGTTTGGAGATGTATATGGCAATCAAACAAAATGAAATTCTTTTAGACAATAAAAACATGTACTGAATTTGGCAAGTTCATTATTGTTCTGGAAAGATAAGACTACAGGGAATGGAAGAATAAATCATGGCTTAAGTGTCGATTAATAATGCTTTAATCTGTACGATGTTTGCGATGATTGTTATATGAAGCGTTGCTTGCGCGTAGGGGTCTTTAGCAGTGGGAGGAAACCGTAGTGTCCGGAGCAAACCCACGAGGTCGAGAAGGCGCCCCTATCTCCATGCCACATACACTCACACCAGGGATGGTTGTGGACAATACAGTATAAAGCAGTGGTAACGGATAACATGATATATTTCTCAAGCAAACGTTACGGCCAATACGACATAAAGAGTTGGCAATGTTTCTTTCTTCCACTTGTCTTTCTTCCACTTGTACCTTTTTATTTGAAAACTGTGAATATGATAACCCTTCGATTCACACTTATTTTGTCCCTTTTAGTTGTGATTTGTCCCCTTTTATCTGTGATTTGATTACTTTTAAGTTACTCATGTTTCATAACTACCATCTGTCTTTTACAAGTCTGTTTGGTTTAATTTATAATCGACACTTATTTATATCTATAGTCAAGCAGGTTCTTTACTCAATTTTAATTTTTACAAATTCGCTGATAGCAAATACCGCTAATAACTATCTTGAAATAACACGTTTAATAAACAGGGCATTTTTACCAAGCCTCGTTCGGAACAAAATACCTCGTTCCAGAAACAGGGCAATATAAAAAAAAAACTCGTTTTGGACAACCAAAGGCAAACTAGGCATTTTTTACCTCGATTGGACAGAAATGCCTAACGAGGCATTCTGAGGTTTATAGTGTAGTCGAGCATGTCATGTTTAAGAATTCTGTTACCTGCACACCACATCCGAACGACTATACGCTGTCCGCTGTCAGGCATTGCTTTTCGCATCACTGACAAAGCGGGAGAGGGAGGACACACCGGAAAATCTGGATGACCTTTCTCGGCCAACGCATGCATTGAACACGGGACCACCAGGTTAGCGAGTCAACGCACTACTCACTGGGTCACAGTGGCCCTCACACTTGTTCGAATAGCAATTCCCAGTAGTGTACAGCAATAGGCATTAATAAGTTCAACTTACCAACGGTCGCATTTGTCTATGATATATTCAATCATAATATTTGTTGACCTCCATCTCATCTATGCAGAGTGAACTAGAAGACATCTCATCTATACAGGGTGAAAGCTCTTCTAAAGTAAATTAAACCCTAGATGTTTAAGCAGGAAGAATATTACATTTGGGTGTTGATTATTGTGATATATTCTTTTGCACACTTCAATGAATACAAAGATGAAAACGTGTAAAGAAATTGAATGCTGTAGTGCGTTGACGCGACAAAATTGAAAACTATATATACATGTGAAGTTCCCGGCAGTTGGAATTCGATGTAAGAGTAGGCCGTAGCGCTGCTGCCCGGGCAAAACCCCCCTTATGGCACACTAAATGGCGTATGCCCGTCTTCCATTAGCTCAGGTTAGGTGCAAAAGAGTAGGACGTTAAACCCCATTTCATTTCACATTACGTGTAGAAGAGCCGGGGAAGCTTATTCCGTGACTGACTGTTTTTACAGAAGTAAGAAAGTACTCAACATGATATCCTGAAACGCTTCGTGTACAATTGCAACCGCTTTGTAACAAGAAAGCTGCATTTATAATCAAACGGAAGGTGGGTATTATATACTGAGCAGCAAAAGAAGCGTAAGGTGGTATGTTACTCTACTCTGAATAGACGCATTTCATAAAACTTGCCAAATGTTTCTATTGTATATTTGCGATCACATTTCTAACTGTACCTAAGCAATGCGTCTTCTTCCCAATCACAGAATTGAACCCAGGAAATATTCTCAAAAACGCAAGTTGATTTTTGAGATGGTACTGTTGTCTCCATTATTTGTTCACCGGGAGCAGCCCTATAAAATGTACCGCGGCTCATTCACACTAGTACAGCTGCAAGCTCAGTGAAACCACCTACAGGCTAGAGCAACGTTTTCAAGCCACCAACGCAACGAATGGTCGACCCATACTGGTGAACTAAGGGTTACCACACGGCGACAAGATCACCATGCTGTGCAACCGCACGTGCAGAATCCCATCACATTGGCACCTGTGACATCACGTTGGATAGTGGGGCACACGGAAGACTCATCAGTACCAATACAGTGCGCCGACGTCACCCCAGAGAGAACATAATTGCCGTAGACCTTACCTTGGACCAATTATTACCCCTCGCCATTGACGTGCACGTCTACAGTTTGCCCAAAATCATCAGAACTGGCGACACAGACAATGGAAAACTGTTTTGTTCACAGATGAGGGTCGGCTTTGTGTATCAACTGTATACGGCAAGACCAGAATATGACGTCGACGTGGCCAGCAATATTCTGACCAATGTGTCATGGAACGAGACTCATGGGGGGGGGGGGTCTCAGAGTGTGGTTTCAGATGCCAATGGCGTTCATCAATCGTCTGGTTGACTCTATGTACAGACGCTTCGCTGCTGTTATGACACTAGCGGTGGACACACCAGATACTGATAAACCTTGTAATCGTGATGCCTTGCAATCGTGATGAATTAAGCACTTATGGGTTAACATACTGTTAACAAAAAAGTTGTTTTGATTCATTAAGTGAGTCGTTTTCTAGGATGATTTTGAAATCGTACTGAGGTTTTTGCTGTTTAATACATTAGCTGATTCTTTTTTCATAGTTTCTGTTTATTAATATAAGCGGGTCAAACGAAGGCTAAATTATGTCGTACGTAGAAAAAATTGCATTTATCTTTTTGGCCACTGCATCATCGCTCTCATTCGGTTTCATCCTCAAAATTGATTCTATCGTCTTTACGTAGTTATTGTAGACCACATTTTGATAATACGACTCGCTCCTAAAGTTCTGCCTAAACTGGGATAATGAGCACGTTAGTTATGTTACTAAGATGGTGTACTACGTTTTAACTGGAGGTTTTCCAGGTAGCCGAATTCATATCTGAACTGCTAAATGCATTATGCTCTTCCGTCGTCTCCTGAACATAGATATTTTGTCGAATTTGAGTACCATAATGGTGTTTTGTTCGGATGTTTACGACAAATTATAACATCATTTCGAGGGATATCGATGGTCTGATATCGCTTATTGCTCTGTATGATTACTAGCGTTTTCCTCTTGTGATATAGAAAAACTAGGGAAAGCTAATGACCCAAAGATGTATAGCTGATTAGGTAATTCTAGAACATCAAGACCAAACATTTGACACTCTGAAAGTAAATGGAAATATTTCAAGTTACCGTAAGACAAATATTTCACGATGCAATCGAATCCGGAACCATATCACGCAGAAAAAGGGTAAAAATGGTTCATTATCAGTCAATTGTCGGTTTCAAATGTGATTTCCCGCTAAATACTGATATTATCGAAGTTATACTCTCTTCTCATTAATATGATTACATAGTGTTCTGTAAAAGCGACTTTAAAAAGATGGGTTTGGCCAGTTGTTCACCCCCTCTCAATCTCTCACTCAATCCCTCCCTCTGCCTCTATCAGCATGACACTAAATAATATATCATATTTATTTTAAAAGAAAAACAAGCTTTTAACCATTGCAGAAGAATGCATAACATCATCAGGTGACAGTATATGGATGATATTATAAATTACCATCAGTGAATAAATAAATTTAAATAACATTAAATCTTCTTACATAAAGAAACTTCCCAAGCTATTTATTGTCACGTTCCGCTCCATATAAACCTACCTGTGTCTGCATTCATACATAATATTGCACATATTTACCTTATGCATCACTTTGCTCATTATTATTAATCATAATACTAACACTGTTACGATTTTTTAAACACACATATTTCATTACAGTGTCGGAGCCACCGTAACTAATAAGACATGTTGGTCTCGGACCGGGAATTTCCGTGTATTGACCGAGGAATTTCATCGGGATTTTATGGCGAGGTTCTTCCATGTCAGTGATATTGGACGGATGGCCTAGTAAGGAACGACATATAGCCGTTCGGAATGAGCGAAAAACAGGGGCCCTACGTGCACATGAAAGAACCATTGGCAGTTGGAATTCGAATTCGCTGGGTGTATGCATTTCTTCATTAGGCCCATACTCACACAATATGCTTCAAACTGGCAAAGGTGTCCTCAAAATTCTCTTGAAATGTGAAAATATTTATACTTAGTTTGGAAAATAATTCCTTTGACACCAATGCAACCTTTTCCCTGCAAATTAACCCGTTAAAGACGACTGTCTCCTCGCGTAAACCTACGAACTTCCCCCTCCCCAGAATAGTAATTAGTCTGCCTCTCCTGTGTATGACTTGTTTTGTAAGTCGTGATACGGGATTACATATAGATAAACCAACAATATTAATAATATGTCGAATGGGCCTGGATTTGCAGTAAGGTCAGTGTCGTTTAAACTTCTTGGTCTTATCAATTCAAAGAGACTCTGTTCTTCAAAATATGTATTTTAATACATTAAGCAGTACACGTTTGGTAAGAACGTAAGAGTGCTATGGATGGAAGTTTGTTGACTAATCAAGACAAATGTATGGCGGCTACGATGATATCATATTATTAAATAGTGGGTGTATGTGTGTGACTGGTAAAAGGACTATGGTCTTATTCGGCTTCTGACAGCATCACGGGCTCGAAGATAAACAAAGCAGCCCCTCTATAGTTTTAAAGGGGGATAAATTATCTCAGACTAAATGATGACGGATACCGACAGGTATTACATAGGGACCCCTAGGCCTGACTAGAATCGTGGGAGGGGGAGGGCAATCGCGACGAAAGAATTATTGCATACCCTTTTGAATGACACGCAAAGGTAACACAGCATGAGACGGTCCAAGCAGTTCTGAATGGCACACAAGTCTGAAAGCCTAGACCGATCACCAAGGTGAACTTCACAGATAAGGCTGAGGGATATATCTGTATGTGTAGTGTGTCCGTAATATGTAGAGCTCTGACGTTTCAGCAGCAGGGGGGATAACTCTTATCTGTAAATAAGTGGACATTATTAGGGTGCCGCACGTGCCAACTGAAAAGTTGTTCTTGACGCGTTGATCCTGCACGTTTTAGTTGAATGGCTTACTACTGATTTCTGACAGTCTCGCACACTCGTTGAGGCTATAAATAGCAACAGCATGCGGAAATGTTAAAAACACCAAACACTACTACAGTCGTAAAAAATCTATTGTTGACGATTCTGAATAGTAATAATATTTAACTTTTTCGTTATTACGGCATCTTTAGAAATTACGCTCGTTTTATTTTTTAAATTGCCTTATAATTAACTGTACCATTAGAAGCTGCATATTTTGGTTAAGTACAAATAATATCTCTGCCTCAACACCCGTAATGCAAGAATATGATACTAGCAGTAGTTTAATTTTACTTTTACAAAGTTTCTTAAAAATATTGTTGAGTTGCCTGATGTTGGTGCTTCTAAATTCAATTTCTTGTTCCATGTTTCATAAAAAAAGTAGTCTTGATTATCAGCGAGACTAATTTCAAAACAAGGGCACGTAACCTATCTTTTACTCTGGGTGTTATGGACGCCACTCCAAACTATTTTTCAGTATTATTTATGTATGGTTTAATGATCATAGCTTATGAAGTACAACATGATCGTTTATTTAGTGACTATAAATGTGTGAAACAGATTTAAGGCTTTCTAAATATATTAGTTTTGTGGTGTAATTGTCGAGATATTTGGAGATATTCATTTAGGGTGGGGCACCCTAACATTATTCAATATCAGTGGTGTATAATTTTAGGTATTAAAGAGCTGTCCACCTCTGAACATACCAATTACTTCCATAAAAGAATTTTAAAATAGTGGAACATAGCGGATAATTAACAATACTTTGCTTCCGGCAGAAGTATGTTATTCACAGTAAGTTAATTATTACAGAGGCCATGCTGCGTTATATTCTAAAACCATTCGTACCAGACCATCTTGTAGATCTTCACATTGAAATCAACAGTAACTGGTTATAGGACAGTCATGCAAACGACGCAACCCTGCTCACATTAGTAATATGATTGTGCATGGTTCCCTTCGAATCCATAAACACCCCAAGATTCCGCACCAAATCCACGGCAGAGACGTGTACCTCCCCAATCCGTACATTGTTCATGACAGACCGGACAGCATCTTTAAAGCGGAGTGAAAACAAGAGAGCTTCCGTTTTACCATCGTTCAATGCGAGCATATTGGCACGCATCCAATTACGGATTTCGTCCACAAGCCTCAATACGACGCACGATAGTGTAATCAGCCCGGGATTCGCACGAAATGTACAGTTGAGTGTCATCTGCGTAGATGACGGAGTTCAGACTATGGCGGGTAATAATTTCTTCGAGTGGAGCTATGTACAACGAGAAAAGAACTGGTCCTAGAACAGAACCTTGAAGTACCCCATAAGTCAGAGGGTGCGTCTCCGAAAACACCGAACCAATCGCATCCCTCTGCGTTCTACCCCGCAGATATGACTCAAGCAAGGAACGCAACCTGTCTATGAGGATGTCGTGGCAGCAGACAAGTCTAGTAGGAGAAGAATCAGATCATTCTGTCTATCGAGAGAGTGCATGACGCCATTATGGACACAATAATGGACTGATGACAATTGAAGTGTCTGACAATAGCACGTGTAGACATGCGAGCCCTGTACATTCCCGGTGGCTTCATTCCGTTGATTTTCATTAAGTCTCGGCATCTCTAGCTCGATTCCGTCACCCGTTCAACAACAAGTTACAACAGATTGACGATTCACAGTTCTTCTACTGCGCATTAAGTTGAAAACATGCTTTTAAAGGGCTCACACACAATGCTGCACGTGAATATTGGTTTTTTCATGTGCAATTTTTTTGTGCACACGGGCCAATATTTTTTGCGTTTGGGAGCATTGTTTGAAACAATAGTTCAAAGTATTGCATAATAGTATGCATATAAAACCACCTAGTAATAAAACATTTGGGGAAAAAGTGATGCGTTTCCATGACGCTCAGTATATTCCCAGCGAGCATATTGGGTTTTTCATGTGCATCTCGTGCAATTTTTTTTGTGCACATGGGCCAATATTTTTTGCGTTTGAGAGCATTGTGTGAAACAATAGTTCAAAGTATTGCATAATAGTATGCATACAAAACCACCTAGTAATAAAACATTTGGGGGAAAAAGTGATGCGTTTCCATGGCGCCCAGTATATTCCCAGCGCGCATCTTATTATTTATTGTATTAGTAGTCAGAAACTGGATATGTCATGTTTTATTAAAGTATTTCTTGAAGTATATAATATTTATCTCAATATATGTCATGTTTAATGTATACATCTCTAGCATGTTACATTCAATAGACGTATATTTATTTATTTATTTATTGTATGATACATTACATTACGCAAGATATAGAATACATATTTTAATATAGACATAAAAATATCATACAAATCTGTAATGTTGTATCTATTTGGTTTTGTTAGAATCTATAGTTGTATATGTATGCTGTGTGTTATCTTGTCTGTGATCTAATGTATCATACATATTTCTCGTATTGTTTTCTGTATTAAACGACTGGTTTACATAGTCTACATTACGTGTATTAGTTGGAATATTCTGATATCCAGTGGTTAATGTACCATCTGTTGTAGAAGTAGTCGGGTTTAAATCTGTATTACTGTAAACATAGTCAGGAACAGTGTCTTCTTTTGGCTGACTTGATTGGCGTCTGAAATATAGCGAATCAAACTTTACATAAGACACTTTATATCTAACAATAAACGATACGCTGCAACCTACATAGTTTGGAAAACAAAGGAGCATTAATCCGTAGAAATCTTTTAAATCAGTAGATTATTGTAGCCTATGTTCAGCTAGCTAATTAAAGTGGTGAGCAACAGCCAGATGGCCGAAGCTAGACGCACACAATTTGCGACCACGTTCAAATTTCAGCACAAGACCAATATCTACATGACTTGGCTATAACACGATTCTCCCATGAGTCAATGCGATAGACGCGATTAATATGTATAACGTGTAACGCAGGAAATCAGCAGAATCTTTCACAAATATTTGTCGAGGAAACATCTCTGATGTGTACCACCAAGCAAGACACAAAAGGCTCTGTGGAGGTCGATGAAGCTAACACAAATGCTGAATTGATAAACTATTAAAGTATAGATTCAGATATAGCTAATGCATGACTATTAATGAATGAAATGTTACCTTTTCTTATAGAAATGATATGACAGGAAGACCACTACTGTACTGAGTATACCACATAGAGCACCAATAACAATGTATACCGCAGGACTTAATGCTGTACATGCACAGCAAGGCAAACGGTCTGTTAAATATAATAACGATATTGCAACTGAATTTAATGTCCTACTTGAACATACGGGTAAACACTATATATAATGATGACACCATTTTGTTATTTCTCAAAAAAGACCACACCATCCATTTTTAGGCAGACGTGTTATATTCTTAGTATCCAATGAATGTAAGTCAAATGCCAGTCTACGTGTATTCAAAGTGATTGTGATGTAATCATGCACCGGGGTGTCAATCGGTGGGTAAAAACTGAACAGTATACAAATAATATTGTCTTTTAAATTGTGTAAATGTCGCTTACCCTTACAGACTGGACCTTGATAGCCATCAGCACAACCAGCAAGTCCACACCTACCAGTTGTGATATCACATGGTGTTTTATCGGCACAGTTACCACATTTACTGGAACAGTTGTCGCCATAAAGACCTGCTTCACAATCTGTTAGTACAAGACATATATTCATAATTACAACATTTACTGTGACAATCATCTCCATTATGACACGTTTCACAATCTGTTAATACAAGATAAGCTTGAAGAATGACCAGAACTACTGCGAAATTGTCACCATACCGATAATCTGGTAAGACAAAATAAGCATCCGGAATTACCATGTAATATTGTTATCATCCGTTGGTCTGCGACTACATTGAGGTTTATTATTCCCTTAGAAAGCTCATTATTTACATTATTTAAAAAATAAAAAAATGTTTGTTGAAAACAACTCGTTATTTTTGATATGAATGAAGTGGGTTTTAACGTCCTACTGTTCTGATCCGACAGGTTTAATGAAATTGGTTACTTGATAAGCAATATGCACACTTGTTTACCTAAAACGACAAACGATAGATTATAGGAATTAGAATTGAGATATCGAAGTGGGGTTACTTTTCTGTATGGAAACTTAAGTTTTGAGAGCAGTTTTACTATTCAAGAGATCAACAATGCGTAATGGTGGTAGACCTAATACCATAACGATAGACGCGAGTTCAGACAGTCACTTCGGTGGAAGCGGACGTTAAATAAAGCTATTTCAAATATTTCAGACCATATAGTATCCTAATAAATATACTATTCAAAAAAAGTAGGGGATATTTGATTTTTAAGTGTTATTAATGTCACCTATTGAAACTGACGAAGAAACAAATGACAAAATGAAATGAAGTTCACATTCATCCATTTATTCCAAATGATCGTTAGACTAAGTAAGGCACAGACTGACCATTATAAGGGTAAAATGATACCCGGGGTCAAACAGCAAAGTTACCACAGCATCACAACAAAGTCAGTAACGGGTAAATCCTCCTCTGTTTGCCAAACAAGCATTGATCCGACGTAGCATACTCCTTATAATGAGACGTCTAAGGTCATTTTGGTCCAGATTGTCCCATTCCTGTTGCAACGCAGCAGCAAGTTCTTGGACATTGGCAGGACGCTGTTGACGTTGACGTAACCTCTGTCCAAGCATGTCCCAGACATGCTCGATGGGGGAGAGGTCGGGCCAAGGTAATGTGGTGATGTTCTGTTGTTGGAGGTAACCTGTAACGATCCTGGCCCTGTGACATCTTGCGTTGTCATCCTGGAAGATGAAACGGCGGCCACGACGTCGTGCGAACGGCACAACATGGACTGCCAAGATGTTGTCCCGGTAGTACTGGCCTGTAACACGCCCTGCAACAACATGTAAAGCCGTTCTTCCAGCAACAGGGATGCCTCCCCACACCGTAACAGAACCACCCCCAAATCGATCATGTCTGATGACGTTAACGTCCTGGAAGCGCTGGTTTCGACGACGCCACACCCTCCTACGTCTGTCCAAAAAATCAACAGTGAACCTTGACTCATCTGAAAACATCACATTGCTCCAGCGTCGATTATCCCAGTGTTGACGATCCCTACACCAACGACGTCTTGCCTGAATGTGATGATCTCTCAAACAAGCGATCACGCTAGGACGTCGGGCGTGAAGGTGACCCCTATGCAGTCGATTCCGAATCGTCTGGCCACTCACTCTCACACCAGTGTCTGTTTGAAGACGAGCGCTGATCTGATTTGCTGTGATGACACGATTTCTCAAGGCCAAGGTACGGATAAATCGATCCTGGTCTTGAGTTGTCGCCCTTGGTCGACCTGAGCGTGGTCTGTCCTGTACAGATTGTGTATCACGGTATCTAGACCATAGCCTGCTTATGACAGACTGAGAAACATTCATCGTCCGCGCCACAACCGCCTGTGTTTTGCCGATCTGTAGCATGCTAATGGCACGTAACCTTTCATTTTGGGTAATCCGACGCATATCAAAATTTGTTTTCTGGTCACTAAAACAATTAAACTGATGTTTCCACCCTGGAATTCAATGCCACAATGACTGTAACATTCAAAGTCAGAGTCGTGCAAATCTTGGGTTGGACCCCCATGATGATCCCAAGCATCACCTGTATTCCATGCGGTAGATATTGGTGCGTTTGGGCGTCACATGTAACTGGAAATGTTTCTTCTGTTAGGTTCTATAGTGACTTTTTTCGTAGTCATTTGCATATTTTAGTATTATGCCCCCAAAATCAAATATCCCCTACTTTTTTGAATAGTATATATACAAATACGTGTAGAACATTTATATTTACCTGCTGTACAGTTAGATCCTATTTTACATCCATTTATACAATCACATGTCATCTGATCACATTTACCAACAGTTTTACCAGCTACTGATTTACAGTTAGTATTACATAGTTTATTACATGAGGATCCCCATCGTCCATCTCTACATTCAGTACAAGAGTTGGCGTCATCCTGATCACAAACAGTACAATCAGTATTGCAGCTGTTATTACATCCGTCTCCAGTTTTACCGCCAATACAAGATGTACATTTACCGTCATTTCTATCACATCCACCATCGCATCCTGTATTACAGCTCTTATCACATCCCTCACCATATTTTCCTATAATACAGTTAGTACATCTACCACTTCTATCACATGTGACCGAGATCTGGTCTGTTATTGGTTGACATGCTGTGCCACATGTCAAGTTACAGTATGGACCAACTGTATCAGGTTTGCAGTCGTTACATCTACCATCAGATTTAGAACATTCACTGCTTAAACAACCATCATTACAGTTCTTTTGGCATCTTGTACCATAAAAACCTGTTTTACAATCTCCAGTACAAACACCATTTGTAGGATAACATGTATTATTATAACATGTATTACATGGTTGACATGTAGAACGTGATGTACTGTAGTAACCAGTATTACATTGATCTGTAATATATATGATAGAGCATATTATTAAAACATCCACGTGCTAGATCCGTGTGAGAGTAATGTGGAGTAATGGGGTTTAACGTTCAGTCGACACAAACTAGGTCATTTCGGGACTAACATATGCTTTAATTTTATTTCAATAATTTGCTTGTGCGTAGGGGTCTTTAGCAATAGATAGTCTAAATTTGGAATATTTTTTGAGACTACGCTGTGTAAATGGTGGCCGCCAAATCAATAGTGGATACAATACCAGAAAAATGTGACTTCATGTCGTGGTAAGATTAATATCAGCCAATCTACGATTATACTATACTCAATTCCACAACCAATTTTTATAACTATCTTGCTTGGATCTTACATTAAACACATTTAACCCAATATATGGAAGATAACATTGGTAATGTAGCATATAATTTCATCAGATACCTGCAAATATTTCAACTTCACACAAGGTAAGGGAGTCGTTGCGGCGGGAAATATAGAAAGTTCTACCAGAAAATGATGTAGATGAACCTTGATTACATAAAGTTACAGTATATAACAACACCATATCCATCATATTATTATATGATATATATTGCTGTATTGAAATTTACATAAGTACTGTTCTCGTGATAATCAACGAAAGAATATGATAATTCGATGTGTTCAAATTTGTTGGTGATTAACCCCATTACGTAATCATGGTGAGGCAACTGTTAGGTTTGTCTATAAGTTAGTAACGTGTCTCTAACGATTTGGGAACTTAAGAACTCAAATATTTTACTAACTATCAACTTAAAGTTGTTCTCGTATTGAGATATGTGTAAATATAATAGTTTTAATATCCAGTGATTTTGTATATATCTAAGTTTCTAAGAATATTTAATAATAGTTATTTTCAATTTAACTTGATATCATACCGTCTCCATATTTAATATTTTTTTGTCACGTACTGTATTTCTATCATTCATATTTTTACTTACGTTTACTACCTATAAACGTATTACAACCCCGACCAGATGTTCTCGTACTTAGTTCCAGTCCCGTATCATATAAAGACTGACTATTAGACATAAATCTTCCCCCTATAATAATATTCCCGAAGTAGTAGTCCGAGAAATCTTTCGCGTTGGAATATAGAACGAACCACTACCAGGGTAGTGCAATTATCCAAAATGAAACGGTGGAATTTAAGTTAATCGGTCTTTTGAATTATACCCTATACACGCATCCTCTTTAATGAACAACATCTACATTTTTATAGCCCCTTTTGTTTGAATTCGAATTTTGACTAATGGTTTTGATTGTTCGTACTTGGTTTTATTTTATTATCCACGTACCTACAACTTGCGTTTTAGTGTATTATATCTTACCTGAAAATATCTGAACTTCACATAAATTAAGTGGTTGATTTGAAACAGTGATATATACTGTTCTAGCAGATATACTAGTTGATGAAGGCTGATTACATCTCTCTATTGTATATATATCTTGTACTGTTGATGTATCGTTATAACAAGGTGTAGCTGATGTAAATCCTGCTTGATTACATTGATCGTTAGAACTTATCTTAATCTCAAATCCCTGTAATCTCTGTTGAACTAGAAAAAATATAACATTATACGATCAGTTATTGTCTCTGGATTTGTGTGTTACAGAGATTTAGCCTGGATACACAAACAGTGATCTATTTGTTTACTTAAAATGTCACAGTATTGATAATCAGCCCCAAAAGTATCCAGCATCTATTTACAAACGATTTGTAAAAGATCATGGCCAGTACTTTCAATCAGGGGATTTAAGTCGCCTTATTCCATCTAGGGGGATTTGTTATTTCTGTTCCATTGGATAAACTCTGTGGATAATCAAAATTGTTATTCGTCTACGAATTGTTCAACTATTAATGGTCCAACTATTAAAATTGTTGTGATTTAACCCCATCGAGAGAACTAGTTATTTAAGTAATGGATAATGGCCGAAGACTGTAAATAGAAAAAACAATGGACAGTCTGAGGCTATTATCAAACTTAAACCATAGTCACTCTTTGTCTAAAATAATAAACATCTTAAAGTTACATAATGGGAGATTTTTATAAGGAGTTAGCCATTCTTGCTATAACAGTTCAAAAAAGATGAAACAATAATATATTGAAAATTTCAGTCAAATTACTGTATTCTGAACGAAGTTATTAGCACTATAATTTTTACTAGAAATGGCATCCACACCCTTTTTCGATTATGGCCGATCGTTGATTGACAGGCGTTAACTCCACCTACATAGTCTCAATTATCAAGTAATGTTTACAATGACTGTGGTACTGTTAGCGTATTCGGTTTGAGACGGGACTGCAGTTCAATTCGTATAACATTTGTATTTACTTAAAATTAGAATTAAGACTTTTAATATATAGATAAGAAGAGAAAGTCTGCGACAGGATTTTAAAGTTTGAAAGGAGTGGACCAAATCAACGAGGCAGTATTGTAAATAAATTATAATAAATAGCCGACTTCTTGCGTTGCCTGTGTGTACCCTTTTGTACTTTAGACAGGCCAAAGTGACTCCCTAAGCAGACGAATAGAAAACAGTGATCCGATGGGGATGCAATTCAACTGGGGTGATGTTAGCTGCAATGTTTATCAATTTCCATAATTTTACAGAAACGCAAGTGACAGAAGCGCGTATAATAACGACAGTGTGTATTATAGGGAAGGCAGCGTGATGAGCGGTAAGCGTTTTTTTTTCATCCACTGGAGCCAGATGTTACGACGTCATATGTGGTGGATTGTGGGTTAGGATAAGGGTTACGATAAGGGCTGTGGCCTGCAGATTTCGTCAAAGTCAAGAGATGTAGACAGAGCTAGCCCTGACCCTGGGCCAAGCCTAACCCTTATCCTAACCCACATTCCACATATGACGTCATAACACCTGGCTCCAGTGGATGGAAGAATCTCCGCCCACGACGCCATTGTGATTAAATCAATCAACGAAATCTTGTTTAAATCCGAGCCCAATCCAAGCCATCCGTGGGTATACAGAGTTGATTTATGGCTTGTTGTTTAAATAAAGATCTCATTTATAACCGACAAAAGTTAGTTTTTGCTCCCCTATAATATATCTTTAAAACAATAGTGTCTTGTAACACCCCCAAAATAATGGACAGATACATAAACCAACACCGCAGGTCACATGACTGACTGATTTGTTAACAATTAATTAATACAAACAAGGATATCAATACAGTCATGTCTTCCAGTGGAGAGGATATAGTTATTACCCAGTCAAGTTATTCCTAGTTATGACAAGAATACTGACACAGACAATGTATGGAGTGACATGTTGGATATGGAGGACAGTGCAAAGCCAGGGATTGAACATCCCAATTTTAATATAGAGCAAAATATTTATTCTGATATATGGGATGTGGATACAAACCCTGACTCAAAAGTGGAATGTAAAGTAGAATATAGAGAAGGAAATACATACAATATTGTGAAGATGTGTCAAAAATCGATCGACGTGGCTAGAACAAACGCAGAATACAACCACAATTCTCTTAATGTTTCTAGAAATTTCTGATGTACAAAGAAATAAATTCGTGCATTTTCCAAAAAACAAAAAAGGGCTCGAAATTGACTGGAGAATAATAAGAAATACTTACATATATCTCTGTTAAATAGTGTGATGTTGTAAATATTATAAGTCTGTTGTAGATCAGTGGAGAGGATATAGTTATTACCCAGTCAAGTTATTCCTAGTTATGACAAGAATAATGACACAGACAATGTATGGAGTTGTTATTCTGATTTATCGGATGTGATTACAAACCCTGACTCAAAAGTGGAATGTAAAGTAGAATATAGAGAAGGAAATACATACAATATTGTGAAGATGTGTCAAAAATCGATCGACGTGGCTAGAACAAACGCAGAATACAACCACAATTCTCTTAATGTTTCTAGAAATTTCTGATGTACAAAGAAATAAATTCGTGCATTTTCCAAAAAACAAAAAAGGGCTCAAAATTGACTGGAGAATAAAAAGAAATACTTACAATCATATCTATTGTATAATTTGATGGTGTCAATATTATAAATCTGTTGACGATCAACACACCACCATTCATTATCATTATCGTATGTATGTGTACATTGACCATTCTGCCAGCTATTACCAGTATCACCATCTACAGCTTTACTTGAATATGAGGCTTGATATGTGGAACTCTGGACTGTTGGTTTGCCACGAGCAATGTTTGTAACTGTAAATACATCATGTAAATAAGATCACACATAGCTTTGGGACAATAAATATTATGTCAAAATTATTGATTTGTATAAAAACTGTAACAACAATATTGTTTAAACACAAATGAATTAATATCTTTAACTCTATAAACACATTATCTTTCTTTCTGCACTAGGTATAACACACCGTAGTTGCATTTTGATGGGTACCATGTGGCTAAGTGGGTAAGTTGCTCGCTAGCCTGGAAGTCGGGTGTTCGATCTCTGCATTGGTCAAGAAAGTTCATCTCGATTTTCCGGTGTGGTTTCCCCTTGTCAGTGATGCAGAATGGAGGGGTTGACAAAGACATCAGTGAGTCTAGTATACGAGTTGTTTCCATGATCTTACTACCAATGTCATAACGGCAATTACTACGACCACGCAGCTGCATATACATTTATATTATTTAATACAAGAAAACAAGTATAACCCGTACTAGTACAAACACCACATGATTTCATACAGTTCTGTCTATAAAACTCATCTTTAGGATAGTCAGTATCACCACATGATTGACAGTTGGTGGTGTCCCTATCTTCACATACATCCAATGCTGTAACAATGAGAGAATAACTTTAATAAACCTATAATGAATGGGTACTATCAGACTAGTGTAGATTGTACGCTAAGATGGCCGCATGAACCCTTCGATCATCAGGTGGCGGAGATTGACAGAGAAAGAGGGAGAGAGAGAGAGACAGAGCAACGTCGGGGCTAACATATAGTTCGATTCTATTTCAAACATTCGCTTTCGCATAGGGGGTCTTTAGCAGTGGAGGAAACCAATAGATCCAGAGAAAACCCACGAGCTTGAACAAGCAACCCAACTCTGTGTCACACCAGTTGACTAAATGAAAGGCTTTATGAAACAGAGCGCATACGCTAACGGTCATCCAAGCCCTCGATTGAGTAGAGATGTCAGTCCAAAAAGCTATATTTATTTAAGGAAAAGCTGATGTTGGGTGGATGTTAAGCCCCATTTTACCCTTGTGAATAGGTTTGATTCTATCTTATCTTATCTATGTGTTTGGCATATTGAGCTACATACCTGAACCAGAATTAATAATTCTATATATATATAAAAAAAAAATACTATTATAGGGTAATGATGACTTCTTACCTTACTCGAATTTATAAACTCTCTATAAATACTTTAACATGATTACTCTACTTACCTAAACTAGAAATTATCAAAGATGAAATTATTATTACTGTTGAAAATTGACCAGCGTTCATTTTGTGCAATATTCTAAAGTCCTAAGAAAAAAAAAATATTCTGATTTTATTTGTATGAATGTGAACGGCTATTGGCAAAACATCACAGCCATTTTTAAATAGTAAAATGAATGTAACCCTAGACATCTTATCCTCCGTAAACCCGTCATGCAGATAGATATATGAGAATCTGGTTGCACAGTTTAAGTCACATATGTATATAAAGAAGGTGAGGTGTGAAATATAATACACTTGGTTAGTAAAATATTCTCGATAAATATATATATTATTATAATCCTTGTAAGACATATAGAAATATATTTTTAAAAAAATAGACACACTTATATGGATATACTACTTCTGAATTTATTAACATGCTACGTTTCAATACACATACAGATATCGTCATTATTTGCTTGATAACGATATCTGTATGTGTATCGAAACGTAACATGTTAATAAATTCAGAAGTAGGATATCCATATAAGTGTGTATATTTTTTGATAAATATATAGTTGGTCTAATTATTATTCTTACTTAATTCAACCATCAGCATCATTTAAAGTTATAACAAAGCATTAATAACTATACCGTCCGCGCAGCAGTGGTGGGTATTTCACCAGTACACTTTAACCAAGAGAACCCTAGATACATACGGTAAATTTATACATCTGTTTGTCTGAAATGGTTAATGAGAGGCCCTTTAATAATATCTGTATCTTTCTTACCTAGGCATTTGTTTGGTGATGTATATGGCAATCAAACGCAATGATACTCTTTTAGACAATAACAACATGTACTGAATTTGGCAAGTTCATTATTGTTCTGGAAAGAGAAGACTACAGGGAATGGAAGAATAAATCATGGCTTAAGTGTCGATTAATAATGCTTTAACCTGTACGATGTTTGGGACGATTGTTATATGAAGCGATGGTTGTGGACAATACAGTATAAAGCAGTGATGTTTGGGACGATTGTTATATGAAGCGATGGTTGTGGACAATACAGTATAAAGCAGTGATAACGGGTAATATGATATATTTCTCAAGCAAACGTTACGGCCAATACGACATAAAGAGTTGGCAATGTTTCTTTCTTCCACTTGTACCTTTTTATTTGAAAATTGTGAATATGATAACCCTTCGATTCACATTTATTTTGTCCCTTTTATTTGTGATTTTGTCCCTTTTATTTGTGATTTGATTACTTTTAAGTTACTCATGATTTTGATTACTTTTAAGTTACTCATTCCTCTGGTAAACGGTGTTTCATAACTACCATCTGTCTTTTACAAGTCTGTTTGGTTAAATTTCTAATCGACACTTATTTATATCTATAGTCAAGCAGGTACTTTACTCAATCTTAATTTTTACAAATTCGCTGATAGCAAATACCGTTAATAACTATCTTGAAAAAACACGTTTAGTAAACAGGGCATTTTTACCAAGCCTCGTTCGGAACAAAATACCACGTTCCAGAAACAGGGCAATATAAAAAAAAACTCGTTTTGGAAAACCAAAGGCAAACGAGGCATTTTTTACCTTGATTGGACAGAAATACCGAACGAGGCATTCTGAGGTTTATAGTGTAGTCGAGCATGTCATGTTTAAGAATTCTGTTACGTGCACACCACATCCGAACGACTATAAGCTGTCCGGCATTGCTTTTCGCATCACTGACAAAGCGGGAGAGGGAGGACACACCGGAAAATCTGGATGACCTTTCTCGGCCAACGCATGCATTGAACACGGGACCACCAGGTTAGCGAGTCAACGCACTACTCACTGGATCACAGTGGCCCTCACACTTGTTCGAATGGCAATTCCCAGTAGTGTACAGCAATAGGCATTAATAAGTTCAACTTACCAACGGTCGCATTTGTCTATGATATATTCAATCATAATATTTGTTGACCTCCATCTCATCTATGCAGAGTGAACTAGAAGACATCTCATCTATGCAGGGTGAAAGCTCTTCTAAAGTAAATTAAACCCTAGATGTTTAAGCAGGAAGAATATTACATTTGGGTGTTGATTATTGTGATATAATCTTTTGCACACTTCAATGAATACAAAGATGAAAACGTGTAAAGAAATTGAATGCTGTAGTGCGTTGACGCGACAAAATGGAAAACTATATATACATGTGAAGTTCCCGGCAGTTGGAATTCGATGTAAGAGTAGGCCGTAGCGCTGCTGCCCGGGCAAAACCCCCCTTATAGCACACTAAATGGCGTATGCCCGTCTTCCATTAGCTCAGGTTAGGTGCAAAAGAGTAGGACGTTAAACCCCATTTCATTTCACATTACGTGTAGAAGAGCCGGGGAAGCTTATTCCGTGACTGACTGTTTTTACAGAAGTAAGAAGTACTCAACATGATATCCTGAAACGCTTCGTGTACAATTGCAACCGCTTTGTAACAAGAAAGCTGCATTTATAATCAAACGGAAGGTGGGTATTATATACTGAGCAGCAAAAGAAGCGTAAGGTGGTATGTTACTCTACTCTGAATAGACGCATTTCATAAAACTTGCCAAATGTTTGTATTGTATATTTGCGATCACATTTCTAACTGCAATGCGTCTTCTTCCCAATCACAAAATTGAACCCAGGAAATATTCTCAAAAACGCAAGTTGATTTTTGAGATGGTACTGTTGTCTCCATTATTTGTTCACCGGGAGCAGCCCTATAAAATGTACCGCGGCACCTGGTTAAATCATTCACACTAGTACAGCTGCAAGCTCAGTGAAACCACCTACAGGCTAGAGCAACGTTTTCAAGCCACCAACGCAACGAATGGTCGACCCATACTGGTGAACTAAGGGTTACCACACGGTGACAAGATCACCATGCTGTGCAACCGCACGTGCAGAATCCCTTCACATTGGCACCTGTGACATCACGTTGGATAGTGGGGCACACGGAAGACTCATCAGTACCAATACAGTGCCAATACAGTGCACCGACGTCACACCAGAGAGAACATAATTGCCGTAGACCTTACCTTGGACCAATTATTACCCCTCGCCATTGACGTGCACGTCTACAGTTTGCCCAAAATCATCACAACTGGCGACACAGACAATGGAAAACTGTTTTGTTCACAGACGAGGGTCGGCTTTGTGTATCAACTGTATACGGCAAGACCAGAATATGACGTCGACGTGGCCAGCAATATTCTGACCAATGTGTCATGGAACGAGACTCATGGGGGGGGGGGTCTCAGAGTGTGGTTTCAGATGCCAATGGCGTTCATCAATCGTCTGGTTGACTCTATGTACAGACGCTTCGTTGCTGTTATGACACTAGTGGTCGTACGTAGAAACAATTGCATTTATCTTTTTGGCCACTGCATCATCGCTCTCATTCGGTTTCATCCTCAAAATTGATTCTATCGTCTTTACGTAGTTATTGTAGACCACATTTTGATAATACGACTCGCTCCTAAAGTTCTGCCTAAACTGGGATAATGAGCACGTTAGTTATGTTACTAAGATGGTGTACTACGTTTTAACTGGAGGTTTTCCAGGTAGCCGAATTCATATCTGAACTGCTAAATGCATTATGCTCTTCCGTCGTCTCCTGAACATAGATATTTTGTCGAATTTGAGTATCATAATGGTGTTTTGTTCGGATGTTTACGACAAATTATTAACATCATTTCGAGGGATATCGATGGTCTGATATCGCTTATTGCTGTATGATTACTAGCGTTTTCCTCTTGTGATATAGAAAAACTAGGGAAAGCTAATGACCCAAAGATGTATAGCTGATTAGGTAATTCTAGAACATCAAGATCAAACATTTGACACTCTGAAAGTAAATGGAAATATTTCAAGTTACCGTAAGACAAATATTTCACGATGCAATCGAATCCGGAACCATATCACGCAGAAAAAGGGTAAAAATGGTTCATTATCAGTCAATTGTCGGTTTCAAATGTGATTTCCCGCTAAATACTGATATTATCGAAGTTATACTCTCTTCTCATTAATATGATTACATAGTGTTCTGTAAAAGCGACTTTAAAAAGATGGGTTTGGCCAGTTGTACACCCCCTCTCAATCTCTCACTCAATCCCTCCCTCTGCCTCTATCAGCATGACACTAAATATATATCATATTTATTTTAAAAGAAAAACAAGCTTTTAACCATTGCAGAAGAATGCATAACATCATCAGGTGACAGTATATGGATGATATTATAAATTACCATCAGTGAATAAATAAATTTAAATAACATTAAATCTTCTTACATAAAGAAACTTCCCAAGCTATTTATTGTCACGTTCCGCTCCATATAAACCTACCTGTGTCTGCATTCATACATAATATTGCACATATTTACCTTATGCATCACTTTGACAATTATTATTGATATTAATACTAACACTGTTATAATATTTTAAACACACATAGTTCATTACAGTGTCGGAGCCACCGTAACTCATAAGACATGTTGGTCTCGGACCGGGAATTGCCGTGTATTGACCGAGGAATTTCATCGGGATTTTATGGCGTGGTTCTCCCATGTCATTGATATTGGACGGATGGCCTAGTAAGGAACGACATATAGCCGTTCGGAATGAGCGAAAAACAGGGGCCCTACGTGCACATGAAAGAACCATTGGCAGTTGGAATTCGAATTCGCTCGGTGTATGCATTTCTTCATTAGGCCCATACTCAAACAATATGCTTCAAACTGGCAAAGGTGTCCTCAAAATTCTCTTGAAATGTGAAAATATTTATACTTAGTTTGGAAAATAATTCCTTTGATACCAATGCAACCTTTTCCCTGCAAATTAACCCGTTAAAGACGACTGTCTCCTCGCGTAAACCTATATGTGATACGGGATTACATATAGATAAACCAACAATATTAATAATATGTCGAATGGGCCTGGATTTGCAGTAAGGTCAGTGTCGTTTAAACTTCTTGGTCTTATCAATTCAAAGAGACTCTGTTCTTCAAAATATGTATTTTAATACATTAAGCAGTACACGTTTGGTAAGAACGTAAGAGTGCTATGGGTGGAAGTTTGTTGACTAATCAAGACAAATGTATGGCGGCTACGATGATATCATATTATTAAATAGTGGGTGTATGTGTGTGACTGGTAAAAGGACTATGGTCTTATTCGGCTTCTGACAGCATCACGGGCTCGAAGATAAACAAAGCAGCCCCTCTATAGTTTTAAAGGGGGATAAATTATCTCAGACTAAATGATGACGGATACCGACAGGTATTACATAGGGACCCCTAGGCCTGACTAGAATCGTGGGAAGGGGAGGGCAATCGCGACGAAAGAATTATTGCATACCCTTTTGAATGACACGCAAAGGTAACACAGCATGAGACTGTCCATGCAGTTCTGAATGGCACACAAGTCTGAAAGCCTAGACCGATCACCAAGGTGAACTTCACAGATAAGGCTGAGGGATATATCTGTATGTGTAGTGTGTCCGTAATATGTAGAGCTCTGACGTTTCAGCAGCAGGGGGGATAACTCTTATCTGTAAATAAGTGGACATTATTAGGGTGCCGCACGTGCCAACTGAAAAGTTGTTCTTGACACGTTGATCCTGCACGTTTTAGTTGAATGGCTTACTACTGATTTCTGACAGTCTCGCACACTCGTTGAGGCTATAAATAGCAACAGCATGCGGAAATGTTAAAAACACCAAACACTACTACAGTCGTAAAAAATCTATTGTTGACGATTCTGAATAGTAATAATATTTAACTTTTTCGTTATTACGGCATCTTTAGAAATAACGCTCGTTTTATTTTTTAAATTGCCTTATAATTAACTGTACCATTAGAAGCTGCATATTTTGGTTAAGTACAAATAATATCTCTGCCTCAACACCCGTAATGCAAGAATATGATACTAGCAGTAGTTTAATTTTACTTTTACAAAGTTTCTTAAAAATATTGTTGAGTTGCCTGATGTTGGTGCTTCTAAATTCAATTTCTTGTTCCATGTTTCATAAAAAAAGTAGTCTTGATTATCAGCGAGACTAATTTCAAAACAAGGGCACGTAACCTATCTTTTACTCTGGGTGTTATGGACGCCACTCCAAACTATTTTTCAGTATTATTTATGTATGGTTTAATGATTATAGCTTATGAAGTACAACATGATCGTTTATTTAGTGACTATTAATGTGTGAAACAGATTTAAGGCTTTCTAAATATATTAGTTTTGTGGTGTAATTGTCGAGATATTTGGAGATATTCATTTAGGGTGGGGCACCCTAACATTATTCAATATCAGTGGTGTATAATTTTAGGTATTAAAGAGCTGTCCACCTCTGAACATACCAATTACTTCCATAAAAGAATTTTAAAATAGTGGAACATAGCGGATAATTAACAATACTTTGCTTCCGGCAGAAGTATATTATTCACAGTAAGTTAATTATTACAGAGGCCATGCTGCGTTATATTCTAAAACCATTCGTACCAGACCATCTTGTAGATCTTCACATTGAAATCAACAGTAACTGGTTATAGGACAGTCATGCAAACGACGCAACCCTGCACACATTAGTAATATGATTGTGCATGGTTCCCTTCGAATCCATAAACACCCCAAGATTCCGCACCAAATCCACGGCAGAGACGTGTACCTCCCCAATCCGTACATTGTTCATGACAGACCGGACAGCATCTTTAAAGCGGGGTGAAAACAAGAGAACTTCCGTTTTACCATCGTTCAATGCGAGCATATTGGCACGCATCCAATTACGGATTTCGTCCACAAGCCTCAATACGACGCACGATAGTGTAATCAGCCCGGGATTCGCACGAAATGTACAGTTGAGTGTCATCTGCGTAGATGACGGAGTTCAGACTATGGCGGGTAATAATTTCTTCGAGTGGAGCTATGTACAACGAGAAAAGAACTGGTCCTAGAACAGAACCTTGAAGTACCCCATAAGTCAGAGGGTGCGTCTCCGAAAACACCGAACCAATCGCATCCCTCTGCGTTCTACCCCGCAGATATGACTCAAGCAAGGAACGCAACCTGTCTATGAGGATGTCGTGGCAGCAGACAAGTCTAGTAGGAGAAGAATCAGATCATTCTGTCTATCGAGAGAGTGCATGACGCCATTATGGACACAATAATGGACTGATGACAATTGAAGTGTCTGACAATAGCACGTGTAGACATGCGAGCCCTGTACATTCCCGGTGGCTTCATTCCATTGATTTTCATTAAGTCTCGGCATCTCTAGCTCGATTCCGTCACCCGTTCAACAACAAGTTACAACAGATTGACGATTCACAGTTCTTCTACTGCGCATTAAGTTGAAAACATGCTTTTAAAGGGCTCACACACAATGCTGCACGTGAATATTGGGTTTTTCATGTGCAATTTTTTTGTGCACACGGGCCAATATTTTTTGCGTTTGGGAGCATTGTTTGAAACAATAGTTCAAAGTATTGCATAATAGTATGCATATAAAACCACCTAGTAATAAAACATTTGGGGAAAAAGTGATGCGTTTCCATGACGCTCAGTATATTCCCAGCGAGCATATTGGGTTTTTCGTGCAATTTTTTTTGTGCACATGGGCCAATATTTTTTGCGTTTGAGAGCATTGTGTGAAACAATAGTTCAAAGTATTGCATAATAGTATGCATACAAAACCACCTAGTAATAAAACATTTGGGGGAAAAAGTGATGCGTTTCCATGGCGCCCAGTATATTCCCAGCGCGCATCTTATTATTTATTGTATTAGTAGTCAGAAACTGGATATGTCATGTTTTATTAAAGTATTTCTTGAAGTATATAATATTTATCTCAATATATGTCATGTTTAATGTATACATCTCTAGCATGTTACATTCTATAGACGTATATTTATTTATTTATTTATTGTATGATACATTACATTACGCAAGATATAGAATAGATATTTTAATATAGACATAAAAATATCATACAAATCTGTAATGTTGTATCTATTTGGTTTCGTTAGAATCTATAGTTGTATATGTATGCTGTGTGTTATCTTGTCTGTGATCTAATGTATCATACATATTTCTCGTATTGTCTTCTGTATTAAACGACTGGTTTACATAGTCTACATTACGTGTATTAGTTGGAATATTCTGATATCCAGTGGTTAATGTACCATCTGTTGTAGAAGTAGTCGGGTTTAAATCTGTATTACTGTAAACATAGTCAGGAACAGCGTCTTCTTTTGGCTGACTTGATTGGCGTCTGAAATATAGCGAATCAAACTTTACATAAGACACTTTATATCTAACAATAAACGATACGCTGCAACCTACATAGTTTGGAAAACAAAGGAGCATTAATCCGTAGAAATCTTTTAAATCAGTAGATTATTGTAGCCTATGTTCAGCTAGCTAATTAAAGTGGTGAGCAACAGCCAGATGGCCGAAGCTAGACGCACACAATTTGCGACCACGTTCAAATTTCAGCACAAGACCAATATCTACATGACTTGGCTATAACACGATTCTCCCATGAGTCAATGCGATAGACGCGATTAATATGTATAACGTGTAACGCAGGAAATCAGCAGAATCTTTCACAAATATTTGTCGAGGAAACATCTCTGATGTGTACCACCAAGCAAGACACAAAAGGCTCTGTGGAGGTCGATGAAGCTAACACAAATGCTGAATTGATAAACTATTAAAGTATAGATTCAGATATAGCTAATGCATGACTATTAATGAATGAAATGTTACCTTTTCTTATAGAAATGATATGACAGGAAGACCACTACTGTACTGAGTATACCACATAGAGCACCAATAACAATGTATACCGCAGGACTTAATGCTGTACATGCACAGCAAGGCAAACGGTCTGTTAAATATAATAACGATATTGCAACTGAATTTAATGTCCTACTTGAACATACGGGTAAACACTATATATAATGATGACACCATTTTGTTATTTCTCAAAAAAGACCACACCATCCATTTTTAGGCAGACGTGTTATATTCTTAGTATCCAATGAATGTAAGTCAAATGCCAGTCTACGTGTATTCAAAGTGATTGTGATGTAATCATGCACCGGGGTGTCAATCGGTGGGTAAAAACTGAACAGTATACAAATAATATTGTCTTTTAAATTGTGTAAATGTCGCTTACCCTTACAGACTGGACCTTGATAGCCATCAGCACAACCAGCAAGTCCACACCTACCAGTTGTGATATCACATGGTGTTTTATCGGCACAGTTACCACATTTACTGGAACAGTTGTCGCCATAAAGACCTGCTTCACAATCTGTTAGTAAAAGACATATATTTATAATTACAACATTTACTGTGACAATCATCTCCATTATGACACGTTTCACAATCTGTTAATACAAGATAAGCTTGAAGAATGACCAGAACCACTGCGAAATTGTCACCATACCGATAATCTGGTAAGACAAAATAAGCATCCGGAATTACCATGTAATATTGTTATCATCCGTTGGTCTGCGACTACATTGAGGTTTATTATTCCCTTAGAAAGCTCATTATTTACATTATTTAAAAAATAAAAAAATGTTTGTTGAAAACAACTCGTTATTTTTGATATGAATGAAGTGGGTTTTAACGTCCTACTGTTCTGATCCGACAGGTTTAATGAAATTGGTTACTTGATAAGCAATATGCACACTTGTTTACCTAAAACGACAAACGATAGATTATAGGAATTAGAATTGAGATATCGAAGTGGGGTTACTTTTCTGTATGGAAACTTAAGTTTTGAGAGCAGTTTTACTATTCAAGAGATCAACAATGCGTAATGGTGGTAGACCTAATACCATAACGATAGACGCGAGTTCAGACAGTCACTTCGGTGGAAGCGGACGTTAAATAAAGCTATTTCAAATATTTCAGACCATATAGTATCCTAATAAATATACTATTCAAAAAAAGTAGGGGATATTTGATTTTTAAGTGTTATTAATGTCACCTATTGAAACTGACGAAGAAACAAATGACAAAATGAAATGAAGTTCACATTCATCCATTTATTCCAAATGATCGTGAGACTAAGTAAGGCACAGACTGACCATTATAAGGGTAAAATGATACCCGGGGTCAAACAGCAAAGTTACCACAGCATCACAACAAAGTCAGTAACGGGTAAATCCTCCTCTGTTTGCCAAACAAGCATTGATCCGACGTGGCATACTCCTTATAATGAGACGTCTAAGGTCATTTTGGTCCAGATTGTCCCATTCCTGTTGCAACGCAGCAGCAAGTTCTTGGACATTGGCAGGACGCTGTTGACGTTGACGTAACCTCTGTCCAAGCATGTCCCAGACATGCTCGATGGGGGAGAGGTCGGGCCAAGGTAATGTGGTGATGTTCTGTTGTTGGAGGTAACCTGTAACGATCCTGGCCCTGTGACATCTTGCGTTGTCATCCTGGAAGATGAAACGGCGGCCACGACGTCGTGCGAACGGCACAACATGGACTGCCAAGATGTTGTCCCGGTAGTACTGGCCTGTAACACGCCCTGCAACAACATGTAAAGCCGTTCTTCCAGCAACAGGGATGCCTCCCCACACCATAACAGAACCACCCCCAAATCGATCATGTCTGATGACGTTAACGTCCTGGAAGCGCTGGTTTCGACGACGCCACACCCTCCTACGTCTGTCCAAAAAATCAACAGTGAACTCATCTGAAAACATCACATTGCTCCAGCGTCGATTATCCCAGTGTTGACGATCCCTACACCAACGACGTCTTGCCTGAATGTGATGATCTCTCTAACAAGCGATCACGCTAGGACGTCGGGCGTGAAGGTGACCCCTATGCAGTCGATTCCGAATCGTCTGGCCACTCACTCTCACACCAGTGTCTGTTTGAAGACGAGCGCTGATCTGATTTGCTGTGATGACACGATTTCTCAAGGCCAAGGTACGGATAAATCGATCCTGGGCTTGAGTTGTCGCCCTTGGTCGACCTGAGCGTGGTCTGTCCTGTACAGATTGTGTATCACGGTATCTAGACCATAGCCTGCTTATGACAGACTGAGAAACATTCATCGTCCGCGCCACAACCGCCTGTGTTTTGCCGATCTGTAGCATGCTAATGGCACGTAACCTTTCATTTTGGGTAATCCGACGCATATCAAAATTTGTTTTCTGGTCACTAAAACAATTAAACTGATGTTTCCACCCTGGAATTCAATGCCACAATGACTGTAACATTCAAAGTCAGAGTCGTGCAAATCTTGGGTTGGACCCCCATGATGATCCCAAGCATCACCTGTATTCCATGCGGTAGATATTGGTGCGTTTGGGCGTCACATGTAACTGGAAATGTTTCTTCTGTTAGGTTCTATAGTGACTTTTTTCGTAGTCATTTGCATATTTTAGTATTATGCCCCCAAAATCAAATATCCCCTACTTTTTTTGAATAGTATATATACAAATACGTGTAGAACATTTATATTTACCTGCTGTACAGTTAGATCCTATTTTACCGGGTACACATCCATTTATACAATCACATGTCATCTGATCACATTTACCAACAGTTTTACCAGCTACTGGTTTACAGTTAGCATTACATAGTTTATTACAAGATGATCCCCATCGTCCATCTTTACATTCAGTACAAGAGTTGGCGTCATCCTGATCACAAACAGTACAATCAGTATTGCAGCTGTTATTACATCCGTCTCCAGTTTTACCGCCAATACAAGATGTACATTTACCGTCATTTCTATCACATCCACCATCGCATCCTGTATTACAGCTCTTATCACATCCCTCACCATATTTTCCTATAATACAGTTAGTACATCTACCACTTCTATCACATGTGACCGAGATCTGGTCTGTTATTGGTTGACATGCTGTGCCACATGTCAAGTTACAGTATGGACCAACTGTATCAGGTTTGCAGTCGTTACATCTACCATCAGATTTAGAACATTCACTGCTTAAACAACCATCATTACAGTTCTTTTGGCATCTTGTACCATAAAAACCTGTTTTACAATCTCCAGTACAAACACCATTTGTAGGATAACATGTATTATTATAACATGTATTACATGGTTGACATGTAGAACGTGATGTACTGTAGTAACCAGTATTACATTGATCTGTAATATATATGATAGAGCATATTATTAAAACATCCACGTGCTAGATCCGTGTGAGAGTAATGTGGAGTAATGGGGTTTAACGTTCAGTCGACACAAACTAGGTCATTTCGGGACTAACATATGCTTTAATTTTATTTCAATAATTTGCTTGTGCGTAGGGGTCTTTAGCAATAGATCGCCTAATTTTGGAATATTTTTTTGAGACTACGCTGTGTAAATGGTGGCCGCCAAATCAATAGTGGATACAATACCAGAAAAATGTGACTTCATGTCGTGGTAAGATTAATATCAGCCAATCTACGATTATACTATACTCAATTCCACAACCAATTTTTATAACTATCTTGCTTGGATCTTACATTAAACACATTTAACCCAATATATGGAAGATAACATTGGTAATGTAGCATATAATTTCATCAGATACCTGCAAATATTTCAACTTCACACAAGGTAAGGGAGTCGTTGCGGCGGGAAATATAGAAAGTTCTACCAGAAAATGATGTAGATGAACCTTGATTACATCAAGTTACAGTATATAACAACACCATATCCATCATATTATTATATGATATATATTGCTGTATTGAAATTTACATAAGTACTGTTCTCGTGATAATCAATGAAAGAATATGATAATTCGATGTGTTCAAATTTGTTGGTGATTAACCCCATTACGTAATCATGGTGAGGCAACTGTTAGGTTTGTCTATAAGTTAGTAACGTGTCTCTAACGATTTGGGAACTTAAGAACTCAAATATTTTACTAACTATCAACTTAAAGTTGTTCTCGTATTGAGATATGTGTAAATATAATAGTTTTAATATCCAGTGATTTTGTATATATCTAAGTTTCTAAGAATATTTAATAATAGTTATTTTCAATTTAACTTGATATCATACCGTCTCCATATTTAATATTTTTTTGTCACGTACTTACTGTATTTCTATCATTCATATTTTTACTTACGTTTACTACCTATAAACGTATTACAACCCCGACCAGATGTTCTCGTATTTAGTTCCAGTCCCGTATCATATAAAGACTGACTATTAGACATAAATCTTCCCCCTATAATAATATTCCCGAAGAAGTAGTCCGAGAAATCTTTCGCGTTGGAATATAGAACGAACCACTACCAGGGTAGTGCAATTATCCAAAATGAAACGGTGGAATTTAAGTTAATCGGTCTTTTGAATTATACCCTATACACGCATCCTCTTTAATGAACAACATCTACATTTTTATAGCCCCTTTTGTTTGAATTCGAATTTTGACTAATGGTTTTGATTGTTCGTACTTGGTTTTATTTTATTATCCACGTACCTACAACTTGCGTTTTAGTGTATTATATCTTACCTGAAAATATCTGAACTTCACATAAATTAAGTGGTTGATTTGAAACAGTGATATATACTGTTCTAGCAGATATACTAGTTGATGAAGGCTGATTACATCTCTCTATTGTATATATATCTTGTACTGTTGATGTATCGTTATAACAAGGTGTAGCTGATGTAAATCCTGCTTGATTACATTCATCGTTAGAACTTATCTTAATCTCAAATCCCTGTAATCTCTGTTGAACTAGAAAAATATAACATTATACGATCAGTTATTGTCTCTGGATTTGTGTGTTACAGAGATTTAGCCTGGATACACAAACAGTGATCTATTTGTTTACTTAAAATGTCACAGTATTGATAATCAGCCCCAAAAGTATCCAGCATCTATTTACAAACGATTTGTAAAAGATCATGGCCAGTACTTTCAATCAGGGGATTTAAGTCGCCTTATTCCATCTAGGGGGATTTGTTATTTCTGTTCCATTGGATAAACTCTGTGGATAATCAAAATTGTTATTCGTCTACGAATTGTTCAACTATTAATGGTCCAACTATTAAAATTGTTGTGATTTAACCCCATCGAGAGAACTAGTTATTTAAGTAATGGATAATGGCCGAAGACTGTAAATAGAAAAAACAATGGACAGTCTGAGGCTATTATCAAACTTAAACCATAGTCACTCTTTGTCTAAAATAATAAACATCTTAAAGTTACATTATGGGAGATTTTTATAAGGAGTTAGCCATTCTTGCTATAACAGTTCAAAAAAGATGAAACAATAATATATTGAAAATTTATGTCAAATTACTTTATTCTGAACGAAGTTATTACCACTATAATTTTTACTAGAAATGGCATCCACACCCTTTTTCGATTATGGCCGATCGTTGATTGACAGGCGTTAACTCCACCTACATAGTCTCAATTATCAAGTAATGTTTACAATGACTGTGGTACTGTTAGCGTATTCGGTTTGAGACGGGACTGCAGTTCAATTCGTATAACATTTGTATTTACTTAAAATTAGAATTAAGACTTTTAATATATAGACAAGAAGAGAAAGTCTGCGACAGGATTTTAAAGTTCGAAAGGAGTGGACCGAATCAACGAGGCAGTATTGTAAATAAATTATAATAAATAGCCGACTTCTTGCGTTGCCTGTGTGTACCCTTTTGTACTTTAGACAGGCCAAAGTGACTCCCTAAGCAGACGAATAGAAAACAGTGATCCGATGGGGATGCAATTCAACTGGGGTGATGTTAGCTGCAATGTTTATCAATTTCCATAATTTTACAGAAACGCAAGTGACAGAAGCGCGTATAATAACGACAGTGTGTATTATAGGGAAGGCAGCGTGATGAGCGGTAAGCGTTTTTTTTTTCATCCACTGGAGCCAGATGTTATGACGTCATATGTGGTGGATTGTGGGTTAGGATAAGGGTTACGATAAGGGCTGTGGCCTGCAGATTTCGTCAAAGTCAAGAGATGTAGACAGAGCTAGCCCTGACCCTGGGCCAAGCCTAACCCTTATCCTAACCCACATTCCACATATGACGTCATAACACCTGGCTCCAGTGGATGGAAGAATCTCCGCCCACGACGCCATTGTGATTAAATCAATCAACGAAATCTTGTTTAAATCCGAGCCCAATCCAAGCCATCCGTGGGTATACAGAGTTGATTTATGGCTTGTTGTTTAAATAAAGATCTCATTTATAACCGACAAAAGTTAGTTTTTGCTCCCCTATAATATATCTTTAAAACAATAGTGTCTTGTAACACCCCCAAAATAATGGACAGATACATAAACCAACACCGCAGGTCACATGACTGACTGATTTGTTAACAATTAATTAATACAAACAAGGATATCAATACAGTCATGTCTTCCAGTGGAGAGGATATAGTTATTACCCAGTCAAGTTATTCCTAGTTATGACAAGAATACTGACACAGACAATGTATGGAGTGACATGTTGGATATGGAGGACAGTGCAAAGCCAGGGATTGAACATCCCAATTTTAATATAGAGCAAAATATTTATTCTGATATATGGGATGTGGATACAAACCCTGACTCAAAAGTGGAATGTAAAGTAGAATATAGAGAAGGAAATACATACAATATTGTGAAGATGTGTCAAAAATCGATCGACGTGGCTAGAACAAACGCAGAATACAACCACAATTCTCTTAATGTTTCTAGAAATTTCTGATGTACAAAGAAATAAATTCGTGCATTTTCCAAAAAACAAAAAAGGGCTCAAAATTGACTGGAGAATAATAAGAAATACTTACAATCATATCTATTGTATAATTTGATGGTGTCAATATTATAAATCTGTTGTAGATCAACACACCACCATTCATTATCATTATCGTATGTATGTGTACATTGACCATTCTGCCAGCTATTACCAGTATCACCATCTACAGCTTTACTTGAATATGAGGCTTGATATGTGGAACTCTGGACTGTTGGTTTGCCACGAGCAATGTTTGTAACTGTAAATACATCATGTAAATAAGATCACACATAGCTTTGGGACAATAAATATTATGTCAAAATTATTGATTTGTATAAAAACTGTAACAACAATATTGTTTAAACACAAATGAATTAATATCTTTAACTCTATAAACACATTATCTTTCTTTCTGCACTAGGTATAACACACCGTAGTTGCATTTTGATGGGTATCATGTGGCTAAGTGGGTAAGTTGCTCGCTAGCCTGGAAGTCGGGTGTTCGATCTCTGCATTGGTCAAGAAAGTTCATCTCGATTTTCCGGTGTGGTTTCCCCTTGTCAGTGATGCAGAATGGAGGGGTTGACAAAGACATCAGTGAGTCTAGTATACGAGTTGTTTCCATGATCTTACTACCAATGTCATAACGGCAATTACTACGACCACGCAGCTGCATATACTTTTATATTATTTAATACAAGAAAACAAGTATAACCCGTACTAGTACAAACACCACATGATTTCATACAGTTCTGTCTATAAAACTCATCTTTAGGATAGTCAGTATCACCACATGATTGACAGTTGGAGGTGTCCCTATCTTCACATACATCCAATGCTGTAACAATGAGAGAATAACTTTAATAAACCTATAATGAATGGGTACTATCAGACTAGTGTAGATTGTACGCTAAGATGGCCGCATGAACCCTTCGATCATCAGGTGGCGGAGATTGACAGAGAAAGAGAGAGAGGGAGAGAGACAGAGACAGAGCAACGTCGGGGCTAACATATAGTTCGATTCTATTTCAAACATTCGCTTTCGCATAGGGGGTCTTTAGCAGTGGAGGAAACCAATAGATCCAGAGAAAACCCACGAGCTTGAACAAGCAACCCAACTCTGTGTCACACCAGTTGACTAAATGAAAGGCTTTATGAAACAGAGCGCATACGCTAACGGTCATCCAAGCCCTCGATTGAGTAGAGATGTCAGTCCAAAAAGCTATATTTATTTAAGGAAAAGCTGATGTTGGGTGGATGTTAAGCCCCATTTTACCCTTGTGAATAGGTTTGATTCTATCTTATCTTATCTATGTGTTTGGCATATTGAGCTACATACCTGAACTAGAATTTATAATTCTATAAAAAAAATACAATTATATGGTAATGATGACTTCTTACCTTAACTCGAATTTATAAACTCTCTATAAATACTATAACATGATTACTCTACTTACCTAAACTAGAACTTATTAAAGATGAAATTATTATTACTGTTGAAAATTGACCAGCGTTCATTTTGTGCTATATTCTAAAGTCCTAAGAAAAAAAATATTCAGATTTTATTTGTATGAATGTGAACGGCTATTGGCAAAACATCACAGCCATTTAAAAGTAAAATGAATGTAACCGTAGACATCTTATCCTCCGTAAACCTGTCATGCAGATAGATATATGAGAATCTTCCTGGTTGCACAGTTTAAGTCACATATGTATATAAAGAAGGTGAGGTGTGAAATATAATACATTTGGTTAGTAAAATTATCACGATAAATATATATATATTATTTTAATCCTTGTAAGACATATAGAAGCAGATTTCACTAAAAATAAACACACTTATATGGATATACTACTTCTGAATGTTATTAACATGCTACGCTTCGATACACATACAGATATCGTCATTATTTGCTTGATAACGATATCTGTATGTGTATCGAAACGTAACATGTTAATAAATTCAGAAGTACTATATCCATATAAGTGTGTTTATTTTTTGGATAGATATATAGTTGGTCTAATTATTTATATACATTACTTAATTCAACAAGCAGCATCACTTAAAGTTATAATAAAGCATCAATAACTATACCAGCCGTGACGGGTATTTCACCAGTGTCCGTCAACCAAGAGAACTCTAGATACATAATGTAAATTTATATGTCTATTTGTCTGATTTCCTTTAATAATATGTGTATCTTTTCGTGTCTGTATTTATTAGGCATTTACTTGGTTCGGTATATGGCAATCAAACGTGATGCAAGATTGTTCTGTAAAGATTAAGACTACAGTTAATGGAAGAATAAATCACGGCGTAAGTGTCCACTAATTATTCTTTACATCCCACTTCTACTCGTTGCCAATGGCAACCTTTGAAACACTCTTGTTCATTTCCAATATATGCACAAAAGTATCCGTGTATCAGAAATTAACAGTACACTTTTGAAAAAGAGTACTGTTCATTTCTTATACACGGAGACTTTTAAACCGTTTAAGAAACTTATCAAGCAGTAAGAAGCGGACGTTTAGTCCGACACAGATCGCAATGATAACTAATTGTTTCATACTGCACTAGGCTAAGATACATGAGACAACTAATCAAAATCATAGTAACAAAACAAACCGGTAGGAACTACATGGCAGTGCAAAAATATATACAATGAAATTAAATCAACATAACAACATATTGCGAAAAACAATTATTACACATATCTATTGGCATCTATTCCATAATTTGGTTTGATTTATTATGCAAAACATATAAATGAGAATATTGAATAATTATTTTAACTAATTGTGATTCTCTTGCTAGACACTTCACAAGCCTTGAAAATAAGCATGATATAAAAAAACGCCTACAAAGTTATAAATTTCATTACAATTAAATTTCAACGGACGAACCATGCGCCGATGAATGACCCACGTTTCGACTTTCCCCCGACCAAAACTGTCCTGATATTCACCGATACACCTCGGAAAGTGTGCCAATAACTATTACTTAACTGTACGATTTTGGGGATGATTATTATGTGAAGCGATGGTTATGGACAATACGGTTTATTACTATAGCAACGGTAACGGATACTATGATATATTTCTGACACAAACGTTACGGCCAATACGACAATGTTTCGACCTTCAACTTGTTTAGATTAACAATATAATTTCGGTTGTGTGAATTTTCGGTCAATTTTTATCAATATATTCTACGATACGATTTGAAATCATGTGCTGTCTATCATCGCAGTTCTATTCCATCCAGGTATAAATCAGAGTATACTAAACGTTTCTAAATACCCTTTTTATCTGTAGACTGTGAATTTGTTTACCCTTGGATTCACACATTCCCTACTTACTATTGCACTGATATGTCCACTTTTTATCTGTGAATTTAATTACCATGGTAAATGATATTTACTATTAACACAATTTGTCTTTTAAAGTTCTATAATTAAAATTATTTTGATAGATGGTAATATAATTAATATAGCATTTATTCTGTCTACATACGTGGTTGAGTATGTTTTATGTTGTAAATAGGTTAATAATAATGTTCCTTACTCCCGAGTTATATTTTATGTATTGTTTAATGGTCGAGAGCGAGACATTAAGTAATATATTTTAACAACCCGAATGGTTTTACAATATATTACGCAATGTCGTAAGCTCGACGCTGGACAGGCGAACCTACTCCTTGTTACGTACAACCTTGGATTCGAAACCATGCCAGTTGATTTAATGGCAGACGTTATGATACAACGCGCTAACCATATTAGTGAGCAAACATCGTACCCACTAAGCCACTGTGACCCCCTGGGCAGTGTGCAGCAACAGACAATAATATACAACTTACCAACGGTCGTAGTTGTCGATATTAATATTCAAGCATCATATTTGTTGATATTAAACACAACTATACAGGATGAAAATTCTGCTAAAATAAATTAAACCCTGGATGTTTAAGCAGGAAGAATATTATATTTTGCATGTTGATTATTGTGAACTATATATCTTAATATGTTCTATTGCACACTTCAGTGAACAAAAAGGTGAAAATATTTAAAGATTTTGTATGTTGTACCGCGTTGACAATACAAATTGGAAAGGTATACATACAACATGTGAAGGTCCTATCCAATTAAACTGGAATCCATTGCTTTATAGGACTACTTGATTTCCTCTTTTGACATAGAAGAACCACGGGAAACTGATGACCTTAATGTGTAGCTGATATAGGTAATTATAAAAAAATCAAGACCAAACATTTGACACTCTGAAAGAGAATGGAAGTATTTTAAATCACCATAAGTTAAATCACACAGAAAAGGGTAAAAGTGGTTCATAATCAGTCAATTGTCGGTTTCAAATGTGATTTACCACTAAATACTGATATTCTTCTAATTAAAAGCGTTACATAGTCGTGTCCGATAAACGGGTAAAGGGGTTTTTCAAAAGACGGGACAGCCAATTACCATCTCTCTCTCCCCCGCTCTCTCTCTTTCTGTCTAAACGAATCACGAATGATTTCGCCCAACATTAAATAACATATCATTTTTATTTCAAGAAAACAAGTGTTTAACCATTGCAAAAGAATGTATATTACAAACATGACAGTTTATGTGGGATATTATTATTTATCATCGGTGAGCAATGACATTAGATATTCATGAATAAAGAAACCTGATTCGGGTTGCTAAATAAACATGTTTTCGTTCCCCTGCAAATTTTTTTTTATCACGTTCCGCTCAATGTCATCCTTATAATTTTATATCACATAAGTTAATTCATTGACTGAATTTTTTTTTCAAATTCAATGTATAGTGATGACATCAACTAAGCTAGTAAAAACAAGAAACTGAAGAAAGAGAGACAACAATGCTGTCTGTTCATAAAACTCGATTAAAAACAAAAAGATAACGGTAGATTTTCCGATAGAAATTGTAACATAGAAAACGATATGATTCGCACTATACAAACACCCCGCCACATCCTCCAGAATGTTCTATTGTGATCTAAGACTTTTGCTAAGTGTATAATTCGACAGGCAACTAATACCATCATAAATCAATGCGTTGCAAAGATTGTGGATATATCTCGTGGATCTGAAATGTAGCAACTGTGCCATTAGCAATGCTTTTAACCATCGGCCATTGCGTTTGATTTCGTTTAAACTTGGTATTTTGTATGTAAATGTTTACACATGTAAAGCTGGTCACAATGCAGGTAGTCAACTGAATGTTAGAATACGGCCTCAGTTCCACATTAATTTGTTCCTCTATGCTTGCCAGTTTAAGATGTTGGGGATGAAAAGATTCAATTTTGGTGCAACTGCTTAGGGTCTTACCTACATTATTAACAAAGTAAGCGGGCTTTCCAGGGCTGGGGTAATGGTAATGGGTAATGGTAATGAGATATAGTCAGTAATGGAAGATTTCAAAAGTAATGAGTAATGGAAATGTAATTAATTACATTCCAAAAATCATGTAATGGTCAATTACATTTCAATTACTCTTCAATTGCATATAAACATCAAATTTGATAGCATCAAAGAAGTAAATTATCTGACACAAATCCAATTCATTATTTATTTTTTTTAAAGATGTAAATCAGTTTTAAAAAATTATAAGAAGGCATTCAACATTTCCCTTTATTACTTTTTATGTAGGACCCTTCTTTAGCCATGTAACCTAAAAAGTGGATCTTTGAAAAGAAGATTATTTTAATCAAAGATTAAGTGTTTATTTACAGCCAATCATTCAGTCAATCAATCAATGAGATTAAAAGATAATAGTTTTACTACCCTTTAATTTTAATCTCAAGATAACAAGTGACAATCCAAATAATGACTTTCAAGTATCTCATCATTTTATGGTTACTTAATATAAAACAGTCATATATTTTGTTTTAGAATCATGCTAAATAATTTACCAGTTACACAATACATGTATATTATAGACAAACTATTTGGATTGATTAAGAATCTTATAAAATTACTTAAAAGAAAGTACAGTTAATCAAATATACTTTCAATTCATTTTTCAATACATGCAGTGAAAGCATCAGCTTTTGTCACCACTGCCTGTTACTTGAAAATTTGCCTTGATGTTATAATTTATAGAAATAACAATTCATACACAAATATCAATTAAAGTGAATCAAGGATTATGTTGAGTTTGGTTTTCTAGGATCTTCATAGCTGAAAATAACGTTGTCTTTTTAATTTTTATGTGAAAAATGTTTTTATTTATATAAAGTAATGGGTAATGGTAAAAATGAGAAAGTAATTGTAATGATTACAATTAAAAAGGAATGGTAATGTAATTAATTATATTGGCAATGTAATGGCCCAAACCCTGGGTCTTTCTAGTAGGATAAATTGAGAACATGGAAGCACAAATCCTAACGATAATCGGCAGTCTTCAACGTATTTTTTTTTTATTTTTCAATTTTGGCGTGAAACTTTTGGGTCATGAGACAACAATCCCCAGATATTCAGCGTTCGTGATCTTCCGTCCTCGTGTCACCAAACGTTTTGAACTCGACATAAGCCGAAGGTTCAAATTAGCTGCGAGACATTAGAAAGGACAGCGAGGAGGTCTGCCCATCGACTGTCCGAGGTGACCATCGTTTGTGAGAGGCGACGGAGCGGAGTTTACCGTTGAAGACCCTATGCCCCCCCCCCCCACACACAAGAGAATTGGTGACAATGTGATGGTCGTTAGCTATCATAATAGTAGGGTCCTAGCATTAAGACGGATGTATCAACATATTTTATTTCTATGGTAACGGGGGATGGGAGGGGTGGCCTCGTGGTCTATAGTGTCCGGCTTCGACCTCTAGCTGGCCGGTCACCTCTGGCTTGTGGCTGTTGTTCGAGCCCTGGTGTGGGCGCATGTGGCATGGAGATAGGGGCGCACTCCGGTTTCCTCGCACTGCTAAACACCCCTACGCACAGGCGAATTGTTGAAGTAGAGTTGAATAATGTGTTGGTCCCGAAATGACCTAGTTTGTGTCGAGTGGAAGTTTAACCCATCTCTCTCTCTCCCCCCCTCTCTCTCTCTCTCTTTCTCGTAACGTCTAACTGGTTTGCACAAATGAAATGAATAGTCAAATCTTTAAAGTTCCTAAACATCGCCACAGATGTAAAATAAAATAGATGTTTGAGTATCCCCCCCCCCTTTGTTGAATAAGTATGCTAATAATAATATAAAGAAGACAGTGTGTGGAATAGTATACGTAGTATGTATAAAATCGACGATAAATTCATGCTTGGTTTAATTTATTAGTATTGGATCATGACGTGACTTTTAATTTTTAAATAAAGAGAAGCGTTTTATCAAAGATGATTCACCGGTATCCTCTTACCAAGATAAATCTAGAGATATCAGATAAATTTACAAATAAATTTTAATCTATATACATATAACCAGGATTTCAATTAAAACATGTAATTTTAATGTGCATGAATACATCTGTCTCCACTTGGTTAACTAATATGTGATATTTGTTTTTATTAATGTAAATGACGTGTCATAAAACTCAGTGTCAGTTGTTCATTCATCCTTTCTTCTGGAAAGACCCCAGACCTCCAATAACGTTTCAGTTCAGAAACCCTTTGACGCATCGAATTCCTGGAGCAGTACATTCAGGGACCCTGCAGATGTAATCTATAGAATGTAGAAATCAAGTCTACTCTTGGAAATTGAATAAATCAGTTGAATTGCATAAATCAATTTATTGCAGTGTTAACCCAATGTTACATTTCTAGTTGTGAGTTTCATGTATCTATTAACTACTAACTAGATGCACAGATGTCATTTGATTTACATTTGAAATGGGATTTGTTTTTAACGTCCAACTGTTCTGCTCCGACTGGGCTAATAATGACGGATTGACATAGATGTCAGGAAAGCAACCGACGTCGTGTGCGGAGGAATACACGAAAATTCTTTCTGGAACATTGCTCACGCACATTGCATTTAACATGTCATTATATAATACACTAATAGGGCTTTACATGTTTGTCCGTGCAAAATCCCTACACACTGCACTCCCCGTGACGTATTCCCGTCTAAATTAGCACAGTTGGTGCTGAACTACGGGATGTTGAACTCTGCCATAACTAATTATTCTGATATTATTTAAATAATCTAGAAATACATCAATACAACAAGGGTTTATTTGTGTTTGTTTTGGTTTATAAACCTTTTTTTTCTATTTCACTTGAAATTGTATTGAGAAAAGAAAATGTAAAAGCACAGCGCCAAGGTGCATAAGATTTTTGGAAAAGGGGGGTAACTTCGGAACGGAATGTTAACGGAAAACTGGTGGACGAGGTAAACCGATTGGGCGCGTTCTCTCATTGTCCCAATGATTTACATCGAACCTGAATTAAATCTGCCGAAGGGAGGTTACAGGAGGCTAAGTTGATGGGGTTTTCGGCTAAGGGGACATAACCTAATTCTATAAAAAAAAAATATGTTAAAGGGACTATCCCTGTGAATATTTACAGATAATTGAGTAGCTACCTCGTTGAACGCGTATGTCTTTAAAGGGACTATCCCGATTTGAACAGAGTCTCAAAAACAGAAAGTCCGAGTATGTATGAATTTTAAATGCCAAAATATAGAGGAATGGTGTATTTATCAGGTCTCAAAATTTCAGATCAAAATATTGAGTCGTTTTGAAGTGAATGTCAAAAATGCTTATCCGGACACGTAACCCTTTTAAGATGTTGGGTATTTTTTTCGTTGGGTGACCTGATAATCGATGCCTGTTCCTTAAGCGGTCTATACAGTGACTGACCAATGTGCTGTACTTGATAAGAATGGTAAATTTCACCTACACATTATTTTTATAAAATAAAACTCTGGTTTTATCCAGACACCGCATAATACAGCTTGTCAGCGGTCTCCATTTCCAGATGAAGACTGACAGGTTTACGTTGTTTCAAAACACAGGACATCTAAGGTAGAGGATTTCAAGGGATTTTAACACAAAATTAAGCAGTTTTATTCTCCAAACTCCAAAATATTATCGGGATTGGCCCTTTAACTATAGCCTGTATGGCGCTCACGATGTTTTCGGAAAAAGTAGGATAATACTTGAACGGAAGGTGCGATGCTCACCATATTCAAACCAATCCAGCATATTTTGATCCCCAACGCATGTTTTAATTTTCATCTAAAATTGGGACCAGAAATCTCGTACATACTTCTCTTTTTGTATGAATGGCAGGGGCCATAACCCAAGATGCTGCGGTCCCATATACATGCGCATTACTGATCCCCCAAAATCAAATTCATCTGTGATTGTTGTATATTAAACATATAGTCAATCAAACTTATGATCTCTTCGGGGCACACAAGCTATGTACACGCCTGGAGGTCGGGTGTTCGATCCCTGCATTGGTCGAGAAAAATTCATCCAGATTTTCCGGCGAGTATCCCCATATCAGTAATGCAGGACGGAGGGCCTGACAAGGATAGCTGGCTAGTGGTTCCGATCATCCGAAAAACTGAGGTCCCGTGTACACACTAGCGTACACGTAAGAGATCCCCTGGAAGTTTGAATTCGATACAAGAGTAGGCCGTAGCGCTGCTGCCCGGGCACAATTTCCCTCATAGCACACTGCATGCGCAAGCCCAGTTTAGGAGCAGAACAGTAGGACGTTAAACTCCATTTCATTTTAAAATCCAAGAAATTACCTTCCGATATGTGCCAATTGCAGATCTATCGTATATAACCACACATTTTAAGTTAAAAAATAATTTAGATAAACAAAATTGTTAACTCGAGAGGATCCACAATCTTTTTGCGCGACTTTCGTGCGATCAGGAGCTATAATTCAAAACGTTATCGTGAGATAAGTGCCAAAATCGAACCCATCCGAGATTTTTGGGATAGCAACATATAGTTTCATCAAAGTCGGATAAAAAACAATTGTGACCTGAGACAGGCACACGGACAGGGGTGATGCGATGGTATAATACGTGTATTTAAAATATGGGTTGATGCAAATCTTTGTCAAAACTACCTGATGTTGTCTAATCCATTTTTAAGGTTACGTACCTTTGTAGTCCGGCGGCTCGGTGGCTAATTAGTGGGTAAAATGCTGACTCTCTAGACTAGGGGTCAGGTGTTTTATCCTTGCATTGGCCGAGAAAGTTCATCCCGATTTGTCGGCGTAGTTCCCCTTGTCAGTATGATGCAGGACGGAGGGGGGGGGGGGCCTGGTTACCGAGCCTGTGACTGGACACACCTCATCGAAACACCGCGACTCCCCATGATTTGAAAGCCTGACCCGATATAAAGCTAGATTACTTCAATGGTATAAAAAAAAATACTATACTAGTGTGTTCGTAAGATATCTCATAATTTTCAGAGAAGAGATTAACTAAACTAAGCATTACGGATTGATATTGGTTTATTCACTGTCATGCAGTATTTTAATCCCCAAAAATATCTAGAATAGTTTGCTATTACATGTTCCCAATGAACCACCATATACTTGTAAAGAGTGATATATGTTACCAAAATTAGATTTAGAATTATGAAGCCTTTACCACGAAACATTGGTGAAATGTCAAAATATTAACGAAACTAAACTGACTACAATAAATTAAGCGTAATAATGTAAATAGAACAAAATACGTATTCCAATGGCAAAATTTAAGAACTAAATCAGGTAAATAACTAATATAGAAGTAAACATATTAGCACTATCGTCATGGGTAAGGATGTATGATGGAATGTATCAGACATATTTCTCGTATTGTCTTCTGTATTAAACGACTGGTTTACATAGTCTACATTACTTCTATTAGTTGGAATATTTTTGATATCCAGTGGTTAATGTTTCATCTTTCGGGTTTGAATCTTTGTTATTGTAAACACTACCAGTAAGAATTTCTCGGTCTGACTGAGTTGATTGACTCCTAAAAAATGAAACGGACATTCTTTTTAAAATACATTGATGTTAGCAATAGTTTCAAAATGATAAGTTAAAAATAATTATTGTCTCTGTGAAGCTACTTAATTCACCATAATTGTGAGCCCCAAACCGATGGACTAACAGTGATGGAGGCATTATGCGTTGGATAGCAAATGTTAATGTGTAAGCAACCACACAATTCTTTCATGCCACAATTGATTGATTTATAACACATCGTAATGCAAGAGAGATTACTATATATACCCGGTGTATGACTGTTTTAAAACCAACAAATGTTACCTTTTCTTACAGAAATTGTATGTCAGGAAGACCGCTACCATGCCTAGTATTCCACATATAACACCAGTTGTAACATACACCACAGGTAAACGTTCTATTATTAATAAAATAATGTTTTGTTTCAGTTTATAGAAATATTATGTCGTTATTATATTTTTTTTTTAAATTTTATACTCTGTTATATTAGATTTCGGACGTAGTATAATGTCACTGTTGTCCAGTACTACTACTAGTATCTGATATAAACAATCCACCTTACTATTCTACGATATTCCAGTAGCTCGTGTGTTAATGATATACCGCGAATGTAAATTATAATGTAAAAGTGTACATAATTCAAATGTTTGATAGGAGGTGAAACATTGTGTTAATGTAGCTTACCGTGACACGTTCGACCCTGAAACCAATCAGCGCAACCAACAAGTCCACAACTACCAGTAATTATATCACATGGTGTTTCATCGGCACAGTTACCACATTTACTGGAACAGTTGTCACCATAATTACCTGCTTCACAATCTGTTAATACAAGACAAACATTCTTTTAGATTCTTGACACACCAATAATTCGCCAAAATTATCCCGAAACTGTGATCCGAATGAGTTCATGATTAATTAGATTTAAATCAAATTCTTTGTTATTAATTTCAATTCATGTGTTTCATTCATCTTTTGTTTTAAATCCGCGATACCTCAAATTGATTTTGATTTAGAATGATAGTTGTAGGTCATTGGCGCAGTGAGTGAAAACAGTTGATGGCAAAAGAGATTACTTTGGGAACGTTTTTACTATTTACGTTGATTCAAATATTGAATTACAAGGTTTTCATAACTCGATTTGGGCGAAGATCATTAAATTTTCCATTAAATGGCTTGATGAAACATTTGGCCAAGAAGTAATTAGCGCAAAGCTATAATCTGTAAACCATTAAATCAAGTGGAACATAAAAATAACAAAAAAAGGAGTATAGCTGGAAGATGTCACTGAATCATGTGAAGAGCTAATGGTAGTGTATCTGAGTTCGAGAGATATTGTCATACTATTTAAGTTTTTTAAAAAATGAACTCAATTACATTCAAATTAAAGTAGAATGAATTTAAACTAACCTGTTGTACAGTTCGATCCTTTTTTACCAGCTACACATCCATTGATACAATCACCTGTCATCTGATCACATAAACCATCTTTACAGTTATACCGACAATCATTATTACAATCTATACCATAAAATCCTGTTTTACATCCTTCACTACATACACCACTTGTTATATCACATTTACCAACAGTTGTACCAACTTCTGGTTTACAGTTAGAATTACACAGTTTATTACATGACGGTCCCCATCTTCCATCTTTACATTCACTACAAGAGTCAGCATTATCCTGGTTACAAACAGTACAATAAGTATTACAGTTGATGTCACATCTGCCTCCAGTTTTACCTTTAATACAAGATGTACATCTACCAGTACCTCTATCACATCTATCATCACATCCCATAATACAGTTCTTATCACATCCTTCACCATATCTTCCAGTAATACAGTTGGTACATTTACCATTTCTATCACAAGTGGTTGCGTTCTGGTCCGTTATTGGTTGACATTCTGTACCACATGTAAGGTTACAGTATGAACCAACTGTATCAGTTTTACAGTCATTACATCTACCATCAGATTTAGAACATTGATTGTTTAAACAGTCATCATTACAGTTCTTTTGACATTTTGTACCATAAAAGCCTGTTTTACACTCTCCGGTACAAACACCAGTATTAGTATTACAGCTGTTATCACGACATGTATTACAGTTCTGTTGACATCTTGTACCATAAAAACCGGTTTTACAATCTCCAGTACAAACACCATTAGAAGGATCACATGTGTCATTAAGGCATGTATTACATGGTTGACATGTAGAACTTGATGTACTGTAGTATCCACTATTACACTGTGTTATCTCTGTAATTATGATGTAGTATATTATTGTAGGCTGTACTAGACATGTAATTATATGCTATATTGTACATCTGTGATATATATGCTATATTGTAATAGATCTTTAATTATATAGTATATTATTATAAATTGTACCATATCCTTAATATATGTTATATAGATATTTTTATACCACGTTCTAGATCTGTCAACTGGGGTAATATGCATCGATTTATTGTGAATGTGTAGTATTTTAGCATTCTATACTCTATGTTATTTAAGTTTCATTTCCCTGTTTGGGTCTTCATATTTTCTTGGCAAAGAGATATATTTATTGCAACGGTAGCATTCAAGATAACCGGCCACATACACACCCTATCTTTAATGAACAACATCTATATTTTTTAGCCCATACTAAAATGGTTATTCAAAAATAGAGACATTACAACGAAGCGTACCATACGCAACTGAACTATCAGTAATATCATCTATGTACGAACGATTTGCGTTTTAGTGTATCATTGCTTACCAGAAAATACCTGAAATTCACATAATGTAAGATGTTGCCTTGAAACAGTGACATATACTGTCCTAGCAGATATACTAGTTGATGTAGGTTGATTACATCTATCTATTGTATATACATCTTGTACTTTTGTCGTTGTATCTTTATAACATGATGTAGCTGATGAAAATCCTACTTGATTACATGTACCACTAGAACTTGTCTTTATCTCAAATCCCTGTAATCTTTCTTTAACTAGAAAATATAACATTATAGACTGTATTGTTGATGTATCTTTATAACATGATGTAGCTGATGTAAATCCTGTTTGAATACATCGATCACTAGAAATAGAACTGGTCCTGATCTCAAATTTCTGTAATCTATCTTTATCTAGAAAGTGAAAATTATACGATCAATTATTGCAGAGATTTACCCAGGATCCACAAACATTGATATTTACTTAAGGCCCGGTCCCACTGCACTTACTTTTTGCGCGGATGAAATAAAAGAGAACGGATGCTCGATAGATAGAGCGTATGAAACACGTATGCAATGAGAACACAACGGATGCGCATGGCGTTTTCAAACGGAGGGCACGTTTTTTCCCCGTTTTACATCCTCTTTGCATCCGTAAGTGCAGTGGGACCGGACCTTTACTCACGTCCGCTCCAGCTGAAAACGGAAAGAGTGAGGAAAGATATGTAGCACGGAAATAGAAAAAATGTAAGCGTATGCAGCTCGTATATAAAGAATGCATACGCTTCACCCGCTATACTTCCATACTGGTTATTCGTCTACTACAAAATGGTTTATTTTTCAACTTTAAAATTGTTGGTCCTTTACCTTACTGGATGAATTTATTAAGTTTGGTCAAGAAATTTAACTATGGCATTATTTAGAATATAATTATTTTGAAACCACAATTTCGTTAACGTTTCTGGGTGTCTTGAGATAAAACCACGATCTATATTTATTCCTAATGCCAATAAATTCCAAAACAACTACATTATATCCACAGTTGGATCAATAATTGCTTGTTGTGAATCGACGCAACGGTACACAAAATAATATATCCATGCATTTTACAAGAAAACGGTAAAAGATTCGAAATTGAGTAAATACGAATTAAAAAGACTTACGTGTATCTCTGTTATATAGTTTTATGCTGTGAACATCATATAGCTGCAGTAAATCAACACACCACCATGAAGTAACTTGACTGTGTGTAAGTGTACATGAAGAGATCCCCCAGATATTACCATCTACAGCATTACTTGAACTTAAATCAGGTGCATATGTTGAACTCTGGACTGTTGGTTTACCAAGAGCAATGTTTGTATCTATAAATACATCATGTAAATAAGATCAAACATATGTCAATACAAATATGTCAAATTATTGTATAGTATAAAATCTGTTTAAAGAAAACAAATCACTTCAATATGCTGAGAAGGTATAACTCAACTCATTATCTTTCTGTCTGCACTGAATTTGTAGACAACACGCCGAGAGAACTCACCACACCCCGCGTGTCTCTATTCTCTACTACACATTTTATAACAGCCCTTGATCGTCTAGAATTTGTCTCTGGTTATCTTTGCTTCCCCTTCACGTTGTGTATTTACTAATGAGTTAAGACGTTTGTTCGCAATCGTTAAGACGTTTGTCTTACCAAAAATAACCATGCAACAGTTCGTCTTTACATTTTATATATCATAGCCGGATACATAGATACAAGCATAGTATAGACTGCAATAGCCAGTGCTGGATTAACCATAAGGCAAATAAGGCAAGTGCCCTAGGGCCAGCCAAAAATCCAGGCCACAAAATAATAAGGTAAAAAAAATGGCCTGTAGTGTCATATTGGGCTGCATTCCACTAACATTGGGTCAAAAACGTCTTGGTATACACACTTGCACTTCTTCTCTGCATTGGAAGCGATTTACTTCATAAAATTGACTTTTAAAAACTAACTGGAGAATTTACAGTCACAAAAGCACGCAAAGTCGTAATCTAACTAGCCAGTGAATGGGAATATGTAGGCTACTAATAGTAAATACAGACCTCTCAATGTTCTCAATTTGTTTGTAATAAATTTTTTGTTGCTATATTTAACTTAATTCCTTTTGTCATTGAACCCAACATATCTGTATTTTCAGGCCATCTATCAAAATGAACCTTAGGGCCAGCAGAGCCTTAATCCGGCACTGTTCGCTGGGGCGTGTCTGCTGATAGAAATTACTACATTTTCTCCCTTCCAAAATCTGTCTGCTGTCTAATCCTCACAAATATGATATAGTTTTGTAGCTTTTGTAGCTGACGAATTTCACTGTTATCAACCTAAAATTGAATGTTTACCACTATCATTCTTTTTTATGTAACAATGTGTCACCCATTCGCAAACTTGATTTAAGGACATATGTGAATTTAATAACTTGCCAAAGATATCAATTAATACAACATAATGCCATCATTAATTTCAAGAGCAAAAATTTTATAGATTACAAGATGGCTGCCTAGTGGTTTGCACTGTGTCTTGTCTGCTGAAAACTAGTTATTTTTTTAAACTTGTGATTATTTTATTGGGCTATAACTTGGCATATTACTTCTTAAATAGTGTTTCTTTTATTTTACAAAATTAGATTTTAGAAATTCTGTGTAGTTTTTGTGTTATTAACATTTTTAGGTTTTATTTGTTTTTTTTTAGTTTTTAAATTTGGTGAAGTGAGTACTGGTGAGCTGAACATTGATCATGATCACTTATACCAAACATCAACTTTTAGCCTTGAATTCTACTATAAACTGTGAAAACAATAGAGTGTCTACTGAGTTGTGCTTGTTTCCTGAGTTAAACTCTGACTATAAAACTGTGTATTTTACCACCTTTAAACCTAAAATAAAAGTTTCAAACAAGCCAAGAAAGACTAAAACAGGTAGACGAGTAAATGTGGCAAATTTAATTCAAGTAAGTAAGTTATCCTCCAATCCCTGTCCTATGGATTCCAATTTCAATTTCTGTCTTTTAAACTGTCAGTCCATTAGAAACAAAGCCAGTGAAATTCAAGAATTTATTTTGGATAATGACCTCGATATTTTTGTCTCTATCGAAACCTGGCTAAAAGATGATTGCAACATTACTCTAAACCAACTTCTTCCAACTAACTACTCTGCATTGACGACCAACCGTACTAGTAAGAGGGGAGGGGGTATAGCAGTCTTTTTCAAGTCCACTATTAAAGCATATAAGATTAAAACAGGTCCTTTTGTTAGCTGCGAAATACAACACACCACCATTAAACACCATAACGAATTATTTCATCTCATCTCATTGTATCGGCCTCCTAATTCTGCCCCTGTTGAGACTTTTTTCAACGATTTATCGGACATACTTCACGAAATTACATCATGTGCTGGAAAACTTTTGATATGTGGTGATATAAATCTACACCTAGATGTTGATTCCAAAACTACTACACTGTTTAACGATATTCTCGAATCTTTCGACCTAGTTCAACATGTCACTAAACCTACTCACAATAAAGGTCACATACTTCATGTCGTTATTACCCGCAAATCTGTCTCTTTGGTGTTCAACTTATCAGTAGACAACCATCTCATTTCTGATCCCTGCGAGTGTCTACACTTGAATCGTGCATTGATGCTATTAAGTGCTGGATGAAAAAGAACTTCTTAAAACTCAATGATGAAAAAACAGAGTTCGTGCAAATCGGTTCTAATCATCTTTTATCCAAAATATCTGTTAGTAATATCTCTATCGGTAATTTTGTTGTTAACCCAGTTAATAGCGTTCGAAATCTTGGTGTAATTTTAGATAAGAATATGAACATAAATGCTCACATCTCCTCAATCTGTAAAGCTTCCAACTTCACAAAATTAGACGGATCCGCAATTTCCTCGACATTGACTCTACAAAACTTTTAATCAACTCTTTGGTGACCTCACGTCTCGACTACTGCAACGTGTTACTCTACAACTTACCAGCATATCAAATTAATTGTTACAAGAACTAAATTATACACCAATATTACTCCCGTTTTGAAAGAAATCCACTGGCTACCGATTAAGACCAGAATTGATTTTAAAATTTTCATGCTGACTTTCTGTGCTTTGTCATGTGATGACTCTCCTTTATATATTAAAGAATTAATTCAACCCTACCACCCTACCAGAAATCTTCGTTCTGAATCTAAGTACCTTATTAAATCAGTAACTACAAACTCTTCTTTCGGTAGACGCTCCTTTGCTTTTGCGGCAGCAGAACTGTGGAATTCAAATGATTTTCCCATAGAACTCGAGTAGTGTGCATCAATTGACAGTTTTAAACGGAATCTTAAAACCCATCTTTTTAGAAACGTTTTCTTTTAATTGTTGATCGCATACTCCTTTTAACTAGTGTTTTCTTTTAACTGACCATAATGTTACCAAAGAGCAGCTTCGGTTGGATTTTAGGACATTATTATTATTATTTATTATTATTATTATTATATCAGCTACATATTTGTTATATAATTGCATACAACCAAACAAGTAATACCTTTACAAACACCACATGATCTCATACAATTCTGTCTATAAAACTCATCTCTAGGATAGTCAGTATCACCACATGATTGACAGTTGGTGTTGTTTGTATCTTTACATACATCCAATGCTGTAAAAACGAGAAAAGGCCAACTTTAATAAGTCGGTAATAAGAAGATTGAAAATGTACATAGGTACCAACAGAATAGTGCATATTATACACTAAGATGACAGCTGGGCCCTTATATCATAAGGTGTCTCGTAGCTGCAGGTGCCTGGGACGGAGTAGGGGAGAGAAATTAGGTTTAATGTCCACTGGACACAAACTAAGTCATTTGGGGCCTAACATATGGTTCAATTTTATTTCAATAATTCGCATGTGCGTAGGGTTTTAAGCAGTGGGATGACATGAAAGACGGGGACACCCAACGCTTTGTCCCGTACAACCGGAGAATCGAAACGATGCGCAGTTGACTCAACTCATGCTTACCATGCGACCACCCAACCCCATTTGACCTTGTTCCGTCAACAGAACATGTATAATATTGTGATTAGGTTTGATGCTATCTTTTCGTATTTATGTGTTTGACATATTGGGCTACATACCTATAAACTAGAATTTATAATTCGATATAAAATAAATGCTATAACATAATTACTACTTACCTAAACTAGAAGTTATTAAAGATGAAATTATTATTACTGTTGAAAACTGAGTAACTTTCATTTTGTGCAACATTCTTATGTTCTAAGGAAAAAAAACAATATTTAGATTTTATTTGTAAAAATGTAAACGACTATAGCCATATCAACATCTTATTGGCAATTGTACCTTAAACCACTCATGCAGAAATATTATATATAATGTGATGTTAAAAATTTCTGTCGAAAACTGCGATTATGAGAAGAATTCGGGGACTTAAATTTGTCTAGAGAGGATTTAGTGCGCAACAAAAGTTGTTATAATCCACGTCGCGGGAAAGATAAAACTCTTGACAAATATACCGATTTTCTTAATGATTTACCCCTACCAGAGAAGAAAAATGTGAGAAATAATATCAAAAACGACGAATATCAAGCAAATAATTGCTTACAATCTAATGATTCTATTTTCAAAGAATCGGACAAAGGTGGGGCCAGAGTTATAATGGATGCTGATTTTTATGAATCTAAGATCCTCCATATTTTAGAAGATAGAAGTACTTATCTTGAAATAGATTTTAAGAGGGACAAAAAGACTTTAAGATTAATAAATATCTTAATTGAAATGGAAGGTCACGGTTTAACAGAAAATGGAAAAGAAAAGTTCTTAACCAAATTCAATTGTAAATTCTACGGTTTTCCAAAAAATACACAATTGGGATTTAATTATAAACAGCGTCATAGAACAAAATAGCGAATATATGATGATCAATAGACCGTGTGATCTTAGCTTTAGGCCAATTATAGCTGGCACGTCGTGTGCCACCAATGTAGTACTGCCGCTACCTTTAATACTTCTTCTTTCGTTGTGTTTCTGTGATCGTAAAATAATACCACAGTATTTCAGCTATAATAACTTTATTGCCAAGCAGGATAACTTCGCAGGCCCCCTGTTCTCAACAGATAATGGCTGCTTGAATATCTGGGTGAGTATCTAATGGGGCTTGATTCTACACTCAAATTTATACCCCCATCCCTGCACGTCCAAGATATAGCCTTGACGTTAATTTTTATTCCAAATGCGTAATAACCTACTAAGTTTCACACAAATAAAGCAGGTGCTGATACCATATTATCTCTACTAACCATAGGTCCAATAACAGGAAGAACGTGATGGACAGTTTTGTCATAGGTTATGATTTTACCAAAACATCACTGACTTTTTTATGTATAGCTTATATTTCATGTTTACTAGGTAGGTGAGATTTTAATTTTATAGACAGAGAATTTAATAATTTTCCCAAGACACAATATGGTCTTAAAGACCTAAGACCATAGTCTTAAACCAACAGATTATCTTATTTAATTGATGTTCTTTTAAAACCCGTTGTCCCTAGAATTAAATCATATTTAAAGGATGACATTGACTTCCTCAATAAACTACCTCAGGAAATAAACGATGGGGAAATATTTGTAACATTGTAGTCTCTATAGCAATATCGCGCATAATTTGTCTCTGGAGGCAGTCAGTTATTGGATGGATAGTTTACCTGAACTTCGAAATCCCCGTTTTTCAAAAACCTTTATTTTAAAAGCTATCGATATTATTCTTAGGAATAATACTTTGGAATTTGGAAAACGTAACTTTCTACAAATTAAAGGCTGTGCTATGGGCTTCTTAGAAGAGAAATTATATAAAATAACTGAAAACAAATTTGGTATTAACTATAGAAACTACATCGAAGACAAATTTAAACGATATTTAGACGACGTTTTCCTCATTTGCACCAATTTTTAAATATCAATATTAAATTCACTATTGGAACTAGTTATAAAGTAATTGCTTTTTTAGATGTTCTCGTTAAGAGATTTTATAATCGAATTGTTACAGATATTTACTCCAAAGAAACGGATACTAAAAATTATTTATCTTATAGTAATGTCACCCCCGTCATGTCAAAAATAATATACCCTTTTCTCTTGCTCGAAAACTATGCACTATTATTTCAGATGAAGATCACAGAATTCGACGACTCGATGAATTGAGCTCAAATTTATTGAAAAAGGATTACCCACTTGGAGTTATTAATATTGGTATTAAAAAAGCTAGGGGTCTAACTACTGAAACATTAAGAACGTCAAAAGTAAAGAACATCTCTACTTGCATAACCTTTATTTCAACACATAATCCTCGACATAATAATTTTTTTCAACATATTTATGATACTAAGAATGTTCTCCTTTCTAATGGTAATCTTAAAAAATCAATTTCAAGGCATTGAATTTATTAATAGTAAACGTCAGCCCCCTTAGCCTCGAAAACGTACTTACTAAAGCTACTTCTACATCTAAATGTAATAGTCCACTTTGTAAATGTTGCCAACATATGATTACTAATACTAAATTCACTTGCTTTAATACTAATTATACGTTTAGAATTAATCATAACATGAATTGTAGTACTAAAAATTTAATTTATGTTCTTATTTGCAATAAGTGTCTCAAGATTTATATTGAAGAATGCAGCACTGAATTACGCGCGCGTATCCCAGTTCATGGGCAACAAAGTTTACAAACTAATCCTGTTTTGAATGTCTCTAAACATTTAAATACTTGTGTTAAGATTTGTGTATATATATACGGAGACTGAAATTTTGGCACTTATTGAAGGGCACCAAGACCAAGAACTAGTGGAACTTCTGAAAAATATGTGGAACAAGGAATTGTCTACTTAGGAAAACAAATCACACGCAATATGAAAAAAGAAGAAGGAATTCTTGACAAAGTTACCTACGCGTGCTGAAGAAATAGAGGACACCCTTGCCGAGGCGGATCATGGTCATAACGCAGAGACGCTTAATTCATCGAACGCAGCTCCACCCCGAAACACCTGGCAAACGGTAAAGAATAAAAAGCGAAAACAAGGGACTAAACCGAAAGATCAACCAAGGGTACAGAATAATGAAAATAAAAGATCGAATGTGTGGAACAAAGATGGGAGAACCGTGACCAATGTGTCTAGCACCCACCAAGGGAATACTAAACAAAGGCGGTCTGGACGCACTACTCCAACGCAGCGTCGTTTTTTGTCAGAAAGGCCAATCCCAACCGCACCGACCACCCTCACGAAATCAATCGCACCGACCTCCACAACACTACAAGAAAACTTCGCGTCACTCCAAAAACGAGACCACAATACCCAATCGCAAGAACCAGTACACCCGAAAATAATCAATATATCCTCCACAGTCATAAATGATCAAGAGAAAAAACTCCTACAGAAAGGCCTGAAATTCACACTGACGCCTAGAGCCAACATTCAGGAGTTAGAGTGTGATATAAACGCTTTCTGTAGGAAACTACGACTGAAGGAATTTTTCGGAAAAACAGATGGAATTGCGTCAAAGGATATTGTGCGGAACAAAAGCCACTTCAACCCCAGACGAGACAAGGACGTGTCGCTGGACAATTTCATTGATTACTTAACCAAGATGCCACTGCCTATAAATCGCAACGCAAAGTCAAATGTGTCGAAGGAAGAACAGTGCGCTATAGATTCTTTGAAATCCAACGACACGATCGTTATTAAGGAAAGCGATAAAGGAGGTGCCATCGTTATAATAGATGCGAAATATTATACTTAAAATACTTGACGACAAACGTGTGTATATAAACATAGATTCGAACCATGATAAAAGAACAATGGGATTAATAAATGGCTTAATCCAAGATCACAAAAATGAACTGACGGACAATGAATCTTCGGAAATTCGTATATAAAACAAGTCAGTTTTATGGTCTTCCAAAAATCCATTAATATAATCAAGGAGTCCGTTAAACACCAAAATGTCGAATTCATCAGTATTTTTCAACCAGACGACCTCCCTTTCGGGCCAATAATTGCCGATCCATGCTGCCCTACTAATAGGCTATCAAATCTTATTGATATCTTATTTAAATCGTACGTGCCAAATGTGAAATCTGTTATTCGGGATGACATAGATTGTGTTAATAGTAATACATAACCCCAAAATCTAAATGATGGCGACTTCTTCGTAACCACGGATGTTTGTAACATGTATGGCAATATTTCCCATGACCTATGCCTTCAGGCCGTAGAATATTGGTTGGATAAACATCCTGAATGCAGTCATGAGAGAATTTCAAAAAACTTTATCCTCAAACCCATACGTATCATCCTGACTTACAATACTTTTACATTTACGAAACAAATTACAAACAGATTCTTGGTATGGCGATGGGTACCAAGGCGGCACCACAATTAAGTAATTTAACAATGGAATTTCTTGAGGAAAAATTATACTCAATTGTGGAAATTGAACATGGCGTGGATTACAGAACATATTTAGAAAATCAGTTGAAACGATTCCTAGACGATGTATTCTGTATTTGGAATGAACGTTTTGGCAACATTGCAGATTTGCAACACATAATGAATGATTTAGACCTAAATATAAAATTTACAATTGAAACGAACGATCTGCAAATCGCATTCTTGGACGTTCTAGTGAAACGAAGGGGAGAACTCCTTATAACGGATATGTATTCTAAAGAAACAGATACCAAAAATTATCTTTCGTATAAATCATGTCATCCACGCCATACCAAAAATAATATACCTTTCTCTTTAGCTAAAAAAATATGCACAATTGTGATAGATGAAGACCGGGTTGTCAGATTAGGTGAGCTAAAAAGACATTTATTGAAACAGTATTACCCCCTCGAGGTAATAGAAGTTGGGATAAAAAAAGGCTTTGGCAATTGATATCCAAACACTGAGGGCTACTAAAGCAAAAGTCAATTCGGATAATATCATTACCTTTGTCGCTACTCATAACCCCCAACATCCCAACTTCTTTAAAACCATGTACGAGAGCAGGTCACTCCTGACATCAAACGTCAACCTCAAAGCGAAATTCGATAATGTTTAATTCATTAAATCACAAAGACAGCCACCTAATCTGAAACGCCTCCTAACCAGAGCAAAATTCAATTCATCTATCACAAGGACCGGTTTTTATGTATCTAAATGCCTGGATCTTCGATGCAAATGTTGTGACCATATAATACCAAATAACCAATATAAATTTCGTAACATTATGTTTACCGTCAACGACAATATGAATTGTGACACAAAAAATCTCATATATGTCTTGACGTGTCTGGGTTGTGATATTTTTCTACACAGGCGAAACATCTACTCATCTACGGGATAGAGTACGCAACCATCGACGGGATTGCAATATTGAAAATGGGCACTTATTTGTAAATATACATATCTTTAAATGTGCGCAACATCTACAAATAAAATTTCAAATTTTCCCGTTTTATAAAATGAAAGTCGATCACTCCACGAAAAGGAAATTAATGGAAAATCATTTAATCAAAAAATACATTCCTCGACTTAATAGTCAATAAGTAACAATTGGCAATCAGCCCCATTTATTTATTAATTTTCTTTAATCTATCTCGTGATAATCTTCCATTGAACCCATATACTACAGATTAACACACGTGTGTACATGTTTTGTAGTAGTTAACGATATGGAACCATAGACAATGGTAACTATAGCTAATTAAATCCAGTGTTACTATGTAAATATGAATAAATATACTATAATGTCCATCTTTATACAATGATATTTATGAATAGTCCCAAGACGGACGAAAAGTACTTTAAAATGTTATTAAACCAGTGTTGAAATCAGTTTGTGTCGGCATACCTTTTATCTTTTTATCATTACCGTGAAACAAAGTAGTGCAACTTTGCGGTTGTCCTAATAAGTTTGGGTATATCTATATATATATATATATAAAATTAATTAAACGATTTAAAAGAACGAACTTCCAGATTTATATACCAAAAAAATACTAATATTTGGATGGAATAATCTATATTTAAATAAATTTAAAATTGCCAAAAGATCTTGGCACTAATGTAAAATTTATTTAAATATAGATTATAATGTACAAACTTAATGTACAAACAGGAAGATTATCATAGTATATATATATATATAAATATATACTATGATAAACATGAAGATTATCATAGTATATATATATATATATATATATATACTATGATAATCTTCATGTTTGTACATTAAGTCACGTCTGTATATAAAGAGTCTGAAATTTAATACAACTGGTTAGTAAATAATAGACGATAAAACATACTTGGTCTAATTATTTATATACATCTCTTAATTCAATCACCAGCATAACTTTAAGTTAAAACAAAGACTTAATAATAACTAGACCCGCCGCACAGCTGTGACGGGTATTTCACCAGTGTCCGTTAATCAAGAGAACTCTAGATACCTAAGAGAAATGTATACATCTTTTTGTTTGAAATGGTTAATATGATCTGCCTTAATAGCATATGTATCTCTTCTTACCTGGGTATTTTCTTGGCTCTGTATACGACAACCAAACGCAATGAAATGCTTTCAGTGAACAACACATCTAACCACGTTCGCGATGGTGCTGAACACAAGCATAATCATGTATATTCACGAAGCGGTGGTTTCGATCAATAGGAGCGGGTTGGGTGGCCGAATGGTATGCGTGTGTGGGCTGTATCATAAGGTATGTCATTGAGTCAACAGGCGTGGTTTCGATTCCCCTGTTGTACGTGACAAGGAGTAGGGTCGCCTGTCCAACCCAGTGGGTTTTAACACGTCCTCCTCTTTCTCCCACTGCTAAAGAACCCAACGCCCAAGCAAATTATTGAAATAAAATTGAATCATATGTTAATTCCGAAATGACATGTTTGTGTGGATTGGACGTTAAACTCCATTTCGCTCTCCCTCGCTCACCATCAATATGCTGTATTACTAAAGCAGTGGGAAGGCGTAATATAATATATTTCTGACACAAACTTTACGGGAACTACGACATGATGAGCTGGCAATATTTCTACCTAAAACTGTTTTTCATTATGAATATAATTTTAGTCATGTGTTTTTCCGTTAATGTACATCGATATATTCAGCAATAGATTTGAAATCATGTGCTGTCTATCATTGTACATATTTATTTCATCCAGGTAATGAAAGTTTCGAAATTTCTTAATATTACTCTGACTGATAAAGTGATTAAGATTCATGTTCGATTCCTGCATTAATCGAGGTAGTTCATCGGGATTGTCTTGTCAGTGGTGCAGGACAGAGGGCCTGACAATAGACAGCGTATAGTCGTTCGGATGGAATGAATGAAATGAATGAATGAATGAATGAAATATTGTTTAATGGCACGTCAACTCCAACCGGGCCATATTGCGCCAAGCTTTATGAAATTAACGAGACAAATTAAAGCAATATCACAGGGGTGTATTCATATATATGTAAATAAAAACCAATATCACAGAAAATATAATTAAAAATAAATATCAATTCCTTTACATATATAAATATTTAAAACGCAATATATGATAAATATATACAATTAAAAGTTGGTCTCTTTTAAAAAAAGCTAACAATTAATTAGCATAAAGCTCCGGTTGAGCAAATAGCTGACGTGCTGACTGGCAACGGTAATATTTAGATCTAATATTTTTGAGATGATTGCACTCAATCAAGATGTGTTTTACTGCCAAAGGAACATGACAGTGAACACATTCTGGTTGAGGCTCTCGCTTCAAAATGAAAATATGAGTTAAAAAAGTATGACCTATGCGAGAGCGACACAAGACAACTTCATCTCTCCTGCTCGTACGATAGGAGCTTGGCCAAAGATCCCGGGGGCCAGTTTCACAAAGCAACTTACGATGAAAATTTGCGTAAGTTTATCGTAACGTAAACTTACGTAAAAATCGCGTTTCACTAAACTTCTTAACTTACGAAATTCGTAACTTTTATCGTACAGTTTACGGCAACTCTAAACTTGTCGTAAGTTGGAAATTTTTCGTATCTTTGACGAAATGGTCGCCTTTATAATTTATGCGTATCAGGAGGTAGTTTCACAAAGCAACTTACGATGAAAAATTTATCGTAACGTAAACTTACGAAAAAATTGCGTTTCACTAAAATTCTTAACTTACAAAATTCGTAAATTTGATCGTAAAGTCTACGGCAACTCTCACCCTGTCGTAAGTTGGATTTTTTACGTATCTTAGACAAAATGGCCGACTTGTTACTTTATGCCAGTGGTTCCCAATCTGAGGTACGCGTACCACGAGAGGTACAAGTGGGCCTTTCAGGTGGTACGCGAGCACTTTCGGGGTCATGAACGTTTTTAGTTATTTTTTACTTCACAAAAGTGTTTACTGCCTAACACAAGATAATACCCATTATTTCCTCAGTTTGTATATGTTACTGTTCTTATTATTATTTTGTATAGGCCTACTTACTTATATTTTATCTCTATACTTCTTTATCTATTTCTTGATTGATTAATCATTTTTTGGGAAAGAAGCAGATAGCCCACAACCCTCGCATTGAGTTGAGGTTTTTTTTAGTTCTCCTGTGTGTTCTACTTGTAAAATTATTCAAATAAAGTGCAGCTATGGCGGGTGTGGCGCCAGACAGGGTAAGCTTACTCTTCCGGACACCTGTTACCACTGTTTGTCGTGTATTTTGAACACGGGGAGCAGTCCATTGTCTGATTACACTATTTTGCCTATTACGTACGTTTTTTTAGGACTTCGAATTTTGTCTTATGGTTTGGATTGTTCGTGCTTGGTTTTATTTTATTTGAACGAATTGAGTTTCTCTGGAATCAGGTGGTAGCCTACGTGGCGACTGTACGGGACCTCCGGACAAGTGGTACTCTATCACGAAAAAGTTGGCAATCATTGCTTTATGCGGATCGGCAACTTCGACGAGAGAGAATATTTAGGGACACCCATACGGGCGAGCAGTTAGTTTCACGTAACAAACTTGATTGGAACAGTAGGCCCCCTATATTACACGTTGTTCACTGTATTAAAGCGGGAATTTTATATTTTCCAATAAAGTCAAAACATATTTATTTCTATGTATTTTGCTCAATAGGCTGTCAACTCACTCTTATACAATCATAGGCATTATTTTCCACACTGAAACATCTTTCACATCGGAAATAATAACACAATTACCTCCTTGTTTTCCCATTCCCCCCATACAATAGCTATCTTCAAACGTTTGAATTTAATGCTGAAATTGATATTTTTGCCAATTTCTCAACTGGCAATAGTGAATTATAGCATTATTCTTTAACAAGGTTGGACTGTTTATAGATACCATATATTTTAAGGCTTTATTTTAATATGTTTTAAAAATATAATTTAAAAATATGAAATTGCCGCTTTAATGATGATATCAAAACCGCAACTTGCCGATCGAAATCCTACTGTACAACTTACAAGTCCTGATTGCATTACGGTAGGCCTACTATGCCACACCTAGCTTCCAAAAACTCATCACAGATGCACATGATCATGGGGTTAGTGTACCATCAGTGTCTAGAGTAATTTATCGTGATTCAAGAGAAATAACAACCCGTGTTGACGATTAATTATCAATAAATTTCCCCTAAAGAGTTGGTTACGCCTATCGCGGCAAAGATCGACACGTTGGCCTACTTCGCACAAATATTCTCCCAAGCTCAGTCTTTCGATTACCTAGTCAGACTGCTGCTCAATTTTCCTTTCAGAATTCCATAATTCTGCTCTACGCCCACAATCGAAACACCGAAAGCTGTCCCAATTTTGTTTTCGATTTTTAATGTTCACGCTTTCTATTAATTTCCGCTTTTGACAGACTGACAGGCGACGTATGCTACTATGTCATGCGCTATGGCGTAGCAAAGAAAAACATGTAAACAAAAGGCATGAAAATAGCTTTTTATTCATAAGTACACAGCTACATCTTAGCGTATATATTAGGAATATATCATTTCGTCCTTTATGTTTCAAAAGGTTAGGATAAAACCAAACATAACGGTTATAATGCCGAATTTGTCAACATTATGACCGTGGGAATGTTTACAGAAGTTTGAATGAAGTGACGTAACATGACGTCACGACCATTCCTGGCGTATCTACGTAAAAAGATACGAGAAAAAGTTAAGAAAAAACTTACACCGGCCATTGTGAAACCGGCGTAAATAATTCGTATCTTTTTCGTAAGGTTTTTTAACGTAACTTTTTTTTAACTGCCCTCAGGAACTTCGTTGGGAGAGAATATTCGGGGATAGATTAAACCTCCCGACATCCATACAGACGAGTTAGTTTCGCGGTACAAACTTGATCGGACCAATAAATATATTACATGTTATTAACTGTATTAATTATGATATGGAAACCGCAACTCACCGATCGAAATCCTTGTCATCTGTAGTGTACAAACTACAGTACAAGTCCAGATTGCATTACGATAGGGGGGATCACGTGGCTCGCTAGCCTGGAGGTCGGGTTCGATCCCTGCATTGGTCGAGAAAGTTCATCGCGATTTTCCGACGTGGTTTCCCCTTGTCAGTGATGCACAACGGAGGGGCTGACAAGGACTGCTGTCTAGTCGTTCGGATGGGACGTAAAACCGAGGTCCTGTGTACACATTGGCGTGCACGTAAAAGATCGCTTGGCAGTTGGAATTCGATATAAAAGAGAAGTCCGCAGTGCCGCTGCCCGGGCAAAATTCCCCTCATAGCACACTGTATGGAGTATGCCCGTCTTCCATTAGCCCAGGTTACGTTAAACCCAATTTCATTTCATGCATTACGATAGGCTACTATGCCACAGTTAGCTTCCAAAATTTCATTGCTAATGGCACATGGTTGACGTACCATCAGTGTCTAGACTAATCGCCTTTTAAGTTTTGTGGTCAGGATCGGGTTTACCTACTAAAGTAACGGAAAAGTGCCTATATATATAGCCTATAGGCTTGGTAGACTCAGGCTTAAAACTAGGGTATCGTGAGCCTTCAGTTGTAGGCAAGCATTTACACTACAAGTAGGCCTACAACATAGTATTTAATTTGATTTATCACAAACAGGAACCCAGGAAAAATAATCTCGGTAGGTTAGTTTTCATTAAACAAGATTATGGCTAACGCTCGGTATTACTATTATTATGCCTAGTAGTACTACTAGACCCTGTAGGCCTATAAGTAACTTAAGAGTAAGCCTATCGCGGCAAAGACTGACACTTACAAATATACTGAGCGCCATAGAAAACGCATCACTTAGTTTTTCGTATAACAAAATGATCCTGTAAACATATTTTTTTTTATTTTGCTACTTATTGTGAACAATATTCAAATGGGAACACATCAATAACAACATATTTGTACACTTATGGATGTTTAATCTGTAATCAACGGTACAAAGTCAGGGGGGTCAAAACCAAAAGTACGACAAAGATGGTTGATTATGCTGCACAGCGTTTGTAAGAGCCAGTGGATGACACACGCGCTACTGACAATTAACCACCTTTGTCGTACTTTTGGTTTTGACCCCTCTGACTTTGTACCGTAGATTACAGGCTAAACATCCATAAGTGTACAAATGTGTTGTTATTGATGTGTCCCCATTTGAATATTGTTCACAATAAGAAGCAAAATAAATAAGATATGTTTACAGGATCATTTTGTTACACGAAAAACTAAGTGATGCGTTTTCTATGGCGCTCAGTATATTCTCCCAAACGCTGAATTTCGATGACTTGGTCAGGCTGCTGCTCAATTTTCCTTTTAGAATTCCACAGGTCTGCTCGACTGCCCCAATTTAAAAGCGGAGGGCTGCAGGGGTCCAATTTTAGACCCCATTTCGGCTTTTGGCAGACTGACAGACGACGCGCATGCTACTGTGACACGCTCTATGACGTAGCAAACAAAAACAAGTAAACAAAATGCTTGAAAATATTATTTTATTAATAAATACACAACTACATCTTAGCGTATATATATAAAGAATATATCATTTCGTCGTTTATGTTTCAAAAGGTAATGATCAAAACAAACATAGCGGCTATAATGCCGACATTGTCAACATGTAGGCCGTGGGAATGTTTACAGAAGTTTGAATGAAGTGACGCAGCATGACGTCATGAATGGTCACGACGTAAAGGATACGTGAAAAAGTTAAGAAAAAACTTACGCCGGCCTTTGTGAAACCGACGTAAATAATTCGTATCTTTTTCGTAAGTTTTTCTTTACGCAGTTTTTTTTCTTAAAGTTACGAACTTTTGTGAAACTGCCCCCGGGACCGTTGCCAGCGGCCATATATATGAAAGTTAATAGACGACTTAAAATCGGTGTAAGGTAAAAGAAATGGTGATATGGGAAGATCTAAAGCAGACTTGGCAGCTAAGTCTGCTTGATCGTTCCCTTTAATATCAACATGACTGGGGAGCCAACAAAGGACTATGTCCTTGCCGATAAACTCGTGTGATAGTAGCAGATTATCTGCTACTAATGGGTGTACAAGATGTTTATTCCTTAAGACTTGCAAAGAGGACAGAGAATCCGTAAATATAATGTGTTTTATAGATGAAGCGGGTTTAATGAATTCCAAAGCCTGAATGATGGTTTGGAGTTCAGCAGTAAATATGGAAGCAGCAGAAGGAAGACGAACAGAAATGGTCCCAGATGGCGTGACAGTAGCCGAAGCTACCCGATCACCATCTTTGGAACCATCTGTATAAATTGGAGCATAATCACCATATTTAGACCTTAACTCTTGAAAGCGAGATTGAAATACCGTGGAACTAGTATCTCTCTTTTTGTGTTGTGCAAGATCTAAATTGATCTTGGGAGGAGATATAACCCATGGTGGTGTTTCAAAGAAAGGGGTATTCGCAATACTGTCGTGACTGATACCAGCTTCAGACAATAGGGGTTGTATGCGAATACCGAATGGTGGAATGACGTGAGTCTTCACCAGAAATAAATGCTCATAAAGAGGTCTAAATATCGTGTTAAATGAAATGTGATTTGGAAGTGATGCTATTTTCGTAGCATACTGCAGGGCCAGTTTATGACGTCTGTTGTGCAGTGAGGGCTCATGCGCCTTGGCGTATAAACTGTCCACTGAAGATGTACGAAATGCTCCTAAACTGATTCTAAGTCCTTGGTTGTGTATGGTGTCGAGCTCTTTGAGATAAGAGAGAGAGAAATGGGGTTTAACGTCCGCTCAACACAAACTAGGTCATTTCGGGACTAACATATGGTTTAATTTTATTTCAATAACTCGCTTGCGCGTAGGAGTCTTTAGCAGTGGGAGGAAACCGGAGTACCCGGAGGAAACCCACGAGGTTGAGAAGGCGCCCCCATCTCCATGTCACATACGCTCACACCAGGGCTCGAAACCACAGCCGCAAGCCAGAGGTGACCGGCCAGCTAGAGGTCGAAGCGCGGCACTCTAGACCACTAGGCCATCCCAACCCCCCCTTTGAGATAAGACTCGCGGGCAGACCCATACACAATACACCCATAATCGAGTTTTGATCTTATTAAAGCGCGATATAATCTGAGCAAGACCTTACGGTCTGCTCCCCAGTCAGTATTTGATAAGATTCTCAATATGTTGAGGGCTTTCAGACCTCGTTTCTGGCAGAAATGCATGCAGACAGTCTTGGATTTCGAAAAACGAAATCCATTTTCGGTTGCCCATTGTTGAAGTGAATTCAAACAAAGCTGCACTAGAAAACGACTTGCCGCCTTGCGGGGTCGAAATCAGTGATGTAAATTCCACTTGTTTTCTTGCATCAAAATAAGAAATTTTCCGTTCAGATATTACCTGTTGGATCCGTTTCTCTTTTTGCCAAATTGTGCACTCCCGAGAATATGCGAAGTGCTTACCTTTGCAATTAACACAGGAAAAGTCTGCAGAGCAAGTAGCACTATCGTGACCAGAAACGCCACATCTAGCGCAGGTAGTTTTACCTTTGCAGACATTTTTACTGTGTCCAAATGTTTGACAATTAAAGCATCTGAGTGGGTTTGAGATATACGGATCAACAGGTATATTTAAATAACCCGCCTTAATAAATTTCTGCAAATCGGGACGGTTGAAAGTGAGAAAGTAAGTACTGGTCTGGATAACCATATCGTTACGTCTCACACTGATTCTTTTGACGTGTGTGACGCCTTATGATGATAGGTTCTCCACCATTTCGTCCTCACTACTGGCTTCTAGGTCCCGGCATCGAATGACACCTCTTGAAGAATTTAACGATTTATGTGGTGATACTCTGATGGCAATGTTAGCCAAGGATTCGGATTTTAAGAGTAAATCCGAATGTTTTCCCTTGGCACATTCCACCAGAAGTGTTCCATTTCTCAATTTCTTGACTCATTTTGGTTCACCGGCCAAGCCAGTGATACCTTTAGAAATTGCAAACGGTGACATTTTAGATAAATCAACTTCAGAGGTGCTGTCTATCAAGAGGAAACTCGGCCATGTTCTTATATTTTTAGATGAGCTACATTGGGCAGCATCATCATCATCTATCGATCTTTGTCTTTTAACGACTTGTTTGATGTGGGGGTGGATTGGGGATCCATGAAAATAAGAAAATTCACCCTTCGTCGTCCCCCAAGTTACTTTCCTGCCTACGATGGGGGAGGCTAGCACGGATGGCGTGTGCGTGGCTCCAGGGATAGACGAAAGGTATACTCAAGCCAGAAATATAAGCAAAATATATATCTAACCTGATTGACCCGAGCCGTTGCTCTCCGATAAGGTGACTAGGACACAAAGGTTGGTTTGCTGAGTATAAAACGAAGCAAGCAAGAGGGTAATATATCACCCTATGGAGAACAAAAACGACCAAAGCCGATTGATCAGAGTGGGGCACTCTGACCTCCCGTCTAGGTGAACCATGGGCCAAAGTAATGTGTTGCCGAAAAAGGGCTCGCAAGCCAAATCCCCACTCAATTACCAGGATTCCACTCTCCACCAACACGGGTCGCAACGTACGGCAAACGCGTTGCCCCATAACAGGGATCCTTTTAGTCGCCTTTTACGACACGCAGGAAATACGAAGGGTATATTCTTATCACCCCCTACACGCCAGGGGGGGGGGAAGGCGTTCGGATGGGACGAAAAACGAGTTTCTGTCTACACATAAGCGTGAACGTAAAAATCCATTTGCAATTGAAATTCCAAAAAACAGTAGGTCGTAGCGCCGCTTTTCGGGCAAATATCCCCCATAGCACATTGGGTTGCGCATGCTCGTCTTTATTATACTTGTGTATAAGCTATTGTATGAAAAGGGGGGGGGGGTAAATACATTGTTATATTGTATCTGATGCTGTAACGCCAGTATGCATCCACTCTTATTCATACGAATATAATAGTAGCTGTCTTAAGACTAACAAGAAATTAGCCAGATTTCTGACAGTTTGGGAATGTGATCTCAAAGAGTTGTTGACGAGAATCCTGCCATCAACCGTTCAAAGACCAGGGTTCAATATCGAAATATTAATGTAGAAAACAATGTACATGCACTTGTTATTCAAAGGAGCTTAACCGCTAATATTTAGGGCCTAAAAAATGACACAATTGGTTTCCAACACAAATAATAAAGTAGTAATATATGAATGTACATAAACTGATTTAGTATTTATTTCGCATGCTCTGCAGATAGGAATATGACGTCACCGATGGACTTGACTTGTGGAATATGTCTAGCCTGGACCTTTGTTGACGATGGCGGTGAAAGGCGTTCGTGTACCATTGGTAAAATGTTACTTTGGGTTAAAATTTGGATATAAAAGTCTGTCTTTTCTGGGTAAAATCACAACATTAATGTATTTAAATTGACAAATATTTTGTATTTTCATTGCTGTCGGAAGACTGTGGATGATATTGTGTTAAAGACTTAGTAACTTTCATTTTAAGTGCGAATTTCAATATGAAATATATTGTTTTAAAAGCGGTTGCCAGGCAAGAGACGCTTAGATGTTGCAAGAGATAAACAGAGAACAAGCTAAAAAAAATGGTGTCATAATCCAGGCAGACAGGAGTATCGAAAGGAACTGAGAACTGTAAGCTCTGAACATTATAACCGGACAAGCTAACAAAACGCGATTTCTCGCATAATAGGGAGGCACAAGATTAGAGGTTATTATAGGTCCGATATGCGCGAAAACATCAAACCGAGTTCGTTTGTACAAATATTTAGCGGGACCACAATCTTCCATTCGATCACGAAACGGGTGTAACGGTGATGTATTTAAACAGTTTTTAAAATCGGATATAAACTGTTATTGTTTGAAGGGCCACAAGCAGAAAAAAATACATGTTTGATACAACCAGGGTCCATAATGTAGGAGGTTACGGACCGATGTGTGCGAATATGGAAAGAAACCAAATTCAACGGAATATATACATACATGTTAAGATGTCCACAACCTTGATATTACATATTTTTACGCTATTTGCGAACGAGGAGTGAAACAGATTTTACTATTGGATAACATGTCAACATCGAAAGGAACCGCAAAACAGCTTTTACTATTGGATAACATGCCAACATAGAAAGGAACCACGTGTCCACAAATAAATTGTGGATTGACAGGGGCGACTCAATTACACGCCCAATTGAAAATAAATGCGCGCAAATATAGCTCACCGTGTGTTTTGAAAGACCAATCAACTTATTTCCCAGAAATGGTATCGAAAATCAAATGTTGTTATTTGATACTTCCAATGACCAGTTCATAGTTGTCAACGCGTATCTAATTTATATCATTCCAATAATGCTACTCAAGACCAACATGTTGTTTGGATCAACATACCAAACAATTAAAATCAGTGAACCGTATCAAACGAAAACATCCGAAATTTAGCAATATTTCCTAGTTACTTTTCTCAATCTGATTAAATCGAAGATTCCATTTCGTTTCGTTTTTTTATAGTTTAAACCTGCGTTTTACGTGTCTTCACACCACTAAGTAGAGTTGTTAAGTTAAGTTAATCCTAGCACTGTGTAGTAGGAAGGCTGCTTGGCTTAACGTCCTTCTGCTCCCAATCTTATAAAAAAAAACCCAGTTCGTTTCGTGTTTCTTTATAGTGAGAGAGAGGGAAAAATGGGGTTTAAAGTCCACTCAACACAACCAGGTCATTTCGGGACTAACATATGGTTTAATTTTATTTCAATAATTCGCTTGCGCGTAGGGGTCTTTAGCAGTGGGGGGAAACCGGAGTGCCCGGAGGAAACCCACGGGGTTGAGAAGGCGCCCCTATCTCCATGCCACATACGCTCACACCAGGGCTCGAAACCACAGCCGCAAGCCAGAGGTGACTGGCCAGCTAGAGGTCGAAGCGCGGCGCTCTAGACCACTAGGCAATCCCAACCCCCCTTCTTTACAGTACTAGGTGGAGTTATTAAGTAACAGGCGTTCGCGGAAAGTTCTTGGTGCCCGAAACGGAACTGTGGGTAAACTATAGAAACGTCAACGCTGGATTAACTATTGTCTGACGTTATGAAGTCAAGAGTTGCTCGCATGATCCCTGACATGACCCCCGCACAGGGGCGTAAATGTCACGCTACTCACGCAAAACTTTAGTATAAAAATAGTCGGTCGCAAACTCAGTGCAGTCGGTCGCAAAATAGGAGCAGTCTTTAGTATAAAATAACCTTGCCAACTTATCATGTTTTAAAAGATGTTGTGTGTCACTCTCATTCTGTTGTGAGTAGTTTCACACAGAGAGAAAAATAGTCGGTCTCAAAATAAGTGCAGTCACTGCAATCGGTCTCCAACACAATGCCAGAATAGATCTACAATACTATATATTTGCGTGAATCCGTGAGCCTAAATTGCATACGTCACTCTTATTCTGTTGTGAGTATGTTGGTCTAACAATAAAATTTCACCAAGGGAGAAAAATAGTCGGTCACAAAATAAGTGCAGTCACTCCAGTCAGTCCCCAAAACAATGCCAGAATAGATCCCAAATACTATGTATTTGCGTGAATCCGTGTGCCTAAATTGCATACGTCACACAAAACTATAGCACAAAATAACCCTGTATGCTTGTATTTCTTATTCTGTTGTGAGTATGTTGTTTTATGAAATGTTTTCTTCCATGGCAAAAAATAATCGGTCTCAAAACAAAGTACTCACCGCAGTCGGTCTCCGACTAAATGAATTAATGAGATAAACATACAATCCCAAAACAGGCAAAATTGACAGATAAGCCTCAAGATTTTGTCCCATTTCTTATCAAACCCAGTATCAAAGATTTAAAAGCTCGGTTACATATCTGAAATTCCATTATAACATCATTCTTCTACTTGGTTACATATCTGAAATTTTTTTCGCGCCTGCGGCGCTTGATTTCATTTTAAAATCATTCTTTTACTCCTCAGTTGTCTTATACATGTACTGTCTCAGCACTATCATATTCACGATTATAGTGAACTTCCCAGATGTAGTTCCACTGGTGTATGGGGCGGGGGCGTCAGATTGTACAGATGTTATGCCAACTCTTGCAAAACCCATCTGGAGATTCTGTCCCATTGACTGACATTTCTGGTACACTCGTCCATAGGCATTTCTCCCAGCAATGACCTCAAATGCCAGGATATTGAATCAATTTTTCAAAAATTTTCTCAAATTACTCAGTGTTATGGACACCACCATTGATATGACATAAACTATATGTGAATTAAAATAAAACTACTTTCCGACGAGACAACAATCGACGAACAACTACACAATTATATAATAATATCTATGTTCTACCGGGACGCTTAATGTTATAGCTAGTATTTTGTTTACTTTCACTGTGGGGTGGGATTGTGGATGGCGCCCTACATTTGAAACCGCCCCTACCCCACCCCCATATTCCCTGAAAAACTCGCACTTGGTGCTCGGCTCCTGATTGCGTCACTCGGACTGGGGGGGGGGGGTATGTGCATCAGTCGGTCGCATTTTGACTCAACACCCCCCCCCAAACGAAATCATTATGTACGCCCCTGCCCCCGCAGTACAACTGGTCACGCAGGGAAATTTAGCCTTAATCATATTTCGAATTCCATCCTTCAAGGGTTCGTTTTCGTGCTCAACAATTTGTACTCTGGACCTCGGATTTTTGTCCCCCCCGAACGACTATACATTGTCTCTTGCCAGGCCACCCGTCCCACATCGCTGCCGGGTGGGGACGCCGGGAAATCTAGATGAACTCTCTCGTCAAACACATGGATTGTCCACTGGACCTCAATGTTAGCTAAGCGCGCCAACGCAATACTCACTGAGTCACCGTGGCCCTCACAGCTGTTTGAATAACAATTCCCAACAAATACTATGCATCAATTGTGTATGGAAATAAAATTAGTAACTTTTATGTGGTCGTTAAAATAGATCTAAAGGTTTTAGCTTTCAACTAGTATTCGACATGTTGTTTTCATTTTTGTCCCGGAAATAATATTTTATATTTGTGCTTTTAGTGTTTCCCCCTTGCGCGTGATTGGTTGGATTATGTATCGTGTATGAGGAAAGGTATATTAACATCAATTGCATAAATCGACATAAATATGTCTGCACATTTAGAAAATTTTCTTTTTGGTGTTGTTGCCGGCTTAAATCGATTTTAACACGTGTTTAAATATTTGCATTGTCAACAGTCGATATCATGGCTTATGATTGGTTGGAATTATTATCCCATTACCAGCCGATAGGGACTGATTATGTATCTTTTTAGATACTTCCAAGGAAACGTTATTGTTAATCTGCAAAGTTTCGTGATTTGAGCGATATAGAAAACCCCTTCAAATTACTGTATTGTGAACTGAATCTCTAATATGAATATCAGTCCCAAAATGAGTTACCAATCTCTATACACCTGTACATCTCGCATTATGTTTTTATAATGATGTCAAGAAAACATAGAATCAATTACAAAGCGATCAAACGATAAATGTAATCTGTATAGTGTTCATAAAGCAATGTTAGTAATGGGTGGACGGATCGACGGCAACATACGACCACATTTCCATGTAGGCGCATAAAAGTAATCAGTTGAACTTAATTTAATGTAGTCACTGAAAATATTGCCTCGAAATGGATAGAGTGTTTTAGACGCCATGGCCTGTAAACAAATAAAGGTTTCAAGTTGTTTTGGGTTTTTGTTGGTGGGGGTGGGGGTTGTAGTGTCGGATTTACGTCGTTTTTAATGAATTTATAAACTAGTCACGATATAAGGTTTGTTGCTGGTCAGGATATGCTCCCAATATACACGGTCACTGATAATTAACAATAAATTACAGACCAAATAGATAGTTCACTTTTATGTCCCTTAAATCAGGGACCTGAGGATCAATGTGAGTAGTAATAGCTACGTGGCTTTTTTGCAGAGCTCTGTGGAAATCATCGTTGGTACAAAGAATGGATTTATTATTCCAGGCGCAACACCGCAGCACGACGTTATAAAAATCGTGAACAATCTGTGGTTTCTGTTTAACTGAGTTATACGGAATTATACGGCAATACGCGTATCATAACGTGGAATCCGGGTATCACCATATTGCACAATAATGTGTTTTCTGAATTATCGTTATTATTTGCATCATATCAATGCATGATCTAATTCGTATTCGTCTTTAAACTGCTTTGACATCTATGTTGGTGGAGGTAGCAAAAACAATACAATAGTACGATCCCACTTATACTCCACATCGACTCCACTATCCTTAAATCCAGATATTTTGTTCAATGCTCGGGCTATTATTTATGGCAAATATATAATATAGATTTTTCCATCCAAATCTAAATATGTTTGGTTTATAAACCTGGGAGTTGAAACAATGACCTAAAGCATTAAACACATTAATTCCCTATTTGAAAAATTGGCACCCTATAAACTAAATTGAAGAAATACACCAAAATACTAATTTGATGGCTAGCGGATGCCGTCCGTACCGAACATCCCCAGGCCATTTATGAAGAATTACGTATAACAATACACCCGAAGAACAAAATTACTACGATTTCAAAATCAGAGAAGAGCGTTGATCAAATCATTTTAGAAAACGACTTACTAATGTATCAAGGTCATTTTTTTTTAACAATTTGTTGACACATTTGTGATTTTTAAAAATCATTACAATTCCAATGCATTGCGAAAGGTTTTATAACCTGAACACAGTCTATACATCCGTATCTTGTGTGTTAACCGCCAGTGTCAATAACAGCAGCGCAGCGTCTGTACATAGAGTGGACCACACGATTGATGAACGTCATGCATTAACGCCTGGGGCAATCCATCGGCTGTGTTTGGTATTGGTACGACGTCATTAAGCCTCCCTTGAATTTCATTCCAAAGATGTTCAATCGGGTTAAAGTCTGGATTAAGGGTTGACAGTGCATAACATTGATACCGTTCTGCTGCAGAAAGTCCCGAGTACCTCTGGCGGTGTGGGCACGAGCGTTTCATGCTGGAAAACGTTTCAATGACATGAGAAATGTGGTATGACGTGGGTCTGGGAGCTTCATCGATGTAGCACACTGCTGTGATAACCCCTCCTCTCCCTGGGCCAAAATTTTGGAACACCACAGGAACCTTTCTCTGGTTTAGACCGATTCCGCCCCAAACCATTATGCTTGGACCTCCCCACGAGTCTCGTTCCATGAAACAATGGTCACTATAACGTTGGTCACATCGACGCAATATTCTGGTCCTGTCATCTGCAGTTGATACGCAATACCATTGCCTATAGACGTTCACGTCGATTGGGTGGGGTGAGAATCGGTCCACGGAAAGGTCTACGGCAATGGATGCTCTCTCTGGTGAGACGTCGACGCACTGTATCTGTACTGATGAGTCTTCCGTCTGTTCCCACTATCTGACGTGCTGCCTCATATACCTGTGTGAAGGGATTGTACACGTTCTGTCGCCCAACATGGCATTCTTGTCGCCGTGTGTAACCCTTGGGCTACCAGATCGGAGGCGATCATTCGTGGTGTTGGTGGCCCGAAAGCGTTGCTGAAACCTATAGATGGTTCAAACATTAACCAGGAAGTGACTGACAACAGCTTGAGCAGTGTGGCCAGCGTTGAATCTTCCAAGCGCCTGGTTCCTCTGGGCTGTCCTAAAAATCGGTATAGGCAAAATAGTTTAGTCATCAAATAGACTCTCCATCGTGTACAAAATACACGACAAACATTGGTAACAGGTGTCCGGAAGAGTATGCTTAACCTGCCTGGCGCCACATCCACCAGAGCTGCATCCAAACTATTAGACGAAATCGCGGTAAAATACTGTGATTGGCCAATGTACTATCGGTATGCAAGCAATGTCTACACTAACATATAGCATCTTCAACATCCATGATTCTATTTGAGATTTATTCCAGATTAGTCCCGAAAGGCGAAAAGATCACTAATGACTGGGCTAATGACGACGAACATATGCCAAACAGTGTGATATGATTGAATAGTTGCCCAGAGAGTGGCGATGCGGCTTAATCATATCGAATTCAAAATGCCCAGTTTTCTATTACGTGCACGCCATTGCGTACAGGGACCTCGATTGTTAATTTATCCCGCGTGATCCCCTTCCTGGTGTGGTAGTGTATATTTGTGTATATTTGTATTTATTGTATATTGAGTATTTATTGTAGTATTGTCTCTTTAATATAATTGTTATTTATAGTGTATTTGGTGTTTGTTGTATTTTCCCCATAATAGTACATCTTTAAGCTGGTCTCTTTTTAGTAGCAAGTCTAAACTCAACTCACTTTTAACTCACTAAACTAATCACACCTCAGCTTCTATTTCAAACCTCACTTCCATCTTAACTTTGTTACAAGAAGGAGCACATAATACACTGGTCCAGTATTCTATATGGTAAAACTTGTAGAAATAATAAGTAGTGTTAAACTCCTATGTTAAAGGAGTTTTTTTTGTCCCCCGTCTTTCGAAGAAAGTTGTGGGACTATTAAAATGGGTTCGTCTGTCTGTCTGTCCCTCTGTCTGTCACACTTTTTGGGACACAATAACTCTCTTTCTAATTGAGCTAGAATGTTCAAACTTGGTGTATGTGTTTATTAGGTCAATGCCTTGATGGAGTTGAGCATTTTCCGCTTAGGGTAAGCAGAGATAAGCAATTTGATTGGTTGATGCTTTGGGACACGATAACTTTAGTTCTAATTAAGTGAGATTGATGAAACTTGGTGTATAGTTTCATTACAGTAGTACCTTGACTGAGTTCGATAATGAGCATTTTCTGCTCAGGGTAAGCAGAGCGATACGCAATTTGATTGGTCGAGACTTTGGAACACAATAACTCTCCTTCTAATTGAGTTAAAATGTTCAAACTTGGTGTATATGCTTATTAGGTCAATGCCTTGATGGAGTTCGAAGATGAGCATTTCTCGCTCAGGGTAAGCAGAGATAAGCAATTTGATTGGTTGATGTTTTGGGACACGATAACTCTCCTTGTAATTGAGTTAAAATGTTAAAACTTGGTGTATATGCTTATTAGGTCAATGACTTGATGGAGTTCGAAGATGAGCATTTTCCGCTAAGGGTAAGCAGAGATAAGCAATTTGATTGGTTGATGCTTTGGGACACGATAACTTTAGTTCTAATTAAGTGAGAGTGATGAAACTTGGTGTATAGTTTCATTACAGTAATACCTTGACTAAGATCGATAATGAGCATTTTCTGCCCAGGGTAAGCAGAGCGATAAGCAATTTGATTTGCCGAGACTTTGGAACACAATAACTTTCCTTCGAATTGAGTTAAAATGTTCAAAATTGGTGTGTATGCTTATTAGGTCAATGCCTTGATGGATTTCGAAGATGAGCATTTTCTTCTTAGGGTAGGCAAAGATAAGCAATTTGATTGGTTGATACTTTGGGACAAGATAACTTAGGTTCATCTTGATTGATGATTTTTATGCCGATACAATGACTGCATTCTCATTCAGTAATGGATTCAACAGTAACAATGCATAGAAACGATTGACTCGGACACGAGGGCCCTTTCCCATGGCCAGAGGGGCCCTTTTATCAAGCATGGGGGCCCTTTTGTCTGCCCCTAGGGTCCCCCTAACTAGGGTACATTTTCATTTTTCTCGTCGGTTTTAGCATTTTTCTTTGTAAAACACTTACGGATGACACTTCGTGTACAGTTTAATTGCTTAATACGTTTGAAAAAAATAAATGTGCGATTAATTAATATGTGTCATCTATTTATTTTGGGATTTCGGCGGGGGACATCAGCCTCACTGTTGGCTTGTTATATATATAATTGCCACAAATAAAACCTGAACCTACCACCTGGTGTTTGTTCCTCTTTGAATAGAAACCCTGCTACAAATTTGTCGCCCAACGTGGTTTTGGTGGATTCAACACATTTCAAGTTCAACATTTTCAAGTTCTTCAGTGATACAGTTCTACAGCTATAGTTTCAAATGTGTTTTTCTGTGTTAAGTGTTAATTATTAATTCATTGGATTCAATGTAAGTGTAATAACATTATATTATTTAAGTAATTAAGTATTGGCCAGAGTGTGTGAGAGTGAAGGGTGATAACCGGTTTGTCTTGTCCTATGTGTTCTGTATTATTTTGTGTATGAATATCTATATAGTAAGTTATATAATCTAGATTTTGCGACACGTGATTTTTAGAATCATTTGCATATTGGTTTACATATACAGTTTGATAAGTGTATCACAAACATATAATCAATATTTATTATACAGTATTGTTATAAAGATTTATACATATTATAAAATTGCTTAGTTACCACATAAAACCCTGTCTGGTACAGTATTTATTGTGTATTTCCTTGAGAAACATAGTATTTCATAATTTATAGTATTTCATATATATTTAGTAAATTTTAAGTGACAGCCTTGACAGACATTTTACTATTGATTTAAAACATCCACACAATTGCTCACAGCACGCTCACTTTACCACTCATAAACTTTTATAATTAACATAACAACTATCATATCTATACATCTATAACTAATAATTGTCTTTTAGTTTGGTGGTCAAATAATAGATATTATTCTCAGGTAATATCTATTGATTGACCTAGATATCCTGTATATAATTTATTGTATCTGTTCATTTATAAATTATTCTTGTTTACCGGATTGTGGACTTTGTTTTCCAGTTTGAATTTAATTTCACTTCGAAATAAATTTCAACTTTTCCATTTTATTTCAATTTTACTTAGAATTTGTGTTTTGTCTGATGAGTTTCAACTTGATTTAATTTTGTGTTTTCAACATCCAAGATTGTACTCTATTACATTTCAGGTTTCAACTTTATTTTTTCTTACGTCGTTTAGACATAGCTGTCTAGTGTTATATTACAATTCATTTCCAGTTATCATTTTGTCATTGTTTGATGAGTTGGTTATATTCTATATTTTGTATTTTCATTATGGCTAAGGTGGAAGTACGTTTACACCAACACAAGATATGATTAATCAGTTAAAGGAAATTATTTCTTCATTTGATACAGTGATCCAACGAGAGGTTTTTCAATCGATTATTTCAAATAATTCTGATGATAATTATAGTCGTCAACCTACTATTACTTCAGGAACACGGCAGTCAACTTTGGCTTTTAATCCAGTAACACATTCTACTCCATCTCTAGATACTTCTTATCTTATTCCACAACGTCGCACTTCTCATTCACATATTCCAATATCAACTGCTTCTACTGAACAGACTTCTAATGTTTCACAACCTGTCCAGAGAACATCAAATATTTCTCAGTCCCAGCTTCAGACATCTTCAATTTCACATTCTTCCCCTAGATTGTCATCATTTTCCGGAGATTTAAATAAAGGGGATGTTTCTTATGAACAATGGAGATTAGAAATTATTGGATTAAAGTCAGAAGGGATATATTCAGATACTTCTATTATTAATTCTATTCGTCGTGCAGCGAGAGGTACTGTCGAAATTTTGATTCGGTGGAGCAACTTATATGTTTTCTTGATCCATTATTTAGTGAAATAATTTCAGATGAATGTTTAATGAGTCGCTTATAATGAACTTCACAGTCATCTACAGAAAGTATTTCTTCATGGGCAGGTAGATTACAGGATATTGTTTTTAAATTGAAGTCAGCTAAAATTCTTAATAATATAATAAATAATAGTTTATTCTGCATCAAAGGCCTCCGGCCCAAAGTACACTTTAATATAATATAATATAATATAATAAAGTTAATCATATAAACTTATTTAAACAGGAATAAAGACATCAAAAAAAAAACATCAATATAGGTTTTTTTTTTAAATATAAATAATATACACAAATTGTCTTCTTTTTTTATGTTTGTTTTATAAATTTTTCACTTAGTCTCACACTCCTCAATACGTATTTTCCAAGATTTTCACACATATTTTCATTTGACATAACATATTAAAATTGACTAATATCATCTTTTCGGTTGTTGCAAATTTCTGCAATTACTTTTGTTTTGGAGAGATTAAGTTTCATACCATACTTAAAGCAGAATGTAGCTATACAATCAATTTGTTTTTGTAGACCAAATATCGTATCTGAGATACCTGAAATGTCATCGGCGTGTAAAAGTGAACAAATATTTTCACAAATTGGGTTAACAAAGACTCCTTTACAATTTTCTGATTCCTGCAGCAGTAATAGCTCATTTAGGAAAAGGGTAAATAAGAGGGGACTCGACATGCACCCCTGGCGGGTCCCTACTGTACATTCAAACATAGTACTGAATTGGTCTAATTGAACGCACGAAGATAATTGTGAGTACATAACTTTGACTAAGTTTAGAAGTTTACCTTTTATACCATTTTTGATTAGGGCATAATACAATATTTTATGTTGTATACAGTCAAAGGCTGTAGAAAAGTCGACACAAATACAATACAGTCTTCCACCAGATTTACTAAGATATTTCTGTATTAATGCCTGGAGGTTGAAAATTTGATCTATGGTTCGATAACCGCGCCTGTAACCCGCTTGATTTTCGATAAACTTTTCATTCTTAATGAACCATCTGCATCAAATGTCTTAAAGAACCGGTTTTGAAATGGTTTATATCGCGATGACTTGAAGGTATCAACACGGCATGTTCTTGATTCTAGTGCCACGTTTTCTAATTTAATGTATGCTGTAAGAAGGGTTGAAGAAGAGAAGTCAGTAATTGATTCTTCACCTACAGAACTCCCTATTCCAAAATCGACTTCGTCTAGTTTAAGTAATTGTACTAGATCTATGGGATCTTTAACCTTAAATTCCTCCAACAAAAGTACCAGTGGTTGTTCACAACTTCATCAACAGATGTCTTCTTTAATAAAGGAGGTTCGTAGCTTTAAATCAAAAGTTTCAGAATTAGAATCTAAAATAGACCAGTCACATCAGAGACAAATATATTCATACATGCCTGATAATATTCCATCTTCATCATCTCAGTTTGTTCGTCAACCACCTGTTCCTCACTTTAATCCTCGTCGTCCACCACCTTCATTTTTAGTTCCTCCTCCACAAATGCAACATAGACAGGACTTTCCATTCAGAATTAGTCCTATGTGTTGGGATTGTCAACAACCTGGTCATAGAAGGGGAGACACAACATGTCCTTTAAACTACAGCAGGCCTACTTAAAGGGACAGTCAGTAGGTCTTGAAAACGTTCCAGTTGATAACTCCAAGGTTATCAATAATTGTCCCATTTCTTCAGATTTAGTTGGTCATTCTAACATTTCATCATTATTAATTAATGGAATTAATTGCTCAGTTTTATTGGATACTGGTTCTATGATTTCAACATTAGAAGATAATTTATATCGTCGTCAATTTTCTTCATTTGAATTATTTCCCTTGAATAACTTATTAGATATTCGTTCAGCTGGAGGTCATAAGGTTAACTATCTTCGATATATTGATGTACCTATACAGATTCCTGATACAGATATTCATATGTATGTTTTATTTATTATTGTACCTTCTAGTACTTCATCGTCACAGATTCGTGTTCCTGTTATTATTGGTACCAATATTTTGAATCGATTACATAATTTCATTAATGTCCATAATTCACATGTAGATTCTTCTTGGAGTTCAACTTTTGCGTGTTTATCCAATAAACTTAAAGAGAGTGATGAGAGTTTATGATTTGAAATCTACATCTTCAACAACCGTACCAGCTCATTCATGTGTTTCGATATCTGGATTTTCACGTTTCCCTAAGCCAATTGTTTCTAAACAGATTATAATTCTTCACACCCTAGTTTAAAGATTGTTCCCGGTTTAATTCGCTGTTATAATTTCGATATTTCATCGCAACGTATTAAAGATAAAATTCAAAATGACTCTTCCACACCCATTACTATTCCAGCTCAATCCATTATTTGCCAACTTCATCAAGTGGATATTGTTAATTCTAATTCGTCAACTGGGAGTATTAATGATTTATTAGGAAGTATTCATACAGATGATTTAAAGAATAATTTTTCTGAAGGTGAAGTTCAGCAGTTCAACGATTTAATTATTAAATACAGAGATATTTTCAGTTCATCGGACACAGATATTGGTAGGAGAGATTTAGTAAAACACAAGATCAACCTTTCTGATAATATTCCATTTAAACAACGTCATAGAAGAAAACCCCCTTCTATGTACCAGGAAGTGAAAGATCACATACAAGAAATGCTTGATTCCAATGTTATTCGCCCTTCTTCGAGTCCGTATGCTTCACTTATTGTTCTTGTTCGGAAAAAAAGATTGTGGTCTTCGTTTCTGCGTTGATTATCGTAAACTAAATTCACTTACCATTAAAGATGCCTATGCTCTACCTCGTATTGAAGAAACACTAGATTCATTAAACGGTTCAAAATATTTTTCGTCTCTTGACTTAAAGTCAGGTTATTGGCAGATTGAAATGGATGAGGCAGACAAACATAAAACAGCATTTACTGCGGGTGCTTTCGGGTTTTGGGAGTTTAATACTATGCCTTTCGGACTTTCTAACGCGCCTTCTTCTTTTCAGAGAGTGATGGAACGCTGTATGGGCGATATGAATCTTTTACAATGTTTGATATATTTTGACGATGTCATTATTTTTTCTAAAACTTTTCATGAACATATGTCCAGGTTAGAATCAGTTTTTAAACGTCTCCGTCAACATAATCTTCGGCTTAAACCTTCAAAATGTAGTTTTCTTCAGACGTCAATTAAGTATCTTGGACACGTTATTTCTACAGATGGCATTCATACAGATCCTGATAAAATTGAGACCTTAAAGTCCTGACCTACTCCTTCAACTGTGGAAGAAATTCGAAGTTTCTTGGGGTTTTGTGGGTATTTTCGTCGTTTCATCCAAAACTATTCTAAAATAGCGAAGCCTTTAACTGATCTCCTTGTTGGTCATTCTACTACAAAGAAGAAAAGATCTGCTAAAATTTCACCTGTGTTTTTCTGGGGTCCCGAACAACAAACTGCATTTAATTTTCTTATTTCGCAATTGATTTCATCGCCTGTATTAGCTTATGCCGATTTCACTAAACCTTTTGAAGTTCACATTGATGCCAGTTCACGTGGGTTAGGAGCAGTTTTACTCCAAGTTCAGGGTGGTAAAACACGTGCTATTTCATATGCAAGTAGAAGTCTTTCTAAAGCTGAACGGTTGTGTCCTGCAAATAAATTAGAATTTCTCGGATTAAAATGGGCTGTTTGTAAGAAATTTCATGATTACCTTCATGGGAATAAATTTAATGTAAAAACTGATAATAATCCTCTTACCTACGTTTTATCTTCTGCTAAACTTGATGCTACTGGTCATCGTTGGCTTGCCGAATTATCTACATATGATTTCTCCCTGGAATATTTGAGTGGAAAACAGAATACCCTTGCAGATGCTTTATCCCGTCTTACATATAATAAAGTTAGCAATTCAGTTGTCGCTGCAGTTACTTCAGCTCATGATATAAATGTTGGTAAAGTTCAGTCCCTTTGTTGTACGCAAGATGTTTCACTTCCTACTGTTTCGCCACCAGGTCTTGGGATATTTTGAATAGAGCGACATCTATCAGACAAGGGCTGAAGTGTGACTAAACTCTCTATACTAATCACAATCTTATGACCCATATAGACAACTTCATGCAGAAAAATGAACATTTTCTTGGTGTAACTTTGAGTCCATTTTGAATCAAAGCACTGAAAATTAACTGTAAGTGCTTCTTGTGAGCTTCCATGTCTTTACTGAATATGATAAAATCGTCTTGGTGTGCTATACAAAATGAATAACTACCAGGAACTGTTGATAATATTTCATCAATTTTAGATTGAAATACTGCTGGCGAAACATTCAAGCCTTGTGTTAACCGTTTAAAGTAAAAATATTTGCCTCCAGAATATGATGAAATACCTGTATATTGTTGGGCTCGAGGTGATAATGGAAGTGAAAAGAATGCTGACTTTAGATCTAAGCAACTTATAACATTAGGCTTAGCATGACCAATCCTCTTTGAGGTGTCAGATAATAGGGGAAATGGATGGTTAAGACGTTTGATTTTGGAATTAAGATACCTGAAATCAATAACAACAAATGTACAGGCAAACCACTTAAATAGGGTGAAGATTGTATAAGTAAGACGAAATGATTGATCTCGATGCACCACTATCAATTATTAATAAAGCTGAATTACCATCTGAAAACTCTCCTTTGCAATAATTTCGTGTTGAAAGTTGAATAGAAACAGAACTGGAATGATTCTGTTTACCTGAAGTAGAATGAATAGTTTTGGTTTCATTAGATTTAGGGAATTCATCCCGAGCAGTAGAATAAAATCCCTCTATTGAAAATCTTGTTGTTGACTTTTAGGAGAAAGATGTTTCTGACGCAGAAAACACGATCTCCATGTATGATTTGGTTTCAAGTAGTAGTCACAAAATATAGGTCTGTTAGCTGACTGGCTAGAATTATAGACATATTTAGAATTGTTATTTGTGTTTGAGGAATATCTATGTTGACTAGGCGATCTATATTGACTAGGTGAACGATGATAATCACGTCTTGACCTATATTGACTAGGTGAAAAAGAATAATCACGTCTTGATCTAACTCCAGGGTTGTTGGTATGCGAGTTGGGACTAGGTGAATAAGGGCGTCGTCTGGGTGAAAGTGATTGCTCCCGAGCACAAGAAGATGATTTGATCTGTGTCTCGCATGATCATCGGATGCTATATGCAACTTAAGGTCATCTAGTTCTTTTTGTAATGAAGAAAGATCATTTGTGTCAGATGTGTAGAAAGACACCTCCTTACTAGGATTTACGATTTTGTCAGGGTTATTTATGTCAAAGAAACACTGAACTTTAGTTGTAATGTCATTCAAATTATTTTTGTCATTCATTGACACTGCAACGACTTTTTGACAGTTCGTGGGGAGGATTGAAATAAATTTATGTTTAAGTTGTGTGCGACCTACTCCAAGTTGAGTAGCTATTTTTTCCAAGCGCTCTAAATTTTCTGCAGGAGTGATAACAGTGTCATAGGTGAATGATGAATAATTTGTCCTCTATCCACAATCTTGCGGTTCCTTTTAAAGACTGTTTAAAAAGATTTATCATCTTATTGATAGCCATAACTGTCTGGGGATTCATCTCCTCACCCGAGTACTCAAGATAATCTTCGAAAGATACAAAATGGGCTGTGGCCAGATCCCTATTTAATACGGACCCATCAAATCTCTCGAATGACAGAGGTTTTTTGCGTTCAACGACCTCGTTACGTCGGTTAGCCATAATTGTATGCAAAATGAGCAAAATAGTTAAAAAATGTTTACAATTTTGTCTAAACATTGAATATGACTGACCCTGATTAATTCGTTCCACCAAAGTATGAGCAAATTCTAATTATCAAAATTATTGTGATTAACAAAAATCATAATGGTTACAAGTTCAAACAATGGAGAAAAAAAATAATGCATCTTGTAAACATGGAAAAACATCAATGAGCAAAACAAATTATAAATATTAATAAAGTCTACAGGAGTGAGGATGCAGGAACGAATCTTGACAGCAGAGCAGTTGATTAATGTAACAGGAACACGATTATAATTATTTGAGTCTACACGCAGGATACAGGAACAAATTTAAAACAGGAACACATCATTATTATTATTTGAGTCTTGTTTACACGGATTCGGGACAGGAACAAATTGTAACAGTTGTAGATTACACTTTGATACTAATTCTCAGTGTACATTAGTCTACAGGAACACACATTATAATAAGGCCTACATGTATCAGGATCATAATTATTTTGAGTCTGCCTACATAGGCCTACAATATTACAGCACAGGAACAAAGTAAACAACAGCGGAAGTATGTGATTAAATTTACAGCATTAATAACGATGTAAAGTAGATTATGCACTTCTATACATATACAACCAACCAGGCGACCATGTGGTAGCATGCTTTCAGCATGGCAATGGCATAAAAATATTTTAGTTACATTTTTCTCCTATTATTTTGTTTCTTTATAAATAAATATTTTGTCAGAAACGATGAGAGGGATCATTTAAGCATTCTCCACCATGTTGTGTTTTCTGTGTCTCTTGTGAGCATGGATGTTACTTGATTATTATCAGCATAAAATAAGAAAGCCAACTTTAGATTTCACCTCCAACCTAACTCAGTCAAGGTCATTTATTCTGTAAGGGAAGTAACTCTTATTAACACAGAAGAACTCAAGAAGGCTTCAGACCACTATTCCTTAATAATAATATGGATAAGAAGCTTTAGTAAAGGAGTATATGACATAACGATCCGTTAACTCCATGTTAACGGGTCGTTATCTTTAACAGAGAGAAAGACTGTTGCTGGAAGTCCCGTTAACTTTAATGTGTCGTTAACTGGGCATTATATTTAACGGAGGTTTGGCATTAGCTGGCTGTAGCAAAAAGTCATAAATTACCAATGTAGTTTTCTATAGAACATTCTAGAGGCTGGGGCGATGCCATTTTCTATATGATGAAATTCTATACTATTCTACAGAATTTTGGTGGACTATAGGAAATAATGGCCCCACAATTCTGTAGTGCAAATCCCATAATTTTTCCTACAGATTTACGCTTAAGTTTCAAAGGGGAAAAAAAGTATTCTGATTGTTTTCTGTTGTAAATACTACAGTCATCTTTTTGTCTTTAATCTAGTTTTGTGAACAGACTGCGCAGTTTTCGCTCTGTCTTCAGTTTCTTGTTAATAGTAACTTCTATGTACTTGTTATACATGTACATTGAAATTAAAAAAATTAAATTCAGCCAATGAACAAACAGTCTTCTCTTGGATTAACTTTAATGAATCCGTTAGCTAACGGGTAATGGAATTGACTTTCCAGCGACATAAATTTAACGGACCGTTAACAAACGACACGTTACAAAGATAACGATCTATTAGAGTTTAACGGATCGTTAAAATAACTTAGTTTTGAGCAACCGGGCCCTGGTCTTTAAATCGGCGACAATACACCATTTACAACTTTAGTGCACGGTCTAGCCTATCCTTCAGGCCGTGAACCAATGACAATTATTAACAATAAAATGTGCGTTCCTGTATCTGTAATTGGTGAGTCAGCTTACACTAGGGAATTTTCGCATCGGTATGAAACGAAAAGGTTTCGTAATGTCTAACGTGCGGTTTCGCAATCCGACGTACGATAATAGCAAGATGACATTACGAATCGATTTTCGTACCGATGCAAAAGGTCCATAATAAATAATCCCGTGTACGTAACGCATTTGCACTCGTCTTCTTGTCGCGTCGGTATAAAGGTCTAAGAATAGCGTCTGCTACGTTGTTTACACTTATAATATTACCTACCGTCACGTTTTTTAAAAACATTTTATTATAATATGCCGCAATATTGTTGTGTACCACATTGTCAGAATAGGGGTGGACATACTTTTCCGAAAGATCCAGATATCACGATGAAATGGAGAGTTGCTATTAATAGACGTGCCGCACATTTCGTGCAAAACGATTTATACCGAGATGGATCACTTTTAGGTAACCTAAATTATTTTTCGTACCGATGCAAAAGGTCCATAATAAATAATCCCGTGTACGTAACGCATTTGCACTCGTCTTCTTTGACCAATGGGGATAACCCGCTGGGGTTATCTTCCCTAGATGTCGCGTCGGTATAAAGGTCTAAGAATAGCGTCTGCTACGTTGTTTACACTTATAATATTACCTACCGTCACGTTTTTTAAAAACATTTTATTATAATATGCCGCAATATTGTTGTGTACCACATTGTCAGAATAGGGGTGGACATACTTTTCCGAAAGATCCAGATATCACGATGAAATGGAGAGTTGCTATTAATAGAGTAGATACAACAACAAAGCGATTATGGAAGCCGGGTAAATGAAACATCGTATGTGCCGCACATTTTGTGCAAAACGATTTATACCGAGATGGATCACTTTTAGGTAACCTAAATTATTTTTCTTATTTCTTAAATTTACAAAATGTAAAGTATCAATAGAATTCTCACGGTCCAATCGTATCGGCAGCAGATTTACGCAAGTACTGGTACTACGAGTACTAGGCAAGTAATAGGTCAGTGAAAGTAGGTCAGTAGGTTACAACTGTCAAACACTAAAACAGATCGGTCTTGACGAACGGCACTACGAGGCGGGCCTAGACCGACTAAATTTTTTTTAGAAATAATATTCTGAAGCTGACCCATTAAATTGAATGGACGATAATCAATTTGTGATTAAATTGGTCTAAATTAAATTAACGTAGGCCTAGTTTATGTATTATGTATGTTTAACTGATCAATAATCTAAATCAATGAATAACTTTATAATTAAAGGCGATTACCATTACAGTCTCCAGTTTCTTATATTTCTAAATGTTGTAAGATAGTTATTCATATTGGTCATTATTTTAAAAAAAATTATATATTTACACTTTATAAACTAATTATATTATTATTAATTTTTATGTACCTTAGGACTATAGTAATGATAGCCTAAACTAGTTACTAAATATAAAAAACTAATTATATTATTATTAATTTTTATGTACAGTAGGACTATAGTAATAATAGCTTAAACTAGTTACTAAATATAAAATACTATACAATTATATATAAATTATAAATTATGTAGCATAATTTATCATTTCAGGTGAAAGAAAAATTCTAAAGTCTGATGCTGTGCCAAGTGTTTTTTTTATATTATAAAGTGAAGTCATGCTCACCAACTCCAAGAGAGGTAAGAAGTTTGAAAAGGAAGAAGTGTGAAAATGATGAAGATATTTATAATGTTAGAGCTGATTATGTAGTAGATGATGACATTGAAGTGGGTGCCAATGCTGAAATTAATTTTACTGATGTAACTGATGACAATAGTAGTAGCATTCAACTTGAAGAAATTTCTATCTCTGATAAAGACATTCAATGTAATTTAATTTCCACAGCAAATTTTTCTGTTGAAAATTTTAAATTAAATCCTACCGCTATTCAATTTTATACTGGATTTGATGACTTTGACCATTTATTGTATTTTTTCAATATTCTTGGACCAGCATCATATGATTTGAATTATAAATGTGCCTTACTATCCCCTTTAAACCAGTTGTTTTTAACATTGATCAAATTACGACAAGCTAAAGAAGATATTGAATTGTCTATATTATTCCATTTAAGTGAAACAACTGTTTCTAGAAGTATTACAACTTGGATTAACTTTTTATATTTTCAATTGAAAGAAATAAACATTTGGCCGTCAAGAGAAATTGTCTCCAGCACAATGCCAAAAAGTTTCAAATTGCGATTTCCCTCAACACGAGTTATATTAGATGCAACAGAGACTCCAATTCAAAAACCATCAAATGTTTGTGCTCAGTCCGCAACATTCTCAACTTATAAAGGTAGAAACACATTGAAAACAATGATTGGGTGTTCACCGCGGGGATTAGTGACATACGTAAGCGAGTCTTATGGTGGCGCAACAAGTGACAGACAGATAATCGAGCGATCTGACTTGACATTACCTGGTAAAATGAACAAACATGACAGTATTATGGCAGACAGGGGCATCATGGTTCAGGATTTATTTGCTAACAATGACGTGTTTATCAATACTCCAACAACGTTAAAGGGGAAGAGTCAACTGGAGCCAGCTGAAGTCGTAAAAGACAGAAGGATTTCTTCCAAAAGGGTTCATGTTGAACGAGTGATAGGTTTGGGCAAAACATACAAAATTTTACAACGTAATCTTCCGCATACTAACCTTATTTTGGGATCTCGAATTGTTTACATCTGTTTTGTTTTATCAAATTTCAAGCGATCCATTGTTAATAATCTTGCATAAGAATATTAAGAATGGTATGGTAGCCATGTAAGATTTTTATTGTACATGGTGTCAAAGTCTGTAAAAAAATAAAAGTACCACATGAATTAGTAATATGACCTAATGATTTACTTTTCCGTGTTTAAGTCTGTTGAAGACATTGTGTATTCTTTGTTCAATAAATAGTCTTTTAGACAGATGATTAAATAAACTTCTATCACATTCAAATGTTTTGCCTCCCATTGCCTTTCAGGTCTAGCAGCCCCTCATTCAGTTCCACATACAAGTGATAAAGGGGTGGGGATGAATACTACCATAAGAACTCAAACCCAGGAAGTCAGACTTTGCAATCACTCATGCATGATCCTCTTTGTTATTGTAAGGATTAAGACTGTACAAGTATAATGTAGGTTCTGCTCCTATAATGGAATGACTTTTATTTTTGGCTCAATAATTATAAGAATATACAACAATGAATACAAGATTCATCAAATATAAATACATGTAAACCTTTCAAGGGTCGACAAGATAAAAATTATTTTTGTACAGAGGCCACAATCCATGAAGTTGCGATCAAATTTACTATCCAAATGAAAATAAAAATTTAAAACCACAAATCAACAAACAACAGATAAAAACTAATTGTTATATAATGCAAATTTTGCTTTCTTTCCCTAAAAGTTGTTTCTTACAATGTCTGAGCTATGTAAGGCCTCATATAATTATTCCAGAAAAGTGTCAGTTTTGGAATCAATGACATTTTACAATAATTTTCATCATATTTAATCTTTTGTACAAAGATATCAGTAAAAGTATAAACGACAAAATAACAATATTGTTTCTTACATATATACAACTGTCCTTGAATTTGAAGGTATTAATTACTTGTCTCTTTAAGAACAATATCCCCATCTTTATTTCTATGTAAATAGTTAAAATGATTATTTGGAATAATTTGATTATTTCTCCCTGTATATGGACATTTAACCTCAATTAAACTGTCAGAATCAATTAATCCATCAGGTGTGGCAGCTAAAAATGGGTATTCTAGACAAACATGCAATCCACATTTATTTACATTCATATTAAATAATTGTTCAAACTTTGATATGGCCACAGATTCATAAATCTTCCCATGTGTAGTAGCCGGAGTGTTAAGTTCTTGTATTGATAATAAAGAACGGCAAAGTTTAGACTTGTTGCGACGATGTGTGATTTTACAAATCTCTCTAAATCGGGAAGCTGTTAGTCTGCATAGCCTTTGTTCAAACCACATTCTGCTTTTTGATTGCTTTCTTGTTTGCATCTCAACGGTTTCAACTTCATTTTGTGTAACCTAAAAATATGAGCATCACTTTGACTAAAGCTAGAAGTTATATCCATAATAACATTATCAACCACATCTGTCACTAGAGAACCAGATATAAAAATGTAAGAGAGAGAGAGAGAAAGAAATGGGGTTTAACGTCCACTCAACACAAACTAGGTCATTTCGGGACTAACATATGGTTCAATTTTATTTCAATAATTCGCTTGCGCGTAGGGATCTTTAGGAGTGGGAGGAAACCCGAGTGCCCAGAGAAAACCCACGAGGTTGAGGAGGCTCCCCTATCTCCATGCCACATACACTCACATCAGAGATGTTAGTGATCTGATGCATTATTTTATGTACTATTCATGCGTTTATTACAATTGCAGTTGTCATGAAAACTAGTCCAAAACATTTATGTTCGAGTACTTTGAAATGGGATTTAGTGTCAAGCTGTTTTGCTCCTGAACTAGCATTATGAAGAGGGGCATACGCCATACAGTGTGCTATGAGGGAAATTGGCTTTTGAATGTGATTGGGGCTACGCTCTACCTGTGAGATGAATTCATCTCCACACAATTAAGATGTATTTTATAAAATTATACCATATTTTGTTTGATTTAATATAATAGCTATACAAACCCTCACACTGTTATCAACCCAATATTCTGTGAAATGTTGGTCCAAATAATCATGATCGGGTACAGCTGCCTGTAGATCGGCTTTGGGGAAAAGAAATCTTAATGTAATGTCTCTTGAAAAGTTGGAACAGTAATTAATATACAATTTCTGACATAATCCTCATAACCAGCAACTTTATGGTATTTCAGTGGCCTTGGATCTTCAAATATTGATTTTCTTTTTAACATCATATCCATGTTTTCTGCCTTAATTGGAGATCCTGAAAAAATTTGAAGAAATTAGAAGAGGTTTTATTTATTGCCAATATTTTAAAATACTGATATAGTAAATAACAATTGTTCACTCTTTGTTCTTTCTAGTATTTATTAAAGAATTTTGTATGAAGCATTAATTGTCAGTAAAACATGCATGAATTTATGGATGATTATTAATAATTAAAATCTATTCATTGAGCATTTTTAGTCTTACTACAGATTCATTGATTTTTAAACACTCAACCATATGGTAGCACGTCATTTCGGTCCCGCGTCATTTCGGACTCAACACAAACGTCGTTTCGGACTCAGTCTGGCGACTTTTCGGACTTACTTGGCGTCGTTTCGGACTCAGTCAAGCGACTTTTCGGACTCTGATTAATAACTAAATGTACTATATGTACATGTATTTTCAATAAAAAAAAATGTACTGAATAGCATGGGCTGGTTTTAAACAACATTTAACAAATAAATAAATCCAATTTAGTCAGATATAAAACTTTACACTAAAGATTGACATCAAAATTGTTTAATTTTAAAAAGTGATGAATAAACAATTAACAAACATTTTAAATAAATTGCTAAAGGTGTATTATGCAAGACTAGATAGCTAAATCTGTCTATTGTAGAATTCACTAATTCGACTGAAATTTTCAACATATACCGGTATTCATTTTTCACTATTTTTTGGTACTTTTACAAAAAGAACAGTCTTCCACAATGCATCTTTAACTATAGATAACAGTAGAACGCCAAAAAACTAGGGCAATAAAATTCATCAGACAAGAGAACATTACACTAAATTGTTCAAATTTCAACTCAATATTTGGTTTACCATTATGAATGACATTGGGGCTGTGAAATGTTTGAGGATTTTCTGTGCAACTCTTCCTTATTAGTAATTACCATGTTTGCCCAAAATGACTGATCATCATCAAAACAGCAGCAATATGTTTACAGGTTCCGTGAGGGCCTTTCCCTGCAGGGCACTCACAGTGGGAATTCAGAATTTCTGTTTTATTTATACGAATTTTATAGTTGTAAGATACCTAATGTGAAAAAGATTATACTAACATGAGATATACAGTAATATTCAAAAATAAATTTCATGTAGCCATAATTTAAAAATGATTGACAATAGTTAGAATGACTATATAAAGTACTGTTTTATATACCTTTTTTTTTCCTTGACGCTCTCGCAATACCAGTCATGTCTACTACATCATCATGGATAGCTATACTGCAGGCTTCTATCATCTTACTGTTTAGCATTTGTTTGCCCTTTTCCAAGGCCTTTAAATCACCATTTGACAAATGATCAGTAGCAAGGCGATACTGCAATAAAAATGAAAATGGTCAGATGTACAGTATCCATTAAAAGTATTGTAGGTCCTAGTTAGTAGATTCCTTGGCTGGTTCATAAAATCTGTTGTTTCTAAAAAAGGTTAAGGCCTTATCTGAAGTAGGCCTAATAATAGGCATACCTTAATTTCAACAAAAATGTCTGAAAAAGATGTTTTATTTAGTATAGTACTAATAGTACCAGTAATTTAATAGGAAAAAAAATGGTAGTCTTGTTAGAAACAAAATTGTTTTTTTAGGGCCTAGTAATGGGCCTACATATGTACCTTATTTCAATTTTCAACCAAAATGTATGAAGAAGGTAGTCTAGGCTATTTGTAGTTGGAAAATTGACTTTTCAACATTCTGATATGGTCATTTTCATATAGGCCCTGTCTTAATCTAGCCCTACACGGCCTAGAATAATTCCAAAATCTTGAATGAATGAAAGCTTATCAATGCTAAATTTAAAACATGGATTATTGAAATGTATTTAAGATCATCTATGACCTAGGCCTACATTGTAAAATACTTATTCATAAGCAACTTACTTTAAAATATCCATTAATTGCTGGCAAACCGATGACTGGTATCTTATGCTGGTGAAAAGATTGGAGTTGTTGAAATCCTATGTCTGGCCACCCAAGGAAAGGGCATGGCTCTGATAGGTCTACTATAACACCTTTAAAATCGAAGTTTCTTTCATAAGATTCCAACCTATACTGCCGTGCAAAGGAAGAAGGCAGTATCTACCCTTTTGGCCAAAATACGTTTTTGGTATCATTGTGATCGGCAGTATCAGCTCTATCACATGTTAAAAATTTCATTGCTATATTTCAATTAGGTAAAGAGATTTACAGTGTCGATTTGGGCAGTAAATGTAAATTGCCCTGGTATAACTAAGGATGAAAGCAGTAAGTGAAGATACTGTCGTTCTCTTTGATACATCTATTACAATCCAGAGCGAAATTTTGGCAGTAAATGCAAATTTCTCTTATATAACTAAGGAGAAAAGCAGTAAGTGTAGATGCTGCCGTTCTACTTGGGACATGTATGTACCTTAAGATAAGGTGCTGGCAGTAAATGTAAAGTGACCTGGAATAATTAAGGTAAAAAAACAGTATATAATGTCAAGGATTTGGACTCTACTGAATGGGGAAATGCCTAGAACAATGTTTATGCATAAATATGCAGTTTGTAAACTGTCTGTTTATCACAGAAACAATTAGAGAGCATGTGTAGATGCTGCTTTGTACCTTGGTTTTACAATGGGCACAGGAAAAGGCCCGAGCCATAAAATGGGCAGTATCTGCATTATCTCAGTCCCTCAAAGAAATATACGAAAATCGACAAGTTATATCGAAAGAGAACCATAATATTTCCTTACGTTGAAGAAATCACATTATTTTATACAAAACTATGAGTTTTACAATGGGCACAGGAAAAGGCCCGAGCCATAAAATGGGCAGTATCTGCATTACCTCAGTCCCTCAAAGAAATATACGAAAATCGACAAGTTATATCGAAAGAGAACCATAATATTTCCTTACGTTGAAGAAATCACATTATTTTATGCAAAACTATGAGTACAGGAAAGTGACAAACTTTAAAGTCGATTTTCTCAAAATGATGATTTTGCAGATACTGCCTTTCTCTTTTGTGAGGCAGTATAAAACGAGAATTTTATAAAGATTTTATTAACCAATTAATATTCGCATTCGCCTCGACCATATACACTAGCATGACGCCATGATGATGTCGTCTGCTGCGTTATTATGTCATGTACTACGCTTGGCCTGCTCACGAACAAAATAACTAACAACATTCGAATTCTGTTTGGGACCGATTCATTATTATTTAATAATAAATACGTACTTACCGTCTAATCAATTCTTCTTTACGGCCTGAGACTCTTACGTGTCTTCGACTTAATTCTAATTTCAATTTACTCACGGTCCATAATGAAAAACTCGACATTTTTTCTATGACTGATAGTACAGTAACGCCGCCTAGTATCAAAGGAAGATAACTTATGGTGAATGAACCCCATTCTGCATCGATTTGTATAGGATATTAACCTACCCGAGGTTGATATGATAGAGAACACGCGGGCGCAGCCCAAGTGTTCTCTATCATATCAATCCGAGGGAGAGTAGGTTTATATCTGACATATACAACGTTCACCCTTAAATTTAATGGACTCTTCTAAAAAAGGAAACAGTGATTGGTTAATTGCTCGACAGCACGTAAGGTGTTTGTTTATACAATCGCCATTTTGTAGTAGTTGAACTGAAGAAAGCTAAAACAAAATGGATAGTAAAACGAAGTCAGACGAATAATCAATCCTTTTTAGTCATCATATTGACGATAGAATAGATGTGAATGCAACTATGATGAGGATCTATACAAAGTCTGAAGAAAATTTGGATCAAAAGGCAATCTTTTCCGATAATTCTGACCATGAACCGTGACTGAAGGTTATTTTTTGGTATGTTCAGAGAAAGATTCGACCGACTGTTTTAAGTGGATTGTAGCCGTAGCCAAAAATACTGTACAAAGGAACTCTTGGGTGATAAATACTTTCACGTCTTCGGATGTGTGGAGAAATGATTTGGGCAGAAAGAAAATTCTGAAAGATATCTTAGACATGGACTGGAGTGTGGATAACCGATTTAAATAAGCCGATAAGTACGCCGTCTATTTAGGTCCTGAATGCTACAAACTGTACCAAAACAATTTTTTTTTATTGTCAAAAGAATAAAATTTTATTTCTGTGTTCTTTGTATTATTTCGATCATCTACGTCAAGCGCGGTTGATATGAACCGAATATATCGACCTGTAATGACGTCATCAGCGGTTGATATGAAATATCAACCTCTCAGGACGTCATCAGCGGTTGATATGAACCGAATATATCAACCTCTGATGACGTCACGAGAGGTTGTTATAAGATATAACTGCTATGGACATCAAAGAAAAAAACTACTACCAGTTGTATATAGTAATATAAAATCTCTTTAATGGCATACTGTGGTGATCACAAGAAATAGCAATGGTTGATACAGTATAGGATGAAATAAATTCATATCCAAATTCTCCAAAGCAATTAGAAATATTCAGAACAACTACACAATATAATTGTAGCGATGTAAAGTCGACATGCCTTGCATTGTTTAGTTCTGGTTTACATTGGTTCGTTCTCCTTTAAATACGAACGCGGTATGAACATATTGGTCTGATGACCTTAGTTTATTATTGTAGTAACCTCCCTTGTTTGTCGAGATTATCAAGCTTGTATTTGGAGGGAGAGAGAGAGAGAAATGGGGTTTAAGGTCCACTCAACACAAACTAGGTCATTTCGGGACTAACATATGGTTTATTTTATTTCAATAATTCGCTTGCGCGTAGGGGTCTTTAGCAGTGGGAGGAAACCGGAGTGCCCGGAGGAAACCCACGAGGTTGAGAAGGCGCCCCTATCTCCATGCCACATACGCTCACACCGAGGTTCGAAACCACAGCCGCAGGCCAGAGGTGACCGGCTAGCTAGAGTTCAAAGCGCGGCACTCTAGACCACTAGGCCATCCCAACCCCCTGCTTGTATTTGGTGAGCACGTGTGTGGAACGTTGATAATAAAGATGGGGATGAACTGTGATCATGCTTTATGTAATTATTATTTGGTCCTGGTTAACCTTTAACACCCCTACGAGTTACGATGGAGTGGGCCATGTGGACAGGAGCCCTGAAGTCGTAATATATGGTGGAAATGCCGAAGGTTATTATGGTTTGAATAATTTCGCTACTTTTTGTGAGGCCACCGCTGATTTTAGTGAATACAAAATGGCTACCGGTGGAAATATAAAGATTGACAGTTCTTTTTGAACGCCAAATGAAGACGCTCGATCGTGGCTGAACCGATTCCAGGCATGGGTCGTTTTACAGAGTATCCGAAATGTGCGAATATGTGCTGCAATGATGTTGTTACTCCAGGTAGAAGCGCTGCTGTGGTTCCGTGAGCTGCCCGAACAGTTATTATGGTGTCGAAGGATCCGTGATCAACAAGTGAACTTAGAAACTTACATTTTGCCAATTGCCATAAATTCAATGTGCTTGGTAGGTTTTGATACAGACGCTTCGAGGTCAAAATCAGATTATGGAGGACGAGAAATTTAAACTGGTAGCTGTTGCCCCAACAGATTTAGTGGGCAACACAGTAATTTTCTATAAACATGTTTTAGTTGTACAGACTAGGCGGGTACTTAGGCCTTGGCCTGGCCCGTATTATATAGTTCAGAAACTCTGTGATGTAGAGTACATGTGAAATGGCGCCGCAAATGTGATGGACACCAAGAGTTAGCTCGCGAATTTAAACCAAGTATATTGCCAGACTTTTAGCGAAATCTTTTCTTGAGACTTTTCTCTGTTTCAAAACAAAAGCTTGTAACAAAAACCAATGATAAAACCCCTAATTTGAAAAGACGATAGACGAAAATTGTTTCACATTCCTAATATAATGTCTTTTACTGTTAATTTAAAATAAGTTGTAATGATGTTTTAGTGAGAAGCCTATGTTATTTGAAGAATGGTTTTGATTATGTGCTATTGATGATTGTTTAAGTTGAGTAATTCACAGGCTTTATTTATATTATTAAGTGATAATTTGATAATACATTTACCAAAGCTTAAGAAATTATATCTAAATATAAAGTGCCCAATAAACTCTACTTGTTAATCTGATAATGTTTACAAGGTTTGTTGTGAAAATAACATTTAACATAGCACACTGTAAAAGTTGGTATTTGTAAAAAAAAATGAATGTAGTGTTATTATGAGATATTTTGAGATTTTAAGTTAAAGTGATGATGGTATAACTTGTGTACTCTGTATGATTCCTTGATAATGTTACCCATTATTCCACTGGTTTATAGTAAGTCACAATGTGTTATAAAATGGTCACCCAGTGTAAATAAGATACACTGAAAAAATGTTAATGGTTAATTTTGTACGCTATATTATTTGAAAGTGTTAAGCCTTTATAGTTCTGATAGGTTAATGTTAACCCTTTGAATCCTAAACTTATTGTGAATGTTATCACTTCCATTGTTTCTACTTCATACATTATTTTGTATCGATACTGATCACGTCATATGAGATATTGTTAGACCTGTGATTTGCACTTTATGCCTGATCAACATGAATGCTATTTCCAGGCTTTGAAACGGACGACTGTTTTACAGCTTCGTCATTCGAGTGTAATTTTGAGGCGGGGGTGATGTAGCGATGTCAAGTCGACATGCCTGGCATAGTTTAGTTCTGGTTTACATTTATTGTTATGGTTCGTTCTCCTTTTACTACGAACGCGGTATGAACATATTGGTCTGATGACCTTAGTTTATTATTGTAGTAACCTCCCTTGTTTGTCGAGATTATCAAGCATGTATTTGGTGAGCACGTGTGTGGAACGTTGATAATAAAGATGGGGATGAACTGTGATCATGCTTTATGTAATTATTATTTGGTCCTGGTTAACCTTTAACACCCCTACGAGTTACGATGGAGTGGGTCATGTGGACAGGAGCCCCGAAGTCGTAATATAATTACGACTTGAGATTTTTAAAGCGAAAATAATTGGAAAGATAACTAAGTAGAACGGATTGGATTCGTAGAGTCTACAGAATACATTATGGATACTATTATGTTTAGGATTAGAGTAGTGTGAGACTAAAACTGTGGTAATGTATCGCATGTTTGTTTGTTCCACGACATTGCTGTTTATGTGGTAAATTTAAAACATGCCCTGTGCACCCCTGTAAGGCGTATATGGGTATATAATAATACAAATAATATTACTTTGGAATGCATTTATTTAGTTCAGTTATATACATCTAATATAAAGTATAAATGATATAATAATAGTTTGACAACAGTATAATTTAAAATATTGTACCAATTACAAATAGTATAAAATATAGAACAGATACATTAATACAAACACTAAAAGTGAATGTATTTTCTTGAAACAAATTATAAAATATATCAATTTCAAATAGTATACAATATAGGAATGATATAAAATATAAAACGATTTATACATTGAGTTGGTATATAAATATAGACTGCAATATATATTGCATCTCACTAAAGTATAAATATTTTTCACTAACATTAATTTAAAATATAAAACGATTAATACAGTGAGTTGGTATATCGATATAGTTTAAAATATTGTGTCTCAATAAAGTATAAATATTTTTCACTAACATTAATATAAAATATAAGACTATTATTTATAAAAATTTTAGGTTCCAATGGTCAACCGCACATTGTCCTGTATTCCGTTCATATCATTAGAAACGTCTTCCATGAATACAGTCCTACCTAGGTTCCAACAATTATACTGGAAACCCTGTCGTACACCAGGAATGTTGAGAGTTAAATGTGAAGAATTCGTCTTTATAACTAACAGGAAAATCCCTACAAATGTTCACAAGAACTGCCGACAGGCATAGGTTACAAGAATATACACCAACATCACATTTGTTAAAAGCAAAATTTGAATACATTTTCTATCCAACTAATTATACTGTTACATACAGCCTTACTCTAAATCCATGAATTTTTACACGAATTCTTAAACTCAATCCATACATTTTACTGTTACACGAAGCCTTATACTCAATCCACGCATTTTATTGTTACACAAAGCCTTAAACTAAATAAAAACATTTTACTGTTACACGAAGCCGTAAATTTAAGCCATACATTACACCGTTACATGCAGCATTACACTAAATCCATATATTTTACTGTTTCAAAATTCATAGATTGTACTGTTACACGAAGCCTTACACTAAATTCGTAAATGTTACATCAAATCCATACATTAATTCTTTCGTGTAGCCTAAAACCAAATTCGGACATTTTACTTCTACACGTAGAGTCTTACATTAACCGAAAATATTTCAAGATAATACATATTATCCGTTATAGGCATGACCATGACAGTTTATTTAATGATTGTAAAATAATTACACAATCACAGACCTTTTATGGAATGATTACGAGTTTCACTCCCTACTTAGCCCGCATTATGAAGTTGGATTCCCAGTGGAATTAACTATTACTTTTAGAGCTCATGGGATTCGTATAAACTCCACCGTCATACCGAGGTCCAAGAGAATTTGTCAACAATTTTACCCCCTTTAAATTAAAGTAAATAACGAGAAAATGACCATTGAGCCATCTTGAATATTTAAATCCCCCAAGGGCACCAGGGTGGCATCATCTGGATTCTGAATCAACACATATTCAAGATATATAAGTTAATTCAATTTGATATAAAAGTGAGTGATTATAGATCATCTATAGATCACGATGAAACAACAGTGTGGAATTGACTGAATGTTATTTGTGGGTTTATCTTAAGAGTAGCCTCTGTCAACCAGGTCTGAATATTTTCATTAAAAAGGCATCGCAGTCTTAATTAATCAAACCATTTTTAGTTAGTAGTCCTACACAATGGGGCCAAGAGATATTTACGTTTAGTTTAGCTCCCCAAGAAAGATATATACCTTTTATAAGAAATATGTTGGATTACAAGATACAGGTATAGAACGTGATATACACTTTGAATGGCGATATAAGTAAAATATAGATAATTATGAAATATAATGAGATATATGGGCTATATTGAAGTATATATACTTATATAACCATTATATACATACATGTCCGGTAACAATAAAAGTACAACAGGCAATATATTTGAAACAATAACTGATTATATGAACAATAGATGAAATTTGGGCTAATATTAGCAGGAATTAGCATAAACAGCAAACTCATCTAGATATTCACCAACTGCATCAAAACAAAATTTTAACTGCTCCTGAAATTTATATATATATATAACCATTTACAACATAAAACCCAGTATATATTGACAATTTGGATGATCGACAGAAGAAATGATTAAATATGGTTTTATATCATGACCATGTGAACAAACCAAAGTAAAATGACAAAGTGAACTAGTTTCATGTAAAACATGTTGTTAGTGAACCTCACACATCCAATAGAATGAGCAGGCATAAATTGACCAAGATTAGTAACAGTACCCATTGGTTAAATAAAAGAGTATATCAATAGAATCTATTTAATGATGTAATTGACTATAGGCACTTTAAATTAGAAATGATCTATTTAAATAAAAGTACTGACGTAATTTTATAATCATGACTATGTTGATAACAATTCATTCCTTGCTAGCAAATTCTACCAAAGGTCTAATATCTCTCACTGGTATTTTCCAGAAATAAAGCTTGCTCTCAGAACAGGAGCAACACAAACCATCTGGTCTTTCACAATATTCAATGTCGTGGTTTGATTTAATAATACTTACAAAAGACGTGATAATCTGAGGTCTAGAAACTCGTAGTTGAACTAAAGTCTGTAAAATACTGACATCTTGTTCTATGGTTAATCTTTCTAATGTAGCTGCTAGAACACAGAATACACCCGATTTCTCTACACCATTGCTACAAAGTCAACAGAAGGATAACTGGACGACTATCTTAAACAGTTTGACATTATTAATCCCATTATTAAACAATGAATGGTTCAAAATATAGAGATCTGAATTTAAGTATAAATTCTGTCCATCAATAAAAATAAAGCTGATCATTTTCACATTGATTATTACACGTGGTTTTACAATTGTTATTTTAGAAATGTTTGCCAGCAGGTAAAAGGGAAGTGTTACAATTGAATGATACTATTCGGTAGAAATTGCAATCATGTGATTATTTATATGATTCGAATAAACTAAATCACCATAAACTTACAGACAATGAACCATATTGTTAAAAAAAACTTACAGACAATGAACAACTATAGGCCCATCTTCATGGTCTTGAGACCATGTTTTTATATCTTCTAAGATAGTGAATATTGGCCCCGCAGATGTTGGTGCCCCTTTCATTGAATTCCAGAAATTACACTGATATATTTTTACTGTTCGTTGTAGGTTTTCCTGATGGATTAAAACAAACAAATTATTTACAGACATAATATATGTCAACTTTTTTTTATTAATAATCAGCAATTCTGCCCAAGTTTTGTAATATATTATTACTGATTGAGGGGATAGAACTTACATAGACTTTGCCTGCTGTTCAATCCTTTTCAAATGAATAAAATATTGTTTAAACTAAACAACTGATTTATAATTATTGATCCTTCTTTAATCCTATAGAATGACGTAACAGTGATATTTCCTCAATTTGACTTAGTGTTTACCATATCAATGAATTACAACATATTGATCCTTATCAAATATGTTACATTAATGATTTACAATTATTGATCCTTTCACAATCTGGTTTATTGATGTAACATAAATAATTGGGTAGAGATTTAAATCGAGTAGAGATTTTAGTTTTTATTACCTCTTGCTGGTATAAAGAAATAGGTCCTACTTACATCCTTTTCACTTTTAATTAAACAGGTTACCATGGAATAAATTGTATTCTCATATTCTGTTTCATCTGTTCTAGTAAGAGTATATGGTCCGCATTTCAATTCCTCAATCCCTGGTAGATATTGTCCAATATCCTGTATAATTCAAACAAGTTTTATAGTGGTGGTATTCTTTCTCAGGTAAGGTATTATCATAGTTTCTATCAAATTAAACAGAAATCACCTGAAGAATTACGGATAGAGTTTCCAGTTACCAGGCAGAGCCCAAAACATGATCACCTTCCAATAGCTACGTCGAATACGATTTCATCCCGTTCTATTTGTATTTTAATTGATTGGCGGTCAACAAGACATGATAATTTTACCTTTCCCGTTTCTGTAATATCCATATTAACAATTGTAGTAACATCTTGTTCTACAACCATCGTCCAGAAATCTATCACTGTATTTGATAACGGTGTCTGGGTCAATATGTAAGCACGTTTCTTTTTATAACTCTACAAATAAAAGAAAATGTTGCTACGATATATGATTTTAAGGATTAACTTAAAATCCGTTATCAAAGCTCAACTGTTAGAACGTTTACGGTAAAGTATATTCGAACCTCGTGGTTATAATGACGTCAGTCTTCGCCGTGTTCCACATTATGTTGAGTAGCATCATTGATAAATTGTGAAACAATTTAATCCACTTTGGAATTTATTTAATACCGCACATCGGAAGGCTGTTACTTGTATCCTGGAACAGATCAATTCATAACATTTTAACCCATCCCATCCCTCCCACGTGTATCTCTGTAGCTGTGCTGTCTCTGCGTTTCATTTTATATTTTCAGGTTAATCCGTTAATTGGTGTAACATAATTCTACCGGCGTTCCAGTGTTTTACCAGGACAGCGGTTTTCAATGCATATCCATGTTTATCAGTTACTAGTGCTGCTCGTAGGTTCTGTATCCCAGACACCGGCACACTCAGCTGCCCTGTGATATATCACTCCGGTTTCTGTAGCCATATAGACAATCTGTCGGTGACCATTATTAGTTGAATTAGTAAATATATATATATCTATCAAGTTACAGTTATTGGTGAAGTTACATTGGTATTATATTGAAGAGAAAAGTTACTAACAGAAAAGAGTATGAACACTCTGTGAATTTTGTGATATTTAGAACGAATTATTATTAAAAAAACTTAAATGAGTTATTATCAGTAAATATTGAACTATCAGTAAAAATTCACGTTAATGAGTTATTATCAGTAAATATTAAACTATCAGTAAATATTGAAGTGAAAAGAATGTATGTTGAACTAAAGTGTATAGCTAATGTATAGCTATTAGTAAATATTGAGTTGAAATATAGTGTATAGCTAATGTGTAGCTATTAGTAAATATTGAGTTGAACTAAAGTGTATAGCTAATGTATAGCTATTAGTAAATATTGAAAAGTAAGTAAAATTTGATCTGTCAAGTTATACTAAACCAATTCAGCTGTGACTAATCGTGCCAATAAATCACTATTCCCCAATTTACTCGTTTGTCTTTGATAACTAACCAAAGCACGGACATGCACTCAGATACAGTCTATGTTGTTGTAATTGGAAATTGGATGGATTGGGTTTGTCCTCCCATCACCCCAACTCTTGAACCAAATTAGAAAATAAATTAGTTAAAAACTATAGCCGCTATTGCGTTAACAAGATTTTCAGAAAAAGGTGGGAATAATGAGGAACGAAAGGTTTCATGGCTCTCATGCCTTACACCATTAACGAGCCAATTGTTTACGGATCGACCGACAGGTATTGATGACGACATATCGGCCCCCGCAAACATATTCGGTATTGGATTATACACTACACAACGAGGAATTGTGGACACGAGTAAGACGACTCTAACCGACAATTAAAATCCACCAGATAATATCTTACAGGTGTATATGTCATTCAAAAACATGATATTTTAAACATCAATATCAATTACACTATGTTTAATTGTTCAAAAATATTATTTTCTTACCGATAAAAATAAAGCATTGATATAATCTGTGGTGTGTGGTTTTGATAAACACAGTCGAACTTTATCGGCTGAAATAAACAAAGCTAACAGTGAGGATGGCGTCCACTCCAATACAATCATGACATCAAATATTAATTAATTATATATTTCTCTTGTTGAAAAGTATCGAGCAATCAAACTGACTACTTATACTTAGTATAAGCAGAAAATGTTCACGGTCGAATACATACATAGATAAGTGGGTTCACTAGTACGTACCTAGAATTAAGTAACTTTGTGAAGACGACATAGAAAAGACAATAATAAATATAAAAACAAGAAAACTACTAACATGCTAGTATTTCCAGATCTCTGTTCTTATGTCTGTTTTCTTCTGATAAAGCTACTGAACAATCAGTTTCTCTTTGTGGTAGACACACATCATTAAGCATCTGAAATAAAGATTCATATTTTAAATTACAAAAAGAACTCCATGCATGAAAATGCATGAGAGTTTATATTTATTCAAAGTATTAGATTAGTAAGCATATTTACCTCAAATCGTTCTTGAAGCTGTGATTTACCGGATGAACTATTGACCTTCAGTAATGCATGATAGTCATTTTGATATGACGTCACAGGAAACGTAATATCCCCAGCTATATACCATTCAGCTAAAGCATCATGTAGAAATACATATTGTTCCTGAAATATTCACATAGAGGTGTATTCGATTTTACACTCTAATAATAATACGATAAGATATAAAGGCATATGTTAAATAAACATACCCACGTCTGCACCATGTTCACTCGTTCATATCTCATCTGTTTAACACATTCATAGACATCTACAGAACCTTCTGCTCTAGCCTCTTCTATCAGATAATCGAAACCTATAAAAGTTCCCGTTCGTCCAATACCAGCACTGAAAAAAAACATAAATTCCTTTATGGTAAACGACTTTTGTCTTAACCGTTGATTGGTTATGAGGTGGATAAGTTATCGTCTATATCAGTTCTTGATAAATGCATTGACTCACCTGCAATGTACCACCGTTGGTCCAGGATGTGGTGATACGGCTTTAATCACTCTACTTCTGAATTCAAGCAATGATGCAATATCGGTAGGAACACCTTTATCAGGCCATGATGTAAAATGATATTGTTTAATAGTTCTAGATCCAAATTCATCCTAGAAATATATATAAAACTATTAAAGTAGAAATTTCGATGGTATGACTAGACCGTGTTCTATTTTCTTTATGAAACTTAAAGAATGAATTTAAGAAGGATTTATCGCTGTATTTGCTCAAAACAATGGCGATATCGTTATTTGGTTCATAGAGTTATTCAAATGTAATAGTTGTATAGTTTTCAAAATATGTCTATTATAAGAACACTGGGAATTCATATTTAAAGTTTGGATTACTTAAACTATTTTAATGGTCTATAAAATTAAATACGTGACGAATGAATATGTCTGTTAATAGATTGATGTCTACAAGGTTTCGGGGCTTAAATATTTTTAATAAATGTTTTTTAAAAAACTCACTTTTGAGATTTTCAGGGTTCTAATTGTGAAGTGAGAAAAATTCTCTTCATTGACCAATGTCATGGAAATTTGACCAAACTTCATTTCCTCGCCACTGTCGGGCCAATACTGGAAACACTTTTCCTAGAAGAAATCATATTAACTAAGATCAAAATACTAATATTATCTGTATTAGATATCCGTTAATACCGTCCTTACTTTCATACTCGCTCCGTTATAATGCATATAGTTTATGCTTTCATGAACACCTCGTGTCACTTTCAAGGGTCAATGTTTATGGGGGCCATGTTATCCGAACATAGAGAAATAATAAATTATACATTTAATGAGAAAACACGCGATCATATTTTATGATAATCCTTGAGAGGCATTTAGCGATTGGGGTACTATTAACAAACACAACACAATTTATATGGAAACCAGTGAATATTCTTGTATACATTATGTTGTGTTTTTTTTTAAATAACTTCATTCCATACACATCTGTATTTCAAAATTGTGATATAATTTAACTAATAGCTTAGCACATACCGTTCCCATTTCAACCAGGTTGGTCAACATAACAATTTTTCCGGTCTGTGAATCCCACAATAATCGCAAAAACTCTTTAATAATAACATCAATCGGACCTGTGAAAAGGAATTAAAGTTAGTATATCCGAAACTATACATCAACTTATACGATATCAAATATACATAACTTATACGATACGATATCAAATATCCATAACTTGTACGGTATCAAATTTCCATATTTTATACGATACGATATCAAATATCCATAACTTATTAGGTATCAAATATCCATAACTTATACGATACGATATCACATATCAATCACTTATGCGATGCGGTATAAAATATCAATAACTTATACGGTATCAAATATCCATATCAAATATCAATAACTTATACGATATAAACTGTACAATTATCAGTTTTTGCAATTCTTTGCGAAGTTTAGGTCTTGTGAGGCTTTGTGATATCACAACATAAAATCTATAAATCGAATATTTACAAAACCTGCTAACCTTGTGAAGCGATGTATTTTTTTTCAGCATTACCATATCCCTGTGTAAAACATAAACAATAAATCAACAATTTATTAAATATCTCCGTTTCAGTTATAATGCGGCTCACAAATATCTAAAAGACAGCAATATGCAGCCAATTGGATATGAATTTTAAAATTTGTGTAATCAAGTGCGACGTAAAAAGGAACTTTGTTAGTAATTATTTAGGAGTAGAAATTAGGTACAAATTGTTTACTAGATGCGCTTTGATTACTGCTCACGAGACCTTTCTATGGAACTGAAAGACACGATTGCCCAAATTAAACAAACAGATAAGCGTGGGTAACCAGATCTTTCCATAGAACTAATAAATAATTAAAAACTTACAGTTATATAACAAGCATTGATGTAATCAGAATTAGGGTCATCGTTTTCCATATCCAGTTTAACTCGTGAATGGTCAACTGTCAAAATAAAATTTACGAAAAGATAATATACATTCTTTGTATATATTCAAATCTGTTTAAATATATGCATATGTTTATATTATTAATCGTATAAATGTTATCCGTCTACAGGTGAGAGAGAGAGAGAAATGGGTTAAACGTCCACTCAACACAAACTAGGTCATTTCGGGACTAACATTTGTTTTTTTTCAATTTATTTCAATAATTCGCTTGCGCGTAGGGGTCTTTTAGCAGTGGGAGGAAACCGGAGTGCCCGGAGGAAACCCACGAAGTTGAGAAGGCGCCCCTATCTCCATGCCACATACGCTCACACCAGGGCTCGAAACCACAGCCGCAAGCCAGAGGTGACCGGCCAGCTAGAGGTCTAAGCGCGGCACTCTAGACCACTAGGCCATCCCACCCCCACCCCCACCCCCACCCCCCGTCTACAGGTATCTAAATCTCTCACGGATAAGATTACAAAATACTCCAATTATCTATCTAAGAAACTTACAAGCACAAATATTCTTATATCTATTTTTAGGCTTATTAACAGCATTCATACAATAATCATATGCTGAACATAGTCCACCTGGGAGTGTCTGAAAGTAAATTAATATTGCTTATATTTAATTGATCTATCATGACAAGTGCTTTGAGACAGATTCGCACAATAAAATGGAATTGTTTCAATATTTGAAGATAATAGCATGTGTTAAAATTCCTACTTTTAGTAATGCTACACGATTATCGCGGAAATATCCAAATGTGTTGTTGTTATGCAATATTGGGAATATATAATAACAAACTAGAATAGTGAAAAATTTGTGAGATATATATCCCGCTAAGTAATTTTAAATCAGTAAAGACGAAACAAAGATGTGTTCTTTTTACAAAATTATAACTAAATAATGTACAATTATGGATAGCTTGGCGAACATTTTGGCTTTTATATTGCATATGATATATTGAGACTAACAAGTGACATCTGTGTCAATAATTCGAATTGGGTAGGAAGAGATTTACCATTGAGATGAAACCAGGTAAGCCGAAGAAATCGCCACTACATTTTGTAATGTAGATATTTCGGATCAAATTTACAACACGTGACTACATGGCAAATCTGACGGACATGACGAAGACAATCCATTAGATTAGCTTTGGAATATACCGTCCTAAATTATTTTACAGACTTACCTGATATTGAGTTTTGAAGGTTTTTTCTTTTTTTCTGGATTTGATATATGGCAGAAGATTGATCAATTTAACACGTGTAGATGGCTCACTTGGTTCATTAACGTTTACATAAACTTGTGCTGATTGTTCATCAACTTCTAGTTTGTTGGGAGAACCTAACTGATCAACATATGTATTACCATTCTCAACAGAATTCTCTTTCACTATGAAAAGAAGATGATATATGAATATAGAGTTGTACTAAAATAAAGGACGAAACGAAAATAAAACGAAGTACAAGGTACTACTGTTCGGAGGACGAACATTAGATCGTTGAAATGGTGTGAACTGGTTAATTCTTCTGTTTCTAGTAGACATTGAACCGACCTTTAACTGTTTTTTCTGAAGCTCTTGATACATCAGTTTTATCATGTGGTGGTATATCGTTCACTTCTAGTTGGTCAGTTTTGGTCGATTTCTGTCGCCTGCAAATACGAACCCCCACAAAACGAAATTACAAAACATGGCGTATATTTTTGATCATTTTTGAAAAAAAATTTAAAAAAATTCCTTTTATAAAAATATAGAATAATTCAGAAAATGTTCACAATCTTTTTCCCTTAAAGTAATTAAATTGGTGTATTTGTGACGTGGTAACTGCGTCTGTGAAACGTACACTTTTACTTAATGCCTTTACTTAAATACAATAAAAAATATTTTAACTACTATTATTGCGTTTATCTAATTTTGATGGTGACGTTTGAATCCACAACTGATACAGCTTACCTTCTAAATTTTAGGAATAGAACGATAACAACAGAAACGATAATAACTGCAACTACAGCTGACACTGCAGCAGCTATTATTGTGGTGTAACCGCCTGGTTCTTGTGAGGTTTGTACATCTAGAATCATAAACAAAACTCTGCTTTGGTGAAATCATAATATAATAATATTTGCTGCAAAACCAGGACATTGGTTTTGACGAATTGGTGGCAGTATTGGAGGGTTACAAAGAACACAGGACTGGACTACATTGCCTCGGCTCTCAAATGTCTTGTCGGCGATGTCACTTCTGTGGAAGCAGACGTTAAAGCACTAGGTAGTGGCAGTACTACATTGTCTCAATAATATCACAGGAAAACGACATAGGGGCATACACAATCATATACCCATTCCCATATAAGATAAACTGTTAATTACTTTATTATATAAGATAACATCTCTCCAGCCCACAGTCTATTTTGTCACAATATCATAATGACAAGTTCGTTTGCAATGAAATTCAAACATAAAGCCGGTTATTTATCGATGAATGTCTTTTAAAGTAACTTACCCTTGCAAATTGGACCTTGAAACCCATCATCGCAACCAGCAAGTCCACAACTACCAGTGGTGATATCACATGGCGTTTCGTCAGCACAGTTACCACATTTACTGTCACAGTTATCACCATAACTCCCTGCTCCACAATCTGTTAATACAAACATTCATAATAACCACATTACAATCTGTTAATAAAATAGAAATATTAACACAAATAAGACAAAGGTTGACATCTTCATAATCTGCATATACGACCAGATATAATATGTGTTATTATAAACCGCTGTATTTGAGATGGCAATGGGGTTTGTCACCCCCGTAATAAATCACTCATTCTTTAACCAATCTGACCCTGTCGTTTCACAAATATCATGTATTTTGTAAGTTTCGATGTTTGATTATAGAAACAAAAAAACAATGTTGACATTTTTTCTGTGTAGGTCTTCATAGTATGGGAGGCCATTGTTTGGGGGAAGCCATGTAACAATATAAGGGTACCTTAGTACTAAGAGAGGTGTCCTGCTTAATATAGAAATTCTTTACCTACATGATGTATGGCAAAAACTAGGGTAATGAAGTAGCTTGCATTATTCTACTACTATTTTAGACTAACTCACAGACAGTTATGTCAGTATCCATTTCTGGAAAGTAGGGTACTATCGTCCAGTCCTCGGGTGCACAGATTAGTACAATTAACTAGAATAGTGTTGATGTAAAACGGTGCCTTTACGAAACACTTACCCATAAATGGTAATTGTTCCGCCCTATTAGATGACGCATTGGACTTTCTTTATAGGAGAGAACTCGTCTGATTTAACCTCAGACAACAGCCGTTATGATGAAACCGTAGACAAGACATTATAGAAGTTCCGAGGGAGACGGGCGGGCGAAATGGCTCGAGTTGATATCATAGGTTTACATCGTGGTCAACGTTTGAAATACCAAAAGTACAATAGTTGTGTCGATGTTGTAAATATATCATTTTAACCTATAAAGATATATCCAGAGTACAGAAAAGAGCTTGAAGCCTTATTTATCCCAAACGTCAAGTCCTACCTAGACAAACGACAGTGTGACACAGAAGATTTGGCCGTCCGGACACAGAGTTATTTAATTGTTCATTGGAAATAATTGATCTACTCCATAGTCTCACAGTACAACAACGTGGAGTCCAAGAAAGGCCTAGACGACCATTGTCCCATCTGTGACACTATTTTTATGTTCACCTTATTTATAATTTTATGCACATATCAACTGTGGGTTGGCAATATATTAATATTGACAGGGTTCATGATATTTCAGATTGTTTTTCATCCTTTATTCTAAGTATATGAATATATGATCATTTTACAAGGTTGTAAATGTCAGGATCGGAATCTGTGACCCCAAAAATATATATACTGACACAAAATACTACTTCGTAATCAAAATCAGCACATGATCAATTTTGCCGCCCAAAATGATCGCCATCTTGGAAATATCATCACGAAATGATGGAAAACAATCTGAAATATAGTCATGAACCCTGCAAATATAAATACATTGTCAAATCACAGTTGATACCTCCATAACATTATAAATACGGTGAAAAATAAGTTGGAATATTATCGCATTGTTTTTTTTTTTGTCCTCAAACATAAAGCAGCCTATAAAATAAAGCGTATTCCACGACTTCTACCTGAAAAATCGACGAACCATATAAACTTTGTTATCCTAACTGTCTATTTTACTGCTTGGCAATAAAAAAATGGTCGACCTTATACTTTTAAGATAGACCATTATGTTAATTATGTTGAAAGAAATTCAATTTTACCTGTTGTACAGTTGGATCCTATTTTACCAAGTACACATCCATTTATACAATTTCCTGTCATCTGATCACATAAACCTCCTTTACAGTTAGGCGGACAATCATTATTACAATCCATGCCATATAATCCTGTTTTACATCCATCACTACATAATCCACTTGTTATATTACATTTACCAATAGTTGTACCAACTTCTGGTTTACAGTTAGTATTACACAGTTTATTACATGATGGTCCCCATCTTCCATCTTTACATTCAATACAAGAGTTGCCGCTATCTCTATCACAAACAGCACAATCAGTTTTACAGTTGATATCACATCTGTCTCCAGTTTTACCTTTAATACAAGATGTACATCTACCAGTTCTATCACAAGTGGTTGCGTTTTGGTCTGTTATTGGTTGACATTCTGCACCACATGTTAGGTTGCAGTATGGACCAACTGTATCGGGTTTACAGTCATTACATCTACCATCAGATTTAGAACATTCTTTGTTTAAACAACCGTCACTACAGTTTTGTTGACATTTAGTACCATAAAAACCTGTTTTACAATCTCCAGTACAAACACCATTAGAAGGATCACATGTGTCACCAAGGCATGTATTACATGGTTGACATGTAGAACGTGATGTACTGTAGTATCCAGTATTACATTGTGCAAGATCTGTAATAAAGATGGTATTATAACATATATTATACTGTCGGGGTGTAGAACTTGATGCACCGTAGTATCCATTGTTACGTTGTATCATAGATGCTATCTATTATCATTACAGGGGGGTTGGGAGGGCCTAGTCTCTAGTGGTCACCTCTGGCTTGCGGCTGTGAGCGTATGTGGCATGGATATGGGCGCCTTCTCAACCTCGTGGGTTTCCTCCGGGAACCCCGATTTCCTCCCACTGCTAAAGACCCTACGCGCAAGCGAATTATTGAAATAAAATCAAACCATATTTTAGTCCCGAAATGACCTAGTTTGTGTTGAGTGGTAGTTAAACCCCATTTCTCTCTCTCTTATCATTACATTATACTAGATGGCTGACATGAATTATTTATTATTATCACAGCATATTTACAGCGCGCCCTTTCATATAACATGTTCGGGAACCCTATACAAAATGACAATGTAATCATAAATAAACAACAAGATTATGGACATGTTAACGCTTGCTTACAGAGTCAGTTACAGGCCTGGTTACTTAATTGTGTTTTGAGTTGTTTTTTTAAAAGAATATAGAGACGTGCAACATCTTAAACTAAATGATATATACTCTTCCAAAAAAGAAACGCAATGTGACATTTTGTCTTCTGTATACCCTCGCTCTACCATCCCCTCGTTGCAACAGGAACCGCGACACGCAGCCGTTCTCCGGTGTTAATATGAAGACATGCAACATCTTAAACTAAATGATATATACTCTTCCAAAAAACGAAACGCAATGTGACATTTTGTCGTCGGTATACCCTCCCTTTACCATCCCCTCGTTGCAACAGGAACCGCGACACTAAACTGTTCTCCGATGTTAATGTGGCCATACCCTCGGGTATGAACCCAATTAAGTCGGATTCCACGGTATCGGCGCATTTCAAAACAGCAGCTCTCATGGAAATTTGGCTCGTAATCTGATTTCACGTAGGCGTTTACCGACTGTCTGGTTAGAGATTTTACGCCGTCGAGGAATTGCTGCTGCAATAGAGGTCGCTGTTGAGAACCGTTTCCGCAAATACCGTAACCAGTGTCGATCAAGGGCAGGTGGGTTCACTCTTGTTTGGCCTGGGGTTGGGCGGTCACGTGTTGAACTTCGTAGTCGGTACCTATCCCAAAGGCAGGAAATGGTACTCGGGGAAACATTCAGCAGCTTGGCTACATTTGCCTGGATTCACCTGCTTGTAACCGACCAATAGCGTTGTTGCATTGGTCTTCGTTCAGATGTGGCATCACTTGGTTCGTTGAATGCTTACACCTGCAACTGGTTTGGAAACCGAAAACTCCCTGATTTTAAAGACCTTAGATTTAGGTTCCATGCGAATAGCTCGCGAAGTTGTTAAACTTTTGTGCGTTTCTATTTTTTAAGAGTGTATTATTCCACAAAACAGGTGGGTGCTTGATAACTTAAAGAGCGCTGACCATAAGAGACTAGTTCAACAGTTCAGTAAGAAACATTTAAGACATTAGCGGGGACATGGGGCTTCCCATTGGTAATCCATGAATTTGCTGGTACAAGTGGTCGCCTCATGTGAAGGGCTAATGGAAGGCGGGCATACGCCATACAGTGTGCAATGAGTGAAATTTTTGCCCGGGCAGCGGGGCTACGGCCTACTCTTATATCGAATTCCAACTGCCAAGGGATCTTTTACGTGCACTCCAATGCGTACACGGGACCTCGGTTTTTCCTCCCATCCGAACGACTATGCAGCTGTCCTTGTCAGACCCTCCTTCTGCATCACTGACAAGGGGAAATCACGCCAGAAAATCGAGATGAACTTTCTTGGTCAATGCAGGGATCGAACACCCGTCCTCCAGGCTAGCGAACCAGCGCCTTATCCACTTAGCCACCGTAACCCCCGATAAGATCGATGCTGCTGTTGGTGGTTAATTTGGTTATCTAAACGAGGGCGGAGAACTTCAGTAGCTTCTTGGCAGAGAACGTTAGTTAATAGGTATGTTACATCATAAGATACAATATTTCCAGGCTGGGTGATGTGTTGGATTTGGTGACAGAATTCAGTCGAGTCTTTGATGAAAGATGGGGATGATGTTCCTAATAAGGCAAGCAGCTTCGACGGGTGTTTGGAAACATTGTAGAAACCCTGAGCAGACGAGTAACCTAGCCTTAATTGGGTTTTATGAGTTTGTATTTGCACTCCACGGCCTTTTCTAATCGAGAAGTGACCAGAGAAGTAACAAGTGCGTTTGTAGCCTATGCAGTTACAAATTTACTTGTTTACATATATTTCTGATATTACAATTGCACAATTTACAAATATTATTTACATAAGGTCCCATAATAGTTCGGTACGAAACTTAAAATCCGTGACCAATTTGCGGGGAAGTTGTTTTGAAGGTGGTTTCTATATGAAAAAAACCTGCTGAAGCGATTAAGCTTGGGTGCCTCTCTCTAAAATGCTGGCGGAAGCCGTTAGAGGGCCAAATTCAAAATGGTGGTCAGATGTGGCGGGAAAATATAAAATTATGTAATATAGACTTCTGATGTGTCTATTCGTATGTTTCAATGGTCTCTAAATCGAAATATTGCAATCAAAAATCCATCCAGCCACTAGTTTTGCCAATATGGCCGAAAAATCCAAGATGGCCACCATTTTTGACCTGGTAAATAGTTACGGGGTTGAGGTCTTCAATTTTGATGAATTTGTGTCGTTAGATGGCAACCAGCAATAATGCTCACCGATATTTATCATCTGATATACTCTGTAGTCCACTGGTTTTGATTTTAATTTAATCAACGCTTAATAATAGAGCCATGTAATATTTAATCACGCATAATAATCAACATCACCAACTTATCCAGTCAAAGTCAAAGTTTTACTAATCAGAATCCGATTTAAAAGATAGGTCCAGTTTTGATTGTTCATATTCAGAAGTTGAAGTTTCATCGGAATCTTCATCACTTGCACTATCACTGCAGTGAACAAGTGAGTCGCTTAAACGTCCTGGTAATGCTGGGTTCACATATTTAATTGACCCGCACTGTCCATTATGGGGCAGTTTCCAACCATTACCAACGGAAGAGTGTGTGATCTCAGACTTTCAGTAATTAAGCATTAAATAAGCCTGAAAATAAAATAAAGATAAGACACAACTATCGATATGCAAACAGTTGTTTTATTGATAGCTCGACGATGAACTTAACTACTGAAAATCGGAAGGATGAGGAGGATGCCGCTATTGCATTTATTTTCCTTGCTAGTGCTCATCTCAGAAGACAACATTGTCACGGTCGTATTTCATTATAGTATCACTATCGGTCGCCCAAATTCTGCTGCGTGGCTCGTCTAAACTAATTACCTGTAATATGTTAAGGGTCGCCCAAACTTTCTACCTGCAATGCACGTGCATACAGGTAGTATATAGGCCGGCCAATCGGGCTTGTTGGGAGATGAATTAGGACAGTGGTACTGAGGACTCGATACTGCCAACAGGTACTTGGGTGAGTGAAATTATACTTTTAACTTTGTTGTCTTAGGCCCCTCTGTGCAGGATTCGTATGTTCTACTTATCGTTGTATATTTAAGTATGAGTGAATAAGTTAGTATGAGTAAATTTATATACAAATGTTGACTAATTTTACAGGTCCCTTTGGATACCTACTGATTGTTCCTGGAATGGTATCATCTAAGAATAGTCGCCGATAAATGGTATCGTCGTTGAATACTAGCCGATACATTATATACTTGGTATCGTCGTTGAATAGTAGCTGATACGTGATATCGTCGTTGAAGAGTGGCCTATACGTGGTATCGTCGTTGAATAGTAGCCGATACGTGGTATCGTCGTTGAATAGTGCCCGATACATGGTATTTGTGGTATCGTCGTTGAATATTCGCCGATACATGGTATCGTCGTTGAATAGTCGCCGATACATGGTATCGTCGTTGAATAGTCGCCGATGCATGGTATCGTCGTTGAATAGTCGCCGATGCAGGGTATCGTCGTTGAATAGCAGCCGATACATGGTATCGTCGTTGAATAGTAGCCGGTACATCGTCGTTGAATAGTAGCCGATACATGGTATCGTCGTTGAATAGTAGCCGATACATGGTATCCTCGTTGAATAGCAGCCGATACATGGTATCGTCGTTGAATAGCAGCCGATACATGGTATCGTCGTTGAATAGTAGCCGGTACATCGTCGTTGAAGAGTAGATGATACATGGTATCGTCGTTGAATTGTAGCCGATAAATGGTATCGTCGTAGTATGGTCTTGCCGATGGGTGGACAGTTTCTTCTTGGAATGGTATCGTCTAAGAAAAGTCGCCGATAAATGGTATCGTCGACTGTTTGTTCCTGGAATGGTATCGTTGATGACTGGTCGCCGATAAATGGTATCGTCGACATTTTGTAACGTCATAATTCATTTAGTGCGCGCACTCGTGAAAGAAATGTTATGTTGTATATTTATGTTGTACTATATGAACTGAATTCTTTTTTATCTTAGTTTTCTTTATTCCCCAAGACGGTCACGCCTCGCCCATCCTGTGACAAACATGTCTTCAGACAACGCCCACGGTGCTGGGTCCTGCCAATTTTAGAACTCGCAATGAACTGGCCTTGAAACAGACCGGGAGATGCATCTCCATACAATATCGTACTGGTAATTGCGTTTTCCCCCTTCCCGGTCACAAGACCACATGTTCCGTGCGCGAGGCCACATGTTCTCTGAGTACAACCTATGGGAACAGGCACATTAAAAAACAAAGGCTCATTGTCCTTGTGGCGCGGCACAAGGGAACACGCCACAAGTCAACAGCATATGGATACAGGGTCTTACTCCATTATTAAGCGTTGGTTAAAGTAAAATCAAAATCAGTTGACTATCAGATGATAAATATCGGTGAGTATTATTGTTGGTTGCCATCTATCAACACATTCATCAAAATTGACGAACTCAACCCCGAAACTATTTACCAGGTCAAAAATGGTGGCCATCTTGGATTTTTCGGCCATATTGGCAAAACTAGTGGCTGGATTGATTTTTGATTATTTCGATTCAGAGACCCTTAAAACATGCGAATAGACACATGAGAAGCCTATATTACGTAATTTTATATTTTCCCGCCACATCTGACCACCATTTTGAATCTGGCCTCTAGCATTTTAGAGAGAGGCACCCAAGGTTAATCGCTTCAGCAGGTTTTTTTCATATAGAAACCGCCTTCAAAACAACTTCCCCGCAAATTGGTCACGGATTTTAGGTCTCGTACCCAACTAATAAGCATTATACTATCAAAGATTGCGCCAATATTACGGGCAGAATAAGATGAAAATTTATCACAATTACCAATTATCGGAACAGTTCTAGCATTTATTGTATATGCGTTGTGTTTGCCATACAGCAGCATCGTGTATTACTATAATTATAAACATTCTGTGGTTATGACGTGTTTTATTTGTTGTCCTGCAGTATTACTAGATATTGTTGTGATGTGGCTGCCTACTCTAGTATCACACTAGATACAAATACTATTGTTATGTTCGCGTTGTTATGTTGCATTTGATGTACTGTATTACAGTTTACTCATTATACACTATTCATTTTGTCTCGACCTACGATCTGTTATTTAAGTTATATTTACTAACAAACACATAATTAGGAGGCTTAGACTTTGAAATCGCAGCTCACTGATATGATGCGTAGCTCGGTGGAAAGTTCTCTGTCAAGTATACCACCAATCTTAAAGGCTAAAGAAGGTGTGGGTATTATTTGATGCTTGCCTACTAAGACTGAAACATCTTTGTCAAGTTTTGTCACAAAATATATTCAGCCTTTTCTTCCTTTCGTTTGGGGAAATTGATCCTTATCCATATACGAATCTCATTAATACTATTTTCAATGTACATGCCGAACGAAATTGAACCTAAATCTAAGCCCTGGGGTACACCAAAGCTTAATGTTTTAGGCAGATGGGTTATTGTCTATACTGACAAATTAGGAACGAGTAGCTAAATAGGTATATCTAGAAGTGAAATGAGATGAGATGAGATGAGGTTTAACGTCCTACTTGGGTAAATCTAGAGCTAAGTCTGTAATGGCAAAGTAGTATATATTGACATCAGTTACCTGCAAATATTTCAACTTCACACATTTCTAGGGCGTCGTTTAAGCTTTTCACATAGACAGTTCTACCTGAAAATGGTGTAAATGAACCTTGATTACATCCAGTTACATTATAAACAGACTGTACTGTTGATGATGTATCTTTATAACATAATGTAGCTGAGTCAAGTCCTTGTCCACTACACTGACCACTAGAACTTGTCTTTATCTCAAATTCTTTTAATCTCCCCCGGTCTGAAAATAAACCAAATAGAAAATCAAACATAAACTAGCATTGTCGTTTTAATTTTTGCTATTTCATTTGTCGATGTTAATTGTTGTGGATTTTATTTCTATATATTGTATAATATGTGTAATTATTGTATTGCATGTATTGCATGTAATGTATCTCGGCGTATAATTAATGTATCTCGCACTGTATTTTATTATAACCATGTTTCTTTATACTACTGTAATACACATAGATTCAGTCATTTGCTAAACTATGCGTTGTAAATCAAGTTATATTCGAAAGTATCATTAATGTGCCGTATTATCATTCTCGTTATTATTAATATTGCCTTAGAATACAAAGATATACATTATTTGCATGAGTATTAGTTTTCAATTGTTGATCCAATCGAGGTGGTTTGCAAAATCAAATAAATAAAAACATACGCCCATTAACAAAATCAACCAGTGTAGTTCATGTTGATATTCAACAAATCATAACCTAGCTTTCTGCTCTTTCTCAAGCGTCTTCGGGTATTATAATATATAGAAGTAAGTTTATATAAACTATACATTTTATACATGATATTGGGGACGTTCGTTTGTTGTAACACGTAAATAAAGTGATATGGCGTTCGTCGAGTCAAATCATTAACTGTTCAAATGGATTTGAGGAACAGGGTTACTGGTTTGTTTATTATGGAAATACTGTTTATTGGTTATGAGCATGGACTCTGATAATCAATCAAACACTAACTATAGAATTAGATAAAAATCGGTAATCCCAATTGTATCAATTAAATGTAGATAGGTCATATTCAGTCCAATCACTGCCCCGGAATACCGATTAGTTAGCAACTATTACTATCACTATCATTTTTCAGACCTTAACAATGGAACATCACCAATCAGATGCTATACTGTGAACCATGTTAAGGAGGTAGCATATCTATATCTATCTACTTACATATCTTGTCTTGTATGTTATATATTTTAATTTGGTTGAAATAATACAACTCTTGTAAATCAACACACCACCAACCAGCCCCTCCTTCCGGTGTATGAGTACATGATCCATTATTAAAATAACTATTAGTATTACCATCTACAGCTCTTGAAGCAACTCCACCATATTTTGTAGAACTCTGCTTTACTGATTGTTGACGAAGAGCAACATTGGTAGGTGTATCTGTTTAAAAATAATTTTGTTGATGTAGCTGGTTAAACAGTTGGAATAATATTGCATAGGAAGTTGGGGAACGATCAAGCTTCTCCCCTTGATTGTGTGATGGGCTTCTATTTCTAAAATGAAGGTTGTTACTTTTGTGTCACTTGTCAACAACTGACCTATTTATATGCTTACCACCCCCCACCCCCCCCCCCCCCCACACACACACACACACATACCCTCCACAAACAAGTGATCAGTGCTATAAATTAGAACTCCCCACTTCTCCCCAACACCACCAAAGCGGACATATTGTTGTATTTGGCCAGTCCTAGTAACTGTTATTTTTATAGTAGAGAAGGAGGTTAACAAAGCAATGCTATGTGTGAATGAAAAACATCTTAGTTTTCAGTAAAATCACCTATGTCTGAAATGGCTTCGTCTTAGTATATCACTCCTTACCGGAAAATAGTTGAACTTCACATAAAGTAAGCGATTGACTTGAAACAGATACATATACTGTTCTAGCAGATATACTAGTCGATGTAAATGGAGGTTGATTACATCTCTCTATTGTATATATATCTTGTGGTGTCGATGTTGTATCTTTATAACATGATGTAGCTGATGTAAATCCCGTCTGACTACATTGACCACTTACACTTAATCTAATTTCAAATCTTTGTAATCTATCTTTATCTAGAAAAAATAATATTATAGACGAGTTATTGATATTATATTTGTTTGATGTTTGCTAAATGAGTATCTTAATCTACTTGAAATGTAACCTTGCCCCAAAAGTGATACCGGGTGTTCTCAAGATGAGGTGTAAAAGAAACGTGGCGAGTGGGTGGGCCGGGGTAGTCTAGAAAATTTGTGAACGATACACGGTCTCCAGCGTCATTTTGCCGTGTATCTGAGGGAAACGTAGATTTAACACACCGTACAAGGCCAGCGGAAGCTACCATCGTAGGTCCTTAGGCGAGGTTCCAGAGGCCGCCTAAGCCCCGGAGGCTCTTGGGGGTCTAGATCACCGGAGATGCTTTCTTTTTAACTCCCTTGCCATATGGTGGTTTAATTCTGTGACGATAATCAATATCAAGGCCGCCTACAGATGTCGCCAAGGCGGGGGTGGGGGGCTACAACTTTTGTCCTATTCTGTTGGAAGTGTTTTATGTTAAGGATCAAAGCATCCTGAATGAGAGGATAAGCCCTATTGATTTTAGGTCTTCCTCATTCATTTCATGCAAATTCTGGGCATATCTTGCTTGGCAACCGCTTGCTTCAACTGGTCATTACTGATAGCAGTTAATTATTTGATGGATAGGGGGGAGAGCGAGAGAGAGAGAGAGAGAGAGAGAGAGAGAGAGAGAAAGAGAGAAATGGGGTTTAGCGTCCACTCGACACAAATTAGGTCAACAAATGACTTTTTTTTTATTTTGATAATTCGCTTGCGCGTACGTGTCTTTAGCAGTGGGAGGAAACCGGAAGACCCGGAGAAAACCCACGAGATTGGACAGGCGACCCTACTCTTTGCCAGGTACAGCCGGGGATTCGAAACCACGCCAATAAAACTCTATCTCGTCGTTTTTCTAATCATCTAATATGTCATAGATACAACTGACGTGGGGTGGACTTGGAATAAAGATCGGCTGTTAGGTTATCTAATCGCGACCCTCGCAACCGTAGTTCTCTTAACCCAGAGATCGGTACAGTGCATAGCAGGAGTTTCTTCTAGAAGTCTCACTTCTTCACAGTTCCATGTTAAAATCAATCATGTTGTTTTTATTGAATAATTACGTGCGTGCAATAACTTGGAGAAAAGAGTACATGCGGTCAAAGCCCCCCCCCCTCTAGTTCCCTGGATATATCAAATACATATAATACGTTACGTTTTACTGACTTAATAATCGTCAGATGTACATGATTTGACAGGAGCTTATCTTCCGGGGTCACACAAATGGAAAACAAAAATCATTTATTTTGTTCAACACCCCAGACCATGTTGGCAAACATATAGAGAACCATCGAAACGAAAACGAAACTATCAGTTTCGTTTTAATTATCAGATACCAGTCAGCCTACAAAAGCGATTGATAACCGCATGCATAGTCGCTGGTAGTAGAGCGAAACTCGCACGCCAACCAACACTGTAGCGTTCTACAGGTCCGTACTAGGCCTTGAATAGAGACTTTTGGCAAGTGAAATTTACACTATCCGTATCACGTATACGTCACACGTTGCGTCAGAGTAGTTTAAGGGTTTTGGCAGTCTCTTGCGCCGCGTACGAATGTGTCACTGAGCTGAGCTTAGTTCTGTACAGCATGATGGCAGTTATCTACCAAGATCACTATCAGTACTAGACAAGTGCCTTGCCTACAATTTATCGGAGTGCGTGAAGTCACTCGACAGTCACTGAGCTATTTAAAAAAATAATGTCGCATCTTATTAAAAAAAATCTTTGACTTTGACTCGACAGGAATTTTTGGTTTCACTAATTTATCATTCACATCTCTTTGCCATAGAATAACATCATTTACAGTATGGCAAGGTCCCATATCTACCCAAATCTAGCGCGTGGATCAATCAGCGTGCAGACAGACAGACAGCAAAAGTATGAACATTCCGAGAAAAAACCCATCAAAAATAATGATTAAATTCCAGTCTTTATTATGATAAAATTCACATCAAATATACACATATTTGTTCTAAGATACGCATAGATTCATAAAAAAACGCTATGGTACAACATTTCAGCGTCTAAAAAGACGACAATGTTATACGGACCTTCTCCGCATGAAAGCTGTTCGATGCGGGCTGCCGTATCCGTGTGCCGTATCACGTATGAGAAATACACACACATTGATGACGTCACGCACAAAATCCATACCGATACGCGATACACACAAGGAATTTACGATTGCCAAGAGTCTCTATTATCTGCCTCAAACGGAACGATGATGGACTAGGCTCCTGTGGCACGAAGGCCCGTGCACGTGGTTTATAGTTTTAAATTCAACAATTTTACAAACAAAAAGAGGACTGATAGACAGAATGCAATTCTAGTCCTACCCATGCTAGTATATACCCACACTCGGAAAGGTAACCGGTCTTCTTAAATCCCTCTCAAACAGTTTAACCTGCAGGAAACTAGCCTATGCGGAGATAATTTTATCAGCTTTATATATCATGTTAGTTGAATCCGTTTTGAGAGAGAGAGAGAGGGAGAGAGAGAGAGAGAGGGTAACTTTAACGTCCACTCGACATAACATAGAGGGGCAAAGCCGGGGCAAAGTCCAAGGTTAAGGCGGCAAAGGCACGAGTTTTAACTAGCGGTGGGGGGGTACCCAGATAATTTTGGCAGTAGCTCAGACAATGATCATCGTTGAGGTATAAAGTGTCAAACGAACGTACTTGCGAACCTCGACGAATCCCACTCACGAGCGCCAATGTAAAGTGTAATTATTAAGGGTATGGGGGACCTCCCCCAGAAAACTTTGAAAAATAGACTTTTGGAAATGCTGTCTGTCAGTATTCAGTCAGGCATCGATCGTCGAGATAAATAAATCTGCCCACATACCGTATGTTGCCTGATCACTAGTATAATAATATACGATCAAGACCAAAATGGCAAACGAACGGACTTGCGAACCTCAACGAAGTACCTTTGTTAGCGCCAAAGTAGACTGTTGGAAATGCTGCCTGGCAGTATTCAGGCACCGATCGTAGAGATTAATAGAGGTGATCGGATGTCGTGTGTGGCCCTTTCACTAGTCTTTCCGACCCCAGAGAGGAAAGTGTCAAATGAAACTCAACGAAGTCCCAAATAATTTGAAAAGTGGACTGCCCGAAATGCAGCCTGGCAGTATTTCAGTTATTGATCGTCGAGATAAATAGAGCTTAACAGATACCGTCTGTCGCCAAATCACTAGTTTATCCGACCAGAGAAGAAGGTGTCGACAGGGCGGAGTAAGAGTGACTCAAAGTGAAGGAATATTTTTGCCACTATATTTTGTAAAATAGACAGCCGGGAATGCATCCAGGTAGCATTTCATACAATGCCTGTTGAGATAAATAGAGCTGGCCAGATCACTTTTTTTTTTCGAAAATTATTGAGGGGCAAACAGAGGGCAGGCCAGATTTCTGGGGGTGCAAATGCTCCCCTTGCCCCCCCCCCCTTGGTGCCGCCACTGAATCCAGTATTTGTTAAGTACGAATGGGTGTTTGCACTCTGCATATATACGAAAATTGCCATACTTTTATTATACAGATCCATCGGATAAATATTTTCTTCGGAACGTATCATTCAATACTCTCGTCGGAATGTATGATTAAGAAGTACATCCTGTTTATTCTAGCTTTCCACCAAACCACAAAGGCGGATTTTGCTTGCAAAGGTCCCTTGTCGCCGTTTATTTTTGCTTTCCACATGGGCGGGTTTAGCTTGCAAAGGTCCCTTGGCGAAAATGTCACTGGGTCACCTGACAATGGGGGATATACTACAAGAGAGTGGGGATTCAACCCAGTCACCGCCCCCTGCACATATTTAACCTGACCCGGGGCGTCCCTTATATTTACTTTTACATTAATTCTAATTGTGGATCATGTTCAAAAATACAATAATTTCTGGTAATGACATCTATTTGAAAAAAGTATGAATTTGTATTTTCTAATATTCAATTAGCGGGATTTAAAAAAGCATACTAAACTATACCACATAATTATGGGAAGATCTACTAATATGCTTTGGCGACGTTTCCGAGAGTTTTCACTCGACGATATCAAGTTAATACAGTAATACAAAAATGTGAGGCAAATATATAAAGAAACAGTACAGCGAGAAATCATTAAACGATACATGAAAACAACAAAAAATGTTCATGTTTAAACTCGAAAGTGGACATTCCATAATGTTTAGACAATGGGGATATTGGGGGGGGGGGGCTGAGTGGTTTCATCCGTGCTAGTGAAACCATAAAGTTTGTCATAAAGTCAAGTGGTGTGGTTCCAATCCCCACCTCATGGATTTACTCCGGTACCCCGATTACCTCCCATTGCTAAAGACCCCTGCAAACAAGTGAATTATAGAAATAAAGTTGAATCATATGTTAGTCCTGAAATGACCTAGTTTTTTGTTGTCGAGTAGACGTTAAACCCTACTGCTCTTTAATCTTTAGACTAAAGTACTAGGAATACTACATTCCGTTTTCACTAATATCTACCCAGTTGCCACAACCACATCATGTCCAAAATAGTGAGTAGTGAGCAGAAATAACCATGCAAACAACCGAAGAGATCGTCGAAGACTAAAACCAGGTTTGAATATACATTTAAAAAAAAACAAAATGACAATAGACGAGGAAAACACTTACCGTTATCTCTATTAAATAGTTTTATGGTGTCAATATTATATATCTGTTGTAGATCAACACACCACCATTCATTACCATTATCGTATGTATGTGTACAGTGACCATTCTCCCAGTGACTATCAGTATTACCATCTACAGCATTACTTGAATTTGATGATCCAAAAGAAACTGTTGAACTCTGGGCTGTTGGTTTGCGAAGAGCAATGTTTGTACCTATAATATACAACAAATAAATAGAATATTCAAATACAACCTGTAAATACAACATGTAAATTATAACTGTAAATAAAACATGCAACATGTAAATATAAACCAGAAATACATCATGTAAATATAACATGTAAATGCAACATGTAAATACAACATGGAAATACAATATATAAACAATACGAAAACAATATGTACATTCTTGTTTTTATAGCAAACTGTAGACCATAATGTTTACTGGAAACTACTAGTTTAAATACTATATGTTCAGAATACATAATCCTGTAGATAATATGTGCTTATTTCCTGACCAGGAAGAAAAACATAGTCTTATTCTTGAATTACGTTATGGAAGGCATAGGTACATATAGTTAATAATACTGGAAACGTATAATGCATGACCCCTGACATTACAATTGCAGCTATTTAAATTAGTCAATACAATCAACCAAGTAATACCTGTACAAACACCACATGACTTCATACAGTTCTGTCTATAAAACTCATCTCTAGGATATAGGGTATCACCACATGATTGACAGTCGGTGTTGTCTGTATCTTTACATTCATCCAATGCTGTAAAATACACGGCTGTTAGGTTTTTAGTTAACATACAGAATATATGCTAAAGAGCTAAATCTGCCTATTGTTAGCGAGAACAGCCAGCTATTTATCTCAATCTCATAGACCCCCTTTATTTATACTTCTGTACAAAGGAAATGAAACAGTTTATTAAAACAGCCAGCTACTTATCTAAATCTTATAAAAGAAATGAAACAGTTTATTAAAGGGACAATAACATTCTTGCTGGCTTGGTAGCTCCAGAAAATAAATAATACCCTTATTCTAAGTACTAGATGTTCAAATGTCCTACCTGTTGTGTAGATTATCCATTACAACCTATTTTATTTGTCCAGGGGGTTCGAAAATATTTTAAAATCCAAGTCACATTTGAAAAGGTTTACGTTAGACTTTTCAAATCAATTGGTTGAATTTTTCCAATTTTTCAAAATAGGTGTGTTAAGATGAAATTTATATCATCATTTAATTGGAATATTTTAAAATAATACGATTTGTTGACCAGACTGAAGATTGAGACATATTTTTCAGTTACAACAAGAGTGTTATTGGGGCTTTAAAACAGCCAGTTATTTATCTAAATCTTATAGACCCCGTTTATTTATACTTCTGTATAAAGGAAATGAATCAGTTAAAGTCTAACTAATTTGATGTGACGAGCACGAAACTTTATACACCGACTTCAACCGATTATAGACCGTCTTCACTTCTACATAAATACTATAACAATGTTAATAATTACTACTTACCTAAACTAGAATATACTATAGATAATATAATTATAACTGCTGACGACTGTTTGATTTTCATTTTTGACCACGTTCACTAGCCCTAAGATAAACAAAAGTGTCAAATTCCTTTTTGCTAAAACTTCTATTTGTGAATTTTAAATACAGTTCGCTTATAATAAAAAAAACCCAAGTAATATTACTTTATAAAATTAATTAAAGCCAATATATTGATATATGACTATCATTCTATATATTTTTATTTAAAATATCAGTTATTTTAAAACAAAAAATGATTTTACATGTAACAACAATGAGAATGATGCGCAATGTCCTTATAAATATGCCCAGTACAATAAACGTCGTATATTTATTTTGTAACACATGACTGTTTTTTACGAAAAATATAGCCCTTCTATCCTCCTTAACGCTATCACTTGTGTAAATATGTACAGATAGTGGAGTAACTTCCTTGTTGAACAGGTAAGTGTTTAAATAATGCATACATAAATGAAAGACCATACACGTACTTTTTCAGTGTACAAATGTCGAAATACGACAGACAGCAAATTAAGAAATAAGAATTAAGAACTTATAATTAAGAACACTGAATAAAGAGCTGCTTGGCCTTCCATACATATAGAGATGTATGTTTAGTGTGTGCCGTCTTCGTCGATAAATATAGAGTCGTTCTAGATATACCAACACGTATACTCCTAAAAAACATCTTTATGAAGATCGTGGTATTTAGAACAATAACGTATATATTTAACATGCTCCCGTGGGTAATAGTATCTGTTGCAGAAATTAGTCGGCACTCCTTGGCTTATAAATGGACACAAGACATCAGTTATTTCATCTTTGACTTTAATGTTAATTCTCGTCTGTCCATGGGTTTCTATCACACATAAAGTCAACAAAACTCGCCTGCTAAATGGTGAAAGGGTAGGGGGATGACTATCGGTGGCCTGTGCCCAAATCAACCTTCTGGTGGGTTAAAACTAAAATATAATACATTTTCTATTTGTCAACCAATGTAACTGTATTTTCTCCCAATCTAACAAAGTTACCTCTCGTGTTTTCAAAGGCGTTTCTTTCAATGTCTTTTCAACTATTTATTTTGTTGGTGTAATATATAAAGAGGTTTTATTACTATGGGTGGATAGCAGATAAACATACATTCAGTGTGTTCTCAGTCCTGAATTCCTATTTCTTGTTACCATTTGTATCTTAAAATCAGTATCAGGTTATATATGTCTTAATATTTATATATGTCTAGGGGGCGTCACATCCTCCTGTTTGTCATCGTTCAACCTATATTACAATATGCCCGACTTACTATAGTTCGTGAATAATGAAATACTAAACAATACACGGCGTCAGTTCATATGGTATATCCCACTTCTTGTTTTCTTATAAGACCTATATTCCTGTTTGAATAACTGTATTTCACATACCAACCTAATTTGTGATGTGGTTTTATCTGATAGATAAACCTATAGAGTAAACCTTCATATCAGAACCTCGCGCATGGTTTATTTATTTATTTGTTTGTTAAATTTATTTGGTATGCTTAAGGTAAAAATGGACAGGTATTTGAATCTGTATTATCGTGATATTGGATCAAGTAATAATTCTTAAATATATAAATATAAATTATAAAACTTACCATATATTCTGTACCAGTATCATATAACTAGCAATTGAAATACATCCGTAATGCGTACCTCAACTTAATGAAATGGGTATAACCAACACCTCACATCATATAATTTTACAGGAGGAAGTAAATTACCTTGGATCTTTATGTAGACATTGTCACAGTATGGTGAATTATAATAGAGCGCAACATAAGCTAATAAAAGGTTTAAAAAAATATCTATAAAATATATAAAGTATATATAAAATGAAGTTTAAAAAAAACTATGCCCATCTTAGCTACCGCTTTCATCCATTAAGGGGATCATCAGGCATCAGGTATATTGAGAAATGTGCCTGGAGCTTTCAGTTCTCTCGGAACATCATTAGATCTTTAATACAAATTCTCCGTATAAATATCTAAAGAGCTCCGTAGATGATAAAAATAGGTTGCCAGGCAACGAAACATACGCCCACACAGCAGCTAAATCGTCCGGGCAGTCAACAAGAGTTGTCGCATATTAAGTAATTATCAGAAAATCATTAGAATTTGTTTGGTTTTTATAAAGTTCTGCTCCATGCTAATATAAAGTATACGAATCATTTAATATTATGGAATAAGCTGTCACCTCCACTGGATACGAAACATTTAATATTATGGCGACTTTTCGTACAATCATGGGCCATAATTCAGGAAGTTACGATCAGATATGTCCAAATATCAACAGGAACCAAGATCTTTCAGTTTGACCAAAATCGAATTAAATTTGTGACCTCTACAGGGTACACAACCTTGATATACCATATTTTTACACTATTCGTGTAAAAATGGCAGCCATTTTGTTCATCAATTTTAGTCGATGTTCACAAAATTCAAACTGAAAATTAATTACAGTGTAATGGTGATATAATCAAATGTTTTTGAACTCCATAAAGGCAATTTTCCGTATAAACAGAGGCCATAATTCAGGAAATTACAATCCGATATGCGCAAATATCGCAAGGAACCAAGATTTCAAGTTTCATCAAAAACGTATTACAATTGTGACCCCTATAGGGTTCACAACCTTGATATACCATATTTTTACACCATTCGCGTACAAACGGCGGTCATTTTGTTTGTCAATTTTGGTCCGATTTTCATGAAATTCAAACTCAACCTATATTACCCTGTAACAGTGATATAATCAAACGTTTTTTTTAAATCAGGTAATAATTGTTACCTCCAGAGGGACCACAAGGTGATAAAGGCGATCTTTAGTACAATCAGGGGCCATAATTCAGAAAGTTACGATCCAATATGCGCAAATATCGAAAGGAACCAAGATCTTTATGTTATAAACACGTATTTCAAGTTTCATCAAAATCAGTTCAAAATTGTGACCTCTATAGGGTCCACAACCTTGATATAACATATTTTCACACTATTCGGCTACAAACAGCGGCCATTTTGTCCGTCAATTTTCACGAAATTCCACATCATCTTTTATAACAATGTAACGGTGATATAAATCGGATAATAATTTTGACCTACAGAGGGGCCACAAGCTAAAAAAGGCAATTTTTCAGTCAATCACGGAACATAATTCAGGAAGATACGATCAGATGGGCGCAAATATAGAAAGGACCCAAGATCTTTGGGTTATAAACATACATGTCAAGTTTCATCAAACTCGGTTCAAAATTGTGACCTCTATAGCTTGATATAACATTTTTTCACACTATTCTCGTACAAACGGCGGCCATTTTGTCTGTCAATTTTGGTCCGATTTTCACGAAATTTGATCTCAGCCTCCATTATCATGTAACGGTGATATAATCAAACGTTTTTTTGAATCGAATAATAATTTTGACCTCCAGAGGGACAACAAGCTAAAAAGGGTGATTTTTTGGACAATCAGGGGCCATAATTCAGGAAGTTACGATCCAATGGGCGCAAATATTGAAAGGAACCAAGACCTTTGGGTTATAAACATACATGTCAAGTTTCATGAAAATCGGTTAAAAATTGTGACCTCTATAGGGTCCACAACCTTGATATAACATTTTTTCACACTATTCGCGTACAAACGGCGGCCATTTTTTCTGTCAATTTTTGTCCGATTTTCACGAAATTCAAACTCAACCCCCAAAACTATGTAACGGTGATATAATCAAACGTTTTTTTGAATCAGATAACAATTTTGACCTCCACAGGGAACACAAGCTAAAAAGTGTGATTTTTCGGACAATCAGGGGCCATAATTCAGGAAGTTACGATCCGATATGCGCAAATATCGAAAGGAACCAAGATCTTTCGGTTATAAACATGCATTTCAAGTTTCATGACAATCGGTTCAAAATTGTGACCTCTATAGGGTCAACAACCTTGCTATAACATATTTTCACACTATTCGCGTACAAACGGCGGCCATTTTGTCTGTCAATTTTGGTCCGATTTTCACGAAATTCGAACTCAACCCCCATAACTATGTAACGGTGATATAATCAAACGTTTTTTTGTAATCGGATAACTATTTTGACCTCCACAGGGAACACAAGCTAAAAAGGGTGATTTTTCGGACAATCAGGGGCCATAATTCAGGAAGTTACGATCCGATATGCGCAAATATCGAAAGGAACCAAGATCTTTCGGTTATAAACATGTATTTTAAGTTTCATGAAAATCGGCTCAAAATTGTGACCTCTATAGGGTCCACAACCTTGATATAACATATTTTCACACTATTCGCGTACAAACGGCGGCCATTTTGTCTGTCAATTTTGGTCCGATTTTCACGAAATTCGAACTCAACCCCCATAACTATGTAACGCTGATATAATCAAACGGTTTTTTGAATCGGATTACAATTTTGACCTCCACAGGGAACACAATCTAAAAAGGGTGATTTTTCGGACAATCAGGGGCCATAATTCAGGAAGTTACGATCCGATATGCGCAAATATCGAAAGGAACCAAGATCTTTCGGTTATAAACATGCATTTCAAGTTTCATCGAAATCGGATCAAAATTGTGACCTCTACACTGTTCACAAGCTAAAAACGTGATTTTTCGTACAATCAGGGGCCATAACCCATGAAGTTACAGTCCGATACATGCAAATATCGAAAGGAACCGAGATCTTCGGGTGATAAACCTATATTTTAAGTTTCATTGAAATCGGATAAAAAATTGCGACCTGTAGACTGTTCACAAACAATTGTGGACGGACGGATGGACGGACGGACGGACAGGGGCGAAGACAATATACGTCCACATAAAAATGTAGGCGTATAAAAACATTATTTATTATTTGTTATTAAACGAGTGTTGAAATCAGCTTGTTTTGGTGTATCTTTATTCTTTCCATTGCTTAACGTTAAACACAACTTATCGCTATTTTTAGTTTTAGTATCCTGTTTGAATATATAGTTGATAGATTGTTAAATAAGTATCTTTTGTCGCCGACAACCTTAGTGAATGTGTGAGTGAATTGTACAACAAATGTAGACAGGATGAAACCCAATGCTCTGCATATACAAAGAAGGCAGTCTTCAACATTTAACATTACATCTAACCAGGAAGGTCCGTGTGTTATATTTTTAATTTTCTGTCCCAACTGTGCTTATAAAGACGTGAATATGCCATGATGTTATAAGGGACAGTTTAACCGGACAGTGGCACTACATAGAATTAGGGCCTTGACAGATGGAATTCGACGATGAGCCCCATTTTATTGCATTTTTAATATTGTTTTTAAATCATTTTATTTGTCAAATCCATAAAATTATGTTAAATATATTTTTGATAATTAAATAAATCAATATAATAACTCAAAAATACATACATTTGTTGTTATTTGAATATTGTGGTCCGTCACTTTCCTATTTAGTTTCGATTTTTAAAGGTCAAAATTTCGATTTATTTGTCTGTACAACACTAGGATCTGGAAGAGTTGTTATATAACCTGCGTTCTGAAAAGCGTGAGAGATTAGCCTATGAAACGTTCGATGCACGGACTGTGGGTAAACCACTTGAAACGCCAACGCTGATTGATTAATCACTGCCTTGCGTCATAGGGTCAGAAGCCGCTCTTCAACCCACTGACGCGACTTTCCAATACAACTGGTCAGATCTTCGTGTATTTTAGGCCATCAAAAGTATAAAAAAATGAAATATAGATCTGCATTTGAATCATATTGCTAGGTTCTCTTTCAAGGGTCATTATCCCCGAAAGCGAGAGAGAAGTGGGGTTTAACGTCCACTCAACACAACTAGGTCATTTCGGGACAAACATATGGTTTTTAATTTTTATTTCAATAATTAGTTTGCGCGTAGGGGTCTTTAGCAGTGGGAGGAAACCGGAGTGCCCGGAGGAAACACACGAGGTTGAGAAGGCGCCCCTATCTCCATGCCACATACGCTCACACCAGGGTTCGAAACCACAGCCGCAAGCCAGAGGTGACCTGCCAGCTAGAGGTCGAAGCGCGGCACTCTAGACCACTAGGCCATCCCAACCCCCCATCCCCGAAAGCAATTGTTTTGTTAGGTCAAGGTCGTATACATAAATTCAATACAGAATTCCGTCATTCCCTTTTATAATCCACACTTTGAGCTGACTTTTATGGGGTATCGACGTTGTTTGCTGTGTTTGATTATGTAGGACGCTACATAGTTGAACGATGTTTGTTTGTTCTTTAAACTGTACTGTTACTATTATAAGCTATCACATAATACGAATAATACACGAAGCAGTAATCGTCAATATGAACTCCACCCATTTTGGGTATGTTCCTGTTATGTCAAGGTCGTTTTCAACGTAAGCAAATACATGTACCATTAGTAAACATGATAATGTTTGTCATGGATGCTTTCATCCAGAAACAACATATTTGCATCTGAAAAAAGCTTGTGATATCGCATGGGAATATGGTATCATGCGCGACCTTCGTAACCTAGGTCTGTGGGGTCTCTTTACTATCTTCTTTTATCTATCTTTTTTAGAAGATAGTAGTTTAAGTGATTGATTTTCTCTAATCTATTTTCATAGACAACGTGAGTTCCTCAGGGAAGTGTTTTATCTCCCACTATATTCTCTATTAAAATTAACACAATATAGGTTGATGACGTTCAGACATGCTACATTTTACATTCTGACTCGGGGCTTACATTGGGTGGAAATCCTATTCCAGTTGTAGATACTAGTTCCACTATTTAGCGAGTTGGGGTATAAATATGGTGATTATGCTCTCAGTTACACCGATCGTTCCAAAGATAGTGATGGGGTAGATTTAGCTCTCAAAACGTCATCTTGAATAATTTCTGTCAAACTTCCACCTGCTGCTTCCATATTTATTGATGAGTTCCAGGCTTTGGATTTCATTAAACCACCTTCATCTTTAAAACATGTTATATTTTCTGATTCCTGGTATTCGTTACAAGAAATAAACAACATGAACACACGAGTTCAACAGCCAGATTTTCCCATAACACAATTCCCTTTGCCTTGCATCGATTTTAAATTATCGGTCAACGCTTATTTTTATATATGACCTCTGGCAACGATCTTGGGATCTTGTAGATATAAATAAAAATCACATCAAGCCTCTATATACCTAACTCCTAGTACTAACAGGAGGGATGAAATTGTTTTGTGCCGCTCTCACATCGGGCATACTCCTATTTTCATATTTAAGCGCGGGCCTCAACCTGAATATAAACACTGTCATGTTCCTTTGACAGTTAAGCACATTATGATTGAGTGCAAGCCTTTCGGGTTTGTTGGATAGCGTTTTAACAGTTGTCAGTTATTACAAACGGGTTTATGTAATAAAGTGTTATATATAAATAGTATTGTTGTCATATCTTATAGCTTGTATTTCACCAAATGTTTGAAACAACTTTCACTAAATGTTTGAAACATATTTCACAATATAGCCTGGTTGTCTTTGCCAAAGCATCATTTCGTTTTATTTGAACAAAATCCAAGGGAGTAACTAGCCCTAACACACTTATAAAGTGTGATTTCAGAAAAAAAATATATTTGCATTGACTGCTCTAGCACTTTTAAAAAAATATTGTAAAATTTCTCTCTTCAAGGACCATATTTGTTGTCATTATTCCCAATTCGTCGTCACCATAACTTTATCTAAAACGTCATATTGCCCACGTGTGACCTTTATTGGCTTTCCGGTGTAAAACTGGCGAAGAGTCATTGAATTTCTATTTTCTGCCGTTTTAGTGTCAGACTGACACTTTTAAGGCGACAGAATACATGGAGTAAAGAGACTTTGTTTTGTTTCAACACTAACACGGAAATGTCTGAATCCAGACTGCTATGATCCTATATATGTTGTCCCTCGTTCTGTGTTGTAAAGGGGAGTTTTCAGCGAAATGAGCTACAACGAAATGAGCTACAGCAAGTAGAACACCACTGATTTAGCATTAGAGTCAACGGAGAAATTAAAGGTGGTCTGCGTTCCAATATTTTGCTTTGGCGGAAGTTTTGATCTGACTGTCGTGTTAAGATTTTGTAGTATTTTGGACTTATATTTTCAGAACAGGTACAGTGAGCGTTATGAATGGCTTGTTGCCCAATTTTATTCTATTATCTTTTCATTCTGCCATGTGCATAATATTAAGTTTAGGGGCCACGAAATGAAATAAAATGGGGTTTAACACCCCCAACCGTTCTGCTCCGGCGGGTTTAATGAAGGGAGGATTCAGTATGTTATTATGGAAATTCGACGAGCTGCGACGACCTACTCTTATTTCGATTTACGTGATCGACAATGTATACAGGGGACCTCGGTTTTTCCTCTCGTTCCGTCCGAATGACTGTACATTGTTCGCTCTATATCCCTGAGTCTGGAACTTTGCTTACATACAACACAGTGATTATGGGACAAGCAGCAGTGTATTAAAAGGTTATTAACATTATTACATCATACGAAACCTGTTATTTTCCAAACTGGCTGAAATATACGAATTATATTAATAAATGCTATCAGAAACTGCAAAACCATACCACCGAAACTATACAGTTATATACTATGTGTCGTCTGTTTATTTTGGGTTGCGACGAGGGACATCAGCATCACTGTTGGTTTGTTCATTTTGCATATTAAGATTCTCATTTGTGTTTTGAGTGTTATATATTTTGTGTATGTTTTTTTGTTGTTCAAGTAGGGTTGTTAATGATGATTACTTAGATGAAGTATTTATTCTTTCTAAGTTGGATATTTTGGCACATGATATTTTAGACTCCGAAGTCCCGGCAGAAAATATATAATATGAAGATCACTTTAAAAAATAAAATGAAATGGATTTATTGTCGACGTTAATTATTATATTATATGGATAGGTATCTTATGTACTTTCATTTTATCCATAGGTTTATCATTTGCAACTGTCTGCTAAATATTAAATCTTTACGATAATGTTAATAAAAAAAATTGAACGTAATTAAATACTTTATTGATTTTTTTTTATGTTATTCATATTTATTAAACCTTATCTAACTCTAAACAATCACAAGTTGGTCCATATGCAAGTACTCAATTAGATAGGCAAATTGGTAGATTCAACATTTTGTAATAAATGTTGAATTTATCCCCAGATTGTCTGGTATGACAGATAGAAGGTCGGGCTCCTGTGATTTATCATTTATGTAAAATTTCCAAATGCAGAGTATGGCAAGTTTCCTTCAGTAAATCTTCGACATGCCTTGGGGGAACTATTAAAATGGGTTCGTCCGCCAGTCCGCCACAGTCTTTGGGACACAATAACTCTCCTCCTAACTGAACTAGAATGTTCAAACTTGTGTAGGTGTTTATTAGGTCGATACCTTGAGGGAGTTCGACGATGAACGTTTTGTGCAATGGGTAAGCAGAGATAAGCAATTTGATTGTTTAATGCTTTGGGACACGATTACTTTAGTTCTAATTAAATAAGAGTAATGAAGCTTGGTGTATATTTCATCAATACCCTGACTCAGTTCGATAGTGAGCATTTTCTGCACAGGATAAGCAGGGCGATAAGCAATTTGATTGGCCGAAACTTTGGAACACAATAACTCTCCTTCTAATTGTGTTGAAATGTTCAAACTTGGTCTAGGCGTTCATTAGGGGAATGCCTTGATGGAGTGCGATGATGAACATTTTCTGCTTACAGTAAGCAGGGATAAGCAATCTGATTGGTTGGTGCTTTGGGGCACGGTAACTTTGGTTATAATGAAGTGAGAGCGGTGAAACTCAGAATATAGATTCATTATATCATTAACTTGACTAAGTTTGATAGTGAGAATTTTCTGCTTAGGCTAAGAAGCGATACGCAATTTGATTGGTCAAGACCTTGGAACATAATAACTCTGCTTTTAATTGAGGTAAAGTGTATTTAAACTTGATGCTCATTAGGTGAATGCCTTGACTGAATTTAATGATTACCATTTCGAACTGAAGCTAGGCATAGCTTATCAATTTCATTTGTCCATGCTTTTGGACAAGATAATCTTGATTCTATCCGATAGAGAGTGATGAAACTTAGTGTATAGTTTGATTGCTCCATACTTTTGAAAAAAAAGAATAAATGTGCGATTAATTATTATGTTTGGGGATTTCGGCGGGGGACATCAGCCTCATTGTTGGCTTGTAATACTCTGTAACTGCACTGATAGTAAAAAGCTTATCTCTGGTCCATGAAGTAGTGTTCAGTCAGTGTTAAGTGGATAAGAACGTTCCACCAGTATCAATGGTGGTATTAATGGTCACAGTCATATAACCACATTGGATGGAATGAACACTGTCAAATAGAAAATAAAAGAGACGTTAACAATTAGTTTTTGTTCGGTAGACTGTCATACATTAAGGTCAATCTTAAAATAGCAGGTGGTATTACAAAACCAGTCGACGACAAAAGACTATAAATTACAATCATAAATTCCAGTTCTAAACACAATAAAACATAACTAGACCTGCATGCAGGAATGACGGGTTTCACTGGTGCCACGTTACCCTTAAACATGTCACTTCCGGTGCCAAGTTACCCTTGAACATATGTCACTTCCGGTACCAGCGAAACCACTAAACAGGTTTCCAAATTAACATTGCACACAAATAAAATGGACGCAGAATCAACAAAATCCAGCAATATCAATTCATTTTATACATTTGTTACTTGTAATTGATCTTGACAAAATTAAATTACTTCCTGTGTTAATGAAAATGTTCAATTAGTCTTATGAAATCAGAAATGGCATACGATATCATATCGTGAAAATTTTATGTAAATCGAAAAATAATTGCCATTTTTAAAGACCAAAAAACTTGAAAAGTGACTTGTAGAAAATCTGCTATTTCTCTGCAACCGTACAAGTTACAAACCATTTTGTGGTATCTGTATGATCGTATGGGTTCATTCTATTTGTTGATTAGCATCAAATACCATAATTTGAAAAAGATTTCAAAACAGACTCATTTGAATAAAATATCTGTTTTGAAGGCTAAAAATACAGTTTTTGCCAAAATGACGTTACTTCCGGTGATAATGAAAATCTTAAATTACTTGTATGAAATCCCAAATGGCATTAGGTATAACATGGTGTGACGTTTATGAAAATCGAATAATAATTGACCCTTTTATGGCCCCGAAACCTTCAAAAGTGACCTGTAGAAAACCGTCTATTTCTCGGCAACCGAACAAGTTAGAAACCATTTTATGATATCTATATGACCATATGAGTTTTGTTTATATGTGAATTTAAACCAAAAGTTAAAATTATTAATACATATTAAGTTATTCTTGGTTGAATAAAACATTGATTTAAAAAGTTTAAAATGCATTTTTTGACCAAATGATGTCACTTCCGGTGTCAATTTTAAATTGTAATCAACTTGATATGACGCTACGTGCTTTTTGAATCAAATGATGTCACTTTTATAAAAAATCCAATCATAATTGACTATTTTACAGGCAAAATAACGAAAACAGTGACTTGTACAGAACTGCCCATTTCTTGGTAACTGCTTATAGTACAAACGAATTTTAACATACATTTTCTTCGTATGGATTATAGCTACAAGTTTATAAAAGTTACGAAGAAATATTTTAAAATCTGAAAAGCCTGAATAGGTTGTAAATAGGCCAATTTTACACCATTTTTAGCCTATTAATCGAATTTGCTCGAAAATGAAATCGAAATTAAAAAAACTGCTTCCTACATTTTTTGCGCCTTGAAAGGGCACACTCTTTGAGTCAAATAATTTTTCCAAAAAATAATATTTGTTTTCGAAGAAGGAAAATAACTGTCAAAATTGTAGTTTTTGGTAAAATTATGCCACTTCCGGTGCCGGCAGATAAAACTTTTGGTAATAAAAAAAATGACAATTGATACAACGAAGCATATGAACTTTGTTTTATACAAATCGAACAATAAAAAATTAATCTAGGACTTAAAAACTGAATTAGCCAATGGCGGCCAAGGTAAATTACTGAGACAAAATTCTTTAACATTTTTGCACTAGTCAGATGACCCTTTAATTCTGTGCATAATACGACTAAAAAATATTCATAAGTTTTTTGTAAAATTTTAAATTTTCAAAATTTGGCGCCTAATATCTGTGAAGATTTACCGAAAATCAAAAATCGAAAGTAGTGTAGCTATGTGCCCTGTCTCTGGCTATGCCAAAATGTATCGAAAGTTAAAATTCAATGATTATTGTTAAAATTACTGCAATATTTTAAAAAACGGTAATTTGGTGATTTCGGACATTTCGCATTGTCGCAGAACGTTCAAAATAGCTTTATCCTCTAAGTCACACCCACTTTCTCAGTAAAACCGAAGAAATCGTAACGATGCGACAAGCAGTTGCTGAGATCTACTCAAAACAAAAGAAGAATAATAATAATAAGAACTAGATCTGCTAAGCAGATATTAAAGCTTTCATATTCACGGTCAGTTTCTGTCGCATCTCAAGAGTTATATAAAGAATCTTAAAAAGGAAAAAGAATTAATGAAATCCGCCAAAAACTCACCGAGTTATAACGAGAAACAATTCAACCGGTTCAAATTCTACCTTAATTAGAAACAGAGGTGTTATGTTCCAATGTGATCTGTCAAATTGCTTATTGCTCCTAAATCTACGCAGAAATTCTCAACATCAAACTTAGTCAAGGTAATGACATAATGAATCTATATTTGGAATTTTGTCACTCTCACTTCATTATAACCAAAGTTATCGTGCCCCAAAGAATCAACCAATCAGATTGCTTATCTCTGCTTACTGTAAGCAGACAATGCTCATCTTCGCACTCCTTTATGGCACTGACCTAATGAACGCCTTCACGAAGATTGAACATTCTGCCCCAATTAGAAGGAGAGTTATTTTGTTTCAAATTCTCGACCAATCAAATTGCTCATCGCTCTGCTTATCCAGGGCAGACAATGCTCATTGTCGAACGTATTCAAGGTATTGATGTAATGAAACTATACACCAAGTTTCATCACTCTGACTGAAGTGAAAGTGTCCAAAATCATCAACCAATCTAATTGCTTATCTCTGCTTACCCTAAGCATAATATGCTCATCTACGAACTCCGCGTTTTTAATGTATGGGGATCATGGTGGCTCAGTGATACCAGACACTGATTAACTAACCAGTAGGTCTTGGGTTCTCTCCCGGGGTTTGACCAGAAAGTCAATTGTACAGGCTTGACTGCCCTTGTTAGCTGTACAGGACAGTAGGTCTGCCCGGTCTGACAGGGAATAGTGTCTAATTGTCAGGATGGGACGAAAAGCAATGTTCAGTGTGCACATTGGCGTGCACGTAAAAGATTCCTTGATAGAGTATATCGTGATACAGATGTCCGGGCAAAATCTACCTGTTTGTCTTCAATGGTCCAGTCGGACTTTTGCCCTACTCCGTATAAGATTTCAAATCTTTGAAGTTTTAAGATAAGCATATCCGGTCCCTGAAATCTTAAATGGGACTTGCTTTTTCGCCCTCTGTTCTGTACAGACTGGGCTAATACAGTAAAACATTGTAACAATCTACAGAAAGTAAATTTAACTTGTTGACTAAATAATCTTCAATACTTCTAATTAGCGGTATGTAGTGACAAGGATCGTGACCCAGATGGGATATACTTGAACTTTCTAGACAAGAAACCTGATATCTAATTTGGTATAGCACTAATAAGTTTCATTACATACTAAATTTTTATATGATTGCTTATCGCACTTGGCATGCATACCCATAGGTCCATCTTTAAATTTAAAACTGGTAGAAATTACCGAGGGTTGAACATGGTATTGCATCGTCACTGTTGTATTATTGCTTATCGCCCTTGACATTGTATTAAAGGCAGTTTTATATTCATAGGGCCAGAACGGTAAATTATAAAAAGTGTAAATTATTACCCAGAGTTGAATATTACTTGTGATTTTGCCTGGTAACGCCAAAACTCGATCATGTACTAAATAATGGCGGCACAGTAAAATTTCTTGATTGTCAAGTTTTTGGTTATAAATAAACCCTCGCGATTTTTTTTTTAGTATCGAATCAAATCTACGGCTATTTCTGTAAAACACATGTTTTTTTTTTCTTTTTCAGGCTTTCGTCGCTTTCGCTGTCTGTTTGACAGTAGCTGCTTCCCAATACTTCGATGCTAAAATCGGACACGGTTTCGGACATGGTGTTGGTGTCTTTGCAAACGGAATTGGTAAAGGATATGGAAGAGGACATGCCGGTGTTGGACATGGTCTTGTTAGTGTAGGAGCTATTGGCAACGAACTCAACGATGGTATTGGACATGGTATCCAAGGAAACCGACTCAGACACGGAATAGTAGCTGTTTGCAAAGTCGGTGTTATTGGTAACGGAATTGGTCATGGTATTGTTGGTAACGGTATCGGACACGGTATTGTTAGCAACGGAATTGGTCATGGTATCGTTGGTAACGGTATCGGACATGGTATCATTGGAAACGGAATCGGACACGGACTTATTGGACATGGAAAGATTGGTAACGGTATTGGGCATGGAGAGATTGGTAACGGTATCGGACACGGTATTGTTGGAAACGGAATTGGTCATGGTATCGTTGGTAACGGTATCGGACATGGTATCATTGGAAACGGAATCGGATACGGACTTCTTGGACATGGAAAGATTGGTAACGGCTAACCTTAGCGCTTACCCTAACCCTAACCTACAATCTCGCCTGTCCAATCTCCTGGGTTTATCCCGGGACCTGCGGTTTCCTCAGACTGTTAATATGCGCAAGCAGATTATTGAAATAAAATTAAACCATATGTTAGTCCCAAAATGACCTAGTTTGCGTCGAGTGGACGTTAAACCCCATTTCTCTCTCTCTCTCTCTCTCTCTCTCTCTCTTCTCTCTCTCTCTCTCTATCTCTCTCTCTCTCTCTCTCTCTCTCTCTCTCTCCGTGTCATGGTTATTCAGTGCATATAACTGTAATTTCGATATGTCAATTACTTCACGCAAACCTTAAAGTAATGTACGATTATTCCACCCTCGCATATTGTTTAGGGATTTTCCCACAAACAGGTCTCATCTTACCGCTCCTATGGAAGACAGCGAATAGAATGTAGCATACCTGGAATGCCGAATGATTCTTGAAGAAACGAGTGAGTTACCATTACTGGAAAAAACGGTATTATGTCAATAGTACTGTTAGTTCAAAAGCGTTTTATAGCTGAGGCGCTGGAGGCGCCAGCCTCCCCGCGAAAAAAATCAAAGCAGTTGAAAAAATAAAACGGGAGAAAAATGCTAAAACCGATGCGAAAAATGAAAATGTGCCCTAGTTAGGGAGGGCTCTAAAGACAGACAAAAGGGTCCGACGAATGACAAAAGGGTCCCTAGTGCCAAGGGAAAGGGCCCCCGAGTCCAACTCAATCGTTTTCTATACACTGTTACTGTCGAATCCACTACTGAATGAGAATGCAGCCATTGCATTGGGGTGACAATCATCAATCAAGAACCTCCCCTCGCGACAGAGGGCCCTCAAAATAGTACAGCCTCCGCCATGATAAACCTTAAAACGCCCCTATGCTAGTTCCGTAACTGAAAGTCAAAATGGTGAAAGATGTTATTTGGTCAACATTTATCTACACTAACACAGACATTTTCAGATGAGGCGTGTAATAAAGTGGCTTAAATATATGAAAATCTTGAAAGAACTGATCGCAACCTATACCCTGCATTTGTTAGGTGTGTGGTTGCGAATGGGATATAGCGTCTTGTGCCACCACCCCCACCCCATCACACACACATATACCACCCCGATTCTTCAATCCAAACTGATTAGAACCTGAATCACAATCGATCTAGTAGCAATCATACACAGTCGATATCAAAAATTGATTTCCAATCTCAAAGACGGCTTATCTCCCCTGAAACTGTTGAGTAATACGCGATTCCCAATTCACACAACTTTCATAGATTTAAGGAAATGGAATGAACTGAACAGAAATGGTTTTAACGACCTATCTTTTTGCGACGACTGAATTAACTAAAGTTTGATCGGACAGCGTCGTTACGGTCTTTTCTTTCGAATTCCAACTGTTAAGTAGTCTTTTACGGGCATGTAGATATTGTTCCTAGCCGGGCCATTTAGGTTTCAAATTTCACAGTGTATTGATAGCCTTCTGGTTTCTGCTATGATTCGTTCATTGTTTCGCTGTTTTTTCTACTATGAACTCGTCTACTATTAATTCGTTCATTGTTCCACTCTTATTTCGGCTATGATTTCGTTGAACGTTTCATTGTTATTTCTGCTACGAATTCGTTAATTGTTTCATCCTTATTTCTGCTACGAATTCGTTAATTGTTGAAGTGTTATTACTGCTATAAATTCGTTGATCGTTTCATTGCTATTTATGGGAATCACGGTGGCTAAGTGGGCAAGGCGCTGGCTCGTTAGCCTGGAGGTCGGGTGTTCGATCCTTGCATTGGCCGAGAAAGCTCATCTCGATTTTCCGGCGTTGTTTCCTCTTGTCAGTGATGCAGAAGGAGGGCCTGATAAGGACAGCTGCCTAGTCGTTCGGATGGGACGAAAAACCGAGGTCCCGTGTACACATTGGAGTGCACGTAAAAGATTCTTTGCCCGGGCAAAAATTCCCTCATAGCACACTGTGTGGCGTATGGCCGTCTTCCATTAGCCCAGGTCAGGTGCAGAAGATTAGGACGTAAAACCCCATTTCATTTCTGCTATGAATTCGTTAAGTTTTGCACTGTTATTTCTGCTACGAGTTCGTTGATCGTTTCACTGTTATTTCTGCTGTGAACTCGATCAAGTTTGAACATTCTAGCTGACCTACAGAAAGAAACATTTCAACCGGGCCAAATTTTCTATTTTAACAGTTTAATTTGCACGGTACCTTTAGTTATCAACCGAATATTACAAAACTTTTAAAAATAAGCTCCCCCTGAACAGCTTAATCGTTCGCAATTAACGGGGTTGGACATCATATTCCATGTCACGTGCAACCTGGCGATCGAAACGACGCCCGTTGACTCAATGACAGACGTTACGATACAGCGCGCACATGCTAACCATTCAGCCATTCAGCCTCCCTGAATTCGGAAAATTGCTGACTTATAGCAAGAAACATTTGAACCGGGCGAAATTTTCTGTTTTAACAGTTTAATGTGCATGGTACTTTAATTACCAACCGATTATTACAAAACTTTTGAAAATAAGCTCCAACTGACCAGCGTAATCGTATGCAATAAAAGTTTGGCTTGAATTGAAAGTTCTGCACGGAGAAAGTTCATCTCGATTTCCCGGCGTGGTTCCCCCTTGTCAGTGAGGCAGAACGGCTGTCTAGTTCGGATGGGACGAAAACCACGGTCCCGTGTACACATTGGAGTGCACGTAAAATATCCCTAAGCAGTTGGAATTCGATACTGTTGAATAAGCTCTATACGATGACTAAATGTGTAGATTGTAGTCACCCACACTGCATGTTTCGCTTAACAATGAAAGGGTGCCGTTTTCAATGTTCGATCCTTTTGTTCTTCTACTCCTGATATGTTGGACTGTTGATCGATGGTTTCATATAAAAGACTACCAATAAGACTCTTTGTAGAAGAAGTTCCCAACAAATATTATGTTGACTTTACGAGAAAGACCTCTAAACATACTCCAAGTTGTAAAAATACGACTTTTTGGATTTTCAATCCCTTTTTTTCGGCTATCCCTGATATTTAAAAAAAATGATACAATGATTTCACACAACAGGCTAGCTATTAGACTCTCTATTGACAAAAGTTTCACCGCCCTCCCTTCATTATAACCGAAGTTATCGTGCCCTAAAGAATCAACAAATCAATATGCTTATCTCTGCTTACCCTAAGCAGAAAATGCTCATCTTTGAACTTCATCATAACATTGACCTAGTGAACGTCTACACCAAGTTAGAACATTCTAGCTTAATTAGAATGAGAGTTATTGTGCTCAAAAGTCTCGGCCCTTCAAATTGCTTCTATTTTTGATTTTCAATTCAAAATGGTGACTCCCGGTTGACCTAAATCAAAATTCTGTTCGCGACATTTTTTAGGCCTTCCTACAAGGATTCAGAAAATATAACTCCCGAGTCTGTAAGTAAAATAGCAAAAAAGCCTTATTGATTTTTCACGTTTCAAGATGGTGGCACTTCCGGTTCGATCGACAAACTCCATATTTTGTGTACGAATCAGTAATTCCTTGTCTAGTATCGAAAAAAAAAATTAGGTCATTCTGACCTATATTTCGACGATTTTTTTGAAAACTTTGATCCTTAATTTCACCAAGGGGAGATATTTTAGAAAATTTCTAATTATATTTTTGAAGTCACATCGGTAGGATCTACTTATATACTAAATTGAATGAAAATCGCACAACTATTAAAGAAGTTGTCAAATTGGTCTAAACTTCCGGTTCGAAATCACAGCGACGAATTTTCGAAATTCGAAAATGTGAAACTGCTGATGAAAATGATTTTTTTCAAGGTATTCAAAGAAAAAAGATTTAGTAAAATCGGTCAAAAAACAATAAAGTTACGACTATGCATTGTCCATTTTGTCGTTCGTAAATTTCGGTGATTTCGGATTCGTAAAACGTTTTGAAAATATATTTAATCAACAGCTACCACCCATTTTTGGCGGGGGGGGGGGGGTAGGTAAAAGTTTCATAAAGATACTGTGGTTAGATTCTGAGAAATCCGATTTGTGGATAAAACACAAAAAAAAAAATAACAACTAGATCTGCTACTGTCCCATGCAGATATGAAAGCTTTCATATTCATGGTCACGTGTCATTGATTGTATCAAGTATCCTAAATAAAAGGATAAGAAGAAAAAATTATCAAAATTGGTCAAAAACTCGCGAAGTTACAAATCTAAATATAGTATGAAACATTGCACCCAGTCATAACAATAATCTGAAATCAGCCGTGGGAGGAAACCGAAGGACACGGAGAAAACCCACGAGGTTGGACACCATACTCCATGTCACGTGCAACCTGGAAATCGAAACGATGCCGGTTGACTCAATGACAGACGTTACGATACAGCGCGCACATGCTAACCATACAGCCATTCAGGCTCCCTAAAATCGATAAATTGCTGACTTATAGCAAGAAACATTTCAACCGGGCATTTCAATCGAAACAACGCCAGTTGACTCAATGACAGACGTTACGATACAGTGCGCAGGTGCTAACCATTTAGCCACGCAACCTCCCTAAATTTGGCAAATTGCTGACCTACAAGGAGAAACATTTCAACCGGGCGGAATTTTCTATTTTAACAGTTTAATTTGCACGGTACCTTTAATTATCAACCGAATATTACAAAACTTTTAAAAATAAGCCCCCCCCCCCTGACCAGCTTAATTGTTCGCAATAAACGTTTGCCCCTAAAATGAGCAAATTGGTGACTTTAATGTGAGAAACATTACTACCGGGCGAAATTTTCTGTTTTATCACTTTTACAGTACAGTACAACCGATTATTACAAAACTTTAAAAATAAAAGAGAAAGAGATAAATGCGGCTTAACCTCCATTCGACACAAACTAACATATAGATGGGACGAAAAACCAAGGTCCGGTGTACACATTGGAGTGCACGTAAAATATCCCTAAGCAGTTGGAATTCGATACTGTTGAATAAGCTCTATACGATGACTATGCAAACCATTATTAATCGATGAAGGTGTTAAAATGTACACAATATAAACAGTATTAATCTAAATCAATAACATAAATGATTAAAAATATTTTTTTTAGATAGTTTTAAAATAGAAAACAAATAATTATATCAAATCAAACCTATTCAATTTCAATTAATATGAGGACTGGCTGCAAAGTTCTAAGCCTATGTGTGCAAGACCTATATATTGTTGATGTTTCCTTTTATTTTTCTATATAGTTTCCATCAAAGCTCAATTTTTTCATCAGTTATTTACGGTGATTTTGGATTCGCAAAACGTTTTAAAAATATATTGATTCCAAGGCCACCACCCATTTTTGAAAGGAGGCTAACCAGAAAAGTAAAATAGATCACAAAATCACGAAGTAACACAGCTGTCAAGGTCAATTTTTTCATCAGTTGTTTTCGGTGATTTTGGATTCGCAAAACGTTTTGAAAATATATTGATTCCAAGGCCACCACCCATTTTTGAAAGGAGGCTAACCAGAAATGTATTGATTTCCCAGATTTGAGACAAAATCGCGAAACTGCGATCCATTTGATTATTTTCAAGCTGTTAATCGGAGTTATTCACGCGAAAACAACTTTGTCGGCACGGAAAACATCAAAGGCGAAATTTGAAATTTTGAAATTTGCAAATACCAAAAATTCGACAATGAGCTAGGCTATCCCCAAATGTATTAATTTCAAAGATAAGAAACGAATTCAACAAACTACGGTCTGTTCTGATAATTTACATGCCCGTTAATGTCCATTTTTCACTATTTCTGATATTCAATTCAATATGGTGACTATCCATTGACTTAAATCAAAATTCTACTGCCAACATTTTATAGCCATCCCTTCAAGGATTCAGAAAATATAACCCCCGTGTCTGTATGTAAAATAGCAAAATGGCGTTTGAGGTTTTTACATTTCAAGATGGTGGCACTTCCGGATTGAGCTACAAACTCCATTTTTTGTGTACTAATCAGTGGTCTCGTAGCTAGTACCTAAAAAAAAAATTCAAGATGATTTGACCTATATTTCGTCGATTTTTTTGAAAATTTCGATCCTCAATTTCTCCAAGGGGAGATAATTTAGAAAATTTCCAAAGTATTTTTTCAAGTCGCATCATTAAGGTTTACTTACATATTAAATTTCATGAAAATCGTAAAACTACTAAAGAAGTTGTCGAGTTGGTCTAAACTTCCGGTTCGAAATCACAGCGACGAATTTTCGAAATTCGAAAATCCGAAATTGCAGATTTGAAGTAAATGTCTCAAAGTACTCATAGAAAAAAGAATTAATTAAATAGGTCAAATAGTCACAAAGTTACAGCATTGTAGGTCAAAAGCATTCGTTCGTAAAATTCGGTGATTTTGGATTCGAAAAACGTTTTGAAAATATATTTAATCAAGGTTCGCACCCCATTTTTGGGGGGGTAGGTCAAAGTTTTAGAAAGATCCTATGGTTAGATTCTAAAAAATATCCCTAAGCAGTTGGAATTCGATACTGTTGAATAAGCTGTATACGATGACTAAATGTGTAGATTGTAGTCACCCACACTGCATGTGTCGCTTAACAATGAAAGGATGCCGTTTTCAATGTTCGATCCTTTTGTTCTTCTACTCCTGATATGTTGGATTGTTGATCGATGGTTTTATATGAAAGACTACCAATAAGACTCTTTGTAGAAGAAGTTCCCAAAAAATATTAAGTTGACTTTACGAGAAAGACCTCTAAACATGCTCCAAATTGTAAAAATACGACTTTTTGGATTTTCAATCTCTTTTTTTCGCCTATCCCTGATATTTAAAATAAATGATACAATGATTTCACACAACAGGCTAGCTATTGGACTCTCTATTGACAAAAGTTTCACAGCCCTCCCTTCATTATAACCGAAGTTATCGTGCCCTAAAGAATCAACAAATCAGCATGCCCATCTCTGCTTACCCTTGGCAGAAAATGCTCATCTTTGGACTCAATCATGACATTGTCCTAGTGAGCGTCTACACCAAGTTTGAACATTCTAGCTCAATTAGAAGGAGAGTTATTGTGTTTCAAAGTCTCGGCCCTTCAAATTGCTACTACTTTTCATTTTCAATTCAAAATGGTGACCATCACGTGACCGAAATCAAAATTCTGCTCCCTATGATTTTTGGGCCATCCTTCAAGGATTCAGAAAATATAACTCCCGTGTCTGTAAGTAAAATAGCAAAAAAGCCTTAGGGATTTTTCATGTTTCAAGATGGTGGCACTTCCGGTTCGATCGACAAACTCCATATTTTGTGTAGGAATCAGTAATTACTTGTCGAGTATCGAAAATTTTTTTTAGGTCATTCTGACCTATATTTCGACGATTTTTTTGAAAAATTTGATCCTTAATTTCACCAAGGGGAGATAATTTAGAAAATTTCTAATTATATTTTTGAAGTCACATCGGTAAGATCTACTTGTATACTAAATTTCATGAAAATCGTACAACTATTAAAGAAGTTGTCAAATTGGTCTAAACTTCCGGTTCGAAATCACAGCGACGAATTTTCGAAATACGAAAATGTGAAACTGCAGATGAAAACGATTTTTTTCAAGGTATTCAAAGAAAAAAGAATTAGTAAAATCGGTCAAAAAATAACAAAGATACGACTATGCATTGTCAGTTTTTTCGTTCGTAAAATTCGGTGATTTCGGATTCGTAAAACGTTTTGAAAATACATTTAATCAAGGTTCGCACCCCATTTTTGGGGGGGTAGGTCAAAATTTCAGAAAGATCCTATGGATAGATTCTGAGAAATCCGATTTGCAGAAAACACACAAAAAAAAAAAATAATAATAACTACATCTGCTACTGTCCCATGCAGATATGAAAGCTTTCATATTCATCGTCACGTGTCATTGATTGTATCAAGTAACCTAAATAAAAGGATACGAAGAAAAAATTATTAAAATTGGTCAAAAACTCGCGAAGTTACAAGTCTAAATATAGTATGAAACATTGCACCCAGGCATAACAATAATCTGAAAACTAAAGGGAAATAACTGAAACTTGTATTACTGTAATGAGACGGATGAGAAAATGAAATGAAAATGGCGGGAAAAAAAAATTAAAAATGGCAGGTTGGACAGGCGACCTTACTCCTTGTCACGTACAACCGGGCATTCGAAAACACGCTAGTTTACTCAATGACAGGCGCGCGTGCTTACCATTCAGCCACTCAACCCCCCTTTGAAATCAGACACGTGCAATATGTCATATAGGAAGAATAAGAAGTCGCTCACAACAAAATGGTAAATTAATGAGTTTAGGTCAAAAGGTTGAGCTACTGTTTTAGAGTACTTAATAGTTTTAAAGAGACACGTTAAGGGTTGTTCATAGTTAAATGAAAGTTTAATTTTAAATAAGACCAATAAAATTAGGATTTAATAATGCCAGACTAATATTTCCAATATGTTTGGTTATAAGTAGGAAATCGTGACGACTTCTTAAGCATGTTTTAAACAAAGGGTCATGTTTGTTTAAACAAGAATGGCACTCTGCAATAAAAAAAACTGGCCAAAGCAAGATTTCTATGCAGAAATTAAATAATTGCTAGAACCAGAAAAATATTTATCCACTATAATAAATAAGCAACATAGAGAAAATGAAATGAAATTGAATGGGGTTTAACGTCCGACTGTTCTGCTCCTAAAATGGGCTAATGAAGACGGGCATATGCCATAATGTGTGCAATGAGGGAAATTTTACCCGGGCAGCGGCGGTTACGGCCTACGAGGTTGGACAGGCAACCATACTCCTTGTCACGTACAACCAAAAAATCGAAACAACGGCAGTTGACTCAATGACAGACGTTATGATACAGAGCGCACGTGCTAACCATTCAGCCACGCAACCTCCCTAAAATCGGCAAATTGCTGACCTACAGCGAGAAACATTTCAACCGGGCCAAATTTTCTATTGTAACAGTTTAATTTGCACGGTACCTTTAGTTATCAACCGAATATTACAAAACTTTTAAAAATAAGCTCCCCCCTGACCAGCTTAAGCGTTCGCAATAAACGTTTGCCACTTAAAATCGGGAAATTGCTGACTTTAAAGTGAGAAACATTACAACCGGGCGAAATTTTCTGTTTTATGACTTTTACAGTACCTTTGATTACCAACCGATTATTTTCTGTTTTATCACTTTTACAGTACCTTTGATTACCAACCGATTATTACAAAACTTTAAAAATAAAAGAGAAAGAGAGAAATGCGGCCTAATGTCCATTCGACACAAACTAGGTCATTTCGGGACTAACATATGTTTTTTAATTTTATTTAAAAACTCCCCCTGCGCTTACAGGTCTTTAGCCGTTGGGAGGAAACCGAAGAACACGGAGAAAACCCACAAGGTTGGACATCATACTTCATGTCACGTGCAACCTGGAGATCGAAACGACGCCCGTTGACTCAATGACAGACGTTACGATACAGTGCGCACATGCTAACCATTCAGCCATTCAGCCTCCCTGAATTCAGAAAATTGCTGACTTATAGCAAGAAACATTTCAACCGGGCGAAATTTTCTGTTTTAACAGTTTAATGTGCACGGTACTTTAATTACCAACCGATTATTACAAAACTTTTGAAAATAAGCTCCAACTGACCAGCTTAATCGTATGCAATAAACGTTTTCGCCTGAATTGAAAGTTCTGCACGGAGAAAGTTCATCTCGATTTCCCGGCGTGGTTCCCCTTGTCAGTGAGGCAGAACGGAGGGCCTGACAAGCACAGCTGTCTAGTCATTCGGATGGGACGAAAAACCAAGGTCCCGTGTACACATTGGAGTGCACGTAAAATATCCCTAAGCAGTTGGAATTCGATACTGTTGAATAAGCTCTATACGATGACTAAATGTGTAGATTGTAGTCACCCACACTGCATGTTTCGCTTAACAATGAAAGGGTGCCGTTTTCAATGTTCGATCCTTTTGTTCTTCTACTCCTGATATGTTGGACTGTTGATCGATGGTTTCATATAAAAGACTACCAATAAGACTCTTTGTACAAGAAGTTCCCAAAAAATATTATGTTGACTTTACGAGAAAGACCTCTAAACATGCTCCAAATTGTAAAAATACGACTTTTTGGGTTTTCAATCTCTTTTTTCGGCTATCCCTGATATTTAGAAAAAATAATACAATGATTTCACACAACAGGCTAGCTATTAGACTCTCTATTGACAAAAGTTTCACCGCCCTCCCTTCATTATAACCGAAGTTATCGTGCCCTAAAGAATCAACAAATTAGCTTGTTTATCTCTGCTTACCCTAAGCAGAAAATGCTCATCTTTGAACTCAATCATAACATTGACCTAGTGAACGTCTCAACCAAGTTTGAACATTCTAGCTTAATTAGAAGGAGAGTAATTGTGTTCCAAAGTCCCGACCCTTCAAATTGCTTCTATTTTTCATTTTCAATTCAAAATGGTGACCATCACGTGACCGAAATCAAAATTCTATTCGCGACATTTTTTAGGCCTTCCTACAAGGATTCAGAAAATATAACTCCCGAGTCTGTAAGTAAAATAGCAAAAAAGCCTTATTGATTTTTCACTTTTAAATATGGCGGCACTTCCGGTTCGATCGACAAACTCCATATTTTGTGTACAAATCAGTAATTACTTATCTAGTATCCAAAAAAAAAATCAGGTCATTCTGACCTATATTTCGATGATTTTTTTGAAAATTTTGATCCTTAATTTCGTCAAGGGGAGATAATTTAGAAAATTTATAATTATATTTTTGAAGTCACATCGGTAGGATCTACTTAGATACTAAATTTCATGAAAATCGTACAACTATTAAAGAAGTTGTCAAATTGGTCTAATCTTCCGGTTCGAAATCACAGCGACGAATTTTCGAAATTCGAAAATGTGAAACTGCAGATGAAAATGGTTTTTTTAAAGGTATTCAAAGAAAAAAGAATTAGTAAAATCGGTCAAAAAATAACAAAGTTACGACTATGCATTGTCATTTTTTTCGTTCGTAAAATTCGGTGATTTCGGATTCGTAAAACGTTTCGAAAATATAATTAATCAAGGTTCGCACCCCATTTTTGGGGGGGTAGGTCAAAATTTCAGAAAGATCCTATGGATAGATTCTGAGAAATCCGATTTGCAGAAAACACACAAAAAAAAAAATAATAATAACTAGATCTGCTACTGTCCCATGCAGATATGAAAGCTTTCATATTCATCGTCACGTGTCATTGATTGTATCAAGTATCCTAAATAAAAGGATAAGAAGAAAAAATTATTAAAATTGGTCAAAAACTCGCGAAGTTACAAGTCTAAATATAGTATGAAACATTGCACCCAGGCATAACAATAATCTGAAAACTAAAGGGAAATAACTGAAACTTGTATTACTGTAATGAGACGGATGAGAAAATGAAATGAAAATGGCGGGAAAAAAAATTAAAAATGGCAGGTTGGACAGGCGACCTTACTCCTTGTCACGTACAACCGGGCATTCGAAAACACGCTAGTTAACTCAATGACAGGCGCGCGTGCTAACCATTCAGGCACCCAACCCTCTTTGAAATCAGACACGTGCAATATGTCATATAGGAAGAATAAGAAGTCGCTCACAACAAAATGGTAAATTAATGAGTTTAGGTCAAAAGGTTGAGCTACTGTTTTAGAGTACTTAATAGTTTTAAAGAGACACGTTAAGGGTTGTTCATAGTTAAATGAAAGTTTAATTTTAAATAAGACCAATAAAATTAGGATTTAATAATGCCAGACTAATATTTCTAATATGTTTGGTTATACATGTAAGTAGGAAATCGTGACAACTTCTTAAGCATGTTTTAAACAAAGGATCATGTTTGTTTAAACAAGAATGGCACTCTGCAATAAAAAAAACTGGCCAAAGCAAGATTTCTATGCAGAAATTAAATAATTGCTAGAACCAGAAAAATATTTATCCACTATAATAAATAAGCAACATAGAGAAAATGAAATGAAATTGAATGGGGTTTAACGTCCGACTGTTCTGCTCCTAAAATGGGCTAATGAAGACGGGCATATGCCATAAAGTGTGCAATGAGGGAAATGTTACCCGGGCAGCGGCGGTTACGGCCTACGAGGTTGGACAGGCGACCATACCCCTTCACGTACAACCAAGAAATCGAAACAACGCCAGTTGACTCAATGACAGACGTTATGATACAGAGCGCACGTGCTAACCATCCACGCAACCTCCCTAAAATCGGCAAATTGATGACCTACAGCGAGAAACATTTCAACCGGGCCAAATTTTCTATTGTAACAGTTTAATTTGCACGGTACCTTTAGTTATCAACCGAATATTACAAAACTTTTAAAAATAAGCTCCCCCTGACCAGCTTAAGCGTTCGCAATAAACGTTTGCCCCTTGAAATCGGCAAATTGCTGACTTTAAAGTGAGAAACATTACAACCGGGGGCAATTTTCTGTTTTATCACTTTTACAGTACCTTTGATTACCAACCGATTATTACAAAACTTTAAAAATAAAAGAGAAAGAGAGAAATGCGGCCTAATGTCCATTCGACACAAACTAGGTCATTTCGGGACTAACATATGTTTTTTAATTTTATTTAAAAACTCCCCTTGCGCTTACAAGTCTTTAGCCGTTGGGAGGAAACCGAAGGACACGGAGAAAACCCACGAGGTTGGACATCATACTTCATGTCACGTCCAACCTGGAGATCGAAACGACGCCCGTTGACTCAATGACAGACGTTACGATACAGTGCGCACATGCTAACCATTCAGCCATTCAGCCTCCCTGAATTCAGAAAATTGCTGACTTAGAGCAAGAAACATTTCAACCGGGCGAAATTTTCTGTTTTAACAGTTTAATGTGCACGGTACTTTAATTACCAACCGATTATTACAAAACTTTTGAAAATAAGCTCCAACTGACCAGCTTAATCGTATGCAATAAACGTTTTCGCCTGAATTGAAAGTTCTGCGCGGAGAAAGTTCATCTCGATTTCCCGGCGTGGTTACCCTTGTCAGTGAGGCAGAACGGAGGGCCTGACAAGCACAGCTGTCTAGTCATTCGGATGGGACGAAAAACCAAGGTCCCGTGTACACATTGGAGTGCACGTAAAATATCCCTAAGCAGTTGGATTTCGATACTGTTGAATAAGCCCTATACGATGACTAAATGTGTAGATTGTAGTCACCCACACTGCATGTTTCGCTTAACAATGAAAGGGTGCCGTTTTCAATGTTCGATCCTTTTGTTCTTCTACTCCTGATATGTTGGACTGTTGATCGATGGTTTCATATAAAAGACTACCAATAAGACTCTTTGTAGAAGATGTTCCCAAAAAATATTATGTTGACTTAACGAGAAAGACCTCTAAACATGCTCCAAATTGTAAAAATACGACTTTTTGGATTTTCAATCTCTTTTTTTCGGCTATCCCTGATATTTAGAAAAAATAATACAATGATTTCACACAACAGGCTAGCTATTAGACTCTCTATTGACAAAAGTTTCACCGCCCTCCTTTCATTATAACCGAAGTTATCGTGCCCTAAAGAATCAACAAATTAGCATGCTTATCTCTGCTTACCCTAAGCAGAAAATGCTGATCTTTAAACTCAATCATAACATTGACCTAGTGAACGTCTACACCAAGTTTGAACATTCTAGCTTAATTAGAAGGAGAGTAATTGTGTTCCAAAGTCCCGACCCTTCAAATTGCTTCTATTTTTCATTTTCAATTCAAAATGGTGACCATCACGTGACAGAAATCAAAATTCTATTCGCGACATTTTTTAGGCCTTCCTACAAGGATTCAGAAAATATAACTCCCGAGTCTGTAAGTAAAATAGCAAAAAAGCCTTATTGATTTTTCACTTTTAAATATGGCGGCACTTCCGGTTCGATCGACAAACTCCATATTTTGTTTACAAATCAGTAATTACTTATCTAGTATCCAAAAAAAAAATCAGGTCATTGTGACCTATATTTCGATGATTTTTTTGAAAATTTTGATCCTTAATTTCGTCAAGGGGAGATAATTTAGAAAATTTCTAATTATATTTTTGAAGTCACATCGGTAAGATCTACTTAGATACTAAATTTCATGAAAATCGTACAACTATTAAAGAAGTTGTCAAATTGGTCTAAACTTCCGGTTCGAAATCACAGCGACGAATTTTCGAAATTCGAAAATGTGAAACTGCAGATGAAAATGATTTTTTTAAAGGTATTCAAAGAAAAAAGAATTAGTAAAATCGGTCAAAAAATAACAAAGTTACGACTATGCATTGTCATTTTTTTCGTTCGTAAAATTCGGTGATTTCGGATTCGTAAAACGTTTCGAAAATATATTTAATCAAGGTTCGCACCCCATTTTTGGGGGGGTAGGTCAAAATTTCAGAAAGATCCTATGGATAGATTCTGAGAAATCCGATTTGCAGAAAACACACAAAAAAAAAAATAATAACTAGATCTGCTACTGTCCCATGCAGATATGAAAGCTTTCATATTCATCGTCACGTGTCATTGATTGTATCAAGTATCCTAAATAAAAGGATAAGAAGAAAAAATTATCAAAATTGAGAAAATGAAATGAAATTGAATGGGGTTTAACGTCCTACTGTTCTGCTCCTAAAATGGGCTAATGAAGACGGGCATATACCATAAAGTGTGCAATGAGGGAAATTTTACCCGGGCAGCGGCGTTACGGCCTACGAAGTTGGACAGGCGAACATACTCCTTGTCACGTACAACCAAGAAATCGAAACAACGCCCGTTGACTCAAAGACAGACGTTATTCAGCAACGCAACCTCCCTAAAATCGGCAAATTGCTGACCTGCAGCGAGAAACAGTTCAACCGGGCCAAATTTTCTATTGTAACAGTTTAATTTGCACGGTACCTTTAGTTATCAACCGAATATTACAAAACTTTTAAAAATAAGCTCCCCTTGACCAGCTTAATCGTTCGCAATAAACGTTTGCCCCTTAAAATCGGCAAATTGCTGACTTTAAAGTGAGAAACATTACAACCGGGCGAAATTTTCTGTTTTATCACTTTTACAGTACCTTTGATTACCAACCGTTTATTACAAAACTTTAAAAATAAAAGAGAAAGAGAGAAATGCGGCCTAATGTCCATTAGACACAAACTAGGTCATTTCGTGACTAACATATGTTTTTTAATTTTATTTAAAAACTCCCCTTGCGCTTACTGGTCTTTAGCCGTTGGGAGGAAACCGAAGGACACGGAGAAAACCCACGAGGTTGGACATCATACTCCATGTCACGTGCAACCTGGAGATCGAAACGACGCCCGTTGACTCAATGACAGACGTTACGATACAGCGCGCACATGCTAACCATTCAGCCATTCAGCCTCCCTGAATTCGGAAAATTGCTGACTTATAGCAAGAAACATTTCAACCGGGCGAAATTTTCTGTTTTAACAGTTTAATGTGCACGGTACTTTAATTACCAACCGATTATTACTAAACTTTTGAAAATATGCTCCAACTGACCAGCTTTATCGTATGCAATAAACGTTTGGTCTGAATTGAAAGTTCTGCATGGAAAAAGTTCATCTTGATTTCCCGGCGTGGTTCCCCGTTGTCAGTGAGGCAGAACGGAGGGCCTGACAAGCACAGCTGTCTAGTCGTTCGGATGGGACGAAAAAAAAAATATCCCTAAGCAGTTGGAATTCGATACTGTTGAATAAGCTGTATACGATGACTAAATGTGTAGATTGTAGTCACCCACACTGCATGTTTTGCTTAACAATGAAAGGATGCCGTTTTCAATGTTCGATCCTTTTGTTCTTCTACTCCTGATATGTTGGATTGTTGATCGATGGTTTTATATAAAAGACTACCAATAAGACTCTTTGTAGAAGAAGTTCCCAAAAAATATTAAGTTGACTTTACGAGAAAGACCTCTAAACATGCTCCAAATTGTAAAAATACGACTTTTTGGATTTTCAATCTCTTTTTTCGCCTATCCCTGATATTTAAAATAAATGATACAATGATTTCACACAACAGGCTAGCTATTGGACTCTCTATTGACAAAAGTTTCACAGCCCTCCCTTCATTATAACCGAAGTTATCGTGCCCTAAAGAATCAACAAATCAGCATGCCTATCTCTGCTTACCCTAGGCAGAAAATGCTCATCTTTGAACTCAATCATGACATTGACCTAGTGACCGTCTACACCAAGTTTGAACATTCTAGCTCAATTAGAAGGAGAGTTATTGTGTTTCAAAGTCTCGGCCCTTCAAATTGCTACTACTTTTCATTTTCAATTCAAAATGGTGACCATCACGTGACCGAAATCAAAATTCTGCTCCCTACGATTTTTGAGCCATCCTTCAAGGATTCAGAAAATATAACTCCCGTGTCTGTAAGTAAAATAGCAAAAAAGCCTTAGGGATTTTTCATGTTTCGAGATGGTGGCAGTTCCGGTTCGATCGACAAACTCCATATTTTGTGTAGGAATCAGTAATTACTTGTCGAGTATCGAAAAATTTTTTTACGTCATTCTGACCTATATTTCGACGATTTTTTTGAAAACTTTGATCCTTAATTTCACCAAGGGGAGATAATTTAGAAAATTTCTAATTATATTTTTGAAGTCACATCGGTAAGATCTACTTGTATACTAAATTTCATGAAAATCGTACAACTATTAAAGAAGTTGTCAAATTGGTCTAAACTTCCGGTTCGAAATCACAGCGACGAATTTTCGAAATTCGAAAATGTGAAACTGCAGATGAAAACGATTTTTTTCAAGGTATTCAAAGAAAAAAGAATTAGTAAAATCGGTCAAAAAAAAACAAAGTTACGACTATGCATTGTCAGTTTTTTCGTTCGTAAAATTCGGTGATTTCGGATTCGTAAAACGTTTTGAAAATATATTTAAACAACGTTCGCACCTCATTTTTGGTGGGGTAGGTCAAAGTTTCAGAAAGATCCCATGGTTAGATTCCGAGAAATCCGATTTGCAGAAAATACACAAAAAAAAAAATAATAACTAGATCTGCTACTGTCCCATGCAGATATGAAAGCTTTCATATTCATCGTCACGTGTCATTGATTGTATCAAGTAACCTAAATAAAAGGATACGAAGAAAAAATTATTAAAATTGGTCAAAAACTCGCGAAGTTACAAGTCTAAATATAGTATGAAACATTGCACCCAGGCATAACAATAATCTGAAAACTAAAGGGAAATAACTGAAACTTGTATTACTGTAATGAGACGGATGAGAAAATGAAATGAAAATGGCGGGAAAAAAAAATTAAAAATGGCAGGTTGGACAGGCGACCTTACTCCTTGTCACGTACAACCGGGCATTCGAAAACACGCTAGTTTACTCAATGACAGGCGCGCGTGCTTACCATTCAGCCACTCAACCCCCCTTTGAAATCAGACACGTGCAATATGTCATATAGGAAGAATAAGAAGTCGCTCACAACAAAATGGTAAATTAATGAGTTTAGGTCAAAAGGTTGAGCTACTGTTTTAGAGTACTTAATAGTTTTAAAGAGACACGTTAAGGGTTGTTCATAGTTAAATGAAAGTTTAATTTTAAATAAGACCAATAAAATTAGGATTTAATAATGCCAGACTAATATTTCCAATATGTTTGGTTATAAGTAGGAAATCGTGACGACTTCTTAAGCATGTTTTAAACAAAGGATCATGTTTGTTTAAACAAGAATGGCACTCTGCAATAAAAAAAACTGGCCAAAGCAAGATTTCTATGCAGAAATTAAATAATTGCTAGAACCAGAAAAATATTTATCCACTATAATAAATAAGCAACATAGAGAAAATGAAATGAAATTGAATGGGGTTTAACGTCCGACTGTTCTGCTCCTAAAATGGGCTAATGAAGACGGGCATATGCCATAATGTGTGCAATGAGGGAAATTTTACCCGGGCAGCGGCGGTTACGGCCTACGAGGTTGGACAGGCAACCATACTCCTTGTCACGTACAACCAAAAAATCGAAACAACGGCAGTTGACTCAATGACAGACGTTATGATACAGAGCGCACGTGCTAACCATTCAGCCACGCAACCTCCCTAAAATCGGCAAATTGCTGACCTACAGCGAGAAACATTTCAACCGGGCCAAATTTTCTATTGTAACAGTTTAATTTGCACGGTACCTTTAGTTATCAACCGAATATTACAAAACTTTTAAAAATAAGCTCCCCCCTGACCAGCTTAAGCGTTCGCAATAAACGTTTGCCACTTAAAATCGGGAAATTGCTGACTTTAAAGTGAGAAACATTACAACCGGGCGAAATTTTCTGTTTTATGACTTTTACAGTACCTTTGATTACCAACCGATTATTTTCTGTTTTATCACTTTTACAGTACCTTTGATTACCAACCGATTATTACAAAACTTTAAAAATAAAAGAGAAAGAGAGAAATGCGGCCTTATGTCCATTCGACACAAACTAGGTCATTTCGGGACTAACATATGTTTTTTAATTTTATTTAAAAACTCCCCCTGCGCTTACAGGTCTTTAGCCGTTGGGAGGAAACCGAAGAACACGGAGAAAACCCACAAGGTTGGACATCATACTTCATGTCACGTGCAACCTGGAGATCGAAACGACGCCCGTTGACTCAATGACAGACGTTACGATACAGTGCGCACATGCTAACCATTCAGCCATTCAGCCTCCCTGAATTCAGAAAATTGCTGACTTATAGCAAGAAACATTTCAACCGGGCGAAATTTTCTGTTTTAACAGTTTAATGTGCACGGTACTTTAATTACCAACCGATTATTACAAAACTTTTGAAAATAAGCTCCAACTGACCAGCTTAATCGTATGCAATAAACGTTTTCGCCTGAATTGAAAGTTCTGCACGGAGAAAGTTCATCTCGATTTCCCGGCGTGGTTCCCCTTGTCAGTGAGGCAGAACGGAGGGCCTGACAAGCACAGCTGTCTAGTCATTCGGATGGGACGAAAAACCAAGGTCCCGTGTACACATTGGAGTGCACGTAAAATATCCCTAAGCAGTTGGAATTCGATACTGTTGAATAAGCTCTATACGATGACTAAATGTGTAGATTGTAGTCACCCACACTGCATGTTTCGCTTAACAATGAAAGGGTGCCGTTTTCAATGTTCGATCCTTTTGTTCTTCTACTCCTGATATGTTGGACTGTTGATCGATGGTTTCATATAAAAGACTACCAATAAGACTCTTTGTACAAGAAGTTCCCAAAAAATATTATGTTGACTTTACGAGAAAGACCTCTAAACATGCTCCAAATTGTAAAAATACGACTTTTTGGGTTTTCAATCTCTTTTTTTCGGCTATCCCTGATATTTAGAAAAAATAATACAATGATTTCACACAACAGGCTAGCTATTAGACTCTCTATTGACAAAAGTTTCACCGCCCTCCCTTCATTATAACCGAAGTTATCGTGCCCTAAAGAATCAACAAATTAGCTTGTTTATCTCTGCTTACCCTAAGCAGAAAATGCTCATCTTTGAACTCAATCATAACATTGACCTAGTGAACGTCTACACCAAGTTTGAACATTCTAGCTTAATTAGAAGGAGAGTAATTGTGTTCCAAAGTCCCGACCCTTCAAATTGCTTCTATTTTTCATTTTCAATTCAAAATGGTGACCATCACGTGACCGAAATCAAAATTCTATTCGCGACATTTTTTAGGCCTTCCTACAAGGATTCAGAAAATATAACTCCCGAGTCTGTAAGTAAAATAGCAAAAAAGCCTTATTGATTTTTCACTTTTAAATATGGCGGCACTTCCGGTTCGATCGACAAACTCCATATTTTGTGTACAAATCAGTAATTACTTATCTAGTATCCAAAAAAAAAATCAGGTCATTCTGACCTATATTTCGATGATTTTTTTGAAAATTTTGATCCTTAATTTCGTCAAGGGGAGATAATTTAGAAAATTTCTAATTATATTTTTGAAGTCACATCGGTAGGATCTACTTAGATACTAAATTTCATGAAAATCGTACAACTATTAAAGAAGTTGTCAAATTGGTCTAATCTTCCGGTTCGAAATCACAGCGACGAATTTTCGAAATTCGAAAATGTGAAACTGCAGATGAAAATGGTTTTTTTAAAGGTATTCAAAGAAAAAAGAATTAGTAAAATCGGTCAAAAAATAACAAAGTTACGACTATGCATTGTCATTTTTTTCGTTCGTAAAATTCGGTGATTTCGGATTCGTAAAACGTTTCGAAAATATATTTAATCAAGGTTCGCACCCCATTTTTGGGGGGGTAGGTCAAAATTTCAGAAAGATCCTATGGATAGATTCTGAGAAATCCGATTTGCAGAAAACACACAAAAAAAAAAATAATAATAATAATAACTTTAACAGAAACAATAAGCTTTCATATGTAATATGAAAGCTTAATAACTAGATCTGCTACTGTCCCATGCAGATATGAAAGCTTTCATATTCATCGTCACGTGTCATTGATTGTATCAAGTAACCTAAATAAAAGGATACGAAGAAAAAATTATTAAAATTGGTCAAAAACTCGCGAAGTTACAAGTCTAAATATAGTATGAAACATTGCACCCAGGCATAACAATAATCTGAAAACTAAAGGGAAATAACTCAAACTTGTATTACTGTAATGAGACGGATGAGAAAATGAAATGAAAATGGCGGGAAAAAAAAATTAAAAATGGCAGGTTGGACAGGCGACCTTACTCCTTGTCACGTACAACCGGGCATTCGAAAACACGCTAGTTTACTCAATGACAGGCGCGCGTGCTTACCATTCAGCCACTCAACCCCCCTTTGAAATCAGACACGTGCAATATGTCATATAGGAAGAATAAGAAGTCGCTCACAACAAAATGGTAAATTAATGAGTTTAGGTCAAAAGGTTGAGCTACTGTTTTAGAGTACTTAATAGTTTTAAAGAGACACGTTAAGGGTTGTTCATAGTTAAATGAAAGTTTAATTTTAAATAAGACCAATAAAATTAGGATTTAATAATGCCAGACTAATATTTCCAATATGTTTGGTTATAAGTAGGAAATCGTGACGACTTCTTAAGCATGTTTTAAACAAAGGATCATGTTTGTTTAAACAAGAATGGCACTCTGCAATAAAAAAAACTGGCCAAAGCAAGATTTCTATGCAGAAATTAAATAATTGCTAGAACCAGAAAAATATTTATCCACTATAATAAATAAGCAACATAGAGAAAATGAAATGAAATTGAATGGGGTTTAACGTCCGACTGTTCTGCTCCTAAAATGGGCTAATGAAGACGGGCATATGCCATAATGTGTGCAATGAGGGAAATTTTACCCGGGCAGCGGCGGTTACGGCCTACGAGGTTGGACAGGCAACCATACTCCTTGTCACGTACAACCAAAAAATCGAAACAACGGCAGTTGACTCAATGACAGACGTTATGATACAGAGCGCACGTGCTAACCATTCAGCCACGCAACCTCCCTAAAATCGGCAAATTGCTGACCTACAGTGAGAAACATTTCAACCGGGCCAAATTTTCTATTGTAACAGTTTAATTTGCACGGTACCTTTAGTTATCAACCGAATATTACAAAACTTTTAAAAATAAGCTCCCCCCTGACCAGCTTAAGCGTTCGCAATAAACGTTTGCCACTTAAAATCGGGAAATTGCTGACTTTAAAGTGAGAAACATTACAACCGGGCGAAATTTTCTGTTTTATGACTTTTACAGTACCTTTGATTACCAACCGATTATTTTCTGTTTTATCACTTTTACAGTACCTTTGATTACCAACCGATTATTACAAAACTTTAAAAATAAAAGAGAAAGAGAGAAATGCGGCCTAATGTCCATTCGACACAAACTAGGTCATTTCGGGACTAACATATGTTTTTTAATTTTATTTAAAAACTCCCCCTGCGCTTACAGGTCTTTAGCCGTTGGGAGGAAACCGAAGAACACGGAGAAAACCCACAAGGTTGGACATCATACTTCATGTCACGTGCAACCTGGAGATCGAAACGACGCCCGTTGACTCAATGACAGACGTTACGATACAGTGCGCACATGCTAACCATTCAGCCATTCAGCCTCCCTGAATTCAGAAAATTGCTGACTTATAGCAAGAAACATTTCAACCGGGCGAAATTTTCTGTTTTAACAGTTTAATGTGCACGGTACTTTAATTACCAACCGATTATTACAAAACTTTTGAAAATAAGCTCCAACTGACCAGCTTAATCGTATGCAATAAACGTTTTCGCCTGAATTGAAAGTTCTGCACGGAGAAAGTTCATCTCGATTTCCCGGCGTGGTTCCCCTTGTCAGTGAGGCAGAACGGAGGGCCTGACAAGCACAGCTGTCTAGTCATTCGGATGGGACGAAAAACCAAGGTTCCGTGTACACATTGGAGTGCACGTAAAATATCCCTAAGCAGTTGGAATTCGATACTGTTGAATAAGCTCTATACGATGACTAAATGTGTAGATTGTAGTCACCCACACTGCATGTTTCGCTTAACAATGAAAGGGTGCCGTTTTCAATGTTCGATCCTTTTGTTCTTCTACTCCTGATATGTTGGACTGTTGATCGATTGTTTCATATAAAAGACTACCAATAAGACTCTTTGTACAAGAAGTTCCCAAAAAATATTATGTTGACTTTACGAGAAAGACCTCTAAACATGCTCCAAATTGTAAAAATACGACTTTTTGGGTTTTCAATCTCTTTTTTTCGGCTATCCCTGATATTTAGAAAAAATAATACAATGATTTCACACAACAGGCTAGCTATTAGACTCTCTATTGACAAAAGTTTCACCGCCCTCCCTTCATTATAACCGAAGTTATCGTGCCCTAAAGAATCAACAAATTAGCTTGTTTATCTCTGCTTACCCTAAGCAGAAAATGCTCATCTTTGAACTCAATCATAACATTGACCTAGTGAACGTCTACACCAAGTTTGAACATTCTAGCTTAATTAGAAGGAGAGTAATTGTGTTCCAAAGTCCCGACCCTTCAAATTGCTTCTATTTTTCATTTTCAATTCAAAATGGTGACCATCACGTGACCGAAATCAAAATTCTATTCGCGACATTTTTTAGGCCTTCCTACAAGGATTCAGAAAATATAACTCCCGAGTCTGTAAGTAAAATAGCAAAAAAGCCTTATTGATTTTTCACTTTTAAATATGGCGGCACTTCCGGTTCGATCGACAAACTCCATATTTTGTGTACAAATCAGTAATTACTTATCTAGTATCCAAAAAAAAAATCAGGTCATTCTGACCTATATTTCGATGATTTTTTTGAAAATTTTGATCCTTAATTTCGTCAAGGGGAGATAATTTAGAAAATTTCTAATTATATTTTTGAAGTCACATCGGTAGGATCTACTTAGATACTAAATTTCATGAAAATCGTACAACTATTAAAGAAGTTGTCAAATTGGTCTAATCTTCCGGTTCGAAATCACAGCGACGAATTTTCGAAATTCGAAAATGTGAAACTGCAGATGAAAATGGTTTTTTTAAAGGTATTCAAAGAAAAAAGAATTAGTAAAATCGGTCAAAAAATAACAAAGTTACGACTATGCATTGTCATTTTTTTCGTTCGTAAAATTCGGTGATTTCGGATTCGTAAAACGTTTCGAAAATATATTTAATCAAGGTTCGCACCCCATTTTTGGGGGGGTAGGTCGAAATTTCAGAAAGATCCTATGGATAGATTCTGAGAAATCCGATTTGCAGAAAACACACAAAAAAAAAAATAATAATAATAATAACTTTAACAGAAACAATAAGCTTTCATATGTAATATGAAAGCTTAACTAGATCTGCTACTGTCCCATGCAGATATGAAAGCTTTCATATTCATCGTCACGTGTCATTGATTGTATCAAGTAACCTAAATAAAAGGATACGAAGAAAAAATTATTAAAATTGGTCAAAAACTCGCGAAGTTACAAGTCTAAATATAGTATGAAACATTGCACCCAGGCATAACAATAATCTGAAAACTAAAGGGAAATAACTGAAACTTGTATTACTGTAATGAGACGGATGAGAAAATGAAATGAAAATGGCGGGAAAAAAAAATTAAAAATGGCAGGTTGGACAGGCGACCTTACTCCTTGTCACGTACAACCGGGCATTCGAAAACACGCTAGTTTACTCAATGACAGGCGCGCGTGCTTACCATTCAGCCACTCAACCCCCCTTTGAAATCAGACACGTGCAATATGTCATATAGGAAGAATAAGAAGTCGCTCACAACAAAATGGTAAATTAATGAGTTTAGGTCAAAAGGTTGAGCTACTGTTTTAGAGTACTTAATAGTTTTAAAGAGACACGTTAAGGGTTGTTCATAGTTAAATGAAAGTTTAATTTTAAATAAGACCAATAAAATTAGGATTTAATAATGCCAGACTAATATTTCCAATATGTTTGGTTATAAGTAGGAAATCGTGACGACTTCTTAAGCATGTTTTAAACAAAGGATCATGTTTGTTTAAACAAGAATGGCACTCTGCAATAAAAAAAACTGGCCAAAGCAAGATTTCTATGCAGAAATTAAATAATTGCTAGAACCAGAAAAATATTTATCCACTATAATAAATAAGCAACATAGAGAAAATGAAATGAAATTGAATGGGGTTTAACGTCCGACTGTTCTGCTCCTAAAATGGGCTAATGAAGACGGGCATATGCCATAATGTGTGCAATGAGGGAAATTTTACCCGGGCAGCGGCGGTTACGGCCTACGAGGTTGGACAGGCAACCATACTCCTTGTCACGTACAACCAAAAAATCGAAACAACGGCAGTTGACTCAATGACAGACGTTATGATACAGAGCGCACGTGCTAACCATTCAGCCACGCAACCTCCCTAAAATCGGCAAATTGCTGACCTACAGCGAGAAACATTTCAACCGGGCCAAATTTTCTATTGTAACAGTTTAATTTGCACGGTACCTTTAGTTATCAACCGAATATTACAAAACTTTTAAAAATAAGCTCCCCCCTGACCAGCTTAAGTGTTCGCAATAAACGTTTGCCACTTAAAATCGGGAAATTGCTGACTTTAAAGTGAGAAACATTACAACCGGGCGAAATTTTCTGTTTTATGACTTTTACAGTACCTTTGATTACCAACCGATTATTTTCTGTTTTATCACTTTTACAGTACCTTTGATTACCAACCGATTATTACAAAACTTTAAAAATAAAAGAGAAAGAGAGAAATGCGGCCTAATGTCCATTCGACACAAACTAGGTCATTTCGGGACTAACATATGTTTTTTAATTTTATTTAAAAACTCCCCCTGCGCTTACAGGTCTTTAGCCGTTGGGAGGAAACCGAAGAACACGGAGAAAACCCACAAGGTTGGACATCATACTTCATGTCACGTGCAACCTGGAGATCGAAACGACGCCCGTTGACTCAATGACAGACGTTACGATACAGTGCGCACATGCTAACCATTCAGCCATTCAGCCTCCCTGAATTCAGAAAATTGCTGACTTATAGCAAGAAACATTTCAACCGGGCGAAATTTTCTGTTTTAACAGTTTAATGTGCACGGTACTTTAATTACCAACCGATTATTACAAAACTTTTGAAAATAAGCTCCAACTGACCAGCTTAATCGTATGCAATAAACGTTTTCGCCTGAATTGAAAGTTCTGCACGGAGAAAGTTCATCTCGATTTCCCGGCGTGGTTCCCCTTGTCAGTGAGGCAGAACAGAGGGCCTGACAAGCACAGCTGTCTAGTCATTCGGATGGGACGAAAAACCAAGGTCCCGTGTACACATTGGAGTGCACGTAAAATATCCCTAAGCAGTTGGAATTCGATACTGTTGAATAAGCTCTATACGATGACTAAATGTGTAGATTGTAGTCACCCACACTGCATGTTTCGCTTAACAATGAAAGGGTGCCGTTTTCAATGTTCGATCCTTTTGTTCTTCTACTCCTGATATGTTGGACTGTTGATCGATGGTTTCATATAAAAGACTACCAATAAGACTCTTTGTACAAGAAGTTCCCAAAAAATATTATGTTGACTTTACGAGAAAGACCTCTAAACATGCTCCAAATTGTAAAAATACGACTTTTTGGGTTTTCAATCTCTTTTTTTCGGCTATCCCTGATATTTAGAAAAAATAATAAAATGATTTCACACAACAGGCTAGCTATTAGACTCTCTATTGACAAAAGTTTCACCGCCCTCCCTTCATTATAACCGAAGTTATCGTGCCCTAAAGAATCAACAAATTAGCTTGTTTATCTCTGCTTACCCTAAGCAGAAAATGCTCATCTTTGAACTCAATCATAACATTGACCTAGTGAACGTCTACACCAAGTTTGAACATTCTAGCTTAATTAGAAGGAGAGTAATTGTGTTCCAAAGTCCCGACCCTTCAAATTGCTTCTATTTTTCATTTTCAATTCAAAATGGTGACCATCACGTGACCGAAATCAAAATTCTATTCGCGACATTTTTTAGGCCTTCCTACAAGGATTCAGAAAATATAACTCCCGAGTCTGTAAGTAAAATAGCAAAAAAGCCTTATTGATTTTTCACTTTTAAATATGGCGGCACTTCCGGTTCGATCGACAAACTCCATATTTTGTGTACAAATCAGTAATTACTTATCTAGTATCCAAAAAAAAAATCAGGTCATTCTGACCTATATTTCGATGATTTTTTTGAAAATTTTGATCCTTAATTTCGTCAAGGGGAGATAATTTAGAAAATTTCTAATTATATTTTTGAAGTCACATCGGTAGGATCTACTTAGATACTAAATTTCATGAAAATCGTACAACTATTAAAGAAGTTGTCAAATTGGTCTAATCTTCCGGTTCGAAATCACAGCGACGAATTTTCGAAATTCGAAAATGTGAAACTGCAGATGAAAATGGTTTTTTTAAAGGTATTCAAAGAAAAAAGAATTAGTAAAATCGGTCAAAAAATAACAAAGTTACGACTATGCATTGTCATTTTTTTCGTTCGTAAAATTCGGTGATTTCGGATTCGTAAAACGTTTCGAAAATATATTTAATCAAGGTTCGCACCCCATTTTTGGGGGGGTAGGTCAAAATTTCAGAAAGATCCTATGGATAGATTCTGAGAAATCCGATTTGCAGAAAACACACAAAAAAAAAAATAATAACTAGATCTGCTACTGTCCCATGCAGATATGAAAGCTTTCATCTTCATCGTCACGTGTCATTGATTGTATCAAGTAACCTAAATAAAAGGATACGAAGAAAAAATTATTAAAATTGGTCAAAAACTCGCGAAGTTACAAGTCTAAATATAGTATGAAACATTGCACCCAGGCATAACAATAATCTGAAAACTAAAGGGAAATAACTGAAACTTGTATTACTGTAATGAGACGGATGAGAAAATGAAATGAAAATGGCGGGAAAAAAAAATTAAAAATGGCAGGTTGGACAGGCGACCTTACTCCTTGTCACGTACAACCGGGCATTCGAAAACACGCTAGTTTACTCAATGACAGGCGCGCGTGCTTACCATTCAGCCACTCAACCCCCCTTTGAAATCAGACACGTGCAATATGTCATATAGGAAGAATAAGAAGTCGCTCACAACAAAATGGTAAATTAATGAGTTTAGGTCAAAAGGTTGAGCTACTGTTTTAGAGTACTTAATAGTTTTAAAGAGACACGTTAAGGGTTGTTCATAGTTAATGAAAGTTTAATTTTAAATAAGACCAATAAAATTAGGATTTAATAATGCCAGACTAATATTTCCAATATGTTTGGTTATAAGTAGGAAATCGTGACGACTTCTTAAGCATGTTTTAAACAAAGGATCATGTTTGTTTAAACAAGAATGGCACTCTGCAATAAAAAAAAACTGGCCAAAGCAAGATTTCTATGCAGAAATTAAATAATTGCTAGAACCAGAAAAATATTTATCCACTATAATAAATAAGCAACATAGAGAAAATGAAATGAAATTGAATGGGGTTTAACGTCCGACTGTTCTGCTCCTAAAATGGGCTAATGAAGACGGGCATATGCCATAATGTGTGCAATGAAGGAAATTTTACCCGGGCAGCGGCGGTTACGGCCTACGAGGTTGGACAGGCAACCATACTCCTTGTCACGTACAACCAAAAAATCGAAACAACGGCAGTTGACTCAATGACAGACGTTATGATACAGAGCGCACGTGCTAACCATTCAGCCACGCAACCTCCCTAAAATCGGCAAATTGCTGACCTACAGCGAGAAACATTTCAACCGGGCCAAATTTTCTATTGTAACAGTTTAATTTGCACGGTACCTTTAGTTATCAACCGAATATTACAAAACTTTTAAAAATAAGCTCCCCCCTGACCAGCTTAAGCGTTCGCAATAAACGTTTGCCACTTAAAATCGGGAAATTGCTGACTTTAAAGTGAGAAACATTACAACCGGGCGAAATTTTCTGTTTTATGACTTTTACAGTACCTTTGATTACCAACCGATTATTTTCTGTTTTATCACTTTTACAGTACCTTTGATTACCAACCGATTATTACAAAACTTTAAAAATAAAAGAGAAAGAGAGAAATGCGGCCTAATGTCCATTCGACACAAACTAGGTCATTTCGGGACTAACATATGTTTTTTAATTTTATTTAAAAACTCCCCCTGCGCTTACAGGTCTTTAGCCGATGGGAGGAAACCGAAGAACACGGAGAAAACCCACAAGGTTGGACATCATACTTCATGTCACGTGCAACCTGGAGATCGAAACGACGCCCGTTGACTCAATGACAGACGTTACGATACAGTGCGCACATGCTAACCATTCAGCCATTCAGCCTCCCTGAATTCAGAAAATTGCTGACTTATAGCAAGAAACATTTCAACCGGGCGAAATTTTCTGTTTTAACAGTTTAATGTGCACGGTACTTTAATTACCAACCGATTATTACAAAACTTTTGAAAATAAGCTCCAACTGACCAGCTTAATCGTATGCAATAAACGTTTTCGCCTGAATTGAAAGTTCTGCACGGAGAAAGTTCATCTCGATTTCCCGGCGTGGTTCCCCTTGTCAGTGAGGCAGAACGGAGGGCCTGACAAGCACAGCTGTCTAGTCATTCGGATGGGACGAAAAACCAAGGTCCCGTGTACACATTGGAGTGCACGTAAAATATCCCTAAGCAGTTGGAATTCGATACTGTTGAATAAGCTCTATACGATGACTAAATGTGTAGATTGTAGTCACCCACACTGCATGTTTCGCTTAACAATGAAAGGGTGCCGTTTTCAATGTTCGATCCTTTTGTTCTTCTACTCCTGATATGTTGGACTGTTGATCGATGGTTTCATATAAAAGACTACCAATAAGACTCTTTGTACAAGAAGTTCCCAAAAAATATTATGTTGACTTTACGAGAAAGACCTCTAAACATGCTCCAAATTGTAAAAATACGACTTTTTGGGTTTTCAATCTCTTTTTTTCGGCTATCCCTGATATTTAGAAAAAATAATACAATGATTTCACACAACAGGCTAGCTATTAGACTCTCTATTGACAAAAGTTTCACCGCCCTCCCTTCATTATAACCGAAGTTATCGTGCCCTAAAGAATCAACAAATTAGCTTGTTTATCTCTGCTTACCCTAAGCAGAAAATGCTCATCTTTGAACTCAATCATAACATTGACCTAGTGAACGTCTACACCAAGTTTGAACATTCTAGCTTAATTAGAAGGAGAGTAATTGTGTTCCAAAGTCCCGACCCTTCAAATTGCTTCTATTTTTCATTTTCAATTCAAAATGGTGACCATCACGTGACCGAAATCAAAATTCTATTCGCGACATTTTTTAGGCCTTCCTTCAAGGATTCAGAAAATATAACTCCCGAGTCTGTAAGTAAAATAGCAAAAAAGCCTTATTGATTTTTCACTTTTAAATATGGCGGCACTTCCGGTTCGATCGACAAACTCCATATTTTGTGTACAAATCAGTAATTACTTATCTAGTATCCAAAAAAAAAATCAGGTCATTCTGACCTATATTTCGATGATTTTTTTGAAAATTTTGATCCTTAATTTCGTCAAGGGGAGATAATTTAGAAAATTTCTAATTATATTTTTGAAGTCACATCGGTAGGATCTACTTAGATACTAAATTTCATGAAAATCGTACAACTATTAAAGAAGTTGTCAAATTGGTCTAATCTTCCGGTTCGAAATCACAGCGACGAATTTTCGAAATTCGAAAATGTGAAACTGCAGATGAAAATGGTTTTTTTAAAGGTATTCAAAGAAAAAAGAATTAGTAAAATCGGTCAAAAAATAACAAAGTTACGACTATGCATTGTCATTTTTTTCGTTCGTAAAATTCGGTGATTTCGGATTCGTAAAACGTTTCGAAAATATATTTAATCAAGGTTCGCACCCCATTTTTGGGGGGGTAGGTCAAAATTTCAGAAAGATCCTATGGATAGATTCTGAGAAATCCGATTTGCAGAAAACACACAAAAAAAAAAATAATAATAACTAGATCTGCTACTGTCCCATGCAGATATGAAAGCTTTCATATTCATCGTCACGTGTCATTGATTGTATCAAGTAACCTAAATAAAAGGATACGAAGAAAAAATTATTAAAATTGGTCAAAAACTCGCGAAGTTACAAGTCTAAATATAGTATGAAACATTGCACCCAGGCATAACAATAATCTGAAAACTAAAGGGAAATAACTGAAACTTGTATTACTGTAATGAGACGGATGAGAAAATGAAATGAAAATGGCGGGAAAAAAAAATTAAAAATGGCAGGTTGGACAGGCGACCTTACTCCTTGTCACGTACAACCGGGCATTCGAAAACACGCTAGTTTACTCAATGACAGGCGCGCGTGCTTACCATTCAGCCACTCAACCCCCCTTTGAAATCAGACACGTGCAATATGTCATATAGGAAGAATAAGAAGTCGCTCACAACAAAATGGTAAATTAATGAGTTTAGGTCAAAAGGTTGAGCTACTGTTTTAGAGTACTTAATAGTTTTAAAGAGACACGTTAAGGGTTGTTCATAGTTAAATGAAAGTTTAATTTTAAATAAGACCAATAAAATTAGGATTTAATAATGCCAGACTAATATTTCCAATATGTTTGGTTATAAGTAGGAAATCGTGACGACTTCTTAAGCATGTTTTAAACAAAGGATCATGTTTGTGTTTGTTTAAACAAGAATGGCACTCTGCAATAAAAAAAACTGGCCAAAGCAAGATTTCTATGCAGAAATTAAATAATTGCTAGAACCAGAAAAATATTTATCCACTATAATAAATAAGCAACATAGAGAAAATGAAATGAAATTGAATGGGGTTTAACGTCCGACTGTTCTGCTCCTAAAATGGGCTAATGAAGACGGGCATATGCCATAATGTGTGCAATGAGGGAAATTTTACCCGGGCAGCGGCGGTTACGGCCTACGAGGTTGGACAGGCAACCATACTCCTTGTCACGTACAACCAAAAAATCGAAACAACGGCAGTTGACTCAATGACAGACGTTATGATACAGAGCGCACGTGCTAACCATTCAGCCACGCAACCTCCCTAAAATCGGCAAATTGCTGACCTACAGCGAGAAACATTTCAACCGGGCCAAATTTTCTATTGTAACAGTTTAATTTGCACGGTACCTTTAGTTATCAACCGAATATTACAAAACTTTTAAAAATAAGTTCCCCCCTGACCAGCTTAAGCGTTCGCAATAAACGTTTGCCACTTAAAATCGGGAAATTGCTGACTTTAAAGTGAGAAACATTACAACCGGGCGAAATTTTCTGTTTTATGACTTTTACAGTACCTTTGATTACCAACCGATTATTTTCTGTTTTATCACTTTTACAGTACCTTTGATTACCAACCGATTATTACAAAACTTTAAAAATAAAAGAGAAAGAGAGAAATGCGGCCTAATGTCCATTCGACACAAACTAGGTCATTTCGGGACTAACATATGTTTTTAAATTTTATTTAAAAACTCCCCCTGCGCTTACAGGTCTTTAGCCGTTGGGAGGAAACCGAAGAACACGGAGAAAACCCACAAGGTTGGACATCATACTTCATGTCACGTGCAACCTGGAGATCGAAACGACGCCCGTTGACTCAATGACAGACGTTACGATACAGTGCGCACATGCTAACCATTCAGCCATTCAGCCTCCCTGAATTCAGAAAATTGCTGACTTATAGCAAGAAACATTTCAACCGGGCGAAATTTTCTGTTTTAACAGTTTAATGTGCACGGTACTTTAATTACCAACCGATTATTACAAAACTTTTGAAAATAAGCTCCAACTGACCAGCTTAATCGTATGCAATAAACGTTTTCGCCTGAATTGAAAGTTCTGCACGGAGAAAGTTCATCTCGATTTCCCGGCGTGGTTCCCCTTGTCAGTGAGGCAGAACGGACAGCTGTCTAGTCATTCGGATGGGACGAAAAACCAAGGTCCCGTGTACACATTGGAGTGCACGTAAAATATCCCTAAGCAGTTGGAATTCGATACTGTTGAATAAGCTCTATACGATGACTAAATGTGTAGATTGTAGTCACCCACACTGCATGTTTCGCTTAACAATGAAAGGGTGCCGTTTTCAATGTTCGATCCTTTTGTTCTTCTACTCCTGATATGTTGGACTGTTGATCGATGGTTTCATATAAAAGACTACCAATAAGACTCTTTGTACAAGAAGTTCCCAAAAAATATTATGTTGACTTTACGAGAAAGACCTCTAAACATGCTCCAAATTGTAAAAATACGACTTTTTGGGTTTTCAATCTCTTTTTTTCGGCTATCCCTGATATTTAGAAAAAATAATACAATGATTTCACACAACAGGCTAGCTATTAGACTCTCTATTGACAAAAGTTTCACCGCCCTCCCTTCATTATAACCGAAGTTATCGTGCCCTAAAGAATCAACAAATTAGCTTGTTTATCTCTGCTTACCCTAAGCAGAAAATGCTCATCTTTGAACTCAATCATAACATTGACCTAGTGAACGTCTACACCAAGTTTGAACATTCTAGCTTAATTAGAAGGAGAGTAATTGTGTTCCAAAGTCCCGACCCTTCAAATTGCTTCTATTTTTCATTTTCAATTCAAAATGGTGACCATCACGTGACCGAAATCAAAATTCTATTCGCGACATTTTTTAGGCCTTCCTACAAGGATTCAGAAAATATAACTCCCGAGTCTGTAAGTAAAATAGCAAAAAAGCCTTATTGATTTTTCACTTTTAAATATGGCGGCACTTCCGGTTCGATCGACAAACTCCATATTTTGTGTACAAATCAGTAATTACTTATCTAGTATCCAAAAAAAAAATCAGGTCATTCTGACCTATATTTCGATGATTTTTTTGAAAATTTTGATCCTTAATTTCGTCAAGGGGAGATAATTTAGAAAATTTCTAATTATATTTTTGAAGTCACATCGGTAGGATCTACTTAGATACTAAATTTCATGAAAATCGTACAACTATTAAAGAAGTTGTCAAATTGGTCTAATCTTCCGGTTCGAAATCACAGCGACGAATTTTCGAAATTCGAAAATGTGAAACTGCAGATGAAAATGGTTTTTTTAAAGGTATTCAAAGAAAAAAGAATTAGTAAAATCGGTCAAAAAATAACAAAGTTACGACTATGCATTGTCATTTTTTTCGTTCGTAAAATTCGGTGATTTCGGATTCGTAAAACGTTTCGAAAATATATTTAATCAAGGTTCGCACCCCATTTTTGGGGGGGTAGGTCAAAATTTCAGAAAGATCCTATGGATAGATTCTGAGAAATCCGATTTGCAGAAAACACACAAAAAAAAAATAATAATAATAATAACTTTAACAGAAACAATAAGCTTTCATATGTAATATGAAAGCTTAATAATAACTTTAACAGAAACAATAAGCTTTCATATGTAATATGAAAGCTTAATAATAACTTTAACAGAAACAATAAGCTTTCATATGTAATATGAAAGCTTAATAATAATTTTAACAAAAACAATAGTGTTTCACACAAGCTTCGCAGTGTGAAACCCTAATCAAAGAATTAGAATAGAAATATTAGGTAATTCAAAAAAACTTTCACTATCATTTACTAAAAATGATGACATTCACCCAAAATTATGGCCCGATGGGGTAACCATACGGCTGCACAGCTCACGCCACACTATCACAAGATATTCGAAATTTCACACCAGAATCAACCTACATAAGATGTACTCATATTAAGTGTGCTAGTTATGGCAAAGTTATTGCAATATTCAGTACTTAAAAATAGTTTAAAGGCTTACGTATTAATTTAACCAGGTGAAACAGAATCTACTGTGTGTTCCAGGTGACACTATGACACGAAATTGCTGGTCATTTCTTCATTTTTTAGAAACACGGATGGCTAAAACTAAGTGACATACCCAGACTTATTTTTCCATTATTAGCAAGATCAGGAGAGTTATCAGTCAAAGGAATAAAAATAACAAAGTGGAATACCATGCACATTTAAAGAGTGGGATGCCCACGAGTCCTTTTTAGTAACGAACTCAGCACTTAATGCAAAAGCCAATCAGGCAATTAAAGCTAAACCGCCTCATTTTATTTAGATCAGGTTTATTATAATTTAAGTTGTATATTGTGACAAAGTGATATGGAACTTTGCTAGATTTGACATTATATTATATTGGACGTTTTCAATTGTGTTTGTTATGTCCTTTTGGTACATAACTCATGGGTGATGAAGGAATGTGACAAAGTTATTTTTACATAGAACTTTGCTAGATTTGACATTATATTATATTTGACGTTTTCAACTATATACAACTTCTGCTAATCTGTTCAATATGTTATTTACGGGCAACACACGAATGACCTCTGCTCGTTTTGACAAAAGGCACGATCTCATTAAATATCTTATTTATTTATATGTTATTTATAACCTACACATGATCTATGTGTTTAACACTCGGCAGAACTTCGCGACATTAAAGGGAAGATGCAGTGCAGTTATAGAAACTATACTCTCAATTCCAAATAAGTTAATCTGTCATGTATCATTATTCTTAATGGCTGTATGCTTTATAAAGCCAGAATTAACTGACAGTAAGTCAGACTTGAATAGAGCTCCTTCCGATCTATGTCTATTCCATGTTCTCAATAAAAGATCTACAACCTATGCTGATGGTCTGTTATCTGTAGTGTTACAATATTTTGTTATCTTGATGTCGTTTTTGTCATTTATTCGGTTGCATTCATTTCTTTAGTTATATTTGCCAGGTCGATTGAAAATAATGGCATTGCTTTTCATTTCGCGTGGGGATGGGGGGGGGGGGTCAGCAGTATACCTTCTGAGACCTTACAGTTTTCAACAATACATAACATTAGGGATGCTCGATTCACAGTACAGAACGTCCCAAATCGACAGAATTACAATCGAGTGACGCAGAATTCAGTTCTGTCACTGTTCTACCAGTGCCGACAGCTGAGGTGGAGTGAGTAGAATCGTGACGTATTCCTAAGTAAAAAATATGTTTCAGCTGTCATGATTGGTTGAGATATTTTTTATACATTTGACACATGCGTTGTACTCCGAAATTCTCCTTTTCACTCGATTGACACCAGTTTTGGAATTCAATTCCGGAATTGTGAATCGAGCATCCCCGTTATAAACTACGATTAATGGGGGATAACTCCTATATGATTGAATAGCAACAGATCACTAAAGACATCCCCAGTAACCGTAATGTTAATTCTCGTCTAGATTAGGCCGGCTCTACCCTTTCCCCAAATGTTCGTTGGGTAGAACGCCTACTGCCACAGACGGAGCAACATTTCGCAAACTCTCACCCAGGATTACCATGAAAAACTTGAGATACACAAGTCGGAAGTAAAGACAAATAAACATGCAGTTATCGCAACTACATTTCAACCTAACCAACCTTTCAACTTTTGTACCCTTCCGCCACAAAATCATGAATATTAGCCAAAACCTGGCAGAAAATGTATTTCCAAACCCCTTTTTTCGATCCTACACCAAAAAGTCAACAAAAATCGCCATGCAAAAGGGGGGAAAAGGGAAAGGACGAGAAAGACTAAAAAAAACTTTGGCCCTTGCTTCGTGGGTGACGGTGTAGAAATATTGGATGACGGCGTAGAAACGGCGTAGAAATGTTGGATGACGGCGTAGAAATATCTGGTAAGCTGTTTACGTATGGTAAAATGAGAGTTTTTCCTTTTTTGATAATCAGGGGGAGAGAACTCACTAGACTCCTATTAAATAAAGCATGGTTATTTCTTTGTGAATCAATTGATGTATTTATTTGAAAAATAATAAACGTGTGAACTGTATAGAAATATCGTCACAACATTACAGTAATTATATCACACCATACAAATAGTAATATCTGGTTTCTTGTTGACACATCGAGAGCGCAGTGTGTTCATTTATTTACCTGTATTAAGGAATTGAAGAAATATTCGATGTGTGTTCACTATCCGGAGTCTTGCACTACACTACTTAAGTATTACATCACTCACCGTCAATCAGATTTCAAATACAGAGACGGCTGTTTTAACATATCATTACACCCGTTCTCAGTGGTACACTTCCTCCCAATATTCAATTCCTTGGTGTCATCCACTGAACATTGCGTGCGCGTCGTGTTTTAAAGTAACATCTGTATGCAACATAAACTGAAGAGGTAAAAGCTATAACCATTACAATACCAGCAACGATCCAAACAATCTCATTAAAACCAATTCTACCCCTTGCTTTCCCATGTTTTAAAATGTTAGCCTTAGTTGTTTCCTTTATATTTCGGGTGTTATCTGTCGAAACCAGTGCTTCCTCTAGATCTGCTGTCGAGCGATACTGTTTGATGGTGCTCTCACGGGTAGATTGTGATGTCGAACTGTCGGCTTTTACATGAGACCATGTAGATTGTGATACCATACTGTACTCCGAGCTATTGTGCGTTTGTTCATTGTCGTAACTTGTCTCTGAAATATATTAATAACGATCAATGCTAATATATATAGAAAGTGGTTATACATTATACAGTAAACGTTGTGTGTCCATATGTTAATGATATCTACTTTATCGTATCGTGTAGCGAGTAGTTAGTTACAGTCGAATTGTATTGCCACCCATGCTTCATCAATAATTTAAATGTCAAGTCTTCGTTATATTCGAGGCAATGTTAAAACAAGGTTAAGGGATTTTGTGCAATTCGAATATTCCTTGCCAGATCCTCCTTCCGAAACCCGACTGGGGAATTTCGGGGTCTTTTTCGGCCAACACCGAGGTCAACCAGTGAGTCCTGGTCACAAAGGCGTTTTATAGTAGAGGCGCTAGAGGCACCAGCCTCCTCGCGAAAAAAAATCAAAGAAGTTAAACAAATAAAACGGGAAAAAAATGCTAAAACCGATGAGAAAAATGAAATGGCAGACAAAAGGGTTCCTCGTCTGACAAAAGGGCCCCTTTGGCCAAGGGAAAGCCCCCCCCCCCCCACCAGGCCAGTCAATCGTTTTGTTTACACTGTTACTGTCGAATCCACTACTGAATGCGAATGCAGTCATTGCACTGGTATGAGAATCATCACTCAAGAACCCCCCACCCCCCGCCCCCGGACCCCCGCGAAAAAGGGGCCTCAAAATATTGTAGAATTCGCCAATATAAACCTTAAAACGCGCCTGCCTGGTCATGATTTCCCGAATCTAAATAAAATAATTTAAAAAAAAAATCATTTAACCTCGCATAGAAAAGATTACTATCCATAAGCTGGACGTGTAAATATCACAAATGAAATGGGGTTTAACGACCTACTGTTCTGCTCCGAACTGGACAAATGAAGAAGGGCATACGACATACGGGGTACTATGAGGCGAAGTTTTCCCGGAGAGCGGCACTAAGGCCTACTCTTGTATCTATTTCCAACTCTCCATGGATTTTGTATGTGCACGCCCATACGAACGACTAGACAACTGTGCTTGCCAGGCCCTCGGTCCTGCATCACTGACAAGGGGGAACCACACCGGAAAATATGGATGAACATTCTCGGCCATTGCAGGAATCGAAAATCGACCTCCAGGGTAGCCAGCCAGCGTCCCTAAATAAGAAACAAAAGGCGACACCTACCGACGTCGTTGTCTATGATGTCCATAGCGCTAGGGACATCTGATAGTTTTAACCTGTGAATAACTCTGGAGTCTTCTTTCTTCAAATCAAACACGAAAATTCTTAAAAGATATCAATAAGACTCTATTTGAAATATTTCAAAATACAATGAAAAGTAGCTGTATTAATTAACGGTTTGAAATACGATCAGGGGTAGTCCTGGAAATTTCTGACAAAATGTGATATGAGAGACAGATCATGATTACGTTATCTCAAGTATAATAAATATGTATAAGGTCTATTCGATAAACGACAATTATGTCTTGAAAACAAATAGAATATATATTTATTATAGATGCGAACTTCTCAAATGTATCATATAACAAAAACAAAGCGAATCGTATTCTGGTAACTAGATTTTTCGGGCAGACAGGTAAAGTGAAAAAAAATATATTTTCATACCATTCTGGGATAAAGGGCACGTTTGTCTTCTAATTGTCAATGTAAAATGGATGAATGCCTTTACGGATTTCGGGTATCGATTATTATTTGAATAATCAATTGTTCGGGAATCGAAACTTTTTTAAATTGGTCATGGAAAATACATTAAGGGGTCCATACACTTTAAATAGTTTCGTCAATATTATTGACTCAATATATTGACGCAATACTATTGCCTATATTGATGTAAAATATCGTCAAAATCCATCATTGCGTCAAACCATATATTAACGGATGAAAACTATTCTGATTTTTATTGATGGTTTATCAATATATTGACGGACGGTCAATTTATTGAATGACAATTCAGATCGTGTGTGGAGAATCTGTCAATAATTGCGTTAATAGTTTCATTCCATCGTCAAACTTGGAAGAGTAAACTTGGCATCCATTTTGAAAAATGACCAAAAAATGATTAAATTATTGATGGAATCATTGAATCGTTGGGGGCCAATTCCCGTCAATATTATTGAGTCAATATATTGGGTCAATAATATTGATGGTTTTATTGAACGTGTATGGTGCCCCTGTATGCAAGAGCTAAATCTGCCAATTGCAGGGCTTTCTTTATCTAAATTATTAATTAGACCTTACTTAACTTATCCAGACCATATACAACTTACGATGGCATCGCTAGCCTGCGATATTTACTCGGATTAGAACTCAGTCTGAATTAATCAAAATTGTGGATACTCCAGACTACGTTTTTATCGTACTGACTGAAGTAATGATGATCGAGGTTATGCCCAAATTCAATCGGTAAATTACTCGGTTCATGGTCGATCAATTTGACTGAAATTTTCAGCAAATTCCCTTTACATTATCAAGTTTTGAACAATGATATTGCGAACTACCAGCTCTCTATGTAATATCCCATAATGTATCTTTAATGGTTAACACAATTCATCAATCTGTTTCACAGAGAATTACTTACAAATTATCTCGGTCACAGATGACTGTCTTCAACACGTGCATTGACTTCACGCGGCGTCAGTCATTAGCTCAATGGCTCTTGCATTGTTTACATAACACGTAACTGCTTCGGACAAAATGATGCCTTTTACTCATTTTAATATCCATTTACACTAAATAGGAAATATTTTTTTAACTACAGATAATTCAAACGTTTTTTTTTTTCATTTCTCTTATACTTCAAAAAATGTTTTACAATTGTTGAGTGAATGCGCGTTTGTGGTCGTCTTATGGCCAAAATACTTTGCACTAAATTTGGACAAAATTATTAAATATGTAGCCGCTGTCGACATCAAAAGGTTTTCAACACTATAACTGGTATCGGGCTAAACAGAACACTATAACTAAACATAACACTAGAACTAGTATTGAGCTAAACAGAACACTATAACTAAACATAACACTAGAACTAGTATTGAGCTAAACAGAACACTATAACCAAACATAACACTATAACTAAACATAACACTATAACTAGTATTGTGTAAAACAGACCAATATAACTAGTAACCGGCATTGTGTACGAAAGAAATACTGGACATTTAGAACTACTTACTTGCTGTTACTATTATAGAATAAACTTTGACCATGAATATGCATATCGTAAACAGTTCCAAATGAGTGTTTAATTTCTCCCACAATTGATCCATTAAGATGGAACATCATCATTTTATTGTTGATTTGGATTGGTGTATACATGTAGCATACGATCGTCTGTAGTTCTAAAATAAATGAACTCAATATGAAATCACAGCAGATTTCTACAATTAAAGCTGCTTTGATAGTGTTATTGGTGTTGGCTCCATTTGCCTGTCTATTGTCCGTATTTTGAATATGATAATAGGGACCTTTCGCATCGGTACGAATACGAAAACAAACACATCATCGAGTATAGTGTATTTGTGACCTCAATCCGTAATGAGTGTTCGGTCAGTGAAAAACGTTACGCGTGTGGAGCTAGATTCACGTAGGCATGCACACGAAAATGTTTTTGTCTCATATATTGAATTTTCCATAATTTTTCGAGGCATTGTGTATATTGTTGATTGTATAGTGTTTGTAGAATGTGCTCAAATGCAATATTCTGCTTGATTTGTTGTACATCTACCAAAATACGATTGAAAACTTTGTCTGGAGAGATAAGTTCATGGAGTTGAATTAACGCCATCTACCTATTACCGTACGTCAGATTGCGAAACCGTGTGGTAGAAGATACGGAAACGAACATATGTATGTTCGTTATGGTGTTCGTTTTCTTACAGATGCGAAAGGTTCATATTCGCCAAAATTAACACAATTTGATCTTTTGGTGAAACTGTTTCTATATTTTAAGAAGCAGTATTAAAACTTACCATAAAAAGTGAACGTGAAAATATACATTGTCGAATGTATTACATTAACACAGTGTAGGCCATCAAGGGTACACTTTGCCAGTACGGTTTGGTCAATTAAACAATATATCCTAAAAATATTAGATGAGAAAATTCAGTGTAAAATTCTACTAAATAACCTATATACAGAACTTAGGTTAGAACAAGAATATATAACATAGAATTAGAACGAATATACTTGAATTAGAAAAGATAACATGTACTTATAACAGTTACAGTCTATAATTAGAACGAACATACCATAATTAGACCAAATAACATGTACTTCAAACATTTACAGTCCATAATTAGAACGAACATACATAAACTAGGGCAAATAACATGTAGGTATAGAAGTTACAGCCTAAATTAGAACGAACATACCATAATTATACCAAATAACACGTACTTTCAACAGATAATCAATGATAAGTATAACACTATTGGTACCCGCGGCACCAAAAACATAAACATTGATGTAACAGCAGCGACGCTATCGTTCGTCAGGGGTTCAAAAAGACATTTGGTGTTACACTAAAAAACGGGCTGATAAATTTACTCTGGAACACTGTTTTTATAACTATGTTTATAACATCCATAATATAAAGGTTAAATACAGGGAACTACAACATCTATGATAGTACATTATAAATATTGCCTAGAACCCAGGCCTAACAGATGAAGCACGGCACAACATACTTCCTCTATCCCGGCCTCTAATTATGTATTGTTTCATGGTCGAGAGCCATATTAAGTAATATGAATGTTTTTACAATTTACATCCCACTTCTACTCGTTGCCAATGACAACCTTTCGAAAAAAGAGTACTGTTCATTTCTGATACACGGATACTTTTATGCCGTTTAAGAAACTTATCAAGCAATAAGAAGCGGACTTTTACTCCGAACCAGATCGCAATGATGACTAGTTGTTTCTTACTGCACTTGGCTAAGGTACATGAGACAACTAATCAAAATCATAGTAACAAAACAAACCGGTAGGAACTCCATGGCAGTGCAAAAATATATACAATGACATTAAATCAACATAACAACATATTACGAAAAACAATTATTACAATTCGGTTGGATTTTAGGACATTATTATTACTATTATTATTATTATTATTATTATTATATTATAGGCGCGGATCCAGGGGGCCCATGACCCCCCCACCCCTCTGCCCCAGTGATTTTCGCATTGTCTCCGCTCAAGCAATTCCTAAGATCGCAACGTATACAATTGTTTTCGGAATGAGGCCGCGACGAAGACTCTGGCGACCACATCAAACCACTAATGCATGCCGCACTCTGAAGAATACCCTTTGCTCCAATGTATGCCCCCGCCCCCTCGCCAGTATCCGGACCTGGTAACCTCGAGTTACATTGGATCTAATCTGTTGCCACCTTACTCGAGTGGTTAGCAGTAAATGATGTAAAGCAGTATTTACCAGTTAGTGTCGTCCACATCTGTATATACTTTCAGTTCAGTGATAGCCGTTTTAAATGTCTTGACTGTCTCAAGATTTGGTTTTCTGTTATCTAGTTTTACCTTCTGTATGTGCTCTTCGAATGCATAGTACAAGTGGCCATGGACAATGAATCCAAATTTAACCCAATCATCACTGTAATCTGAAATAGCATAATATATGAGTTTGTTTAGGAATGAGATAACAGGTAATATAACATCAAGACAAGGGGTGGTTCTAGAGGCGGGGTGGGGGGGGCCATAAGTAAATTTGTGTCTAATTGATAATTTAGATAACATTTCAGACCTAAAGAAAGACCTGCAATTAGCAGATTTAGCTCTAGCTTAATGTATGTTTAACACTATTTGTTCGCCTTTCAAAATCGCGTACAATAAAACCTGTGATCACCGTATATGAGCATAATACGTATGTGTATGTTTACCATCTAAGGACGTAGCAAAACATCTTAAACTTCTAAGGACACCACGGTGTATGCATACTTAACTTCTATGAATATATAATGAGAGAGAGAGAGAAATGGGGTTTAACGTCTACTCGACACAAACTAGGTCATTTTGGGACTAACATGGTTTCATTTTATTTCAATAATTCGCTTGCGCGTAGGAGTCTTGAGCAGTAGGAGGAAACCCAGTGCCCAGAGGAAACCCACGAGATTGAGAAGGCGCCCCTATCTCCATGCCACATACGCTCACACCACGGATTGAAACCACAGCCGCAAGCCAGAGGTGACCGGCCAGCTAGAGGTCGAAGCGCGGCACTCTAGACCACTAGGCCATCCCAACCCTCCTGAATATATAGTACATGTACACTGTATACTTAACTTCTATGAATATATAGCACATGTATACTTAACTTATGAATATATAGCACATGTATACTTAACTTCTATGAATATATATATATGTATACTTAATTAACTTCTATGAATATATTAACTTATCATATTATTTTAACATTTCACTGCTGGTACAAAAACACATTAGTAATCTCGTGATGATCTTTGCCACCTCGCATATTTACCATCTGGGTACATGACGACGAAGAAGGATCTAAGTCACTTTTCCACGAACTCCAGTTAACCGCGTCATCTGGTAGCAAATGGTATAAGCTTTCTGTGGAACAGTTAATTTTGGGTATAAACGACCGGAGCCCTTCTGAAATGGCCTCCGGATAAACATAAGTCCATCGTACACTTTGTTTAATCTTAATTTGCCTGAAAAGTTGAAGTCAGTTGTACTGGTAATTATGGTTCACGTTAAACATCATTTTGAAGTTGTATTTAAAGGGGCAATAACACTCTTGCTGGCTTGACAGGTCCAGAAAAAAATAGCCTTATTCTAACTACTAGATGTTTAAGTGTCCTACCTGGTGTGTAAATTATCCATTACATCCTATTTTACTTGTCCAGAGGGTTCGAAAATATTTTTAAATCTAATTTTCATTTGAAAAGGTTTACGTAAAGCTTTTCAAACCATGTAGTTGAATTTTTCCATTTTTTAAAATTCGGTGTGTTAAGATGAAATTTGTATCATCAATTAATTGGAATATTGTGAAATAATACAATTTGTTGACCAGAATAATGATTGGGACATACTATTCAGTTACAACAAGAGTGTTATTGGGCCTTTAAACCCACTCGTTGATCTGTTCGCGTCAAACATTCTCGTCCAAAAGTCTGTTTTGCCTTTTACGCGAAAAGACAAACATGTGACTTAAATCGTTCTTCCCCTGGAATCTTCACATGTATGGTGTGTGTATTTACCACATGTGAATGTGCCATACACATATTTACCTTCTGTAAATAATCGTCTACCATCTGTGAGACTTATATCGCCAATTTTGAAATATTTCACATAATTGTCTTCAAAGGACAGGTATATCTTGCTGTGTCTTGCATCTACTAATATATCGACAATATATTCTTTGAAAATGGACAATTTAGTTTTGATTCCCGATTTCACATTGACTTTAAATAAGCTTTTATCATCGTCAAAATAGATCTCGGTATACCCTGCAAAATAAAAACGTAAACAATCTATATTGTCATGCTGGAACTTCAAAACTATCATCAAAAAAAAAGAGAGAGGGGGTGGGGTGCGTCCACTCGATACAAACTAGGTCATTTCGGGGCTTAATTTTAGTTCAATAATTCGCTTGCGCGTAGGGGTCCTTAGCAGTGGGAGGACCCGGAGTAAACCCCCGAGGTTGGACAGGCCACCCTACTCCTTGTCACGTACAACCGAGGAATAGAACCCCGCCAGTTGACTCAATGACAGACCGTATGATATAGCGTGCGCGTGGTAACCATTCGGCCATCCACCACCCCACCCACCCCAATAAACGTGAGAAGCAAGCAAACAAAATAAAAACAAACACACAACAACACAAAAGAACCAAAAAGTCAAAACAAAACCAAGCACACAAAATCGAAACACACAAAAAAACCAGACCAAAAATATGTTATATTACCTTCAACTGTGGCACAAGACAAGAATGTGCTGCAGTATATGCAGAATAACAACTTCATCATTGAATTCTGTATACATCAAAATGCTATGCAGTTTCGTGTTACATTCACAGAACGAATTTAATCCATACCTCGGCCCATTTAAATAGAAAAAAAAAATTTCGTATCATTTGCGTTTCTCATCCTCACTGTTTAATTACAATAATTCAATAAGTTCTCGTGTATAACTGCGTATCTGTTGGTTTAATATTATCTCAAATAACATCTCTCCGCGTGATAACCACCCGAAAGAGGCCGTGCCAAACCTCGGCATGTATATGGCAAAATAATGGGGGGGGGGGGGTAAGTTGTTGTCTCCATTATGCATGATGACTATTTTTTATTTGAGTAATATAAAAACAAAGTAGTAATTAATGTATTGTTGGGCTAGGACCGAAGCTCTGTCAGGTTGCTTAGCAACGCTGCCATGTTGAATTTTTGTGGAAATCAAGGCACCAGCACGGTTGAAAGCCACTGTTGAAAATTGTAAAAAAAAGATGAATATGAATATGTTTTAAGTTCAGAAAAGTCACCAATTAGATGTGAGTTTTTGATTGTTTATTATGTAGATCATTCTTTTTTAGAATTAAGGTAAAGTTTTGTAGAAAAACTGTAAAATAACAAGTTGTTGGAAAGTTGAGCTATTTAATCTCAGCTATTTAATCTCAGTTATTTAACCTCTGACACCGGCAGGTTCCCCTTACTGTGGAGTGCCAGACAAAACATTGTTTTTAAGGGAGATAACTACAATTAAAAATACATGAAAATCCTTGGAATTTATAATACTTAATTCTTTTTAATTGTTATATTTTGCAGCGAATCGCACTCTCTCTCTCGCTTACTCACTCACTTACTGACTGTTGAAAGATGTAGAAAGATGTTATGTTTATTGTAGAAAGATATTACCGTATGCTTATTGTTGAAAGATTAAAAATAATAAACTTGAGTTAAAGTGTGATATCGAATTTTTGGTGATTTATCGGAATGAATAGAATTGCACGTGACGGAACTTACAATTCGATCTAATTGACTCTACTGTTCGTTAAAATGTCATCCCAAGAGCCATTATTACCGACAGACGGCGAAAGCAGTAAACACAGTTCCCGTCACACTGAAAGAAAGTTGAAAGAAATAGAATTAAGGAAGTTAATGTTGAGACAAACAGAAGAAGCTTCCTTATTCGAATTAGAACTACACCATGTCAAGAAGGAACATGATTTAGAGCTTCGAAGGTTAAAAAAGGAAAGACGATTACGCGAATTAAAATATCAAACGCGTCTAGCTGAATTAGAGATGCAAGAATTAGACGCGTGTTCAAAAAGCGATATAAGATCAAGAGATGAACGCTTACCCGCAAGTCCAAATCTCATGGATCAGATAAGAAAGACCGAAGAGTGGGTGAATTCTGAAATTACCCCAGGACCAGAATCCAGTAGAATGAACACAAACCCATTTACAAATACATGTAATGACTTTACTCCCAATCCCTTTATACTTGGCGACCCAGAAATGAGTAAAATTAGAATGAATACGAATCCTTTTATAAACAACGAATTCACTCCCAGTCCCTTTGTGAATTATACAACAAGTTCGAATCCTTTTCTGGGTGCGGATATTGTAGAACCAAAGACGGAGCGAAATGTGGAAAGCAATTCACAGGCTGTGATGATGAAATTAACCTTGTTACACGCCATGAGACCTGTTAAATTCGGTGGCGACCCAGCAGATTACCCAATCTTCCGGGAACGTATTAGGACTCACCTTGAAGATGGTCTGCTTGCTGAAAGTCAAAAGGTAGAATTCCTAAATAAGTTTATAGAAGGCGAAGTAGTCGAAGTGTTGAAACGTGTTTCTGGTTGTCCATATGATAAAATAATTTCTGTTCTTTACGAGAGATATGGACACCCCGCTAAGGTAGCTGCTGCATGCTTGAAGAATATAATTAATGGCCCCAAATTAGCCAATACAGATTATGCGGGACTACAAAATTTCGCCGAAACACTTGAATCAGCAACAAACAGATTAAACGGTGAATATGAACAAGAGGCCAGTACCATGTCCAATATGAAATTAATAATCGCCAGATTACCTTCTTATCTAATCAATAAGTGGGGTGATAATTCCTATAATCTGAGAATGAACAATGGGACTCCGAAATTAAGAAATCTTTGTGAATTTGTGAAAAAACAGGCCAAAATTAAAAATGATCCTTTATTCTCTGCTGTTTCGTTACAAACTACTGCGGAGAGAAAACCTGAAAGACAAAAACAATATACTGGTTATAGTTATAAACCAAACAAAGAGAAACAAACTTCTACTTTTTTGACAAACACTAGTAGTAGTCCACAAAAAGAAAAATCCGCATATGTTTCAAATAGAACGCAAAATGATAACCTAAAACCGAAACTCAAATGTCCGTATTGTTGTGGTGATAATCATTTACTACCACAGTGTGGAAAATTTCAGGACTTAGACATACAGAATAGGTGGACCTTTGTGAAAACAGAACGGTTGTGTCATGCATGTCTTCTGGCAGGACACTTTAGAACTGAATGTACATTTCAAAACTACTGTACTTGTACAACAGAAAGAAAACACCATCCTTTGCTTCATAATGATAGGGGAGCGCGAGAACAATATAATCAAACATTTGAAAAACAGAAACCTGAAACCAAGTCAAATTATGCCACATTTGTACATCCATTAAAAAAGGCTGTATTATTGCACGTCTCGGCTGTAGCGCTTGTCTCTCCTGATGGCAATATAGTAACAACATACGGGTTAATAGACAATGCTAGTCGAGGGTCGATTATTGGGCGAGATATGGCTCGACATATGAAACTAAAGGGTAGAAAAGAATTAATGTCGATAAATACTATCATTGGTAGCGATACGCAAGAATACGAAATGGTTAACTTCGGCATTCAATCTGTTTCTAATGATTCAAAACTTTACGGTGTGGAAGCTATTGTTTCGGATAGTTTCAATATATGCGAAAAATACCTCCCACACGACATAAATTTACAAGACTATGAACACTTGGCTGATATTAAATTGCCAGATGTAGAAATAAAAGAAATATCAATTTTAATCGGAAAAGATGTAGATGAGGTACACGACATATATGAATTTCGCAAATCTCCAAATCCCGAAAAACCCTTGCATGGGATTCTAGGACCATTAGGATGGGTCATTACTGGATCGTACGGTGAACCTCTAATGAACAAAGAAATTAATGTGAATTATATTGACTCTAATCACGACTATGATTTAAATGACATGGTTAAGAAGTTCTGGAAAATTGAAGACTCGGGGATTAATAAATCGAATGTCTCTGATAAATCCCTATCTATAGAAGATAAACGTGCCATAGACATTATGGAAAAAACTACAGTATTGTCCGGTGGACACTATGAAACTGGTTTATTGTTGAAAAATGACGACGGAAAACTTCCAAACAATAAACCTCAAGCCGAACATAGATTAGCATCTTTAAAACGAAGATTTGAACGCGATCCTAACTACAGAAAAACATACTTTGATAATATGAATGATAGTATTTCCAAAGAACACGCAAGAAAATTAAGTGAATCTGAAGTTTTGTCCACATCAGACAGAACTTGGTACCTACCTCATTTTGGTGTTGTGAATCCTAAGAAACCAGGAAAATTTCGTATTGTGTTCGACGCTGCTGCACAATATCAGGGAACTTCTCTAAACAAGAATTTACTTCCAGGGCCAGATAGAACAAATAATCTTGTGGGCGTTATTCTTAGATTTAGGCAAGAAAATATCGCGCTATCTGCTGATATACAGGGAATGTTTCACCAGATCAAGGTTCGTAAAAAGGATCAGGACGCATTAAGATTCCTTTGGTGGGACTCTGATGATATAAACTTAAAGCCCTCAGAATACGCATTTTGCAGACACATCTTTGGGGCTACTGATTCGCCCTGTACTGCGACGTCAGCACTAAGAAAAACAGCTTCAGACAACAGAAATCTTTATAATGAATTGACCATAAAAACTGTAAGCAAAGATTTCTATGTTGACGACTTGTTGACATCAGTACCAACAGTAGACATAGCAATAGAATTAGGACACAATATAAGTAAGTTATGCGAAAAAGGTGGTTTTAACCTAATAAAATTCAACAGCAATAGTAAAGAAGTATTGTCGACATTTCCAGCCGAAAAATTAGAAGAAAAAACTATTGATTTAGACTTTGACCAACTATCTAAAACGAAGGCATTAGGAATTCAATGGAATGTTGAAAACGACACCCTAGGTTTTGACGTAATCGACTTGCAAAAACCTAATACCATGCGTGGGGTTCTCTCAACTATTTGTAGTGTTTTCGACCCACTGAATATAATTGCGCCAGTACTGCTACCTGCGAAATTGATAATGCAGGAACTATGGAGAAAGCAGTGGAAGTGGGACAGACCTTTAGAAGGACAGCTTCTAGACCGATGGGTGAAGTGGAAGAAGAACCTACACACAATAGAAAATGTAAAGATTCAAAGGTGTTATTTTAGCCATTCTGAACACTCTAATTGTAATATCCAATTACATCACTTTTCAGACAGTTCGGAATTTGCCTATGGATCTGTGTCATTTCTGCGAATACAGTATGACAATGGGAATATAGAATCTAAATTTATTATGGGCAAATCACGTAACGCACCTTTAAAAGTTGTTAGTATACCTCGATTGGAACTACAAGCAGCGGTACTTGCTACCAGAATGAACACCTTTATTGTGAATGAACTTGAATTAAAATTTGAATCAATAACATTTTGGACGGATTCGATGATTGTTCTAAACTATATAAATAATACCAACCGAAGATTTAAAACTTTTGTAGCTAACCGAGTAACTGAAATACACGAATCGACTACACCTGATCAATGGAAATATTGTCCAGGTACTGAAAATCCAGCTGATGATGTCAGTAGAGGAATGAATCCAGAACAGTTAAACATTAATAACAGGTGGTTATCTGGACCGGAATTTTTAAGAAAACCGGAAAGTGAATGGGCACATTCCCAACTTCAGGACATTCCTTTAGACAAGTTAGAAATGAAAAAGGAAGTGAATTTTACAAACATTGGTTCTGAATCATCATTATTATACAAGTGTGTACTTCAGAAATATTCAAATTGGACAAAATGTATACGTGCCTTCGCATGGTTGATTAAATTTGTCAATTGGATTGGATTGACAAATGGTGAACGATCGAAAATGAATAAAACTTTATCTTTAAAAGAAATAGAAATAGCCAAACGAAAAATTATAGGTTTGGTTCAGAACGAATGTTTTGGCGAAGATATGAAAGCGTTAAAAAGTAATACGTCTGTGAAGTCTTCTAGTTCTATTATTAGTCTAAAACCTGTGTTAAGAGGCAATGTAATTTGTGTTGGTGGACGCATTTCAAAAGCACCCATTTCCCTGAGTGCTATGCATCCAATGATAATTCCGAGAAAAAATCATCTGACTAAAATAATTATTCGACATGTACATGAGACCAATGGACATTGTCCCCGTGAAGAAACGTTATCAATTATTCGTGAAGAATTTTGGATTGTGGGAGGTAGGGCAGCAGTATCAGAGACTGTCGGCTCGTGTATAATTTGTAAGAAACATTTATCTCCTACACTGAGACAACAAATGTGTGAATTACCTAGTTCGAGATTAACACCATTTGAACCCTGTTTTACATATACCGGAGCAGATTTATTCGGGCCGATCATAGTAAAACGTGGACGAGGAAGAGTTATGGAAAAACGTTGGGGTGTATTGTTTACGTGTATGAACTCGCGGGCAGTGCATTTAGAAGTAGCTCGTTCGCTTGAAACGGATGACTTCATTCTGACTTTAATTAGATTTTTGAATCGAAGAGGACATGTAAAGGAATTAAGGACCGATAATGGATCCAATTTTGTAGGTGCCGATAAGGAATTGCGTGAATTATGTAGAAACTTGAAAAATGAACAGATTGAAAGAGACTTAAGCAAACGCGGTGTAAAATGGATTTTCCATACGCCGTTAGCTCCTCACACGTCAGGAGTATGGGAAAGCATGGTGAAAGTGGTAAAAAGGAGTTTAAAAACTGTCTTAAAGGAACCAGTAACAGATGAAATTTTACAGACTGTATTTACTGAAGCAGAATACATCGCGAACAATCGACCTTTAACAAAGAACCCAATGACGCCTTATGACTGTGAACCTCTAACCCCAAATCATTTTCTAAACATAAGACCCTCTTTAAATATTCCTCCAGGAATAGTAAGTCGGTCAGACCGATTTCATAAAAAGCAATGGAGACAGGCTCAATTACTTTCAGAGCATTATTGGAAGCGGTGGTTGAAGGAGTACATACCTTCGTTACAAAACAGACAAAAATGGCATCAAGTTAAAGAGAATTTGTGCAAAGGAGACCTGGTACTTTTAGTCAGTGAAAATTTGCCACGGAGTAAATGGCTCCTTGGACGTATAGAAAATATATTTAAAGGACCCGATGGACTTGTTAGGTCAACCGAAGTAAAAACGAAAAATGGCTTTTTTAAGAGACCAATAACCAAATTGTGTTTTTTAGAAGCTCATAACTCTGATTTGTAGAAATAGACACTGTTGAATTAGAATGTTGAAAGATTTATAAGATGTGATTGAAAGATTTGTTTGAAAGATTATTTTATAAGATGTGATTGAAAGATTTGTTTGAAAGATTATTTTATAAAATGTGTTTGAAAGATTTGATCGAAAGATTATTTTAATAAGAATGCAAATACAATACATGGTTCGAAATATTTGTTCGAAAGAATTATGTTGATATGTGTTTGAAATAATTTGTGAGATAGAATTATTTTTGATATATTATTTTGAAATATTTTATATTATTAGAGGATGATGAAGCTGTCTTAAGAGAGACCCTTCATGGGGGGCGGAATGTTGTCTCCATTATGCATGATGACTATTTTTTATTTGAGTAATATAAAAACAAAGTAGTAATTAATGTATTGTTGGGCTAGGACCGAAGCTCTGTCAGGTTGCTTAGCAACGCTGCCATGTTGAATTTTTGTGGAAATCAAGGCACCAGCACGGTTGAAAGCCACTGTTGAAAATTGTAAAAAAAAGATGAATATGAATATGTTTTAAGTTCAGAAAAGTCACCAATTAGATGTGAGTTTTTGATTGTTTATTATGTAGATCATTCTTTTTTAGAATTAAGGTAAAGTTTTGTAGAAAAACTGTAAAATAACAAGTTGTTGGAAAGTTGAGCTATTTAATCTCAGCTATTTAATCTCAGTTATTTAACCTCTGACACCGGCAGGTTCCCCTTACTGTGGAGTGCCAGACAAAACATTGTTTTTAAGGGAGATAACTACAATTAAAAATACATGAAAATCCTTGGAATTTATAATACTTAATTCTTTTTAATTGTTATATTTTGCAGCGAATCGCACTCTCTCTCTCGCTTACTCACTCACTTACTGACTGTTGAAAGATGTAGAAAGATGTTATGTTTATTGTAGAAAGATATTACCGTATGCTTATTGTTGAAAGATTAAAAATAATAAACTTGAGTTAAAGTGTGATATCGAATTTTTGGTGATTTATCGGAATGAATAGAATTGCACGTGACGGAACTTACATAAGTTAATGATACATTATGGGAGATTAAGTTCAGAGCTGCTGGTTTTTAGATAAACAGGTTAAAAGCCAGATAATGTAAAAATAATATGCTGAAAATTTCAATCAAATTGCTCTACTGTGAACAGATTGAAATTTAGGTCTAGCCTCGATCATCATTGATAAAGTCGGTAGGATAAAAGATAGTCTGGGTTATCCATATTTGGATTTATCGTGAATGAGCGCCTAGAAGCAGAACGGATTCAAATCCAATGACAACCCAACACTTAATATGTCATCGAGAGTCGAATGGGGTCTTCTCATGTATAATTAATAGTTATGATACCATTTGTAAAGAAAGACCTGCAATAGGTAGATTTAGCTCTTGCATAATGTATGTTTAATAAAGTTTTGAATTGGGAAGCTCTGGTGTGATGTTCTCATAAACGATAGGACGAGCTCCATACCATTAGACTCGCGTATCAAGCCAATTCTTATCTAAAAGGAAGCGTTTGCAATAAGATTTTAAGTATTCGTAAAATTAATCTATTGCATAGTAAACCCAAAACATATCAATCAAATACATTATTGTTTAGTGTCAACCAATATGTAATTAATATATTTTTTCCTAAACGTTTATACCTATTTGCAATAGATGGTCACATTATTACTCTCGATGAATTAACTGGTTCATTCGAGCAGCTAGGTTGTATACATCACATTTTAAAATTCGTAGAAATAAAATGAACTGAAGCTGGGTATAAGGTCATACTTCTCTGCACCCACTGGGGTAGTGAAGATTGGTATACAAACGAAGGACAAATGCTCAGACAGCGGCGACACGTCATACGTTTATATCGAATTCCAACTGACAAGGGCTCTTTTACGCGCACATCCAAGCGACTAGACAGCTGTCACACCACGACCCACGCCCTGCATCACTGACAAGGGGAACCCCCAACGGAAAAAGAGGGGCATTCTTGGTCATCACCGGGAGAAAACCGGACCCCTTCAGGTTGCTCATTTTCTTCGGCAAAGGATATGATGCCGGTAATTTGCGAAGTTCGTTAGAAATATGTTTTGAATTTGAAATAACATATTTTAAAAGATGTGGTACACGTGTGTGGGGTTACCTGCTGGAAAGAGTCAATACAATCAACATAGCCATGCCCACCAAACACCCTAATTTGGTTATTAATAAATATTTCACGACTACTATTGAATTGATTGAGTTAATTCAATTGATAACAATTTACAACATTTATACAAATATTGAAAAAATAAAATACTGTTTCAAAAGGTTATCACGTCCCCTTTAAATCGTGTAACTGTATATCTATCATTATTTTATAGTCGATATATTTGTCGGAAAATATTGAAATCCAACACCAGTGTAGCAAAGTTCATAAACCGTCACCTTATACAACGGAAATAAATGATATTGTGATACCAGAAATGATGATGCCAAAGTTTGGCTAGTTCTGGCCTTGCTGGACATACTTAATTAAGCAATCGGCCAATTACTAACTAGATATCATTGGATATAAAAGAACAGAAATATTTCAGAGGTCCACCTATTTAACACTATAGGGCGCCATAGTGTCACACCTGTCCATAATATCCCATTATAGTGGACGTTAAATTTGCAATAAACAACAACATTAGAGGTTTTAGATGCTATTAAGATATTGAGGATACCCTATATAAGAGAACAGAAATATTTCAGAGGTCTTTCTGTTCCTAATATCATATTTATCATATTACGCGTTAAATTTGTAGAGGTTTTAGATGCTATTGAGATTTTGAGGAGACCCGAAGTAGCGTTTTCAGCAGACTAGCCACGCTAGCGAGCCAGACTCAGTGGGTCGAGATAAATTGCAAGTTCAGAGTTTTATGCTTGTAAACTTTGTATTTGAGCATTTTCATTGAAGTCAACAGACAGGTATTAACCTTTCTATCAAATATCACTTTATTATTGCAAATCTTTTTGAAAGTAATTTAATCAATTCCGTTGTAAATGAAGAAACCCGATATCTGTCAATTTGACACCTTGGTTCCATCCGGCTATCTCGTGGTAGGGTCTAAAGTCTTCTTCCATACTAGAGTTATCGCAGTGATGATAATTACAGAAGCGTATCGCATGACAAGGTGTTCAGCAAGATAAAATCTAGCATCACATTTGCTCAGATTAATTTGCATGTGTTTTACCATCTGATTAAAGTATGATGAAAAACAATACACATTATACATCTTATAAATAATGGAAATTTAATATACATGGCACGTAATATATCAAATTCAAAATATGATTCTTCATATTATGGTTAATAAATTGAAATGAATACTATAACATGATAATTATCATGAATGATTATATACTCAGCCAAATTAAAAACTTGACACTGATGTATTTCAACAAATTTTTGTTCTGGTAAGTCAAATAAATTTGAAAGTGTTTCTAACGAAAGTAACTAGTAAGAAGCCTTTAATTTCATAAAATTGTAAAGTCACGTGGATCACGTGACTTTTGAGCATATAAAGATGAAAAACCTGAAAAACACGTGCAAACACAAACTCGTGAGGTCAATCGATGCAAGTTTGCTTAAACTGAACACGCACGCGTAACTTGAACTGGAAAAACAAATTAAAATTGTTATTTTCACCTTTGTTGGAAAATGCCGCGCCTTTCAAATGTAGAACGTCTACGTGCTATAGATAGGCTCTATACTGGTCAGTCTATGGTCACTGTTGCAAGAGCCTTTAATTGTTCACGCCAGACAATAATTAATCTTAATCAAGCAATACGATTACGTCATCTTAGAAACATATTTGTCACTGCAACCTCCACAAGTAAAGAGATGTTTGGTGGAAGGGTAACTGCACAAACTGTTCGAAATCGCTTGCAGGCCGCTGATCTTCGAGCTCGGAGGCCCTATAATGGACCAATATTGACACCTCTTCATCGCCGTAACCGACTTGTGTGGGCCACAAGACACATAAGATTTACTCAAAGACAGTGGAATTCGGTTGTCTTTAGTGACGAATCTCAATTCACTTTGAGTTTTGCCGATGGTAGGGTCCGAGTGTACCGCAGACGAGGTAAACGTTACGCTCAAGTATGCGTCAGAGAAGTTGACCGATTTGGTGGCGGCAGCGTCATGGTTTGGGGGGTTCCTTTTGTGCACATGGACCTTCTCCTCTTGTTGTTGTCCATTTGAACATAAATGCTGTCCAGTACAGGGATCAGATTTTGCAACCTGTTCTTCTTCCGTTTATGCAGAGACATGGGCTTGGACTAAGGTTTCAACAAGACAATGCTCGACCCCATACGGCAATGCTCGACCCCATAAACCAAATATTAAAAATCTAGTCCCAAAATCCCGAGTTTCAAGTATTTAATTTGGCTGAGTATATATGTATACGATTACTTATCGTTGCATTTGCAAACAGAAAGAATCCGCAAATTCCTGGTCATCCCACCGTTTATCCCGTAAAATAACAGAATTAAGTCCATTTATAGAATGGAATAAAACATTTTATCCCTAGATTTCACGGAACTTTCTGGTCATTATACCGTTTATTCCGTTAAATATCAGTATTAAGTCCATTTAGTCCAGGAGATATATTCTAAATAAATCCAGAACCTCAAACAAATTGCAAAAGAAATGTTTTTACCGTTAATATATTCTTTGGACTTTGGTGTTCATCCTATCAAAAGTCGCCACCGATCCCTTGATCCTTAATGCAATTTTTCACCTGTCTAAGTTACTATATTTAGAAAAACACCTGAGTGTTAAAAAAATGGGGGTGGGGATCTTGAAATTGCTTTAGATAAAATACTTGTAAAACGATTGTGTAAAAAAAGACGGACGAGGCATCCGCGTATGAACCTATATGGTTTTTTATATCTTAATTAGGTCATTGTGCATAATTAGTGACGTTAATTAGGGTATTATGCATAGTGACGTCATAAGATCGTGACCTCAGAAATGATGTTCTGAATTACATTGATCCATACATATAATTATTTATTTTTATCTTCGAACTTTGGGACAACGAAAATAAGGGACATTTTGTCAATTCAGTTTGGGCATACAAAAGTTGTTTTCTAGGATTTTGATAAAATAAACAAAAAACAACACAATTTGTTTCGATAACAGCAAGCATTTAGTGCTGACGTATTCTAATTTTTGAATACATAAATTGGTATTTACAATAATTGTAAAATATAGTTTGCGGAATCGAAGTCAATAGTTCAATTAAGATTAATCTACACTAAAGTCAATTGCTGGTGAATTGGAGCAGCTTAGTCCTTTGCATTCCTTACACGATATGGAACATTCAAGTCCGTGTTTTCGACAAGAACACCGCTTACTATCACAGTTCACTTTGCACTTACATCTTATTATAGAAAGAATGGCTGACGGAGCAGAATCAATGTCGATTTGGGTGGGTAGATATAAACCGTTTTCAACTTTCCATCCCCATAATGTTGCATCCATGACCGAGTCGCTTGTCCAATCTTTTATTTGAAGAAAAGCTCGCATACAGTGAAACTTCGCAGCAGACGAGGTTGGTGGCAGGGTATGAATTTCAACTGTTGAAGTATTACATATCGACTTTTCCTTGAATAAACGATATCTTAGCTGGTTGAGATTTTCGTCTTTTGATCCATTATATAGTTTTACAATAATATTTTCACCGATTCTCGCCACATCATCAGAACTGAGACACTTTTGGAATTTGTCGAATTCACCTTGGAGACAAACACTTGTTCGGACTTTCTTAAATACGTTGGCCTTTCCAACACCAAAGATTCTTGAGGTGGTATCACATCCTGTGAGCGCATGAACTGCAGGAAGAATTGAACAAATCTGCCGCCCAACAACATCTATTGTCTTTTTCATGCTCCAAACTTTAGCTTTATGAATTAAACCTGTACTTTTACCCGAACGGAACTGGAGTTCGTGACTATTTGGTATTGTATAATAGCACAACAAGATTAACAAGTCTGTGTCTTCACCAATTAATGTAGTGGGGAAATTTTCGGTAGATTCCACAGCAGTTTTAACCATCAAAACATCTGCATCGGATTTTGCGTGGATAATTCTGCAGCCTATACTTCCAAGAGTTAAAGATAACATATCGATGAAGGATTGCTTGTTTTGGGAATTAGCTAGAAAGTGGTCCTTTTTCGAACGGAAGGGCATATCACCAGTAAATAATACAGTTGTGCTCATTATGCCTTTAGATCGTCGTTGGTGCGTTACATCCTTCGTTGAAGGGCCTGCCATATATCCGTCAAATACAGTAGTTGGAGATCCATATCTCGTATTAACATATATGTTTGCATACAGTTGACAAATTTCAGAGAATGTCAATCCCCTAGACCAAGGAAGTTGATGTAAAAGTGAACCACCATCTACAACATACTTCATATCAGCGTCAGTTCTCTCATCCGCTGAACAATCACCCAAAGACCAGATAGCATCCGCTAATGTAGACTTATGGGCTTCCCTCATACACCCACTGTTATCAAACAAAGCAGAAGGTACAGAACTGAGTTCATATGAAAATACTTGGTGCATATCTTCAGTAACGACTGCAGCAGCAACCAACAAACGTTGAAAAAGAAGTTGTGTGCTAACTCGCACCGTTTCATTTTTTATTTTGAGAAGAGAATGTTGATCCATGGTAATAACTTGCTTTTTCTTCCGAAAAGATAAATCCATTACAGACTGGTCCTTAATATTCTCTATAATGTCTTCTCCGACGGTTTTAGCCAAGTGAACATTTACATTATCTTTAGCAGTTACTCCGGTCTCGATGTTACGCAACATATCAATTTTTTCAAATGGATTTCTCGCTTTCAAAAAGTCGAAAACTGTAATTAAATCTTCTCTGTCTCTTTTTTGCCTTGAACTAAACGTTTCCTTGTGTTGTTCACTGGACGAAAATGAAATCTCTGTGAGGGTTTGCATACTCGAATTAACTGCAGCACACATGGGCATAGCAAGCAACCATTGAACGCGTTGAGTCTCTGTCATTCCTTTGCCCCTCGTCATTCCACCTGTGGACTTTAAGCTTCGCATTAAAGTCTGCTCAATAGTAAGGTCTGTAGACAAACCTGCCCAGAACCGGTCACTTCTTCGCACTACACGATGTCCATCCATGAACTCCGCATATACTTTTGGGTGGTTACTAGGAAGTTCATACATTTGTTGTAGATATAGATAGGCTGACTTTACGTATAAATTGTGACCTGTAGCTGCTAGGTAAGGAAGCATATCGGCAACAGTTTTGAGGTGTAACTCCCAATCACCTGTTCTTTCTGCTTTAAAAAAACCTTCGTAATAGGTCAACGGTTTCCATATATTGGATCCACATACCTGCAGTAGGATATTGCAGAAGTTCTCGTTTGTGTCTTTCAAGCTTCAATCTTACGTTGTCAAAGACAGGGTGATTGCTTATGTCCTCCACACCAATGGCCTTGCTCAACAGTTGATCGTACAAAGAAGCAATAACATCAACGTCTTTATCTACGTGGTCTTGTATATCTCCCAGTTCGCTGTCTTGCGGGGTAACGGATAAACCATATACATCTGAAACAATCAGCATATTTAGTGCTGAATCAACCAGAAGATGTCCCCGTACAGCTCGAGAGATTGCCTTGCCACTAAACATGTGCTGTACAGCATTTGTAGCATAAACTGTTTCCATTGCATCTTGCAAGCCGGAAGACTGCATTAGATGCCCAACACTGCCAAGAAAACTCATCTGTAAATGAAATCCACCGAGTCGTAATACAATGTTCTTTAACGGACTGTCTTCCTTCTCCCTTTCAATAATAATGGAAGCTTTCCAGTAAAGGGGCTGATCGAATGTCACAATTGGAGTTATTTGGTGTCTTTCAGCCTGCTCACAAACATAATGCAAAGTTGAATAGATACATGATAAATCAACGGGATTCAAGTCAATCATTGGTAAGAAATTTATTGACGATTGTCCGGGAAAGGAACCAGATTGAACAGTTTGCATAAAACCGGACCAAACGGGACACGTAGACTTGATAGGTCGAATTACTTTTAACATCAGTTCTAAGTTATCCGTTTTGTCAACCACTGGCTTGTGAATTAAACACTTGAACTTTAACGATGGTTGTTCTTTTGATGATTTGTAGAATTTTATGTTAATTCTACCCGAAGCTAATAGAAGGTCTGGAGAAACTGTTAGGCGTTCCAGTTTAGATTCTTCTGACAAACCAGGTGTTACTGTTGCGATAATCCCCATTCCGTGGAATGTGTTGTGACCATCTAATGTTCTGATATTATGATCCACATTGTCGGCGACGAATTGTACAGATTGTGTTTCATTCAACTTTGAAATGTGAGCACTGTTTCCAACAGCTGCACTACATTTAAACCGCATGACTTCTTTGTAATTAGAGCAAAATCCAAACTTATTAAGTGTATCGATGAGGAATCGTGACGAAAATTGGTTATGTAGTTGAACTGCAAGACCTAATAGGATAGCGGATAAAGATACTTTGGGTCTTACAGCTTGCATAATTGACTGTCCTAAAGAGGCAATTTTGACAGAATTTGTCTTTGGTGGACACATTAAGGAAAGAAAAGTCTTGAGTGACTGGGGTAGGTAATCTAGCTGACCTTGCACAGATGACAAATCGTGTGGAGACGGATATTTGTCTTTACAGACTGGAAGATCTTTGATGTCACTTTGAATAAGTTTAGCCGCGGCTTTAATTATATACATTTTTGTCTCGTTTTCATCTTGATTTTTAGGATGATTGTAAAATTCATTCAGTATGGTGGAAGCAGTTGCTTTGAAGGTTACCACATTGGGGATGCCATTTAATTCAGTAACGATTATTTGATCTTTAAAATACTCCAATAGTTTTTTCTTCGTATATGTAGAACTGTAAGCATCACCAGGACACAAATCATCCATCTGTTTTACCAGATCGCCGATAGTTATTTGTTCATCGTCATTCTCTTGTAGAAACTTGGCTACTTTAAGAAAAGCTGTTAATTGAGTCTGATTTTCTGGCCTCCCTCTAGAGAACTTAGATGAAGGTGACTCGTCTTTCTGCTTGGAAACAGGTATATACTTCCCAGTTCTAAAATTTACATTACAAGTCTGATGGTATATAGCATCAGCTGCGGGCAAATCCAAAGCATATTCTAGTCGAGCGAGAACTTTATTCCCCCATGCATCATTTCGTTTTAAACAAATTTCTTTTACAGTATTTTGAAAATCAAACTTCGAACAGGAAAGACTTCAAAACCTCTTTTATTCCCGCTAAGTTTGGCATTCTGTTGACAAAAAAGACAATGTTTTTCAAAATCGAACCCGTCTTCTTCTGACCGAAGCCTTCTATACTCTTCAGATAAATTGCCAATATGCTGGGAACGTCGGAACTCCTTTTGTCTACAGAAGTTACGCCTACAGTCTCTATGTACAGCTTGTTGAGGGGTTACGTTAGTAGAGAGATTCAGCTTTTCACTAATTGAGTTTATAGTTTCACAACCCTTCTGTCCAAGAATTACTACTGGTTGGTCGTTGTCTAAACGATTTTCACAAAAGATACAGCTCACTATAAAAAAAAATAGAAAGAAAAAAGTCTTTAAGTGGAGAATTCGCTTGATAAATAAACGAGTATTTATGCCGTCACTGGGCTTCCATAGATTTTTTTCACGGCAAGGCCCATAGAGTTATATATAGAAACTAGAGTCCGCACTGATCACGTGACAGCGTGTCGACATGGAGCCTTGTCCGCCATGTTAGTTCCGGGGAGTCTGAACGTAAATACCCGGATGTTCACTATGTTATTGCATCAATCATTCGGTGTCGAACTGTTTTAAAACGTGCACAAATATTACATTTTTAAATTTTCTCACCCAAATACTTATTGTTTGATAAAAATAATAATAAAGATCAATGGACCGACGTGTCCCCGGGCCCCTCTTTCCACGTAAAGGTTATAGAATAATTTATTTTGACATGTCCGCGATTTCGATAACAACAGTAAACAGTGTCTCTCCTCTGCGTCGCGTCTACTCTTACTTAACCCTCTTTACTAATAATAATACTCTATGTCATAGGCCTCAAAAAGTTAAGCAAACTTTATGACAGTAAGGTAAGATTTCAATTTATAAATTTATTAGTCACATTTACTATAGAATACACATTCGGGACACAATTTAAAGTATCAAATATTAAACTGGAAATTAAAGTGAAAGTAGAGTAGGCCTACGGGATCGCTGACACTGACATGTCACTTTATTACATAATTTTCTAAAACAAATTAACAAATAAATAATTAATAATATAACATTTTCTGCGGGCTGTTTTAAGTTTTTCTTCCCTTTTCAGTTTCATATATTTCTAAAAAATAATTAACAAATATTGAAATAAATCAATACCGGGCGGTAAATAGAAATAAACAACATTATAGTTATACGTAGGCTATTAATTTTTCTTCACTTTACATTCCCAAATTTCCTGAAATTAAAAAATTAAAAAATAATAAAAATACCAGTACATATTTAGTCCTACTAGTTATTTTCATAACTGTCTTTTAGGGAGCGCTTCGCCTGCTCCGTCTGAAGCGCTCCCTAAAAGACAGTTATGAAAATAACTACATATTTACTATAGAATACACATTCGGGACATATTTTTATGTATCAAATATTATACTGGAAATTAAATTGAAAGTGAAAGTAGAGTACGGGATCGCTGACAATGACATGTCACTTTTCATTCCATAATTATCTAAAACAAATTAACAAATAAATAAATAAAAATACAATATTTTCTGCAGGCTGTTTTTAGTTTCTCTTCCCTTTTCAGTTCCATATAATTCTAAAAATAATTAACAAATATTGAAATAAATCAATACCGGGCGGTAAATAGAAATAGGCCTACAACATTATACGTAGGCTATTAATTTTTCTTCACTTTCCATTCCCAAATTTCCTGAAATAAAGTAATTAACAAATAAATAAAAATACCAGTACATATAATTCTGCGGGCTATTGTTTTCTGTTAACATTTTAGTGCTTAAATTAAAAAAAAAACAACAAAAACATTCATTTCTCTACACTCTTTATTAATTAGTTCCATAAATTTTTAAAACAAATTTACTGTATAAGAATTCATATTGTGGACATTTCACTAATTCAAAAGATGAACGTTTTAATAAAAATTAAAACAGAAAGCGAAGGTAAAGTAAATAGGCCTAGTAGCGTATAGTCAGATAGAGACACTGCGGTCGAGATCGTTGGTCAAAATAAATTATTCTATAACCTTTACGTGAAAAGAGGGGCCCGGAGATAAGTCGTTCCATGGATCTTTATTATTATTTTTATCAAACAATAAATATTTGGGTGAGAAAATTTAAAAATGTAATATTTGTGCACGATTTAAAACAGTTCGACACGGATTGATTGATGCGATAACATAGTGAACATCCGGGTATTTACGTGCATACTCCCCGGAACTAACATGGCGGCCGTCGCTTCATTCCGGCACAAACCTTTAACGTTGTAGTCATGGGAGTCACGTGATCAGTGCGGACTCTAGTTTCTATATAACTCTATGGCAAGGCCTCATCACGCCACTGAAAAGACTGTTTACTAGTGTTTACCTTAATCTGCTGATGAAATTTGTCATAAATTTAACGCATATCTATTGAATATAAATTATTTTAAATTTAGGATGCTAAGTTTGAAAGGAGTCTCATTAATTGATATGCCTGCATCAAATTTAGCGAAACGTTGCCAAGGCCTAATTGAAGTACTTTGCTTAATCGTGTAACGTCACGTTACTTTCAGTCTGAATTGAAATAATTACCGAAATTAAATATATTTACGAATTTTAAAACTTACTTTTTGCACTAAATAAGTATTATTTCATCTATTATGATATTATTGGAAGTTATTGGGTCGATTTCTGCTCTGCCTAAGACGTTTTGTTGATGTTAGCTAGTGTCGTCTGCTACTTCCGGCGACGAATTAATCAACTACGGAAGCCCGTCGATGCCTTAGTTTAACGTTACTATAGTGACATATTTGTTTTACCTGTATATCAAAAACGGCTGGTTCTAGCGACGGCGATTTTTTACACATTTTAGATACATCCGTACAGAGTTGAACAGAGCAAAATTTATTTCTTTTGCAATTTGTTTTGGGCTATTACTGATATCTCCTGGACTAATTGTAGGAGGGAAGAAAACATTTTATCCCTACATTTCACGGACATTTAAAGAAATACATAAAACACGTAATTTGAAGAAATAATTCACACTTTTAACACAGTTTATTTTTAAAAAAAAATCCATTGATTAAAAGAAAAAAGGTGTTAAACTACGGGATTCGCTAACACAAGAATGGAAATTTTTACAGTGTATACGCCATACAGTGTGCTATGAGGGACATTTTCCCGGGCAGTGACACTATTGCGTACGTTTACATCGAATTCCTATCCAACTAAGTTTTTTATCCTATCTGAAAGACCTGGGAAACCATATTAGAAAATCCCGATGAACTTCCTCGTCCAATGCACGCATCGAACATCCGACCTCCAGGTTAGGGACGGCAGAGAGTTACATGTATACTAATAATTTATCTCAAAATTTAAATGGTCAGCTTCGTTACAGCTTTGGATCAACGCATGGCGAGATCTGGCGCCGTTAATGGAGGAGAACGTTCATCCCTATGAAAATTTCTGACTAATTTAGAGCCGGGCATTGAGTCAATAACTAACAACCAAGTCAAAGTGGAAATTAATTGTGGTCTGAAACCTTGTAGGTTAACAGTGATTCTCTCCCCTATATAGCATCCCCACATATAAATAAATCAATCTATACACTGGTTACAAATTCAGGAATGACTCGATTTTAAACACTCATGTTTTGCTTATCAATCTTTGCATAAATTAGGCCCACCATATTTACTCGACTATAGGATAATTTTAATATAGACGTTACTTTAGTTCCGTATGTTAATAGCGTTCTGGTTTCGTGCCATATTCCATTTGAATAGAAGCGATTATCACATAATGATCGTGTCTATTGTGGCTGGAAAATGAATTTATCGCTAGTTTGGTGGACTAGCGAGAGTTATAATCAATAGAGAGAGAGGGAGAGAGAGTTTAACGTCCACTCGAAACAAACTAGGTCAATTCGGGACTAACATTTGGTTTAATTTTATGTCAATAATTCGCTTGCACGTAGGGGGTCTTTAGCAGTGGTAGGAAACAGGGGAATCCACGCGGTTGGACAGGCGACCCTACTCCTTGTCACGTACAGCCGGAGATTCGAAATCAGTTGACTCAATGACAGGCTTTATGATACAGCGCGCACGTGCTAACCATTCGGCCATCCAACCCATCTCATTAGCCCAGTCGGAGCAGAACGAAACAAAACGGCGTTTAACGCAATACTGTTCTGATCCGACTGGGCTAATGAAGTCTGACTGGCCTAGTGGTCTAGAGTGCCGCGCTTCGATCTCTAGTTGGCCGGTCACCCCTGGCTTTCGGCTGTGGTTTCGAGCCCTGGTGTGAGCGTATGTGGCATGGAGATAGGGGTGCCTTCTCAACCTCGTGGGTTTCCTCTGGGCACTCCGGTTTCCTCCCACTGCTAAAGACCCCTACGCGCAAGCGAATTATTGAAATAAAATTAAACCATTATGTTAGTCCCGAAATTACCTAGTTTGTGTTGAGTGAGCGCTAAACCTCATTTCTCTCTTTCTCGCTTACACCTTTCAGTGTGTTATGAGAGACATTTTGCCTGGACAGCGGCGGCTACGGCCTACTCTAGGATCTTATATTGAATTCCAATTGTCAAAGGATCTTTTACGTGCACGCCAATGTATACACGGGTTTTTTCGTCCCGCTGACACTAACACGATTTCGTGGCACGCATTGGCTCGACTCTTGTCGGTACGACACCGTCCGATTTGCGCAAACTCGTCGTGCCAATGTTGGAAGTGCGTAATCAATGCGCAAACTATGCGTGAACTCGTCGTACCAGTTCGTATCAATGTGGACACTGATGGGCGCGACAAAATTGAAGGTAGACATGACGGATGTCATTATGTTGACATAATATATTAATAAAACAAATTTCTATAATATTTTGAACGAAAACGATAACGAGATTCCAATTTAAGCTCAATATTAACGAAATGATTTCTGTCCACAAAAGTTCATGCCCCCCCCCCCGCTTCACCCACACACATACAGGCATCCACTCGGGCGTTCACCCCAACACAATGGGGGAAAATGGGAATCTTATGAACATATTTAGAGTTGCATCGTCAAGCTCTTAGACAATCATCATTTAAAAATCCCATGAACTCATTTCCCGCCTATTTTATCCCCACTCAACCCCAACATCCACACACGCACTCCTGCTACCCCGACCCCACCTCCCCACAAATCAAAACAGTTGTCCAGGGGCATAATAAACACTTATTTGTAGGTGGGCAGTCCTAGAAGTTATATCTTATTAATATATTATGTCAACATAATGACATCCCCTCCCACACACACACATATTGTAGACATTGGAACGCCTATATCTCGAAAACGCCCCCTCAAACGCCTGATCACTACACCATTCGGAATCTCCACAAAAAACTGGTCGAGGAAAACAAAACTTGGTCTCATAAATTCACAGCTCGGGTGGCGGGTGGCGTGCCCCCCACCCCCACCCCACCCCCGCCTTCAGCCACCGACTAATAGAGAGAGAGAGAAATGGGGTTTAAGGTCCACTCAACACAACCAGGTCATTTCGGGACTAACATATGGTTTCAATTTTATTTCAATAATTCGCTTGCGCGTAGGGGTCTTTAGCCGTGGGAGGAAACCGGAGTGCCCGGAGGAAACCCACGAGGTTGAGAAGGCGCCCCTATCTCCATGCCACATACGCTCACACCAGGGCTCGAAACCACAGCCGCAAGCCAGAGGTGACCGGCCAGCTAGAGGTCGAAGCGCGGCACTCTAGACCACTAGGGCATCCCAACCCCCCACCGACTACTAATAGAGCTGGCCTTCAGTGAAGCTCATGGTTTAATGCGGTCAATTCGGGTTTACAGCACAACTTTTTTCTGCTACATTGGTTGTGGTCGAGGACACATACACGCTTTTTATTGATATTTCAAATACACAGTTTTTTCCCTCTTTATTGTCAATAGTATTTGCATGGTTCAACATTTGACAAATTTTCTGAAATCAGGTTTCCGATTGATCGACTGGCCTATTACCAGCAAGTTCATCATTCGGAGGTCAGATACAAGAAAAGCTCCAATGGCCAATAATAGGTAGGGTTGATATTAATAATATTTTGAGAGGTGGCCCGATAGAAATGTCCTTCATGTACAAATTTAAAGGCCTGGGCTCTGCAAATGATCATATGAATTTTTGACCCCATGCCATATTTATTTATTTGAAGAACTATCTTAAAGTATTAATTCAAACAAAAACAAATAACGTATTGATATTGATTGATTAAATGGTGACCATGTGCCAATCCGTTTAAATCCCAGCCATCCGATGTTCTAGACAATTCAAAAAATAGACTTGTTACTTAATAAATGTCTATTTATATAACATCTCAAGCTCATATATAGACATGCAGTAACTGGATGTAGCTCTAATACATAACCACATAACTTAACATAAAAGACGATATTAACAAGCGACATTGATTAGTAAATTGAGTACATGTAGCAAATTAGCATATCAGTCGATAGTAACTTAACATAACAGTCAATTATTTATTTATTATTCAAGTAAAGGTTACAACTTGACAACAATAAATTAAAGTACATGTACTAAGAACTATGAGCTGCATTGTATGATCGGGAAAGTGGCAACAATATTTATAGTTGTGTGTATGAAATAAAGACGTTCTGATGGATTGTATGATTGGAATGAGAAATGAGAAGTATGATAGGTATGATGTCATGAAGAGACCTTTACTTAGGATAGCCCATAAAGCTTGACGTAAATAACATCCTTAACCCTTAACCGGTCAGGATCGCATATTTGCACCACTATTAACTAATTAAGAAACATATCATGATCAGTTCATATTAGATAATAAATAGCACAGCAGTCAATAATATTACCTAGTAACTTATCACATCAGTCCATATTAACGTTAATATCAACTAATATCAGTCCATATTAACGTTAATATCAACTAATATCAGTCCATATTAACTAATACCAGAGGAACTTGTTGAAACGTAATGTGAAATAAACTCAGTGATTGTTGTCCATATAAATTTGTGTGTTATATTATATGTTCAGTTATTAAATGCCGTATAAGGATTTCATTAACTAATAAAGTATCATATCTATATTATTTACACATAAGACAAAGTAGAAGAAATATCTAGAATAATATGGATTTTTGGAAGAATATGCATTTCATTATCCATCCGAAAACAATTCAAGAATTCTGATTATAGGTAAACCAAGCCTTTAAATTCAAACACTGATATATGCCATATAAATGGACACTCACATGTTAGTCTCAGAATGGCCAAATAGTGTTGGTGAGCCTTTAAATCTCATTCCATTGTACTATAGAGGGATCAACCATGCATCTTGTTGATCGGCATCAGAGAGTGAAGGGAAGCGAATTATTTAGTGGGTAATTTAAATAGTATTTAAAACATATTCTTGAAAGTTATATAATTCTTCAGCATGCATTTCATGAAATATCGAGGAAGTCATTATTAGTCAATGGTAGACATTCGTCGTCGTTGAATACCGTGATCTGTGGGGCTATAAATATATATCCTGCAGCAATTAGTAACTGTTCTAAATAATATTAACATGAATGTTATATTTTAAGATGGGAAGATGAGAGAGAGAGAGAGAGAAAGAGAGAGAGAGAGAGACTGATGGGTTTTAAGTTCACTCGACACAAATTATGTCAGTTAGGGACTTACATATGGTTTCATTTTATTTCACTAATTCGCTTGCGCGTAGAGGTCTTTAGCGGTGGGAGGAAACCGGGGGACCACGAGAAAACCCACGAGGTTGAACAGGCGACGTACAACCGCAGATTCGAAACCACGCCACTTTATTCAATGACCGACTTTATGATACAGCGCACGCGTGCTAACCATTAGGCCACCCCCACCCCACCCCCGATCGGCATCATATTGCATTGTCTATTCTGTTCATCCTTAAACGTATGGTCCATGGTGTAGCTTTATCAGAAATTTTTGCTGGCCATGTATATTCTGTTCCCTTTTTGAACTTTTTCTGAGCTCCATGGTGTCGTTCATGCCGTGTCCCCAAGTAAATATCTACCATGAAATTACAGAAAACTGCAATGTTATCTTCCCCTTTATAAAATACACCAATCGTAGTTTCCGATGGGTTACCAAAAGAAAACATAGATTTCGATTTGTTATTGGTTGTAGGGTAAATTCCTAAACACCAATGAGTATTTTTTATCTGTTCTTCTGGTGAATAAACCCATAAACCAGAATCCAACTTTATCGACCTAAGATTAAAGGTGTGCTCGAGAACGCCATCATCTACGTTGTTAGATAAAAGTCCAAGCAGTTGGAATAATAGATCAGTTTTAATATCGTTTGGCTGAAATAGTGGTATGTTTAAATCTGTCTCTATATCTTCGGCCAGTGATTGCTTCATAGTTAAATCTGGGTTAACATCATGATGAACAGAATCACATTGAGTATCCTTTTTTAAGATTTATCTTTCATCAGTTCTTTGGAGTAAACCAGGCTGCTCTGAATATAGTAAATATCATCGTCCCTTTTCTCTAAAATGTTCACAAGCTTAGTTCGTTCCTCCATTTTCGTTGTCCTTAGCTGACTCTTAAAAAGGTCCCCTAGTTTTTTGGCGGCATCACAAATATCTTGTACTTGCTTGTCGACCTGTTTACAACAAGTTTCAACTGTGTCATCATATATGCTTAATTTAGTTTTAACGGAGTCGGCGTAGGCATAGATTACTGAAACGTTTTCCGCTAAGTCTTGCAGAAGTTGTTGTACTGGACATTTTCTAAATCTTCAACGTTATGGTCTTGGTGGTCTTCCATACATTTACAACAGATCTCCAGGCTACAATGTGAGCAGAATTTATCCATAGCTTCTTCATGATGGAGCTCACAAACGCCCACAGACTTCTTCGGCTTCGTACCAACTTCCGACAAATCATCAACATAAAAATTAATAGCAAATCCCTAGGCTCCATTTTCCGGGACACTCGTCGCCTTTCTGCATACTGGACAATCAAACGTTTTATCCACAGTAAAATTTGTTGATATAATCATCCAGGCAGGTTTCACAAAACGTATGATGACAATCGATTATCCGAGGTTTGGTGAATCTGTTTAAACAGATACTACAATTAGACTTGTTATTGAAAGCTGCCATTGTTGTGCAATCCACGCAACTACGCCCCCTACTTCCTATCAGAGGTTCACACACTTATCGCTCGTGACGTAAATAAATCTATGTGTAGTACTCATTCATTAATAACTGTAGAAACCAACTTTAAAACATATAAACAATTATCATATAAACGGAAAATCAGAAATTATAACCAGGCTAATTTTGATGGCTTATGCAATTCTCTTAAACAAATAGAATGGTCAACAACGGTTTTTAATAATAAAGATATAAATAAATTATATAATGATTTTAAAAATGTTCTTGACAAAAACACGTCAATATTCATTCCTACTAAAATAGTCACAATTAGACCCAATGATAAACCTTTTATTAACAACTGCATCCGCCTAAAAATTCGACAAAGAAACCGAGCCCATAAGCGTGCCAAAAAGTCAGATAACCCAAACCATTGGTTAAAGTTCCGTAAAATTAGAAATGAGGTAATTTCACTCATACGTCATGCGAAAGATGATTTTAAATCTAAAATAACTAATAAAATAAATAATCATAAAGTCACATCAAATCAATGGTGGAAATTAGTAAAATCAGTTGTGAAAATAGAAAATGTAAATAATAATAATCAAACACCAATTAAACTCAATGGCAAAATTTATTCTCATCCACTTGATAAGGCGACAGTATTAAACTCATACTTTACATCTGTATCAAAACTAGATACCTCGCTTGAATTACCTACCTTTGATACACGCACGGACATCACAATGAATGATTTTATCGTAACTGAGCAAGAGGTTAAAGATCAATTAAAAATACTCGACTGTTCAAAGCCACCAGGACCCGATGAACTCAGCCCATTAATCCTAAAAAACGTATCTTCCGCCATTGTAATTCCATTAACTCGTCTATTTAACCTGTGCCTTAAAACTAAACAACTTCCAGACATATGGAAAACTTCACATGTCACAGCCGCCTTTAAATGGGAAGGGTGATCCACAGTTACCAGAAAATTATCGCCCCATTTCTTTAACGTGCACAATTTGTAAGATTTTTGAAAAAATTATCCTAAAACACCTGTACAACTTTATTAAAAGTAATGATCTTTTATCTAAACATCAGTCAGGATTTCAAAAAAATGATTCAACAATAAACCAACTTCTTGAGATATATAATATAATTATAAGTAATCTAGATAAGGGGAAAGAACTTAGTTTTGTATTCTGTGATATTTCTAAAGCTTTTGATAAAGTCTGGCACCTGGGAATTATATATAAACTGCGAAAATATGGTATTAGCCTAAACTTATGTGATTGGATGTTCAATTATTTAACAAATCGTAAACAATGTGTTGTACTTGAAGGGTTTAAATCACCGTATTTGACAGTTGAATCCGGCATTCCCCAGGGATCAATTCTCGGTCCTTTCCTATTTCTAATATACATAAATGATATTTCGGACAATCTAGATAACAATGTACGATTATTTGCTGACGATACGTCCTTATTTGCAATTATAAATGATAACCCATTAGAAACAGCTAATTCAATTAATTGTGATCTGAGGCATATATCAACGTGGGCAGATAAATGGCAAATAACATTCAACCCAAATAAAACGAAAAACTTAATATTCACACGTAAAAAAACTAATCATCCTAATCTCGAGTTTGAAAATAAAATCATCGATAAAGTTACCTCTCACTGCCACCTAGGACTGACTTTTCATCAAAACGGAACATGGACAGAACATATTTCTAAAATTCACAAAAAAGCTTGCAATAGACTAAACATTCTACGCCAATTAAAATTCGAATTAAATAGATCTGCCTTATGTACGATATTTACGTCCTTTATTCGCCCGCTTATGGAGTATGGGGATAGTATATGGGATAATTGTAGTGCCAAAGATTCAGAAATACTTGAGAATATACAATTAGAAGCAGGGAGAATCATAACTGGTCTGCGCCGAAATTCTCACAGAAAATATGTTTACGATGAATTAGTACGGGAACCGCTGTTCAAACGCCGTCAAAAGCATAAACTCGTATATTTTTATAAAATCCTTAACTGCTATAGTCCCCAGTACTTATCAGATATTCTCATGAAAGTACAACCCGAAATGAATTATTATAATCTTAGAAACCATAAACTGAAAATACCACAATGTAAAACGTCTTCTTACATAAAAAGTTTTTTCCCCAACACAATCAAACTATGGAACAGTCTTCCTACACATGTGCAGTTATTGCCATCTCTCAATACCTTTAAGTCACGTCTATTTAGTCAATATCCTATACATAATAAACCTAGTTACTTTCACTATGGAAACCGCAAGGAAAATATCATACACTGTCAACTAAGAAATGAATCTAGTAATCTCAATAATCACCTTTTCCGCCACTACCTATCTGAATCAAAAACATGTCCTAAATGCAATTCTTCGAATGAAGATAACTTCCACTTCTTCTTCTCATGTCCATCTTATTCAGCTATCAGAACCGACCTATTAAATTCATTAAATGTAATTACAGATACTGTTAATCTAGATTTAATTTTGAATGGCTCTACAGAGCTTTCCAACACAACTAATATTCTGATTTTTGAAGCTGTCCATAATTTTATTAAACGTACTAAGAGATTTTGATTTACTTTTAAATATTGTTTTAATATCAAATAATTGCTTGAACTATATTTCATATATATATCATTTCCACACGAATCTGTATATATGTTCGATTTTACAATTTATTATATCTAATCTTATTTTTATGTTTATTATGTTTATATTTAATGTTTATAACTTTTGTATACCAGGGAAAGAACTTATATAGGCCTTGCCTGTTGTTCAATCCTTTTCAGACGAATAAAATATTGTTTAAACTAAATCTTTAATGAATAATAAAATCTAGGTCGTCGTCGCCACGGGTGGGTAACTCGATCCTATATATATACAGGACAACATGAGTGTAATAAAACAGTTAGTTGTTATTAAATGTGCATACCCGGGCTCGAAACCACAGCCGCAAGCCAGAGGTGACCGGCCAGCTAGAGGTCGAAGCGCGGCACTCTAGACCACTAGGCCATCCCAACCCCCGTATATCATATACGGGAGGAGACCTTCAACAATACAGTAATCCACGCAATTACTACACAGTTTTCACAGTCGTAATCTTCATGATGATGTGAGAAAAAATGGGTTTAACGTCCACTCGACACAAACTAGGCCATTTCGGGACTAACATACCAATAACACGAGGTTGGACAGGCGACTCTACTCCCTTGCCACGTACAACCGGGGATTTGAAACCACACCAGTTGACTTAATGGCAGGCCGTATGATACAGCGCGCGCACGCTAACCATTCGATCATTCTCCCCCCCATCACCAAATTACTAAGGGTTTGGGGTATTATTTTTTTTTCACCTGCGATGTTCAAGTGAGAATTTCATATTTTCTAAAAGAAACAAGTCAAAAAGCATTATCATTTCTAAGTCTTTTGCTCAATAGTTTGTCAACTTATACGAGCATAGGCATAGGCATTTTCCACACTAAAAATCATTGAAACTGGGAATAATAACACAATTACCTCAAACGTTTGAATTTGAAGTTGAAAATGATATTTTTGCCAAGGACTGTTTATAGATACCATCTATTTTAAATTTTAAGGCTTTATTTTAATACATTTTTAAAAATATAATTTAAAAATATGAAATTCTCGCTTTAAGTGTAAACAATGACGGTTGTACTTCATATTTCAGTAGCTTATATTAGCATAACTTATTATTTCTCAAGTCACATTACTTTCTAACACTCTTGTTGATAACAATATTAAACATAGATTATGTAAGAGCAAAATCGGCCTATTGTAGGTCTTTCTTTAACTCATCCAGACCATAATCAACTCTCGGTCTTAAGGATAGCCTGCGATATTTGTTTGATTGTAGTTCGATTAGCTGCGAAATTTTTCGTCGTAATTTAACGGTTTAGTGGATAATCGAGACTATTAGTTTTGTCACACCGACTTTTGTGATGATCGAGGCTAGGCGGAACTTTCATTCGCTTAGTTCCCGGGTCATAGTGGATCAATTTGACTGAAATTTTCAGCAAATTGCCTTTACATTATATAGTTTTTAACTATTATAATGAGAACTGCCAACTCATTATCTAATCTCCCATAATGTATCCTTAATATTTGGGTAATAGGACCATTCGCATCGGTACGAAAACGAACACGTCATTGATTCGTGTGTACTTGTGACGTCAATCAGTAATGAGTGTTCGGCCAGTGAGAAACGTTAAGTGTATGAAGTTGCATTCACGCAGGTATGCAAACAAAAAAGGGTTTTTTGCCTCATATATTGAATTTTCCACAATTTTTCCATATTGTATATTGTTGATTATGTAGAGTCTGTAGTATGTGCTCAAATGCAATATTCTGTTTGATTTGTTGTGCATCTTCCAGAAAAGTTCATGGAGTGTGAATTAAAGACTTTTAGATATTATCGTACGTCGGATTGCGAAACCGTGTGATAGAGGATACGAATACGAAAACGCAAACGACCATATGTTCGTTTTGGTTGGTGTTCGTTTTCGTACCGATGCGAAAGGTCCCTAATACCGAATGTCGGGCGGATTGTTATTATGACAGTCCGTAAATCCTTTATTCCTGGAGTTAGATGGACAGTTGATGACTTGGTACTTCACGATTGTGTAGCTTAACATAAATGGTCACCTTTGTAGAAGCATTGGATCAGGATATGACTGGATCTGGTTCCGACAGTGATGCAGGGAGCTTATCCTAACCAACATTTCTGACAAAGTTGGTGCCGGGCATTGAATCAATAATTAACAAACGGGTCAATGTGGAAATTAATTGTGGTCTGAAATCCTTGTTGATAAACAGTGATTCTCTCCCCTACACTGCATTCCCACATATAAATAAATATCAATCTGTACAATAGTTTCAAATTCATGAATGGAATGAAATGGGGTTTAACGTTCTACTGCGCTAATGAAGCCGGGCATACGTCATGAAGTGTGCTGTGAGGGTTATTGTGCCCGGACAACGGCACAACGGCTTACTATTATATCGAATTCCAACTGCCAAAATATCTTTTACGAGCCCGCCAATGTGCACACGGGAACTGGATTTCTCGTCCAATCCGAACGACTCGACAGCTATCCTTGCCTGGCTCTCCATATTAACTTAAAACAAGACGTTACGTTAGTTCTGTATGTTAATCGTGTTCTAGCCATTATTGCTAGAAATGAATTTCTCGCTAATTTAGAGGAGTTTAGATCGGGAATCGACCAATATAAAATGGAACAAAATGCAATAAGTCTATCATCTTTTTTTATTGGTAGAGGTCGAATTACTTATTGATAGCGAGCGATTTACTCCTAGAAGTAACGGTGGGTGTATTTAAATGGTATTTAAAACATACCCTTGAAAGTTATATGCTTTGCGATGCATAAATTTCATGAAATATCGAGGAAGTCATTTTTAGTCAATGGTAGACATTCGTAATCGTTCAATACCACGATCTTCGGAGCTATGCAGCAGTTCGTTCTAACTGATATGGCTGGGTATACAGATTTATTTCTGTCAATTGTATCGCAGTATAAACAAGAATATTATATTATAAGATGTATGAGACTGCACAAGAGACACAGGTAGGAGAATTGCTCCCGGTCGTACTTGTAAAATTAAGAGATTTTACTCACATAGTCCACATTCGATTAGTTTTCAGTAGTGTCCAACATTTCTGCTCCGATTGGGCCATGAAATGTGTTATAAGGGACATTTTGCCCGGACAGTGGCGCAACGGCTCACTCATATATCGAATTCCAACTGCCAGGGATCTTTTACGTGCATGCCAATGTGTACACGGAACATCTGTTTCTCGTCCTATCCAAACGACTGGATGAACTTTTTCGGCCAACCCTATTGCTCGAGAAAGAAATGTAGGGGCGGGGGATTGAACGCTAAACTATTGGGAACCGTGCTTGTTATAGAATCTACATATTTTAATTTTCCCAGATTGCCCCCCCCTCCCCGGCAATGGCTAAGTTTTAGTCCAAAACAAAACAAACACAAAAAATATATGCAAAATATATAATAACGTTGAAAGTTTCCATTTACAAAAGATGCATATTAATAAATTCTCATCGTAAAACTTAAATTAACGTATTTTTTATATATCATAATTATATATATGTGTACATACATACAAACTAATTTCAATTAGAACAGATTGAACAAAATAAAACTCAATTACTTCTATGAAAAAATATGGGTAAGTGTGAACTAATTACCTTAAATGATTATCAATTTTATCAGCCCCATAGATCCCTCTCTATCATTTTCTAAAAAATAATACCCTTATATTGAAAACAATCACTTGTTTATACACATATAGCACGACGTTTCGACAAGTATTCTCTTATCGTTATCACGTACAATGATAAATTAGTCAATATTAGCTTTTAGTTTACTAATTTTATCATTTGTACGTGATACCGATAACAGAATACTTGTCGAAACGTCGTGCTATATGTATATAAAACAAGAGATTGTTTTCCATATAAATTGTGTTGTTTTTTAATGTACTCAATCAATAAATGCCACTCTAGGATTATATCGTATTCTAACCAGAGACATTAATGCCAGGTGTGTGAGGGGGTTGCTTAATTTAAATTTCAATTTCAATTCTCGATATCATTAGCTTTGTTAAAATAGAAAAGAACATGATAATCCTCTCTTAGACACCATAACAACCGAACATATGTTTGAGATATTGTATTATAAACCCCAGAGCGAGAGAGAGAGAGATGGGGTTTAACGTCCACTCGACACAAACTAGGTCATTTTGGGACTAACACTGGTTCAATTTTATTTTAATCACTCGCTTGAGCGTAGGGGGTCGTTAGCAGTGGGAGGAAACCGGAGGACCCGGAGAAAACCCACGATGTTGGACAGGCGACACTACTCCTTGACACGCACAACCGGGGAATCGAAACCAGGCCAGTTGCAAAATCAATATAAACCATGGTTTATGTTCGTTAACACTGTTACAGAAGAATTAGAATTGAATGAGCTTAAGCATAAAAATTAAATATTTATAAAGAACATAACTGTAACTGACTACGGGTGTATCACAAAAGTTAAATATTATTATAATAATAATCATACATGTATCTGATGATAAAATGAAACCACAAAATGTTTACTAACTACTAAACTTTAAAAGTCATTCAGTTATCTCAGCCACTTTATAAAACTATTTTTCATACGTTCTCACTGCTTCATTCAACATATACAAATAGTGAAATATCTGTATTAAACAGAAACAAAAAATCAGGATATATAATTTACATTTGACAAACCAACAAAGACTCTGCTGAAATTCTGCAAAAAATTTGAAGCATAGAAATATAAATTTAAACAAAAGCAAATAACATATTCATATTGATAAATATTGCCAAACCTAGGACGCAATTTACACGTATATAAACAAACTTATACGTATATAAACAAACTTATGGGAAAATGACATTTTATACGAAAATGCAAAAAAGCTTAGCAATTGAAAGGAATTTGGGACCACATCTATTGCTTAGATCTAGGGTTCAAAGGTGATCTTTGTTTTTAATCAAGTTTATGTAAGGTAGCCATTTAATATCCCAACAGAATTCCCCACATATGGGGATAAAAATGAGACTAATGTTTTAGTTTATGTAACATAATTCAGACTATAGATTGCTTAAAAGGAATGTAGTCACATCCGCTGCCCGTTATAAAATTTGATCAATGATTTTCTGACAATGAAGGTGGAAATTTTAACCCGGACAATTTCAATTGTTGCAAATCAAATCAGAAACTACTTCCAATGCTTGCTGACAGTTGGGGAAAAAACAAAACACAGTGATTCCATGGAACAGTTGAAACATCAACAAAAACCTTTTGGTCTTGTCGGAAGTTTCTTTTTGGTCATGTTTCCAGGGGATAACAACCTATACTCCTGTAGCTGTTCACTCAATCTCCGAAATGGTCAGAACATGACTAGGGTTCCAATAATTGTGAGCAAACCTGAATTTGACACTATGGTTTAACAGTTGATATTAGCTAAAAATGTAACATTGCTGTATTATTTACTTTATAACCACATAGCAACATAACACAAAGTTGAAGATATGCATAGAATAATATGGAATGTTTAATGAACTTTATTGCCGATTGACTTTCAATACCTATTTCAGTGAACTTCCAAAAACAAGCTTAAAAACAAGTCCGAAATTTAGTTAAAAAAATTCCAAATCAAAGTATCCTTCTAATAATCTATCAAATATCACACAGTTATATATATAACTGTCATTGTTTATAAAAAAAAAAGTAATTCCAATGTAACTAAATATCAAGTGTTTTAGCACAACTTTGCTTAATTGAATAAAATAATTAGTGTTTATCTTTATAATATATTGGTTTTGTACCACTGAAATATTGTATTTGGACCATCTGGCATATCGGGGATTAAATATAAGAAATAGATTCTTCACAAATCGAGAATAAATTTTAATTATCAAATCATCTATAGGCAATACTGATAGGGAAATGGCGGAACAGAAGTATATATTAATTGTGTTTATATTTCCCCGGTCATGCGCATAGTGATAAGAAGGACAGCAGGTTAGAAATTCAAATATATTCCCAAGAGAAATATATTACAGGGCTGTTTGTTCCGAGGTTAGAAATTCAAATTTATTCCCAAGAGAAATATATTACAGGATTTTTTGTTCCCAGGTTAGAAATTTAATAATAATCCCACCAGAGAAATAATATTCGATTTCGCTTCATATCGATCGGTCGTTTCGGTAAATATAACTGTTATTCATCGATAAAACTAATCCACCGACAGTAAAAATTTGTTGATGACTGTTGTTTGTATGTTTCAGTTCCATACAGATAATACATTAAAGATAATGACATTTATAGGAATAATAATAATAATAATAATACGCCTCTTTAAACCTTTTAAACCCCAGAAAATGAAAACAAAAATAACAAAATAAACATTAAACTCATACTTCCTATCACGTGATCAATTCATTAATATTTATCTGAACTTAAATTCGAAAGGATAACTCGATTCAAGCGAAAAAAAAAGTTTTAGATGAAATTTAAAAAAAAATCCTATTTTTAAACAGGATTCCAGATTTAGAAACGTTAAGTACAAAATGTTGTTTCTTATTCTTGATAATACTTATCCGGATTATCTAGTCAATCACTCAGACTCATTACCAAGAACTATAATGTATGTATGTAACGTTATCAATAAGAGAACCGTTATAGCATATAATTACATTTTATATATGACAACTAATCTGTACATAAGGAACCCATTCACTTATACATATATATATATATTTATCTATATTTAGTATTGAGACCCTCTCTCATGGGTCAGAATACATGGAATAGTTTATCATGGACATGGCAGCCACTGAACTTATTTAACTAAACCGGAAGTAGTAAATTGGCTATTGAATAATCACAGTAATAATTTTTTCTCTCTAAACAAGTATAAACGGAATATCATTTGCCCAAATTATAAGATCATAAATGAATTCAGTGGCTCTAATGTATAATTGTGTCACCTCTTATATTCTGTATCATGAATAAAACTAGCACATTCCAATTTTCTCACATTTGAGAAGTTACTTTTTTCTTCTTTTTTTTTTTGATTCACTTCCGGTTCTATACCTTTCATTGCACACTTTAAATCATCACAATTCATCTTCGTGTTACAAATCCATCTTTAACACGTACCGTGACCGTATTCTAAAACTAGTGTAACAACGTCACGAAATTACGTGATTGGCGGTCATTCAATGATTCGCCCATCCGCCATTAAATCATGACCCATAAGCCGTCACCAAGGATACGAATCTGCGTCAGTAAATTTTACACTATTCGATTGTTGGAGAAGCTCAAGTGTAGACAACTCGAACATTTTGATGGACAATAAACAGGCAGAATTTAAATTATTCCTCAAACACAGACAAATAGTTGCTATTGCTTTTCATTAATTCCATGAACTCCATTTTTTCTTCACGGGTTGATTACAGGTCGTTAACACCAGTTTTACAATTTATCCCTTCAAATTTTCATTGTGTTTGAAAGTCTTGGATATTTGTTAAATATATCCAAATATATTTCACTTGACGCCATTCATCATTAGCTTAAAACTAGTATAGGTATATTTTCACAGCACTACTATGAAGTGTCTTGCAAAAATATTTTATAAACTTCATCTATCTGGAAATTACTTCTCGTTTCCAATCAACCAATGAATGTACTACAAATTACAACTAAAACAGGTTTTCGTTCGCAACCAGTTTTAGTTTAGGATGGACATATATACAAATGAGTTGCATCAGGTGGAGGCACAGTATGTAACGTCGATTCTGATTGGTCAGGACGGAAGCTTTTTTTAGACATCAACTTCGTCATCATTAGGAGTCCCCGCTACACGTGCACATAAACAGAATGAAATTATTATTCCTAAAATCTGTAAGAAAAAAAAATACAAAGTTAGTTAGTGCATTAGACACTGATGTTCGATTTATAAAGGGATTCACGGTGGCTAAGTGGGTAAGACGCTGGGGTCGCGGGTTTGCTTCCGGTGTTAGCCGAGAAAGTTCACCAGGATTTCCTGATATGGTCTCTCCTTCTCAGTGGCGAAAACCCGTGCACGTAAAAGATCCCCTGACAGTTGGATTACGATTTAAAAGTAGGCCTTAGTGTTGATGTCCTGGCACAATTTTCCTCATAGCACAATGTATGGCGTCTTTATTACTAATTGGAGTCGAAAAGTGGAAATACATAAATTATATTTTAGTAAAGGTGGATCTTTTGAACTGCTAAAATTTAACATATCATGACTATTTGTCAATTTTAATATACATAATAAACAATATACTATTTATAATTTATGTAATCCTTAAGTGACAATTAGTGATTGAGAACATTAAGAAAACAACAACACAATTTATATGGAAATGTGCTTGATAACGACAAGAGGATACTTGTTGAAACGTCGTGCTATATGTATATAAACCAGTAATTGTTATTTCCTTATATATTGTGCTGTTGTATGCTATAATGTATGTATTTCCGATTTTTCCCTGACTTTCATCGTTGACTTTCAATACATCACAACAACTAATGTCAGATGTCAATGTACACATTCTAAATGATATGGACATGGTTTGATCGTCAGTCACTTCTATTTTAGGACGCCAAGAGTAATCAAATTGATTGTGCAATATTCAATTGAGATAACAAAATCAAAATGGACTGGATTCAATTTTTACTCTAAAGATGACAATCAAAAGATGTAACCAAGTGAAGATTATAGTTGGCACTGACTTGATTTGGCTTGTAAATATCGAGCGGAATTGTGGAATAATATTAAATTTTAACTTTCTCAATAGCTAGTAGTACCGGGATATCCCGAAAATTATGTCAAACAAAATTCACAAAAATCAAATGTCCATTTGTAAAATGTTAATTTACGAACTTATAAAACTTACTAGAAACAGTGGTACAACAGCAGCGACGAGTCCTATAACTATGGAATATTGATCCAAATATTCTACTAATTTATCATAGCAACCCTGAAACACAACACAAATACTGAGAATTAGTCTGCAATACATAAAGAATTAGTTACTTGGGCCTGTATATACATAAAGAATTAGTTTTTCGGGGTCTAATTTATATATAAAGAATTAGTTACTTGGTTCCATATATCACCAAAGAATGAATTACATGGGGCTGTAAATTACTTACGTCTGTATATAAATAAGGGTTTCTTTGTCTAAAGTCTGGATTAAAATGATTAAGATGATTTGGTGGCCCCTTAAAATATTCTTGTCCAGTACACAAAGCAATACCTCCATCTGCACAACAACTTTCTGGTACTTGTAATCCTGCCGCACCAGGCTCTTTAATAATAATAATAATATTGGCGATGAGATAAATAATAATCATATGGGCGATGAAAATAATCATCATAATATTATGGGCAATAAAATATAATAACATGGGCAATAAAAATCTTATGCGCGGGGACAATAATCGAGATAGAGTGGAGTGGGGTTTAACGTCCACTCCACATACAAACTAGGTCATTTCGGGACTAACAAATAGTTTAATTTTATTTCAATAAATCGCTTGCGCGTAGGGGTCTTTAGCAATAGGAGGAAACCGGATATAATAATATGGACATTGAAAATAATAAACGATGCGATGATGTTACGACAACCTATCGAACTGTCCTATACTACTTTCCCTTCTGGAGTCCGTCAAATGTCTACTATGAATTTTAAATTTATGTACCCATATATTCATCCTTTTTTTTACACCATTTTGTTTTCAATATTTATTGTTACATGTAAATGAGAGATATTGAACATCACTTACTATTTCGTTTTTTACACAATTTTGTTTTCAATGATTATTTTTACATGGAAATGAGAAATATAAAACATCACTTACTATTTCGTTCTTTAAAATACCACATTGTATTTAAATAATAAAAGGACCAGGAATCTGTTGAAGTTTCATTCCCAGACACACCACAGCATTTTAACTACAATGAAGAAATAATTTTATATTTAAATAACATAGGTTGGCAAGCAACGAACCAGCATTATTGGCGGAAAGTCGTTTATTAAGGTTGCCAGCATGTGAAAGCTTTGAAAATAATTTCTGAATCGGTACAATTCTAAAACGCTAAGCCGATGACAAGGATGATGTAGTGTGTTTGAAATTATATTTTTAAAGAATTCGAGTCTTTAGCTTCTTACACCTTTTACATAACTCATATCGTACACTGAATCAGTAACGTCACACGCTATGGGTACGCGTTGTTGTTAGGCCAAAGTTTTTTTTTAATGTGAACGGTTGTTACTGTTCCAGGCACTGCTGTCCGATGATTGTCTGGCATGCAGTTCGCACGCCACAATAATAACTACAGAATTTATGTTGCCTAAAGACAGCCCGTATATTGTATTGCACAAATTATTTATCCGACCCGCGCTCAATATTCTTTATTCGGTCCCTATTAAAAAGTTTTGTGACCACTGTTTTAGTGTGATAACAATGTTTCGACAAGCAATATATCCCAGATGTAAGTACCGGGTTTCGTTTCCGTTACTAGTCAATACTTTTTGTTTCTCCTAAAACTCGAGTTCGGTGAAGGATTATAAGATATTGATACGATATTAAATGTGGGACAGAACATATATACTCGAAATGAACATTGCATTAATCTTTATTAAAAACTCATGAATTGCCTAACAGCAATGGCAACTAGCTTAAGGAAGCAAGAAGTAAACGTTAATTCAACAGGTCATTCTGGATCCAACATGATAATCCAGTATGGTTTATAACAATGTTATAAAACAGACACACTCAAGAGTTCACGTATCTATTGGCCAAAAAGGAACTTACCCTTCTCTGCATGGCATCCCATGCTTCTGTAACTCGTCTATGCTGTGCATTACTTCTGACATCCAAACCATAACTTTCTGTTAAACTATTCCTCATTCTAAACTTTATGTTTGCCGTTAGCTGAAAGTCAAACAAACCGAAAACATCAGTATCACAGAAGAACTTACATTTGAAGACTTTGAATAGCGAACAGATTTTTTAAGGACCCGTGTAACCACACCCTATCTTGTGAACCTATACACCAGAATATAGACATAAAAGAGCATTTTACATTTGAAGACTACGTATATCGTACGGATAGTTTTAAAGAACCTTTGTAACGATACCCAGTCATGTAAACCCACCCACAGAGCATTTCACATTTGAACATTTCACATAGCGAACATATTTTTAAAGACCCTTCTTAACGCCACCAAATCATGTAAACCGGTAAATATTATCATATGGACGATTGTCATGCCCGTCATAATCCAGACATAACTCTATTCAATTTTCCAAATGTTGGTCGCCATGTTGTCAGTAGATTGTCACATGCACACTGAAAACGAGGGTACCGATTGCCAAACAATATAATTATTATGATTTGACAGAAACAACTTACCACTGCCCGGAAGAAGAATGCGAGACCACAAGCCACACCCAGTAAAATAAACACTATAGCTAGAGTTGTTCCATACTAAAAATATAAATAAATAAATTTAAAACTCATTGATAATACTATATTGGATGAAATGAAACTTAGAATGGTAATAGACGTTAAAGATAAATTTTGTATATTTTGGTTACAACGCATGTACTTCGTTAAATTAAAATGTCTGTCAAACTAATGCGTGTCGACTAGTGCGTTTCCAATGTTTATTCCTATGTAGACTGGCAAGGAAAGGAAAATTAAACTTACAAATGATAATACACATTTATCCTCTCGTATGGTCCCACAGCAGCCACAAAACGCCAGCAGCGCTACCGCACCACCGCCAGCTATTAATAGGTATGTCGTCACTTCATACAACTGATTTCCTACAATAGGTGTCACTTTTCTGGCACTGAAATCAGTTACCAGTAGAAATATTCCAACACCCAGAGCCGCACATCCTATAACCTGCAATACAAGACAAGAGGAAATACAAGAAATTGCACAAAAAATTTAAACAGTACACACAGGTAGGGGGTGGTGATCGGGCCCGTACCCCCCCCCCCCCCAAAGAAAATTGAACAAAAAGAAAAAAAAAACGCCAAAAATAATGATTTCTTAGGCGTCTTCTTTACCGGCCACATCCTCAGCCCCTCCAGAACATTATGTAGCTCCCCCGCCCCCCAAAAAGAATTCCGTATCCCCCTAGATTTTATGAGCTGGCTACGGGCCCGATGGTGATTAACGTTGAGTCAGCTTTTGAGATAACATATACCAAGTAATTTCTATTTTTAAAATTACGGATGAAACGTTGTAAGGTTAATAATTGGTGAGAGGTTATTGTAGCAACATGAATTTTAGAGGGCCCGAGAATTTACTACACTGGTCTAGACTGGCAAAAAGGCTGAAAATATTTGCAATCTAAACCAATCCCGGCTCTAGAATGTTCGCATTACATCCGTGAGTTCAGGTTTGGCTCACTTTGGGCTTTACTAAGTCAAACGAACACCATGTAGCAAAAATTAATTAATTCAAAAGAATAGATCCACAGGCCAGTCGGAAGCGTTCTCTGCAAAACACAATCCCGGGTCTGTTACAGGCGTCATTCAAAATGAAAAAAAAAACACAGATGATTTACAAAAAAGACGTAAAATAATGCAACTTATCTTGACAGTGGTCAGTAAACAAACCTTATAGCGTTAACGGGATAACATAAGACATTAATAAAACAATTTGAACTAGAGCAGCACTTACCAAGATACAAACATTATAACAATGTAATGTTCCTCTCAAACATGTCGTACAACCATCTTCGGTTCTACGATTACTTCGTGTTCGGTAATCATCAGTAGTATCACGTGACGTCCGGGATGATTTTCGTCTTAATGGCTGCAAAATAAAAGATGAAAACATGAACAAGATGACGACGCATTAATTAAACCTAACGACATTTATTCGGAAAACTTTTCCGTTATTTAGAATTATAATCATGTGCATAAATGTTATCTTTGCTTACCAACAAACATTGGTATTGGGAATTGCGTTGTGTTAGATCCTTGCGTGTCGTATTTTTCTGATGTTTGAGATGGTTTGGGAATTGATGATACTTGCGAATTGCATTTGTTGGATTCAAGTGTAATACTTGTGGATTGCACTTGCGTATTGTATTTACGTGAGAATTGAGTCGCATTTGTATGCAAATTTTGAGTTACTTCTGTTTGAGAAGTTAGATTTGTATTTGTCTGACGCTTGTGGATTGCAAATGACTGATGGTTGTGGATTTCATTTTGTTTGATATTTGAGAATTGCATTTGTTTGGTGCTTATAATAGTATGCAATTAAATATAATTCAACGATGAATTGTTGTTGATGCGGCATATTTAGATGTATTCATCCACCGTCGAGTGCATGTGGAATATTTATTTGATGTGTGATTAACATACCATTTCTGATTTTGTTTGTATTAACATCTTTATAATATTGATCAATTACGACTTGATCGATCAGTAAATATATCGTGTTTGATAACCAGTCATTAAGATATAATTCGGATGATTACAACGTTTAGATATGCTGATACATCTGGTGGGTCTAAACCGGACATATTAACAATTAGTGGATTCAACTTAGACAAAGTTAAATCTCAAAGGACATACATCTGGACAATTCAATCTCTGTCAGTCCTGGAAAGATTTCTGAATTTCCCCAGGTATTCAGTTAAATCAATCAAAACGCCCTCTCGATTATTCAGATAAATGCAGGAAGATAAATACATGTTATAAATAATAACGATTTGATAAAAATCTCAAGAGTGATTCCACGACAAGACGAAAACCAGTTATCAATTCATAATTCTTATCTCAGAACTTTAAACAAATTTCATACAAATTTGGGAGAAAATATGTACTAAAGAATCCTCTGTTTAATTACAGTATAATGTTTAACTCGGGAATTAAACGGTTTAGAAATTAAAAAAGACTTACTAAATATCTTCTCTTTTTATTACAGTATAATGTTTTACTCGGGAATTAAACCGTTTAGAAATTTAAAAAGATTTACTAAATAATCCCCTGTTTTATTACAGTATAATGTTTTACTCGGGCATTCAACCGTTCAGAAATTAAAGAGATAAGTATATTGATGCTAATTAGTCGTGTTTTATTACATCTATGAAGATTGAAATCTGATAATGATATCGATGATCAGCGTGCTGAAGTCTTATGATTATTTCCTAATTCTCATCTAAAAATTCAGATCTGTTTAGACACATCTAAGATCATACGATTATTGGCTAAAAAAGATTCACCTACATAAAGTTTATGACCAGAGAGAGAGAGAGAGAGAGAGAGAGAGAGATGGTTTAACGTCGACTAAACATAAACATATCATTTTGGGACTTAATTTTATTTCAATAATTCGCTTGCCCGTAGGAGGTCTGTAGCAGTGGGAGGAAACTGCTATGGAGAAAACTCACGAGATTGAACATGAGACCATACTCCCTGTCCCGTACAACCGGGGAATCGGGACGTCTGCTGGTTGAATGAAAGAAATTTTGGACTCAATGACAGACCTTATGCTACAACGTGCACGCGCAAACCATTCGCACGATATCCACACCCCATTAAATGATTACAAATGAGTTGTAAAATATTCATATAAACCTGTTAAAGATTCTAAAATAAATGCAACACACCAGAATCGTTTAGAAATGAACAGAGGTTTATCTACTAGCTTTGGTAGCTAACTACCAGGCCAATGAAAACGTGCTTCATAAGGTTAGATTATCGCCCTAATCTGAACCAAACACGGATCCTTTGCCATCTCGTATTTCGGATAATGTTTGTTTGTGAAAGCGAGATCCATGGAAAGCCTTACAAAGAGAAATCAATTGAATATCTGTATTTTCGAAAATGGTTTATTGATTTGTCTAATTAGGCAGTCAAATTTTGATAATACAGAAGAATTTCTGTGTTATAATGACATGAGCCTTGGACTTGAAGAGAGCATTATCTATCCGTCTAGAATAAAATACATTAATGTTGACGGTGTTTCATTTAACAAATATAAGTCAGTGTCCGTCGTAACCTGCACTCATAAACAAAATTTATTGACACAATTAACAAACCGTCAATATTAGTAAGCCTCTTGGGGACAAACAAAGCCGATTTAACATGTACAACAACACCTAACAAATGCCAAAATAAACGTTAAAAGAAATGTCCATGGCTTACTTTTTGCTCCTTTTGTTCTTTTTGCTTCTTGTAAAGAAGCCTGTAGCACGAGACTAAATCCTTGAATATCACGTCCATAGTTACCATTAGGCACAGGAATGATGATAGTGTTTACTTCTTTATTTCGGAAACCAAGTAACCAACCTCGTACACCAGTCGAATTGTTACAATTATTTTTCTTGTCGGTCAATTTGTCAATTATTTCTTGTTTAAATCGTTTTCAATTTCACACTTTGTATCACATTACATAGAAAACATTAAACATGACACATGTGTCATAATATCACAATGCAGAATATCACAGTATATAAGTTTGGCCCCCGTTAATCACATTACCAGGAAGTCTGATGGAATAGTCTGATTCTTCACCCAGGTGATTTTAAGCGCCCGAATACAAACGTATGTGTCTTAGCAATATAATAGCATTTGTTATTATCATATAAAAAATGGGTTACAGATTACCGGTGTGTACCTACAGGTACTCCAATCACCATTTCCACAAAAGCAGACCACATAGGTACTTCATCCACTACGTCCACAAACAGAGATCACACAAAGCAAACTGCGTGTACTTAAGTTTATTTTTAAAGTAAATTGAACAGTTAGAAAATATGAGCTGGGTTTAATCTGTAAATAAAGCTATATTGATATTCTCAAACTCCGATTCTTCCTCGATCAATACTGAAACATCATCATTCAATATTCCCTGAGAATGAACCAAGTTAAAATATTGAACGATGTCTTTGTCAGATTTCATTTGACAGATATCCCACCCAGCATAACTATTTTATTAGTAGTCCGTGAACATTTAAATTAACATCGCTTGTTTCTTTCTATCAATTCCATATTTACGACATTATGATAGTTCAACGATGAATTGAATATTCACAAACTGTTTAAAACTTAATTTCAATTTCCATTACTACCAACCAAGTCAATTGATCATAGGTACATGTAGTTTCAGATTTTAATAGCATATGGTTTAATATCAACACCAAAAGGACAAAATTGTTTTTTTTTTTTCAGAACATCTAATGACCAATTAATCGAAAATCGTTTAAATTTCAAGACTTTATCATAAATCCGAACACATATCCAATTCTTCGCGAAAACTTCACCACAAATTGACCAACATACACCTTCAAAGGTTGGCACAGACGATTTTTCCAATTCTTCACAGGTTGTCATAGACACAATAATTCAAACTGTAAAACACCAGTCAAATATACATACAAGACCAGGGTATATGTGCTACTTTCGAAAGACTGAGTATACCTTAATAACAGAAAGAGAATATATAGCCAGTGTAATAAGACTGTAAATCATCTCTGATGAGTGAAAGATTTCAAAGATTACCAGGAATCGTCAGCATGGAAAGAACTCAACCAAATTATCCACCTTGTAATTCTGTTGACTTAAAGTAACCAACTCTTGTATCAATTAGTTCGTCTCTTTACATCAATAAAACCCGAGAAATCATCTCCAGTAGGTCTTCCCCGACTTCTATAGGATTTACACACTGAGTTAAACAGCCTACTAGCCAATTACTACAGCCACTGTCCAAATTTCCTCTAAAATCCTTCCACCTATTATACACTTTTATCCCGCTAAAAGCACCAGACGAAAATAGATCCTCCATCTTTGATTGTGAATATCATTAATTAGCTCTGACAGAACCAAGATCTTTCGATAAATTACATTATTATCGATGAAACTTAAAACTTAAAATCTCAACGTTTTTTTTTTCTCTTTCCCAACGTCTTGTCGATCGATTAATGTAATTCCCTTGAAAAAATCACAAAATCGTGATTTAGTTGCCTCGGTAAAAACGGATTTGAGAATCGAGAAAAAAAAATCGCAAAGTGTTAGAAGTTAAGTGAACAAAAGCAAGTGATGGAAATAGCTTAATAGTTCCATTTTAGAGGGGCTTAAACCAGTTCCTATCCGTTATGAAATTCAACTTCCAGAATGCAAATTAACTTACTTACTTCGGTTCAATAAAAATATATATACGTTATCGGTTCTCCTTATTTTAAATTTCCAATTCCAAGACGAAAATTAGTTATTCTATTTCAATGTTTAAAAATAATAAAGGAACACTGAAATACACAAGTGGCTTTGTGTGTGTGCGGGGAGGGGGTAATATTTAACATGTATATTAATATAGTTACGCAGTCGCAAATGTTTTGCTTTGAAAGTAAATATCGCTTTGTCGTACACGAGCATGATATGCTTAAAAATCGAGAATTATCCGATTTCTCGAATCAAATAATACATGTATATCTGTGTATTAACCCTGGTTAATCCTTAACCAAGAGAATCGCGTCCATTACTGTCAACCTTTACAGGATTTGATTCCTAAAAGACTTGACCTTAAAACCATAGCTGTTAAAGCAAAGAACATCTTGCAATCTTGTTCTGTGAAACTGTACATATGTTTCGAAAACACCAATAACGATACATTAGTACAACGATCTAAAGAGGTCGGGGGATCAAGCGCTTTTAGCGATTAAAAATGTGCATATTCTCCCCCTTAAAACACCGCCAGTGAAAAGGTTGGAGAATGAACAATTACCACGATAACAAAACGTGTACAATATGCCCTTAAACGACTAACAACTCTATGCCCATCAGTAAAATGATGTGAAGAGGTCGGGGGATCAAACAAGTTCCGAGATAAAAAAAATGAAAGAATGAGGAAAGATAGCGAAAAGTGTTAAAGGGATCAATATGAAGGAAACATCTAGATTTACTAATGTACTGGGACAAACAGATCCAGACATCTACATCCATTAAATCTCCCATAAAACACGAGTTCCTTTCACAGATGATATACACGTCTCAATTTACACGTAAAAAACATAATCAACACCAAATTCCATTTAAGGTTAATTACATCAAACACATTAAACTTTTAGCCACAAGCATGTCTGGAAGTTTTAAGCAAAGCAAATTTTATATTCTTTTACATATCATTTTACGTCCATTGTAACACATATCCTCTGATTATGCAGCATCAATTTTGGTATATTCGGTATCCATTTACACATACCACAATTCCACGCTAGGAATTCTCGAAATAATTATATTATATACTCCACCAAAAGCACATACCCACTCACCGCCTATTGCTAGATGCAATGATAATTACTTCATTGTATAAAATGGATCTTTCCACGAACCGACCATAACAAAATACCAATATGAGAGAGGGAGGGGGGAATTACCATCCACCCAAATCTAAAAGCGCAATAACGACAGAACCACACAGACACTTGATCCACATGGACGCGAAGTGACAGATGATTTTTGACTGGAAGGAGAGTTAATTGGTGTCCATAACAAGTAAATTATCGTGTAATAGATTTATCATGTTGCAAGTGACCAGGGCACAGACAGAAATAATTTCCTTCGAACTGTATTTCAATCGTCTGGACCTCAGTAACAGAATCTACATCGTCAACTAGCAGTGGACATATCAAGGGAAAATGGGATCAAATCATGCACAGTGTCAGTCTGAGTATGTAAAAAATAGAACCCATTATAGACTAAAACGAATTGAAATTTTTAATGTCTATGATCACACAGAATTACACCATATACTCGTCCGCATAAAAATAGAACGAATTATATGGTCTGAGTTCCCAATTAATGGGTATTACTTTCAATTGTCCATGGAACCATTTTGCGCATATTTGCACACGTAAAACAAACGCATCCACTTATCAAGCTTTTCGTGGAAATAGACCGACTTATTCCTTGCGAGTTTTAGTTGTCACTCCTGTCTTATTCTATAGATTCACTCTGGAAACGCAGAAAAGCACTCAAACCAAGTGATAGAGAGAGAATTCACTTATCAAAATCCATTTGAACCGAAGTAGATAAAGATTCCGTGTTAAATACGCAATTCATTGATACAGAGTGGTCGGAATGGGGCATTTCCACAGCCCGTACGGGTTCTGTGAATTCGTGATGCCTTCGATTCCCGGAGCTACAATACCTTTCCATCGCCGAATGGATTCTGTGCATTCCTTGTTAAATAAGCTATCTGGTGACATAATATGGGCTGGGTAATACGCAGAAATGGGTGACAATCGTGTTTACTGGAGTTGTTATAACTAATCACACCGTCTAGCCACAGAAAGACATCAGCAAATATTACAAATATATCCTGCTTAATCGCGTGAATCATGTCCGTCTATTTTAGGATATGTCCGTCCTTCCAATACCCAGCACTGGTGTCAGAATCATCACAGAAATTTCTTCAGCTGCTATTAAACTAATTATAAGGTCTGGCAAAAACAACACCTCCACCATCTTCCATCGACTAATGTCCTGATCTCACCCTTCTTTAACAGGTTAACAGACAACGTGACCACACGCTGGCCTCAACCAGCGGCTTCAGAAATACACATCTAGTGCATTCCCATTTCGAACGACTTTATATTATCAACTAACTACAACAATACCAGCATGTTTTAACACGTGCGTGCACAGGTGCGAGTTCCAATTATAAGGTCACCGACAAAGTACAAGAACAATAGCAGAAATGAAACGAAAGCAAATGGGGTTTGAGGGCCAACTTTTGTGGGGTTTTTTTTACGAAACTGGTTTGATGGGTACCATACATGCACCACACACAGGGATATTTATCCACTTCAGATTTAACACATTCTACTTGTCTAAATAATTAATTAGTAATTACTACAAATTAATTTGAACGACAGCGTTAAATATCATCAGGATGCTAGATAGCAAGTACACACCCTATCCAATCTTCAAAATTGTCCAGGCATAAATAATAGATGAACCTTTGTCAACTTTCCAGACTCAGATTTAACTATTCCTGTTAACATACCAAGATTCAACCCCTACTATAATTAATTAATCCTTAAACATCAAGAACCATCATTCTGACCCCCACCCTTCCCCTTCGACCTAAAGACATCACTCTCACTTTACTTCAAAAACAGTCTATTCAGAAAACGAACTCAAAGTACTAGAAATTACATAGATGTTCTTTACGAAGTCTTTCAAAACAGAAGACATTGCTTGAAACAACGAACAACAAAAACTAGCACTATTGGTTTCCAAATAAAAATAGTGAATAGCACCAAGGCGTATACTAACTTTGGCTAATGACACGGATCATAATATAGATATGAATTAGAAACCATTGAAAGACGTCCATTACACAAAATCCTTATCCACTTGCTGTAGAATATTCCTGAACACGTCAACTAATTTTTGATGCTGATTTTGTCTTGTCTGAGGTAGCCCGTGGGCCTCAGAATCAGTAGTAAGGTGGTAGTTAGATGCGAATTGTCTGACCAACTGAGCAAAATATGGTATTTACGTCCCGTTGTGGCATGGAAAATGACCATCGACTATCCGAATGACAAATTAACGGACGGGACGTTGTCCAACTTTCCAACCAGTTCAATGGCCCAGGGTTTATAATTATTGGTCACGGAATGAACATTATCTATAAATCCAGAGGGTATATTTAAGATCTATGAAGATTGATAATTCGTTTCGAAGCCCAAGTCCATTTTTACTGTTCGATATCAAGAATCTTGTGAATACTTAGATCAACAAGTATAGCCAGAGGTCACATTACTATGATCCTCGTCAGCACGAATAGAATTCAATAATACTTACATGTCTAACACCAGATTTAATCCTGGGCATGCAAAACCATATTTCTTTTTTGGCAATTTAAACGGGAGGAGGCGCAATCGAAAATCATGGGGAAAAAATTATGCGGACGCATTCCGTCATCTAAGCAAATTTTCAGATTTCTAGAGACCAATTCTAGAAACGATTACAGGAAGTTTGTCCATTTAGTGCATATCCATTTAAAAACCATATTTTCTGGATCTGTATGAGACAATATGAAATGCAGGTGGACACGAAATGACAATAATAGACGAACTGGACAAAATAGCTATTCGAAAAATGTCTACACCACACGTGTAAACGCGTTAGTAAACGCCAAATTATGGGTTTACCTAGCACACTGGATCTCGTACCATGCGTAGATAGCAATGGCGATTTTTGCGGCCTGGATTTCAGAATCGAAAATCACCAGTTCTATCTATTCTTAGATTGGTTCGTATCCAAAAACATCATTTACATTAACAAACACTAGTCCTAATACAAACTTGTTTCATCATGCAGTATCTTCCTAACCAGAATAAATCCTTGTTCATCAGCTGTAGTTTGATGCCAATATAACATAATAAAACTTAGCGATTACTGTCATTAACAAGACCAAGCAGTTACAAAAGAATTATTGATACACATTTGCTTGCGCTAATTGTAATTAATAACGTTGCTCTATCTTTTTGTATTCCATAGTAATGATAATGCCAAGATCCATTATTTAAGACAACATAAAGAAAACCAAAGAAGCAAATGTCATGTCGTTAATTAGATACTGCGTTAGGAGAACATACCTTTACCTATGCTGTATTCGTGTACCAGCTGATTGCTGGTCTAAACATTACTGAAAAAAGGAGCTTTTGCGGTTGCATCTTCTCCTCAACATATCACATAATAACAGGAATTCATTAGCCGATTCTCACAAACAATCCTTAACCTTTCTCAGAACAATTACACGTTCGATCCCATGACGACACATTCAAGTATATGAGGTAGGTAAACATTAAGCAGAACGGAAACCCTGGCCGTATTAAAACTATATTAAAACAGTTTTAACAGTGATCAAAAGATTTTAAAAGCCACAAGTTCGACAACATTTACATTCTTGGTAAGGGTGCCACAATTCCGTAAAAGCTGAATGCAGAGCGAAACAGCTCATATGGTGCTAACATTCATTAATTACGACACCAAACGGGAAATCATATAACAACTTTAAAAATCAATAGGATTCTTCGTTTCAAAAACTTAAGCCATAAGGGCTTCCAGGAGATTAAGGGCGGTAATTCTGACTATTTCTAGCCGAAATCGTTGAACAATAAACATTATGTACATAACCACCTATTAGAAAGCGACTCAGATGAGAGCTTTAGTCTGTACTGCGTCCTAAATTATGGACGGTGGTGACAATATTCGACCACAAACACCTATCCCAACCTCGTTCTATTCAATAAACAGTTAATATTAAAATTAGACGAACGTTATTCTCCTAATGGAAAATTACTTGAAGTCATGCAACTAGTCCAGTCTTTATGAAATTAACCTCTAATCTCAGACTAGAAAGTAGGCGGAACATCCATCAGTTACTGATCCCATTTCGCAAGGAATGGATACAAAGCCATTATCCTTAACGTAAATTAAGTTATAGACGGAACACAGTTTTAAAATCAGCGACTATCTCGACTCTCGATCGTACTCCGAGCAGTTGCTATTAAAACTGTGCACAAGTTATTGCCGTGTCGGGGTATTTATACATTCGTAATGCCATCCACCTCGTTTATTTTATTTAAATCTCGAAAACGACCAGTAGAGACAAAAACAAACTCGAATCACTTTATAACAATTGTAACTTATAAAAAAAAGAATCCAATTCCATCTTTCTAATGAATCGTAGAGTAAATATCCCTGCTAACAGCTTGTCTCCCGACATTAACTCGGCATCTCTGGGATTTGTTTTCTATCTTTTCTTTCCAATAAAAAACCCTATTTTAGCTTTTACCACGATTTAGCCCAGACTATTTCCATTATTGACTTTTAATTTCTGAGATTCAAGGACGAGCAAATTTGTCCAAAATTAAAATGTCTAAATGTCAGCGAATGCTGCTGAATCAGCTACTGGATGAGTTATTGAACTAAGGGCGTGTTTGCGGTCGACAACAAGAACGTCAACCATGTTTATTGGAATGATATATTGGGATAAAAGAGCTTTCTGAAGATCAACGCCATCGATTTGAACAATAAGCAAAGTAAATTAGAATCGTTATCTGGTTTTATCCGTTACATAAAACATGCACATTGTGCCATTAGTTGACAGACTGCGCAAATCGTGATCTAAAATAGTTTGAAATAAATTTAGAATGTCGTTATAAGTTGTAGGTTTAATAACCAATGCCGGACAATTATAGGGGATGTCAATTGAAATCCTCTACAATGCTCCAATTACAAACATCAAACCAAATAATGAACCCAAAGTACCACATGTAATCATCCGGTAGCTCCACAGATGAGATCAAGTAGCGAGAGGGGCAAGTTTTTCCAGGTCCACAATATCTTACCCAACACCTTACTATCCACAGAAAAGTCCACCAGGAATTTCTTGATTTGTTGTACTATTGCATACGCATAGCTTCAGCCTTACATGTAGGCTCACAGTATTAATATAAACTAAAACTAAACAGCATCGTATATTTAGAAACAGGTTCTCGGTTGTGATAAAAAAAATATTACTAAACACCTTAAATAGGAATTTAAACGCACAGACAGGCTTACATCACTAATATAAACTGGGACTAAACAGTACTTGACATCTTCAAGTCGGCTCACGGTATTAATATCAAATGAGAAGAAACACCTTCAAACAGAATCACGTGGTTAATTCAAACGTGGATTATCCACTTTAAGCTGTTGTTCGTTCCAGAGACAAACTAGAAGTAAACAACGGATCATCTGAAGATTCAAAATTACCCTCATATGTACGATTCCAATTATAAGTAAAAACATGGAAAAAGCACAACATATACAAAGCAAAACAAGGTAAGCATAATTCAATGTTCCTTAAAACTAGATTCTTGGAGCGGAGTGACCTGTTCTTAAATAAGAAACGTGTATCTTGTCAAAGTCACAAGTCAAATGCGAGAATGAAACAACACCCAAATCATGTTGTAATTTTTACATATTCACGACTGATCCATCAGTGCTAATTGTCTGGCATTAAGGCGTCTTTATAAAGAGAGTCTGTAGAATTAAAGAGGACACAATCACTAAAGACGAGATTCCCTGAAGACTCGTTCATCCTTTTATAAATGGAACCACGGCTGTTCTCTTCGTCTCGTATACCAGACATTATGCTGATTAACTTTTGGGCTTACGGATGCTCCTGTCACTTTTCAATGACGAATTAATTTAAATAGCATGTCTTAACACTACCAACCAGTGGGAGATACGACCTTATCACATGTTTTTAAAAAATCAAAATCCCCCTTTGATCAACTAGTTTACTGATACTAGTATGGTTATTAAAATCCATTAAGGTATGTTATTTAAATTCTGACTCAAAGGTACCTAACCCGTCACCTATAGACGGTCATTTGGATACTAACACCAGACCAAAATCATCTTTCGTAAAAATCCTATAGAGTTATCAAAGATATAAAGTCAAAAGAATATTCACAGAGACGATATACATATAAAGCACAATAAACACTCAAAGTTGTACGAACCACATAAAATAATTCAACAAATCATTCCAGTAGTTTGGATACGTTATATGTTACTGTCTATCACTTTATATTTTAATGTCTACCATTGTTAAGGTGAATAACATAGTCAACAATCATTAAAATGACCATTAGCCAAATTTGAAGAAATCATACAAGAGAAATATCCAAGATGCTGATAATAACAAGGGAACACAACCAAGAGACGTAGAAACGTAAGTAATGTCAATTTTGACGATATCATATATTTATCTGTCTAGATTCGGAGATATCAAGAGCATAATAAGTTACTAATATAAAAAACAATCATCTGGATATTGATGAATAATTATCAATATTTCGTCTCAATTTAGATCTCCGATCTACAATCCATATTGATCATATTTGATTTGGCTAATAACGGGTTTAATTTGTCAATGCTGACAATTTTCACGATCACTCAAAACCCTAATCTACTTTCTAACTATTTATTTAGTCATTTTCATTAGACCAATTGTCTGTCTACATATTAAGGCTTTAGAAAGCAAACAGATCGGCCATTATTACATATTTCGTTACTCTTTTTATTGCTTGCGGCCATCCAAATTTGAAATAAATGTACTTTATAGATTCGTCAAACCATTAAAGAAAGTCAACTAAAATTTAGGAATACGGGTATGTGTCTTTCATTGGTTTCCGAAAACCAAAAATAACATTTAAAGCAATAATAAAAATAAGATTGATAAGTAAACGAAACGAAATATTCATAACAAAAGAGGGGTGATATTCTTTAATGAGAATAACAAACGATTATATAAATCGATATCTTTTAGATTTGTTTAACGAATGGGAATAAAAAGTCACTCTCCACTATTACAAATAATCTGGCAATTTTGATAATGAAAGGGTCTGCGCTTTTCATGTAAATCTATAAACGGAAGATGTAATTGGGATCGGTTAAGTGCTGGATAAAATAATGACATTGCGAAGTTCGTTTCGACCATTTTAAGGTGATGGCGACAAGAGGATGGATCTAGCAGAAATCATGATCGATGATGTAAAATGACGAATGACAAAGTAAATATTTTCAAATCGACAATATTTGCAAACGGGATTTAATAATGACGTCATGATCAGAGTTGAAGGGTGCTTCTTTTCTGAAGGAGATGAACTCTCAGAAATATGACCTCTAATTAGACATGAAGGTCATGCTAAAGAAATAACCACATCTTAAATTATCTAAATTAAACGAATTATTCTGGTAAAACGATCAGACATAACACTGAACACGTGTTTCGGATAAAACACTTAATTTAAACTCATTTCATATTGTTTCCACGTTCATGCTGCCCAAACTATCATCTTAACAAACCACCTACCTGATTACTCAGTTCGTCTGGATAAACAAAGCAGCAAAACAACTGTGTTTCGACCAACCAGACTTTTCGATCCATGTTAAAGATGGTGTTATAAATGTCAAAACTACACAATTCTTTTAGGTCTTAAAATTGCATTCTCTTCTAACTATTGAACAAAAACTTTGAGTTGCTGTCAAAACATCTGCTAAGTGCGCCGCGCGGCAATATAAAGTATGAATCCTCCGCTTTTCCTATCTATTTTTCTTAATACAGAACAAAATCAGAACAAATATTTGGCGCGAAATGGAAAAAAGCGGGAAAGTGACTTTATCTTCTATCATCCAGTCGATCTGTCAATATTGGAAAGTATTGAGTAAACAACGGGCATAGTTGTACAAGACTTCTTTAAGGAGGACAATGACAAAGATCAAGTTTGAAGAAGTAAGAAATAGAAATGTAAATTTAGGGCCTGTTAGATAAATGAAATCAAGGAGAACGTGATATTGGAGCGACCCATCCTATTTCATTCCATTTCGACAACAAACAAATGGAAATCCATTCATTAAATAAAACAATGAAGAGGCTAATTAATTTATACGACCCTTGGACAGAATACCTCAGGATATTTAAAACTGTAAAATTCTGATCAAACTGTCTCAATTCTCAAATTAGTATGGATTTCAATTATTCTGTGTGTTGGTGGGATTGTGCTGTCGTCGATTCTCGGGGACTTAAACTAACAATGGCTGGGGATTAATAAGAACGGGAGTTGGGTAAAGTAAAAGTATTTGTTGAAGCAAAGTGCAGTGTTGACATCCAGTCCAAGGAATATTTCCTCGGGAATAAAAATTGATCAGTTTTTATTGACTGGCTCTATGTTGAATTAAAGCGGCGAGTTACTGGTTAAATCTACATATCTTGCTCCCCGAGGGAAGACATCAACAATTACACCAATTCAAGTTCGTTATCACTTGAATAAAACACATTCAACGTGTAGAGATAGATGAGGTTGCTCAATATATATGTGTTTTGTTGTATGCCAGAACTATGATCTTAGTCTTGTTTTAATGGTATGTTATATCAAGTACTGAAATAAAACTGAACCATATGTTAGTCCCAAAATGACCTAGTTTTTATCGAGTGGACGTTAACCCCATTTCTCTTTCATTTATATATCTGAAAACTTACCTCGAGTATGGAAACATAATAAAACATGATGGAAATTATGGTAAAATGATTTAATTGTAACAAACTAGTTGGTAAATTGAAGGTATTCTATGAACGAATAACGGTAACTTGAAAAAGTCCTGCTTGTCAGTGCCTATCGGGTTAATAAGAGCAGACATACGCTACACAGTGTGTAATACATATTGCCGGGATAGCAACGTTTCTACATGTATTCGCCGTTCATGCCAACGTGTACAAAGAACCAAGGTTGGACGCCCATGTTAACGACCAGACACTATTCAGTCCAGATCCCCACCCCTCCCATCCTGCTGAGGAACAACTATCTCAACCAACAGAATTGGTTTATCGTTAATTGCATGTATTATTGAGGTGTATATTACACACGAATTGCTACTAATAACAAGGGAACTAACTCCTGTGTATTTAAACAGAATACTGAGCATTGGAGGCAAAAATGCTTAATAAAGTAATAACAAATTTATATACGCGAACTTTGGACATGGATGCAGATAATTAATAATTAAATGGCCATAAACCTTATAAAACACGTCATAATGCTTAACGTTAACCTTCCTGCACGAAAATCGACCCATCGTCTTAAAACAGTGAGTACTGTAAAAAGGGCAACTGAAGAAAACAATGCACTAACATGATCTAAGAAATAATACAACGAAATCGACTGAAGAGGTCATTTTACTCAAATGTTCTGGGAAGAAATACAAAGGATTGAAAGGGGTAGAAAAAGCGGAAGTGTTATTCCAGGAAGTTATGTGGATTTCATATTTCTGTCTTTAAAATTCGCATGCATTGAAAGTAAACATGGCTTGGTGGAATAAAGGAACTATCGGGTGTTTGTTTTAGATGACACCCACTCGTTCTTTTAAACTTGGTACATTCTCGATATCCAATGGTTACATGAGTAGACAAGCTCAGATGATGGAGATGAAATGGGTTTAACGTCCTACTGTTCTGCTCCAAACTGGACTCATGAAGACGGGCATACGCCACACAGTGTGCTAGTATGTAATTTTGCCCGGGCAGCGGATCTACGAACTTCTCTTATATCGAATTCCAACTGCCAGGTCATCTTTTACGTGCACGACAATATGTACGCGGGACTCCGGTTTGTCGAACCATCCGAACTAGACAACTGTGAGCTGTCCTTGCCAGACCATCCGTCCTGCACCACTGAACCACGCCGGATAATTTGGTGAACTTTCGCGGCCAATGCAGGGACCGAACACCAGCGTCTTACCCACTTAGCCGCCGTGACCCCCTTTGAGATGATGGTTGTTCGACGTTTCTGTCAGCGAAGCTTTTTTTAAACCCTAACTGGTTTACACCCATTAACATCTTTTCGCCCATTTGATTGAAATGCCGATCTATCCAAGAAGTATACCACGCAGGACCATTACATATTCAAATGCAGAAAACAACTACAGTCCAACTATACCAATTGCATTGTTTGCCATACGCGAGACAGCTATGCGTACTGATTAAAGAACATCTGATATCACTTGTCTCATATGAAAGCGGGATGCTGTCTTAAGGTACATGTATGTTGACATAGCTAAAACCTCCATCACAGCTAAAACCTTGGTACATTGCTACATCTTTGCACTATGGGATGATGCGCCAGGTCTGCGATATCATTACTGTGCATGCAGACGTTAAAGGGCATAGACGTACAATGTATTAAATTCCTGGTTTACGATGGTGAGTGTGTGACGTATGCATAACCTGTGTCGTATCACAGAAATTGATCCAATACTCGACAGAATGCCAATAAAATTATGTCGCCTGTTGAATAATAACCAGTTCAATATGATGACAACAGTAATAACACCTCCAGGCATAATTTATACAGAAAATCATCACGGACTATTTTCTCTCGTAACAATCTCACTTCACACCGTTCAAGCACAGCGTAATGATTTGTTTATAATATAAACAACCACAAACTTCCAGCAGACGACAAGCGCTAACAATCAATCGACTGCGGCCGTTCATTAAAATCGACTTGCTTCAAATTTCTATTCTTATTTTACCATTTATTTTTTTTTTATTTTAAAAATATGGTGTGAGAAATGATATCAATCAATTCATCGCGCTTCAAGATATTTTCTATTTCTGTTAATTGGACAGGTCTTTGATGCCTGATATTAAATATCAGATCTGAATGGCAACTAAACCTTTGAAGTTGAAATCAAAACTATATCTGAAAGGTTTTACAAAGAATGTGTTTTTTGTCCCCAAAACAAAACATAAATTGACATTCTAGAAGTTATCTTAGAAAGGAAAGGAAATTAAATACGAGTGGGGGAGGGGAGAGATGGGGTTTAACGTACACCCGACTCCGACTAGGGTCATTTCGGGACTAACATATGGTTTAATTTTATTTCAATAATTCACATGCTCTTAGGGGTTTTTAGCAGTGGGAGGAAACCGGAGGACCCGGGAAAAAACCCAGGAGGTTGGACAAGACACCCTACTCCTTGTCAGGCCAGGCTACCCTACTAAACCACGCCAGTTGATAAAATGACAGGCCGTACAATACAGCGCGCACCTGCTAACCATTCGGCTATCAACCCCCGATAATGAGAACGGGTGTATGCTGTACAGGAGGTTTCGTCAGTTATACATGGAATCCACACTGTAAAACGTCCCGTTCGAACTACTAGACTTTTTTAGAACCCTTTCTGATGTTCGAAGGCAATTCTCGGCTCTCAGCCTACTCGAGTGACCAGGAAAAAGCGTTTTGTCGTTTTGGTGATTATCACAACCGGCAGTGCTCTTAAAAGATATTTCCAAATGACACGTTGGTCTCAAAATAACCTAGACAAAATGTTCGAAAAGACGTGAAACCCCATTCCACCCAAGGGCTTGGTTCTATTTTACATACGTAAAACTAATCGCTGATCGTGGACATTGTGTTACCCTCGGCGACCAATTCAGAAAGGTTTTTATTAACTAAAAGTATGAAATAGTAACTCAGATAAAATCCTAATTTTAGTTATTACCAAATAACACGTAACAAGTTTCGTTGGACCGGAAACGTTCCAAAGAAAGGAAAGGTACCAAGAACACAGATCTGATCCTTAAAATACATGAAATGGAGTAAAACGTTCCATTTTCTGCACCAACTTGACTGGAAGAAGGAAACGAGTTTGCTTACGATGAGAAAGGGGAAGAAACAGAATTATTCTCGAATACCACGTACTATTTATGACTGACAACAGGAAGCTACTTAAAGAGAAGTACAGTAACGAACGGATGAAACTTGGGACTCGAGGTTGACGTGATAAAGGGTGGTTTGAAAGAGATGGATTAATCGGTGAACATTAAATATATTGATGGTTCAAATACTTGATGGCGGCAAGTCAAGTATATGTTGTCGAGGTTAGTAAATAAGGAACATTTCGGAAGCAACAACTGAGTTGTGTATTGGAAAGGATTAACGACACCAGCACTATCCCAGTAAATAAATCTAAATGGAGCCAAAACGGTCCACATTCATAGCAATGTTACGACCAACATATGCGCGCCATTTCAAAGCCTTTGCAGCTAATACCTGATATTTCAATAAATTGGACTAATTATCAAAGGTAACAGAGTATTTCACCCTTTGGAAATAAATCTGTAACGGCTCGGCAATTTCTTGACCAACAATCAAAACACCGTATGTATATCGAGACACCCACGGAAATGAGGACTGAGTCACACAAATGCACACTGTTTTGTCTGTTTGGTCAAAGTAGTAGACGTTACGGAAAAAATGTAGGGCTGTTCGATTCGATTTAGGGCTGGTTTCGCGCATTTTAAACGTAAATTTGTGTCGATGTATATTCAGGTGGAATTTCAGGTCGCGTGCATGGAATTATTAACTGTATTACCATATCATGGAGAAACTGATCTCTACATTTACTTCCTGACCTTACGCGCAGATGATTGACACTTATTGAACCAATCAAGGTTCTCGGTAGTCTGGTGCTTGTCGTCTTGTTACAATGCCTTTAATTGGTTTTGATGAGAAACGACTAAATAATGACGCTATGCATGATTATAACAATTTAAAGGCCGATTTGCACACAATATCGTGAATGAATGAAGTGGGCTTTAACGTTCAACTTTTCTGCATTGACCGTGGTAATGCAGGCGGGCATACATGCATGCCGCGCAGCGTGCTATTCAGGAAATGTTTCCCCAAGACATATCAGCGTATTTTTAAAGAGCGCACCAACGACTACACGGGTGCATCTTGAATTCTTATCCCATTCGAGAAAGACTGTGCGCTTCTTTCCTACAACGATCTCCATCCTGTACTACTGAGGAGAGTAATTTCCTCAGCAGACACGAGTGAAAGATAGCGAGTGTGGGGTTTACGTCCACTCGACACAAACTAGGTCATTTTGAGACTAACATGTGGTTCAATTTTACTTCAATAATTCGTTTACGGAAGAACGTCTTTATTAGTGGACCCGGAGTAAACCCGCGAGGTTGTACAGGTGACCCTACTCCTTGTCACGCACAAGCGGGAATCGAAAGCACTGCACTTTAATCAATGACAGACCTTACGATGTTCAGCGCACGCGTTAATGACCATACCAGCCCAGCCAAACCCCTCACACTAGGATTGAGTCCGGGTTCTCCTGTTTGGCGAGAGAGGGGGGGGGGAATTTGATGTCCACTCGACACGCTGTGGGACTACCATACGGTTCAGTTATATTTCAGTAATTTGCTTGCGCATATGAGTCTTTAGCAGAGTCTTTTTCGGTCACAGTTTATCATAATTTGACGGCAAAAGAATTCTGGTGGATAATGTTATCATAAAACTGTTATTGATTCAAATAATAGGCATCAAGTATCCGATATCCATGAATAGTTGACAAGAAAATTATAAATAGCTGAACATATGCACTTTGTCAATAATTCCAATACAATTAAACCTATCAAATACTATAATCGGTGACAAAAATAACTTCTTCGGCAGGAAATGGATTTTGTCATCCTCTTAAATGGGGCAAAATAGAATCAATTTCTTCAGTTGAGTTGAGTGCAAAATAGTTGATGCCCCGGGTTTCGAGTGTTGAAATGTTCAAATAATTTCTCTGTGCAGAACATAACCTGCAGAAAATATAAATGACTAATAGAAAAACGAATATAAAAACAGATCTTTGATCGAAAAACTAAGTCAATTGCAAACCAATTTTTATAACTAACAATTTGTGGATTCCCCTTCAAGCATCCACCATATTCATTCAATTTTTATTCCATGTTAACATAAGATTATCCAGGCGGAATAGCCAATGAGCAAATTTGATTGTAGTTGATCCGAGATTAACCAGCCATATGATTGGATCAGTTCGAGTTTATCACGTGATCAATAAAGCTTAAACAATCAATGTGGGAGCGGTTATTGAATAGGGGCTTGGGTAAATAGTGTGTCTGGGATTGAAGGTGGAGATTAGCTCATTAACCACGATGAGTAGTCAGTCGCGTGTGGGGAGAAGTGGTATCAGATGGTTTTAAGCTTTTCAGAACACCCGATACTCATTGTAAAGTATTTGAACAGTCCACATAGCCAAAATTGTCTGGCGTATCACGAAACATACGAATATTACACCGGATGTATACTAACAGCAGTTTTATGGGTAAAGACTGCAAGGCCTCCGAAAACCACTCAAGGGAGATAACCACATAATTTTGTCTGTGTTAGCTTTGATAATCACATTCCAAGTGATCATACGGGTTATTGACTGTAGCTATTTTTATACATAGACAATGATGTCCGGTTATTCAACATGCAATTACGACAACCCATAAACAGACCGTGTTCAATTCCAGCAGAACCAAAATGGCAGATAATTGATTCCCTAGATAGTTTGGGTTGGTTGCTTTAATTGGAGAGTTAATGAATCTTTTGTGTGCTGATTTGATTTGTTTCTTTCAAACAAAAGCTTTTGATAATAACCAAAGTAAATAGTAGGGGTTAATTCGTGAGCAGTAATAGAAAGTTAATAAAAATCTACTATTCACGTGCTCGTTGTTAAGGTAACGAGTGTGGAATAATGTGCGCGTGTAGAAACAGACGACAATTGATCTATAAGATGAATAATTTCACCAATCGGTCGCAATATTGATAAAATCGTCCAGTCATTGATCTGAAAATCGGTTTCATGTGGACCAAATCACCGAAGTAGAGAATGTACTTAAAACTCAATGACAGAGGACTGTTTGGATTAAAAGAGAAGTGATTGGACATTATAAATGGAATGGGGTTAAATATTGTACTTTTCTCCACTAACCGGGATAATCAAGACAGGCATACGCAACGTGCACGTTCTGTTACGTGCACGCCAACGGTTACATATTTAACCTTAACCGTCTCACGTTTTCCCAATGTTTCAAATAGCGACACAGAAAATAAATAAAACTATATTTGAGAGATCCACAATTGTTTTTTTCTGTCTTTGATGGCCGACTAAAGAATGAATCAAACCCCATTTTACACTCATTGATTGATAGCTAAAGACAAACATTTCCAGAGTTACCGGTTCAATATTAGTCACAATCAGACCAGTCGTATTTATATAACACAAACAAGTATTATTTTATTTTGTAGCGTTATATAATTTGGTCAAAATCTAATCACACTGACCGAAAAGGGGCGCGACAACCAGGACAACACAGTCTTGCCAACCTGTGTATTTGTGCAATGACAGCCATATGCATGTAGTAAAGTGAGCAAATGACACATGGGTTTTAACGTCCACTCAACATAAACTAAGTCGGGACTAACACATGGATCAATTTTATTTCAAAATTGCACGTGCGCGTAGGGTTTTTTGAGGAGTGGGGTGACACCAGAGGCCCTGAAGAAAACTTGCGAAGCTAGGCAGGCGTCCACACACCTTGTCAAGTCCAAGTGTGGAGTCGAAACTACGCAACCTGACCCATCTTATAGTTTAAAATGTGCGCGCCATTCCATTCGGCCACCCAACCCCCGTCCTTTCGTGTGTGTGTGTGTGGGGGGGGGAGGTGGCTCATAGGTATCAAGAGAAAGAGAGATAAATGAGGTTTAACGTCCACACGACATAAACTAGGTCATTTCGGGACGAACATATGGATTTTAACTTTATTTCAATTATTCGCTTGCGCGTAGGTGTCTTTAGCAGTGGGAGGAAACCGTAGTGCCCGGGGGAAACCCACGAGGTTGAGAAGGTGCCCCAATCTCCATATCTCATACGGGATCGAAACCACAGCCGCAAGCCAGAGATGACCGGCCAGGTCGAAGCGCGGCACTCTAGACCATTCGGCCACATAGGTATCAAACAAATTCTGTTGTACTTTTTATTTTTAGTCACTTTAATAAATCCTACATGTACCTAAATAATCTTTTATAGAAACATATTAATTATTGAAGTCTGGTCTTTCTGTTACCCAAACCGTGTGTTAACACCCCTGCCCTCCCTGTTGATATTAGGGGATGTATATCTTGACATAACCTGGACTGTGTATATGACTGTACAGGTTCCTTGGTCCAGGTGTAAAAGTAGTGTTGCAAATTCAGATCGTCTGGTAGTGTATGTTACAAAGCCAGATTATGATGATCTGCATAACACTGGTACACGTCATGAGGGAAATAATAAGTCCTGCTCTCAGAACTACGTGTGGTGCGATTAACCCGCTGGAAGTTATCACTGCATATGTGTGTCTGGCAGTATCTGATGAACAACAGAACAGCAGAACGAAGATATAAGATAACAAGAACACAATATTCTGCTGATATAACGTAACCCGAAACTGGTAAAATACCACCAAGTAACAATAAACTCAAGCAATTTACAAAATACACACAGCTACATGTACTTGCACGTTACAATACAATACTATCCGGATTTTGAGACTGATATATAGTTGTTTTTTCGTATATACATGTATACGAGATGAAGAATTTTGTGCATCGAACGACACGTGACCCCTATAGGGTTTTCCTACGTGTGTGTTAATGTTGGGTTTGGGAAATTATAACCGGGCCCGTACCTGTGAGGTGTTTTTTTGTGCAGCCATTACCATCACTTAACATGGTCTTTAAAAGAATATATGGAAACAACCATTCGGTCGGTAATGCTTTCATTCAAGAACACTTGATATCATTTCTCACAAATATTTGCTTCATCATGTAATATTACAGGACGATTTTTCAACATGGCTGACAATTTGAAGCTCATCTCGCCAGCTATAATACCATAGTAACTATAAACCTGTAACGGCCTGTCAGAATTTTATCCCAGAACAATTTATGAATTGATGACTGATTCAATACAATCACCAAGCCATTCCTCCAGGGACTAGCCAGCTGACATATTACATCGTTTGACCTTGAAACGGAGCGGCCATTTATCACTCCGTGGTTACGCGCTACATGGCCTTCTGGGATACCAGTGCAGCAGATAATATCTTTACGACAAGCTGAATGGATTTAAGAGGAATTTGTCTTGCGTAAAGCCGATATGGTCATAAATAGTTGGATACTTGGAGAAAGAAATGTGTATAGATATGTAATATAGTGTCCCTCGCCCTATTTTGAAAATTGAAAAGTTTCTTTTGGTTGATTGCAGATCTATCAAAATTATATCGTTGAAAAGGACAATAACAAAGCGCTCGATTCTGCTAAAATCAAAAACAATTTTGAAGCAAGTTGTACTTTCGTGTCCACATATTTCAGTCATAATTAATAAAATCCATTATCCTCGAAAATCCAAAACCTTTACGGCCATTTTCAACCAAAGGCAGTATTCGGAATAGCTCGACTTTGTCAGTTTACGTGATTGTGGTTCTCTATTAAGAGACTTAAAATTCCCCCAAACCTGTCCCCTTTTAGCACAACAATAAATTTAACGTCGGGTTTTCATTGACAATAACTACGGTAAAGAAATCTGAACTCTTGTTGAAGTCGTTCTGCACGCCATAAACCCCTTCTTCATCGTCAAAGTTAATTGACACAAACAACCGTCCATCTTGTTTCAGTTCGACATAATAATTATAGGAAAGGATAGAATTTAGTCTTTATTCCCGGTTTAATCATTACAATCATTATAACTTGCACGTGCAATTATTCTTTCTGTCTATCAACCAATAGAAATTAATATTATAACCCGCTACAACTAATGAACTAGTATTACGTTGCTATGGCAATCTATGTAATAGTCAGTTTAAATACTGGACTTGGATCGACCTTTAACAATAGTTATTAATAAGCAGGCATTTCGGTGTACATGTATGAGGCAGATAGTGGGTGGGAGAGAGAGAGGGGGGGGGGGGGAATACCTGCCAAATAAGCGAACGGTTAGATCTCTCGGTTAATGCGTTGGAGAAAAACTGTTTGACCGGTAACCCACATTTCTTTCCAGAAAGGGAGACGCTAAACCTCATTTCATTACATTTCCTTTCCACACTCATTGATCTTAATCGCCAACCACGGCTGTTACAGAGTGACCAACGGGTTACATCATTTTAAAGTCACGAGGCTACAATGTTGTGGTTTTGGTGAAGTAATTTATTATCTTCCAGACGTGCACGTTTTTATGTGACGACATGTTCGACATTCATTTCTCATATTGAGTAAACAGTTAGGAAGCTCTTCATTCACCATATCATCATCCTCGTCATGACTAATTATCTATTCAAGTGACCCTTGACCCCCGGATAAAAGTCTACTTGTGTCTGGTTACACGCGTTGATTTATGGGGTTATAAGTCTTTCAATATGGCGACCTCTTTATTTGTGCAATCATGTTATTTCAAGCTGCGATGTCGACTGAGCGAGGCTCATAAAGGGGAATTTGATATTCATGTATTTGCCTGAGTACTATTATCATTCATAATATAATATCTGAACATAAAGTCCAGATGATGGTCACATAGATCCCATTCTGAGCGCAAACATGTGAACTTTAGCTAAAGTAGCTGCATTTCGAGTTGGTGCAGTTTTAGTGATGGATTTACCCAATCAATATACTACTTACATGTAGGTCATTTGGAGACTAACAATTATAGTGCCTTACTCACCGGGCCTTCGTGGCTCCCGGCAGGAAAGTGGTATCCAAGTGTTCTAAAAAAAATGTAAGCTTGCGCTTCATGGTTTATTAGTGATTTGAACAACTGAAAAGAGTCGAGTACAGGCATAGGGTGTTCCAAAAAGAGTAAGCATGCCCTTCTCAGTGTATGACACTTGTCGCTACTTAAAGTTGCAATTTCGTATTTTTAAGTTTTATTTTTAAAATGTATTAAAATAAAGCCCTAAAATAGATTGTATCTATAAACAGTCCTACTTTGTTAAAGAATAATCCTATTAAAGCTGAACTCCGGTTACAAAAATACTGAAATAATGTAATAAAAAAAAGTTAACGCCCGCAAGCCGCCATACTTGTTTCCAATTTGTGAAATAAGTATGGCAGACATGGAGGCTTATGACCTGGAAAGGTTAGCCGATCTCACTTCCAGTTTGTTTCTCGTCAGCTAGCTATACACATCCGGCTTTATTCTCTTCACACGGTTCACTGATTGCTGTATTTCCCCCCAACAGTATACCAAATTATTGAAGATTGCAAAATGTCTGATCAGGTAGGCATGTAAATAATTATATGAACTGCGTCTACTACAATATAGCCTAAGCTTTACTTCAAAACAAAAGATGCAACCAGATGTCTTATCCAACCTGTTTTTCAACCAAAACAAATCACCTATAAAAACTATTAGTATTGCCTTCTTCGTGTGTTCATGTTGAATAGTGTTCATGAAAACGACTAAGAGACATAACTACATGTTTTTGTCGGCTCTCATTGGGGATTGTTTGCTAAATTTATTGATGTTATGTTTTTTTCTCCATTTTACCAACGTGTAAGAAATTAATATTGTAGTAGACGCAGTTCATATAATTATTTACAGTCTTACCTGATCAGACATGTTCAATATTCAATAATTTGGTATACTGTTGGGGAAAAATACAGCAATCAGTGAACCGTGTGAAGTCTGAAGAGAATAAAGCCGGATGTGTATAGCTAGCTGACGAGAAACAAACTGGAAGTGAGATCGGCTAACCTTTCCAGGTCATAAGCCTCCATGTCAGCCATACTTATTTCACAAGTTGGAAACAAGTATGGCGGCTTGCGGGCGTTAACTTTTTTTTATTACATTATTTCGGTATTTTTGTAACCGGAGTTCAGCTTTAATCCTATAATTTAATATTGCCAGTTGAGAAATTGGCAAAAATATCATTTTCAACTTCAAATTTAAACGTTTGAAGATGGCCATTCCATGGGGAGAATGGAAAAACAAGGGAGTTAATTGCGTTATGTCCTGTGTCAATGATTTTTATGCTTTGGAAATATTGCCCATGATCGTATACTAGTGAGTTGACAACCCTTTTGAGCAAAAGACATAGAAATAATCATGCTTTGACTTTCCTATAAGTATGAAATTCCCGCTTTAAAGCTACAGGGCATGTTACAAACAAACGTTTATTAGTGTTATGAACTAATTAAAGGAGTAAAGAAGACGTATCGGGTATTCTAGAAAGAGTACGCGGTATGTATCGTGTACGACACCGGAAAATACCGATAGCCGAATATAATGCGGTGATATAATACCTGAAACCTAACCCAATCCTCGTTATATTAATGACATAAATAATATTACAGATAATTCACTGTAAACTCACTTCTTTCATCGACTTTCATACGCCTGGTTAAACATGCTATAATCTCTCATTATTTATTGGTTATTAGTGCCAAATACCGTGCTTGACACGATTATCAAGACTTTATCAATAAACACTGCCAAATTTACGATGGGTCGTGGTTTATTTTCAGTAAATCTCTGATCGACATTTTGATGTTGAGTAATGATATTGATCCGATTGTATAACAAAACAACTGTTAGCTGTGCGAATACATCGACTGGGAAGTGATATCGGATGTTCTAGAAACTTGGAGTAAACATGAGAGGCGGCTTGGGTTTTACATCCTTTCTGCTGCAACCGGGATAAACTGGGCGGGGGGGGATAGACTTTCCACCCCATCAACTAGACACCTGTTCCTCACCAGGCCGGGGGGGGGGGGACTAGTCCGCCGCTGCACTAGCCTGCCGCTATAAAAAAATACTATAAATATGGATATCAATAAATCTAACCATAATCCAACCCTAATAAAAGATATCGGTGGACTAATCGACCCGCGGACTAGAGAACATTGACCACCAGGCCATCCGTGAACAGGCCCGGATCCAGGATTTTGTCGAGGGAGGGGCCATACATTGGAGCAAAAGGTAATAATCAGTTTTGGTGTAGTCCCCAGCGGAGATAATGCGAAAATCATGCTTATATCATCTATTAAAGAGTAGATAAATGTGAACTACAACAGTAACAAAGCAAACGAAAACGAAAATCAACTATGTCACACTGGGGCTGATGGGGGGGGGGGGCTCCTGGGCCTCCCCCTGGATCCGCGCCTAGTGAACAAGGGGGGGAAACAGCGTCGGAAAACTTGGGTAATGGCCACTAAGATCTCTTTCAGACACACATACGCCAACTGTGTAGCCCCGAGAACGCGCCTGCGAAAATCTAACAACTCTATCAGACCTTTCGACGATCGCTAGTTAAAAGAACTTCGCTTTGAGATGCAACAGAAGAAATCTAGAATACAATAATTATTGTCGATAATATTTTCACTTTTTACCGATAATGTTTTCCAATTAGAACGCAAAAGATCACCATTAGCGACCGAAGCTTCAAACTGGACTATAATTGGCAAATTGGCCAGACTGGATGACGTTAAAAGCTAACTAATATTGACAATAAAATAATATAGTATACACATCTATGTATACTGGATGATCGTGATTTACAGACAGACCAATAGCTGATCGTTATATACTGTCTTGTTAGAATAGACTTGATTGACCAATCGCCTAATTACTAATGTATGGACGGGGTATGACAGGCGGTGTTTAGCCTCTTTGACCCCTCGTCTTAATGGCCCATGAAACAACATTTTATGGTCAGGAAACATGACTATGATTGCCAAAACCGTCTCGTTCTATTTAATGTGCAGAAAATGATTAATTGCTTTTTGAAGATATTTGTAGAAAATTAAGATAGTGTGCCTTTTACGGGATAGGTATGGAGAATCACATAAAATTTTTATTAAAAGTTAATGAATGATGTGGAACGCACATTCAACGGCTGGTTATTCTGAGGCTAATTTGTTACTTTTTACAAGCATGGCAAGAGACAACACAGAAGTATATGGAAACACCAGTTGAGTTGCCGTCTTTAAAGCCCCAATAACACTCTTGTTGTAACTGAATAATATGTCCCAATCTTCATTCTGGTCAACAAATCGTATTATTTTAGAATATTCCAATTAAACGATGATATAAATTTCATCTTAACACACCTATTTTAAAAAATTGGAAACATTCAACCAATTGATTTGAAAACTCTAACGTAAACCTTTTCAAATGTGACCTGGATTTAAAAATATTTTCGAATCCTCTGGACAAGTAAAATAGGTTGTAATGGATAATTTACACAACAGGTAGGACACATCTAGTACTTAGAATAAGGGTATTATTTGTTTTCTGGAGCTACCAAGCCAGCAAGAATGTTATTGTTCCTTTAACAAAATTAAATATCGACAAATCAACAATTTCTTATAAAATACGTTTTCTAATTTGGTATTACCAAATCTCCAAACTTCACATAATTCCGAAGTAAGCCAAGCCATATGAGACAATGATTCTGATACAGTAGTCACCTACAATAATAAAGACAAGACAAATTGGTGCTAAAAATTCCACAATTTAACGTTAATGTGGCCATCAAATCAAGTCAAAAATATCTACATTCCAAAATTCACGTTTAATATGAAACGAAACGCATAAAGGGTGTATTACAAATTCCATGCCACAAGGTCGATAAGCGAACAATAATCAGCTTGAATATTATATGAAACATTACAAATTCTATCTTGGCAGTAGAAAAGAAAACGAATACGAATAGGTTTATTATACAATTTGACCCCGGAAACCTGTAATGGAACGAAATCTAAGAATGGATGTGTCGGTTTTTAATTACAGCGGAGGCGATTGATTTCCAATAATCTGAGAAATTTTACTTCTGGTCCAACTTTTAGCGCTTTGTGAGATTAAATATCACGTGCAGGTGTAGCAGACGATCTAACAGAGCAGACGATATTCTTCTATAATTTCCACCATTTTCACCTCTGTTAAATCTAATCAGGATTTAATCAGTGAATATGTATTGCTGGTGCCTTATTTAAATCAAATATGAAATAATTATATTATTATTGTATTCTCAATCAACAATAAATGAATTGGGGTTTATATTAATGTTCTGCTTTTCTGCACCAACTGGGGCTAATAAAAATGAAATGAAGTTTAACGTCCTACTCTTATGCCACGAACTGATGTAATGCAGACGAGTGGGGGGTAATAAAGAAGGGCATACATCATACAGTGTTGTTGCTGACGATTGTTTCCGGGTGGGGGCGCCTCCCTCTAGACATCGTCGAATTCAAAATTCTGTGCAGTCCTCGCGAATCACTAGATACTTCTTCATTGCCTGGTACGACATACCAATCAGACTGGAAAATCCCCTCAAAACGTCACAGCCAACAACTAGTGGCGAACTCGGTACCCAAACTGATCCCGCAGTGAATATTCGCTTAGGCGCTACAATCACTGATAAGACTTAATGAGTTCGGCATATTAACTTTTTTACTCCGAAAATTAAATTCTCAAACATTTTTTTGAAGTATAAGAAAAATAAATAAAGTCGTTTTAAGTATTTATGGTTAAAAAATACTTTCTTTTTAGTGTGCATGGGTATTAAAATGAATAAAATGCATCATTTTGCCCGAAGCAGTTAGGTGTTATGTAAACATTGCACGAGCCGTTGAGCCAATGCCTGACGACACACGAATTCAAAGCACGTGTTGTGGACAGTCATCTGTGACAGAGCTAATTCGTAAGCATTTCTCTGTGAAACAGATTGCTCGGGACCAGGGGCCTATTTCGCGAAATTTTAACTAAGATAAGATCCCAATTTTAGTAATTTGATTGGATAATATTAGATTGATTTTAGTGCTTAGCCAATCAAAATTGAAGTATCTACTAAAATTGGATTTTATCTTAAGTTAAAATTTCGTGAAACAGGGCGCAGGTCACAAGTTAAAAAAGCATTATTCATCTGTCAATCACTGTTTATGAAAAATGTCTTCGATCTAGCAACACAAAAGTTTGCACATAGTTTCTTATTGATGTATTTGATACTTTAAGACAAAAGTGTTATAAAGGGCTACATTTTAGTTGAAATAAGGCGAACAATTTTAAATAAATTCTTAACTTAAGAGAATGCTTTGTGAACTCGGGGTTTAATTAGTGGGACAGTCACATACATATTAATAAGTCACCACAACTCAGCAGAGTACCAGAGGTGGCCATCTCACGTCTGTTGTTTCAGCATGTATACTACTAATCGAATATTCAGTCAAATGAAATGATATGGAGTTTAACGTCCTACTGTTCTGCTTCTAACCCGGTCATACGCCACACAGTGTGCTATAAGGGAAATTTTGCCCGGACAGTGGCGCAACGGCCTACTACTCTTACATGTATATCGAATTCCTACTGCCAACGGATCTTTTATGTGTACGCCAATGTGCACGCGGGACCATGGTTTTTGGTCCCATCCGAATGATTAGACAGCTGCCCTTGTCAGGCCCTCCGTCCTGTATCATTGGCAAGGAGAAAGCAACAGTGAAATGTGTATAGTACATGTACATGTTTTACGCACGATGAAACGTGCCCATTCAAAGGCTGCGGCTTTGATGAATATATTTTATGATGTGGTATACAATAACCATAATAAAAGCTTACAATGTATGAATAAAACTGTAGCAAGAGTGTAGCTAAATGCTGTATATCTTTACAACTGTATTTATTCAGTTTTCAATAAACATTTATTGTAAACCCCTTATTCATCTCACATTATAAGTGCTCCTCTTCTAATTCTTAATATGCCCTTATGCCGAATTTCACGGTTATATGATACTCTATTACACAATATAAACGTACACAATTACTAAACAATAGTGAAGGGTTAAGTAGAAAATAAAGTTATGGGTGCCTAATTCGCTGAAAAGAAAAACAAAATATGTATTTTTGATAATCCTCCGATGTACAACAAAAACCACTAATTTAAACGGATAAAAACACACTCATATCAATCTCAAATAAATCCAAACATATATTTTATATAGTCCTCCAATGTACCAGAAAACGTCTATATCAAATATCACAAACAAATTGCAACTCTCAAAACCAATTTCTACCAAACCAACATTTGTTGAACCCCAAATCCAGAAATTGAATCAAATTTTTCCTTTTTCCCCTACAGACAAACAATCAAATCAAACTTAACTGAAACTGCTACATCATGCAAACGACAATTTTTTTAAACAATGGGAGAGGGGGAGGGGCGGGGGGGGGTGTCATTCACACAATTAAACAACTATTATGTTATTTCTCGCCAATATAAAACAAAACGTGTGATATACAAAAGAACTCAGGCAGGATGTATATACACTAACACAGGATGCATCAAAAAAAATAACTCATGGTATATGTAAATGTAATGCCTGGTATATGTAAATTAACTTTTGTTATATAACCCTTGTCGGTTCACATTGTGAGAATCACATAGCAGGTAACAAGGGATCCATATGGACCCCAGTAATAATTCAAAGTTTTTACATACAAATTTTTTTTGAAATAAAAGGCAGCGGTTTAGTTTTTATTTGCATTCATATTTGACAACTGAAAAACAACGAAATTATTATACAAAAACATTATAGCGACATTTGGAAAAGATTTAATAATTCTCACAAAATTGCTACTCAGTGTACTATTTGATAAAGAGGTTAAATGGCAATTCACGTCTGATACAATAACCATTGAATATTTGGAATCCATCATTTAATTTTTGGTATGTGTAACGTGCATATGTTTAAAGAGAGAATACTCTGGCATACGTAATATGGTATAAGGCAGCAAACACATTAGCAAAACCCCTACTGTGAGTTCTAAGTTAGGGGTCCAATTGGACCCCTTGTTACCTTCAAGCGTTGGGCCTGATTTGCATGTAACAGAAGTCTTCATATGGGAACCAGATAACTACCGAACTCTTCGCTACGTGTAAAAATATATAGGAGGCAAAGTCACTGAAATTCAGAAAGCAGTGTCAAGTAGTTATTACAAAACGTCATAAAACATGTGCATGGGGTCCATGGAGACCCCACGTGCACCGACAAGGGATAAAGTAACTCATGATATATATGATATATATAAAGTAACTCGTCGTATAAAAACGGTGTATAACGTAACTCATAGTGTACACATATATATTTGAATATTATTTTATTCCACGATTATTGACAGTTAACCTTTGTTTCTAATATAACGGTTAAATCTAACAAACACTGATTTCATGGAATAATCCATACTATTTCTCGTGGAATGTCAAACCTATTATTATTAGAATATATTTTATTGACAATGTATTATATTTTATATTCTAGATGTTTTCAGCAATCTTATTCTCGTCTATCCTACTTTACATTCAGTTGTCCACAGGGGGTCACAGAACAGAGCAATTACTCTTTTCCTGATACGTTATTGGTAGCTAAGCGGAGGGGGGTAAAATGGGGTTTAACGTCTAAACGACACAAAACTAAGTCATTTTTGGGACTAACATATGGTTTAATTTAATTTCAGTAATACGCGTAGGGGTCTTTAGTTGAGGGAGGAAACCGGAGGACGCAGAGAAAACCTACGAGACTGGATAGGCGACCCTACTCCTTGTCACATACAACCGGGGAATCAACATCACGCCAGTTGATTCAATGGCAGACCTTATGATACAGCGCGCGCACGCGCTACCCACCCCACCCCGAAATGTATACTGTACTTATAAGAGGACATGGTTCAATATTATACCATAAGCAGAGAGTGTATCAACCATCTACTTGGGTAAATACATGATATAGGTCAGGTATTCCCCCCATTTATAGCAACGTAATAAACAAATAAACTAGGTCAAAACATTTCAAACTACATTAGGCCAGAATAAACAAGTGGGATAGAAATTGACATTTACAATGGAAAAATACTTAATGGCCGATTTAAGTTTAGATACGAAATTTATAAATGAAATAAGTTTCATTTGATACATTTTCTATTACGTTTCTTTGTGATCGTTATGAAAATGAAGATCCCACCGTCTCAGAATATGAGATTATTTGTAGAAACATGTATGGAATTTACTATTTTGGTGAAAAGGTAGAAGGGTCCTTATTTTAAAGTTTATTTCTGAGCGTGATTTGGGGGATTGAGAAACACCTTGCAAACTACAACATTGCACAAGTTGAATCAAGTTCAGTATTTACATAGATGTGAAGCTTTTGGTCAGGATTTCGAGTCCTCTACAGTAGATTTAAACGGGATATGGTAAAAAGCTAGCGTCACTTTTTATTGGTTTTTAACCCATCTACATTTGATATTTTGATTAATATACAGGTATGACATTTTCCTGACACGGAGATTAGATAAAAAGTTGACAGTTTGCGATATAATTGTTAACATAAAGATAACGTAAATAGATTCTGAAAATTTCTGTCAAATTACTTCACTCTGAACCGAGATACTAGCTTTTGAATTTTAGTCTAGCCTCGATCGTCATTACTGAAGTCGGTATATCCATTTTTACGTTTAATAATTTTCACAAAATGCATTCCAATTCGCTTTAAAATATTCAATAATTTAGAAAACATTTCTGCCTGCAATAAGTAGATTTGAGTGGTGCATAATGTATGTTTAATTTACAGACAAGGACTTCAATGTATAAGCTTGTGTCCGTCTTCATTAGCCCAGTCGGTGTGGAAAGGTAGGATGATAAAACCCATTTAATTAATTATAGGGTTATGTTTGGGAGTTGTGTATGTTTTGAATTAATTTGATCTGGGTCGATGCATCACTACTCAAGTAAACGTGGTCTAAACATCGAACAACATGACAAGTTGATTCAGTTTAAGTCTCCATTTCTCGCTTAAACCAAAAGTTACAAATACGTGTTACAATGTATGCATAAGTAAACATGTCGATTACGTAACTGATGAAAGATAAATCTCTAGATGACATACGAGAGTGTGATGTCACAACGACATAGACGTTATAGTATCACACTTTATACCTGTCACAGACGATGAACGGAGAGAGAGAGAGAGAAAGAGAGAGAGAGTTCTACATCAACCCAGCGAAGGCCATGTCACAACCGATGAACGGGGGGGGGGGAAGAGAGAGAGTTCTACATCAACCTAGCGAAGGTCATTTCAGAACTAATACCGTTTACAATAATAATTCCGCTGGTGTGTGGGCGTTTTTAAAAGAGGGAGTATTCGGTAATTCCCGGGGAGTACTCACTGTTTTGACTGATACAATTTACTTCTAGAATACCCGATTCACTATGAATATTCATACATCCTATAGTATCAGTTTGGACATAAAGTAGGCTCATCTACATTGTGGGTGTAAATATCGAATGGTTACGAATAGTATGTTTACAATGTACATGAATTCAGATCGAGTTATCGAATAAAAATAACGAATAGTCAGTATCAGTATAGCTCTTTAATGTTGTCAACAAAACAGTGGGGGAGGGGGGCTTTAACAAAGGTAGACATTTAAATGTCTAGAGTGTCGCCATGAACACGTACGCCATTACCAACAAGCCAAGATATGAAAACGAAAGGACAGAATTGGGGTTGACATATTATTTTACTTTTACGAGTATACATGTAAGTTTTGTATTTGTTGACAACTCATGAAAAATAAACTCTCAAATTTGATCTAATTCTAATACGTACCCGTTCTGACAATTCATGGGTATCCATTCCACTCCTTACAGCAGTGTGTTTCACAAGTGACAATAAAATACAATAACTTAGTTTAAATCCGTTTGCACAATAAATCCGCCACGAACAGGATGAATCATCAACAAACCCCTTTTATCCCTTCTTGCATCATATAAATATCCAAACTTTAAACGGAATTAATTTTTAAAAGTCAACTTTGTATTATTCCATGTTGTACTTTAAAAACAACATTCCACCACAGTCAACGAAAACCACAAATAAAAGGAACTGTTACGTCATATGTTGACTCTTGATTTCGTAATTGGATAGGACATTTCTTTCAACACAACAACGTCATTTCCGCGTTAAGACCAATCGGTATCTAATTTGCAGAATATATATTTTATGTATCTTGCTTAATAGAGCATTTATGATATATAATAGTGATCTAGAATTAATAACATAGCATACAACATGTAGGGGTATTTCTGTCATACAAAAATTCACTATTATATATCTAATGTCTTGTTGTAATTGTGTAAATTGACTATCAAAATGTTGTCAAGGTAATTAACAAAACAGGTGCTTGAAGTAGATTAGACAGTTAGATTAGCACATGCCAAGTTTATTTACTTCATTAACATAGTCACCATTTTTATACTTATAGGCTATCAAGTTAGACAAATCCTCAATTAGAGCCCCGTCTTAACACAAAAATTATACCAATATATTTATTCTGGCAGTATTGACAGCTTTCGTGCACCATGTTTTTCTCTTATCGTTCCATCATGAAAAACCACACAAACGATTTGGCACCAAACTTACTACAGAATGGCATTATTTACTATAACCTGAAAGTGTATACTCAGCTATTTCTTATCTTGTGATTCGAAAACAACTACACATGCATGTTAATTATTACTCAAAAGATGTTGTAATCTCCTAAATTTGAAGGATCGAGATGATATAAAAGTTATCCAGACGCAATAGACGTAGTTGTGAAAGCAGGCGGTAAAACACAAGCCACTATTACTATTAGTAATAACAAATGTTTCTAATTATGACTTTAGCTGTAGATGGTACAATAGTTAATATACTGTTCAATATGAAGTAGATAGTACAAAAGTTATCTTGTGTTAATTTGAAGTAGTATATTTACTGCATCACAGATTTCAAGTTATGTCTTTTAAATATAGCTAATATTGATATTGTATTCTTCTTGAAGCATCGAGGCGAGTACATTATCAGTTATTATTCTTCTAATATTCAATCTAGGTCAGCAGTCTACAATCTCAACTTCCCATATCACAATATTTATTTCAAATTTCATCAACAATCAGCGAGACGAAATGTCAAATAATATTGTTTTGGAAAAACTGTCGAAGATTATGATTTCACAAGGTTTAATTTGTTTCAAGTTATTCTGATTTTTAAATTGGGTCAGGAAATCACTTCACCCTAAACCTATGTCGTCTTTAGATCCGGTTTGTATTACAATGTAGGTGGGACTCACTAAGACCAACTTGTCCTCTTCGACTCTTGCTCAATATGTTATTAAAACTTTCCATTCCGGAAGACTTGCAGTGTGAAACAATATTTCTTTTCATAGCGTTACAATATCCACATCAACTTCTTCATTGTTTACGATACGTACAAACACAATAAAACTTGTTAAAGCCACGACACATAACATAACACTACAGTACGGTGGTTCGCTAACTAAACTTTCTCGTCCATATGTTATGAGGCGAAATGCATGTTGAACCTATTAGGCCAAACAATAAATTGCTTGGGTTTACTTTTTTCATAGCCTCAGACAGGTCTTAAGAAAAGGACAACAAAAGAGCCAGCGACGTATCGATAGCCGTGTACAGTTGGCATTAATTATAAACTCGCAGTTTTGATGTGATCATCGACTTGCCTCAGCAAGACCACGCCTAGTGTATTCCAGGAATATTTGGAAAGCTGGAGAATGAATGCCAATAAGGACATTTCGTCAGTACCAATCAAAACTCACAAGAACAGGCCACTTTTTATTTCTATATTTTAGCACGCGGATAAAAATGGGCACTTGAAGTGCTTTGGGTGGGGTGGGGTTACTGCCTTGGCAAACCTCCCCAAAGTAACAAGGTCATTTGGTTTGACTCCATTTGTACTGTTTGAATTACGTGATTAATGGCTATACCGCTGATTATGTTGGGAATTCGTAACAAATCGCATAACAAAACACAATTTATCTGGCAACTAAACTACCACCATAAAAACATATTATAAAACCGGTAATTTAATTGGCCTATTCATCAGATACACACACCGCTCTCAGCAGCAAATATATGACGTATGCACTAAGTGACGTTTGCAGAAACAATATAAGCAGACGACAACAGGTCTGACAGATCGTCTGCAACTGTATGTACTTGAGGCCAGAATTCCGCGCCAAATTCAATTAATCTTGATCGTCTGCAGCAATCTTGGTTTATAATTGAATTATGTGTAGATTGGTTGTTTAAACATCACGTGATGAATAGACGAATCGACAGGAAACAGATTTGTCGCTAAAGCAAAACAAATGACGTGTAGAATAACTGTTGAACGTCTTCTACAATTACACATGGCGCATTGTCGTAATTCATTAGCTGTTTTTTCTTTTTTATTTTGTGATCGCGGGAAAGAAATGAAATGGGGTTAAACGTTCTACTTTTCAACACTGACTGGGCTATTTGAGAATGGCATACGTCATCCAGCCGCAAGGGTTTTTTCGCGTGCACGTCAGTGTGTACACGGGACCTCGGTTTTTCGTCCTATTCGAACTACTATACGTTATTATTGTCAGATCCTCTGTTCTGCATCACTGACAAGGAGGAACAACGCCGGATAATCCAGATTAACTCCTCGGCCATTCCGAATTTGACATTTTAATTTCGGTTACAAGGACTTCTCAGTATGTTCATATGACGTAATGCACAAATCGACTCTATGACGTAATACGACGTCACTAATATACTTGTACTAAAAGTGTTAAGTAGACCTATCTATTATCGATCAACATTAAACGCTATCAGGAAATGATTAAAAGTTAAGCCGACTTAAGATACCATTGTGATATTCTTTAGAAAAAAATTACAATTCTGCTTCCCATTTGCATGTACAATGTACTTGACATACATAATACTATAAATGTAGCTGATTCCAGCAAGCACATAGACAATAAGTATAATCCTTATTGCACCATGAATACACTCAGCTCAGATTCATTCTATTTAAGAAGATGGTTGAACATTTATCATAATCAGATAATAACATAAAGAGAAATAAATTAATACTGAAGAGAGAGAGAGAGGGGCAGAGTAATCGGATAAAATCAACGATGTTAGGAGATAATGTACAAATAGACTTTTGTGTAGCCCTTCTCTTTGAAAAGGCCCTAATAATTTAATATGAGGAAGTCAATTCTACCGTTTACCGTTTTCACCATCCCGTTGGTTACCGAAAAGTAGGACGACCAACCCCATTTTGTTTCTACCGTGAACCGTTCGTATTCTCCCGGTTGGTTCAGACAAGTCGAACGTTAACCCGTAACCGTTAACCACCTCCATTAGACATAGTTTCAAGCCATGGATACTAAATAATTATGGGTAACGATTACGTCATTAAACGTCACTGCTTCTTGTGCTCAACACTTCCTTAATTGGCCCCATGACGCCATCTTACCACGTAATTCATTCATTAATACCTTCTAATTAAAATTACGTCATCCATTAAATGCGATGACGATTAACAAATACCACGGTAAATTAGTGATAGATTAAGCTAATAAATCCAGACGGATGAACGGAAGGATTGGAGGGAGCTGGTTAATCGGGAATCTTTATCTAATGAGCTACTTCAGATAATTCGTGCAGATTAAAGATAATGGCTTTCTTGTCTCTGGTGCGGCTCTGTCAGCACCTAGGACGCTTGGGTTATGCAATACAGAATAATACTGGCCCCACTACACATAAAATTGTGATTTGGGAATTTAATTGTTCTAATGAATTCGCGTATTCTTTTACAACGAACACGTGGCAAGTTAGGTTTTAACTTCCAAGACCGTTTCCTTATTTGGTCCTTTATCGGATTTTGTTGCGTCCACAACAGGTGGTTGTGTTTTCGAGAGGAGCCCATGGGTTTAAAAGTACCAAAGATCCGCAGAGAATGCCGTTCTTCGGGGAAAAATATTAAATCACAAGATCGGGTGTCTCGACAAGCTATGGGCGCGGATATTGACCTCTAATGGAAGGGGGATCCAAAATGGATACTGCTCGTCCGAATCACATACATCAATCCAAACATGACATATACACATACAGTGTTTTGCCTCCACGAATTATGATTGATTACCCACCAGAGGAGAATTACATGTACATGGGATTTATAAACAGGAAGAAGATGATTATGTAATATAAAATCTATTTATAGAATTAATTAGAATACAACAAGTTTATAAGAGTCTGGATGTTTGTATTAAACATCTGTTTTATCTTTCTAAGTGCAAGTGGTTATTAATACAACATGTATAACTCTCTTTTATATGGTCTATTATAAGCACAGTATATCATTAACATAATAATTACTCTTCAGATAGGAGATAATGTTTTCTTAAGTGGGATCGGAAGTCTGGGGGTAATGCTTGTAAGACTTTTAAAGCAAAGAATAATAGCAGGGGTCGATCTTAACAATTTGTAATATGTGTTCATACTTTTCTGTTCGAGGGGGTGGGGGTGGGGGCTTGGTGGAAGGGAGAGCAACTTACTAGTACTGTCAAGGTTTCATAGAGTCTGGCGCCAACCCTGATCCAATCTGATTAAAGCACAGATCCAATTTCGTTTCGTTTTTTATAGTTCAAAATTTCGTGTTTACTTGTCTTCACTACTCTTGGTGAGTGTAGGCCATTGAAAGTATAAAAAACGAAACGAAATATAGATCTATATTTTAATTAGATTGGGTTAAAGGTTATTCGAAATAATGTTCAAAATTAGATTTTCCGAACGACAAGTCGGTCCCATAATCACCGACATAGTTGGTGTAGAAAAGTAGGACGTTAAACCCCATTTTATTTCACTTCATGTCGATCATTTTATTTTCTTTACCTTCTGGCCAAAATTCCAACTTGTTTATAAATCGAAGACCTACATGTACATGCATAGATGTCGTTCATGATGGGAGGTTTCAGGTCGCCCCCATCTTACCCAAAGTTAGATAGAAACGTACTTTACTTAAGTTAAATTTCTGCAGCAAATATAAATCAAATACGTGAATGTCGTATATCAAAATTTTAAATGTATAACAGTGTATCGACAAACATGCCGATGCGTTAAAATTAGGAAACTCAAAATTGCAATACTCTGGGGAGATATTGGACAAAATATTGGTGTCACATACATGAAGGTTTAATTTTATATAATATAAAGCCCAAAGGTTGCTCTAGGTCGTTCAATGTTGTCAGCGATATGTTAATATATATGTATGTATCATTATAATTCAACGTGTATACAATAGGCTCGTTGGTTTTACGACAAATATATTAACCCCCATGAGTTGGTTGTTATATATGTACCCTTGCCTCAAGCAATGACAATATATATACAAATAACTTGGGCCTAATTTATCTTCTACGGTTCACTGACCGTCAACTCGGTCCTAATTCAGTCAAGCGTGAAGACAGCACCGTGTATAATGTCATATCTATAATCTTCATACCACCTCCGTTTAAACGACCACAAAGTATTAAAAACGTATATACCGTTAATAAGCATGCATGGGGACATGTTTTAACTATGCCAAAGCTATTTGGAGGCCCAGTTCAGGTGGTACAGATAAATGAAATGGGACTGAAGTCCTATGTTTTTGCACATACGGGCGACGCAGATAGGTCAGCTAACTATCTCGACGATCATATTTTTCTGGACCAACCGCAATGGTAAGCTTTTTTTTTTTCATCCACTGGAGCCAGGTGTTATGACGTCATATGTGGATTGTGGGTTAGGATAAGGGTTAGGCTTGGCCCAGGGTTAGGGTTAGGGCTAGCCCTGTCTACATCTCGAGACTGACGAAATCTGCAGGCCACAGCCCTTATCCTAACCCTTATCCTAACCCACAATCCACATATGACGTCATAACACCTGGCTTCAGTGGATGGGAAACAAAACGCTTACCAACCGGAATAATGCAGATGAATATACGCCATATTGCTACCCTTAGAGGGGTGGGGGTGGGGGGGTTGCGTTAAGGGGAAATATCATACATCCGTTGATCCCGTCAGCTTACATCCCCATCAACTAAATATCTAAAAGGGGCTAAATGAAAAGGGGTTTGACGCCCCACTGGGATAATGTTTGAAGAAAAGATTTCTTTTTTTCGAATTACCACAAATGTTGGCTTGAGAGACACTGGACTCTTTTCCGTGTTTAAATATTGCTCCATGTACTTTAAATTGCTAACATAGAAAACATTCCGCCATTGTTCCTTCCAATAGAACAACATCAAAGGTAACCAAATGAACTACTTTATTTCCTGTCAATTAGAATCAATAATAACAGATCGATATTAGTTGATTAATCAGCAAACGAGGAATTGTCAATATCGTTCATATTCGTGTATCTAATCTATATCTACACCATCCAATAACAAGCTTTATCCATCTTTTATATTTACTGCCGAACTCTCAGATACATCAGGATTCGTTTCCGGTCTTGAACAGACCTTCTGTTACCACGTCTAAATTTAAGTTGAATTATCCAACGGCAGACGGTATATATTCTATCATCACCATGGTGATCGATTTTTTTCACGTGGAAATCCGGAAGTCAAGTGTCTTTTCTGTAATTGTAAATGTGCTAAGTGACTTCCGTTTCTACGTCACCTCGGCTCAATGACAAACTTGGATAATTGAAGGTCAGTGTTACTGGCGGGAAACATACTTCTGCTCTCTACTGATGAATGAAAATAGAAAAATATCAGATAAAATGGAATAAATCATGACGGGATCGATTCTTATCTTAGCTCAGGTGACAGGAACAGCACTAGTATCCCATGTCTCGGTACCAAGAACATACAAGCTTCTAATACACACATTTTATAGCTTAAAGGTAAACTGTCGCTGTGGACAAGCCATTGTTGTGCTATGAATAGTCTTTCTGGTTAAATCTAAGTCTGCCAATGACAAGAGAAGAAAAGATGAAAGAAATCCAACTCCATCCAAGAAACTGGTTTAAATAACGCTACAGAATTTACAACAAAACGGCATGTTTTTGATTGGAAGCGGTGATGAAATTGGGTTTTAGCGTCTATCCTAACCAGATTGGCTACTTCGGGACCTGTAACAAGTGTGGAAAACTTACGAATCCCTGGGAAATTCCACCAATTTAGGAACGTACAACCGTGATTTCAAAATCACACAGGAAACCACTCAAATTAAGACGAATATTTATGCTTCAATATTTTTCTCATTAGTTGAATTATAATATACTGTAATATTAATAAATTAAAGTGGATATGCCAGGCATAGACAATCACATGACATTACTTTCAAGAAATGGACATATAATAGGGTTTAACGACCTACCTCTTTGCACCAAGAGGGCTTACAAAGACAGGCATACGCCACGAGGGAACCTTTTTTCTGCACCAAGAGGCTATACAATATATGTCATGCGGTATGATATGAGGGAACTTGTGCTCCGACAGCCGCGCTACGACCTACTCTTATTTCGAATTCCAATTTTTAAGGGTTCTTTTACGTGCATGACAACGAGTGGCCTCATTTTATCATACCATCCGAACGACTAGACATTGTTCCTTGCCAGATACTGTGCAAGTCCACATGTCCTCTAGTTAAAAACAAATACATTCCAGTAAATCCAAGAAAGTCGAGAGTGTATATCAATGTCCTAAATACGATGTTATAAAATCTTGCATGTTTATCTTACAATATAGTTGATATACCACGGTGGACAAGTTATAATTCACACCTGCAGGCCAAATACTCTCCTCACTAGGGTTTATAACAGCCATAACTCCCTCTAGCCTCGTATTAAAGTCACCTATCACAGCACGTGCCTGGAGGCAATGACTGACAGATTAGGTTGTCTACTGTCAATCATCTGAATTCGAAGTTGATATGACTGTGTGAATATTAGATGTTATCATAAGCTACATATTATTCACGCATCAGTATAGTCATATTCATTTATGACAATATCATATTTGATGATATGGTCACATATTTGATAGAACTACTTAGCCATACAACCATATTTTAAAATGAAATTGGGTTTAACGTCCTACTGTTCTGCTCCTAAACTGTGCTAATGAAGAGGGGCATACGCCATACAGTGCGCAATGAAGGAAGTTTAATCCGGGCAGCGCCACTATGGCCTACTCTTATATCGAAATGCACCTGTAAACGAATCTACATCCCAACTATAATCTAGTGACTCTAGGAAGTACCCGATCAATTCGCAATCGTAAAAAAACGCCAAAAGGGGGCTAGGGGAGGTATCGTAAGCCCTGGATAGATCCTTAAAGGAAACTAAAAGGGTCATAAATTCAGAAACAAAACGCCACCCACGTATCTCTAATACAATCAAAGCTAATGAAAATCTTTCCTATTGAAATAATCCTACAATAACTAGTGTCTTGAAAACTAAAGAGATTCAAACATGACGATGGAGACAAAATTAAATTCAGTCTAAAAACGTTAGTCTGCAACCTGCAAATCCTTAAATACATTACCAAGAAATCTCTTTTTACAGTTGTGTAAATAGAAAAACAGAATTCTATGTTTGTAGCTAACAGTGCGGGGAATAATTACTATCGATCGTTAAAATAGCTTAACGTCTTCAATAGTGGTCTTACTCCTATTACAAGGTGTGTCAATATTTTTACAAATCAATGAAATGGGTTTTGCTCCTGGCCTGGGCTAATGAAGACCGGTATACACCATACAGTGTGCTGTGAGGGAAATGCTGCCCGGGCAGCGATGCTATGGTCTACTCGTATATCGAATAACAAATGCCAAGGGATCTTTTACGTGCGCGCAAATATTCATCCAAACGACGACAAAAGGGCTATCCTTGGGTATGAAAATACAACGCGGATGGCAAGTTTTCTGGGAATCTTGAAATACAGATGAGGGGGTATCAGATGTTCCAGAATTAAAATCAACCAAAAAGAAGTGGGATTCATAAGTCGAAATTGGATCTTTTTGAACAAAGAACATGTGAGCCGTACGCACAAATGAATCTATGTACTCTAAAACTGTACAGGAAGTCTCTTAGCGGTGCCAATAAATCACACATTTTACTATATAACCGTACTCAAATTGTAATTAACGTCATGTTTACATATTTATCAATGTTGCTGAATTTACGTGCACTTATTGTGACGCATGCTGGTCTAATATCATCCATTATTTAGATATGTTGTCGTTGATATCGGCAATCAATCAGCAGAATCAATGAACACTCATTCCTTTATTTCCAGGTATTGGGGAGGGGGAGTGAGAGGGCAGAGGATTTCAAAATTAGAAATGAAATGTAATGTAACGTCCTACTGTTCTGCATTCAAAATTAGAGATTATTAGTAATAATTTTTATTATACTATTTTTAGCGACCTTACAGAGTTTTCAATCATTGCTCTCAATTGACAGGAGTGGGATGCTGTCTGTGGTGTTAACAACGACAGTATGCATAGTCGTTTGGATAAGACGAACAATCGAGGTGGACATGACGCCAAAACGTAATGTAATTAAACTATGCAATCTGTAAATGCTGAAACCCCTGCATCCCCACGACATTACGAGATATTCTAGAGTAAAATCGGTGACCAGTACGGTGATAAACAGTGATTTTAGGCGAGGTGTGTTGTGGAATCAAATATTTATATGTTTTATAGTTTCACCTCTAGTTCACACCCGTCCTGATGAATAAATCAGATAATCCATGTTTCTAGCCTTCTGTTTAATACCTAGACAGGTCTATAAACCCTGCATATATAAACATGTCCACAGACAGTTCCTAATGGGAACTCAAAACTCATCAATACAAGATGACAAATTGCTCTAATAGTAGTACGTGATATATAGACGGACGAAGTAACAATTAGTAGCCAACGTTTAAAAGAAAAACCATTAAGAATATACTGCCTTGAGCACGACACATGCGACGAGAGTAAACTGGAGAGCTCGGAGTAAACAACTTCTTCAAACGTACACGCATTGGAACGGAACACTTATTGACTGACCTGGGCCCTGTTTCACGACATTTTAGCTTAAGATAAAATCCAATTTTAGTAGATACTTCAATTTTGATTGGCTAAGCACTAAAATCAATCTAATATTATCCAATCAAATTACTAAAATTGGGATCTTATCTTAGTTAAAATTTCGTGAAATAGGCCCCAGAATATTAGTCCCATAGCTAAATTGCCCACAAATTCTACAGTATTTTCGTTAGATATAATGATTTCTATGCCCGCACCCTATTTGTATTTCTTTATGGTTGACAAACATATGTATCACCTTACTAAAACTACAAACGTTGACAAAAATAAAATAATTGCCCTTAAGCATTTTAGCTGATATTGTGTTATAGTTTTTGAATCCCGAAGGTATTACATTAGTTTAAAATGGAGGCGGTTATTAACAGACAGGACTTCCAGCGAACGATCACACGCAATAACATTTAACATAAAACGAAATGACATGTTTTATTAAAATATCGAATAAAGTCACGTGAGAATAGAAAGACGTCATATGATGTGTAACGTGATAAAGAGAATGTTTAATATGGTTTCAACAGATAGAGAATTGGTTTATCAACAGCTATTCAAATAATATAACAAGATACTCATAGTAATTATCTTTATATATAATTCATACTCCGATACTCCCACATGTAATATCATAAAAAATATTGACTGTTGATAGGGTCCATTATAATACAATTATATCGCTCATGTATATATTTTATAGAACAATGGCCGTGTTTCGTTTGAAGAAAAAAGCCGATGTCACATCGCTACCTTTTCATCAATGATGCAGAAGTGAATTTAACTTGGAGCGAGGCTATGCATTAACCTTTTGTCAAATTCCTTCACTCGGCAATCCCCGACAGATTCCGGAACCTACATATAGTCTCGGCTGTATGACAGTAAGCGATACATGTATGTACCTACGCCCATAGATTTGCGATGCGGCTACAGGTTTACTTTAACAGGAAAACTTGACGCTATTACAAACAAAGCCATGTTTCATCCGGGACCTTTAAAGAAGTTCCAAGACACCGTGGGCGCAGCCATTTTTAATCCGGGAACTTTAAAGCAGTTCCAATATGGCGGAATTCGTCATACAGCCGAGACTAGATGTAGGTTCCGGAATCTGTCGAGATTTGCCGAGTGCAATGCTTTTACAATGTCCATTATTTTGATGGTGTGTGATCATTTCCGGAAGTTTACAGTCTCTCACGTAATGTCCGGTTGTTGTCTAAAGCGTCGTGCATAGTCTATGGAACAAGTAACGACGCGTGTTGTTTAAAGGACGATATACAAAACTTAGATCAAGTCGTCATAAATATATCGTCACACGTTGTTTGTTTTTTTTTCAATTCGGGCTTTGAATTTGTTAATTAACGTCCTGCATTTCTGTACCACCGGGCTAATGAGGACGTAGTTTCGAATTTGTAGACCCCTTGACGATCAATACTGTATATTTCATGCAATAGCTAGCTATTTTTCCTCTAACAAATGATACATTCGTCTTATTTTTTACTTCCGACAAGCCTCTCGTTCATCAAGTCAGCAGACAAGATGGGGTTAGAATCAATGAATGTCGGCAATCAGATGACGTGTAGTGGTTTCATTGGTAATTAAAAGACAGGTTCTAATTAACCATTGATTTTATGTCTCTACTTAAAGATGGTGTAATTAGGACTGGAAGAACGTGATTGGGTAGAGTACAATCATGGATGGTCGCTCCAGTCAACTTCTGACATGCAGCTATTGACTTCTGGTCCTAATGCCAACTTCTGTTCTCCTTGCCATCTGTAGGGATGTAGAGAGTTAGAAATAAATCTTAAATATTGCCGCGTATTCCTTTCACACGTACCACAGATAGTTCGTGAATAAAATACAAGAAAATCGTGTGTAAAATAAAGTCAACGTATGTGACGTTTTTGTTAGATTTTTTTTTATCTTTATTGATGTCATTCAAAATTGTACTCCGTTTCAAGAGTAGAACATATTATATTTTAAACTCGGTGAATTTAGCCATTACATTGACCTACAAACATAATGAAAGTGATAGCATGACACGTCATACAATGCCCCACCCCACCGCTTGTCGTTAAATCAGCATAAAGTGGTAATAGACCAACACTCGTTCCTTTCTTCATCTTGAGTAATAACACCACTTAATCTACGACAATCACGACTTACTAATCCCACTCATCAATCAAGACTACTTGTATAATACTCGACTAGCCCAGGAAATCAGCCTAAAAGAAATCAATTAACAATCAATCAACTGGCAGATGGAGGCTGTAGTCTTGTATTACAAGTCCTAATGAGGGCAATATAATGTAATGGAGGGAACAGAATGGAATGTGGGTCGAAGGTTTTCGAGAAATGTTTTTCGATTGAAGAACAGGTGACCATCTTTTCGCCATTTTAAATGCGTATCCATAATACCATATTAAGATGTCGAACTAAAACTTCAGATGCTCAAATATGCAGCCACATCAAATTTGTGTATCACAATGATTTTGTTTATTTTTTAAAGAAAATGGCGGACACGGCCATGTTTTATAACAATTTACAATCGTACAATCACAGACTCAAACATTGCTTGTTGGTCGTTGTTTATATACAAAAAAAACCATCAAGTCACCAAGAAATATTTAGGTTGTACAAATATTAGACAAGCTAAATTTAAAACTAGTCACATCTCCATCTTGGTTTCACCAAACGACAAGTTAGATTGACCTCGGATTGAGGTTGGGGATTAGAAATATATCACCAAAGATTTAAATCTAAATCCGCAAGCAAACGACATGTTTCCCTTATTGACACAAATCGGCTCCTACTGGCGGCCATGTTGTTTTTTGTTCAGTCTAAGTGTAATTGAAGTGCAGGAAAACAAAATGACATTTTCACGTAAAAACGCACCATAAGGGCGTAAACATAGATATTGAGAAATAACTGTTGTTCTTATTGAATGTGGAGTAAGATAAATATATCGGTTCTATGGCCACAGCTTTGCATATTGTATAAATATAATAGTCGGTGTATATAAAATACATTATCTTGTAATTATGGTAGGAATATGTTGCAAAATAAATCGTTAGCAGCATTATTCGGTGGTATTCGTTCTTCTAGAAAATCATAGCCCGAATATATAGTCGTGTTGGTTAACGATCGCTACGACTGCCAAGGCATCATTCTAATGCATCGTTGTTATATATATGTATATAAAACATAGAAACAGACCACTGATTGTCAAAATCAGAATCTCTTCGACAAAAAAAGACTAGAAAGTTGAAATTCGTGTGAACAAAAGATGAGTACATGTACACAGAACCACATATTTAAATTAAATGGTTAATATTTATGACAGTTGAAACAGGGTAGTTTGATTTTGTCAAAACATGTAAACATTTACAGCTAAATCTAGTACAGCATTTGACCTTAGTTAAAATGTCCCCATGTTTAAAATACCAAATACAATTTTACAATGGTCGTCCAAGAAATACTGGTTGGTATGAACCGTAAAAATACAATCGAAGGCAAGAAAAAACATGTTCATGTATACATGTAAACTAAACCAATTCGTTTTCATTTTTTCGTACTAATTTATCATCTTGTTATAACAAGCAATAACATTACATTCTGTTGAACTGTTTACAAGTGCAAAGACATGAAGGTTTTGTGAAGGTTGTTTTTTTTAAAGGAAATAGCTACATGTAACATGTCAAACCGGTTTTATATTATTATAAAGATATCGCACCATTGTTGTCAGTTATTTTGTCATCAGATCAATAGATTTCTATTAAGTTGAGCACAATAAAGGTAAGACTAATATATTGTGGTAACATGTTAATATAGATCTATATTATTGACTGTTATATACAAAGATGAAATGTGGTTTCAAGTCACCAACCGGGATAACAAAGACGGTATGCGTCATGTAATGTGTCATTTGGTCCGGGCAGTGGGGGTGGGGTCTTGGCCTAATTTTCGTCGAATTCTGTCAAGGGTTATTCTACGGGCACACGAGACCTCGCAATTTAGTCCCATCCGAAGGATTAGACTAGATACGCGATGGACAATCTTGATCCAGGTCATAAGCCGCCATATTTATTCCACAAACTCGAAACAAGTATGGCGTTATGGGGGTGTTAACCTTTTTTAATTAAATTATTTCGGTATTTTTGTAACCGGAGTTCAGCTTGAAGAGAATGGTTCATTAATCCCTGGGTAAGAGTGTGGTACCCAATTTGTGTAGCGGTGGAATTATGAACTCTTGCCACCCGAATAAGCAGCACGCGGGCATTGTACCTCGATTTTGATGACCATATTTATAGCACTTTGTATAGAGGTGGACCAATGAAGCCCTTTCCCCCGGCACATTGACGGAAAAATAAAATATTAAAATATCTCGAGCATTATCCCCGACATTAATATTGTGATTCTATTTTAAAGCATATCTAATTATTCAACCCAAGACAGAAATCTAGAAATCTCACATCTCCTCGACAATCCTACATTTTATCGATATATGTAGCTTATATGGCAGTAAAAACCTTATTACATCTAAAAATAGAATATAAGTAATAAGATTGGAATTACCTACATAATATCACATCATATACACGTGTATATTGAATACACAAGAAAAACGTTGAACAGAGAGAGAGAGAGAAATGGGGTTTAACGTCCACGCAACACAAACTAGGTCATTTCGGGACTATCATATGGTTTTTAATTTTATTTCAATAATTCGCTTGCGCGTAGGGGTCTTTAGCAGTGGGAGGAAACTGGAGTGCCCGGAGGAAACCCACGAGGTTGAAAAGGCGCCCTTATCTCCATGCCACATACGCTCACACCAGGGCTCGAAACCACAGCCACAAGCCAGGGGTGACCGGCCAGCTAGAGGTCGAAGCGCGGCACTCTAGACCACTAGGCCATCCCAACCCCCCACGTTTAACAGAGACGGCTGTACATGTACGAATCTATTTTGACTCACTGTTTCATTCTTACGTGAATATATTTCTTCAACATATACATGTAAACCGTATGTTCAAAACAAAATAATATTTGACGAAAACCAATCGACTGTCATATTAAAGTCTTTATCAATGCATAAATCTACATATAATATTAAATGACATTTTTTTTATAACATGTTTTTCACTGACTGCAAATAAAAAAAATCAATACACAAGAAAATGTCTCTGAAGTATTAAGTTCTTGTTATAAGGACAACTGGATCGGTTCTGGTCAACCAATATGCAGACTAATCATTCATCAGTTTATCATCTGTTTTTTTACAAATATTTGTGCATTTTGTTTGTCTGTTCAGAGAAAGAGAGGGAGATGGGGTTTAACGTCCACTCGACACAAACTAGGTCAATTCGGGACTAACGTATGATTCAATTTTATTTCAATAATTCGCTTGCGCGTAGGAGTCTTGAGCATTGTGAGAAAACCAGAGGACCCAGAGAAAAAGCACGAGGTTGGACAGGCGACAGGACTCCTTGCCACGTACCACCAGGGATTCTAAACCACGCCAGTTGACTCAATGGCAGGCTTTATGATACGTGCTAACCATTCGGCCATCCAATCGCCCGCTTGTCTGTTCAGGGCTGGTAGCTACACGTTTGTTGTATGGGAGTAGCTCGGACCGCGGAGTAACATAGGACCGGTGGCGACGGACTACCACTTCCGGTTGATGCCCCTTCCGGTTATATCTGTGCTACGTCAGGTCAATCGTTATTATGTATTATGACGAAATCAATATTACTTAGTCTCAGATTCTTGTTCATAGCCTGGTTTACCGCCTGACTAGATTTTTCAACAAACAACTAAATGCGGACTTGTATACTATTTTCCCGTATACTGGTAGCTATATTAACTTAAATATGAGTTGGATTTTTCTAGAGAAAAAAATAACATTTTAATTTGTGTTTTTGTTATCCCTACTATATATTAGATTGTAAAATATTGAGTGGCATATATCAGTTGCTCTGTGTATTTCTTCTTGTTGCCGATTTGAATGACTACCCATGCGACATATTAACATTGTGTATGATGCGTGTAGTCAATTCATATAGCAATTAATTTGTTTAAAAGCGAAAGAATGTAGCGGTTATATTAACAGTATAATTATGTATGTATACAATGTATGAGATTGTTTAATGTGTATTTACTAATGTTATTGTGTACATCATAACGATGTCGTTATATTTGTTGAATACGTGTTTATTTATATGTTATCAAATATTGTATTCACTGATTATACGTTATATCAAGTTTAACGTTCTTGAATAGAGCCATTTTGGCTATAACGTTATAAGTGTGTATAACGTGCCCCAGTTCTATATACAATTTGGCTGGATTAAACGTTCTTAAATAGAGTGTTATTTTAGGCTAAAACGTAACAACTGGGCATAACGTCGTTTTAAAAGGTATGCCATGTATTTAATGATCTAAATAATGATATGTGCACTGTTTTTCACGAATTTACTAATTTTATTTCGAACGTGCATTGTAAACGTACACCTTCTGCATAGCATAAATATATGCACTGACGTGTACGTTGATTCAGAAATTTCCCATTTACTGTGTTGCGATTAATGCTGATTGGTGTTAGCTGGTCTTACCTTGTGTGGGGGATCAATAGAGGAACCTCTTAATAGAGGACCACGGCTTCTCTTGTCTGTCGAGGCGTCAGTTTTTTTCACCATTTTGGCGGAATTAAGTTTTATCCTTCTTCAAATATTACTCCGTCAGAACTTTTCTTACAATCCTAAATTCAAACGGAAGCACATTTAAATAATAGTTCGCGGAACGGTTAACCGAATACCTCAACACAAAACCTGTCTACCTCATCCTAACCGTTATATCGTTGCTGTAATGGGGCATTACGAAGTCCAAATGGCATGGTGTAAATGATACAACGGTTTATTTAACTTCACTATTATAACATTTTAAGCGAAAAATAAACTTTTCCTTTTAATAATTTGAAGCTGTTTTATATTACATTTTACACTATGAATCCAGACACAATGTGAGGTATGTTCATTAGCACTGATTACAGTTCTTCGCAAGCCCAATGTTAAACGAGCTCATATTGGACGTTAGCATTCTAAATTTAGACTTATCATTATTGGAAAAAACAGTTGTAATATTCTTAATCGCTGCATTTAAAATAAAATAAATGGCAGTATTCATCTTTATAATCAATATTAGTCGACTGGATCAACCGCGACCAAAAATAACTTCCAAAAAAACAATCTTCATCTGACAACGCAATTGTATCATTTCGGTTTTTACCGATATCTATACATCTTAATTATCGCTCGTTTTATTGTTTAGTTTTCTAGTAAACATTTTTTTTTATATAGAATTAGACATAGTAACATGGAAGGCTGTTAATTAACAGTTTTACTTTCAGGAAGAGAATATGCGCAGTCTTTTAAATTCCTTTTCAAAGCATTTGTGAATAATTAACTAGAATGCAAAATCAGATAAACCTTGCATGTCAAAATGAAAGCAAAATGTATAAATTAACATTTCAACATACACGCAACCTGATCGATTTCTGAAGCTACATGTACATCTATTACATTTATATCTACTTCAGTAACTTCATTTCAAGACATGACTTTACAGACCTGATTAATCAACGATATTTTCTATAAAAAGCTTTTAATGTCCGACTATCTAACAGATTATAAATGTATGTTCATATAAAGGTTTTCTATTTCACTTCAATAAATTTTGTCACTTCCATTTTGGAAGTATAAAGGGAGATTTAAAAGTAGGATAAAGTTCCATTAAAGAAATATACCATTACATTTAATTAGTTTGCATATTGTAATATGATGATATCTTGTTACAAGATCTTTTAAAGCTATTGATGTTTCCAGAAGAAAGAAACAACAAATCTGTTTTTACTATCCTTTAATAAAAATTAAGAAATTGATTTGAATCTTATTCCAAAGAAACAAGTAGAAAATTGATGAAGATTTACATTTCATCAACAAGATTTGTTCCGAAGTCTCGTTTTGTCCAGGGAGGACAGACATACATGTCGTGTATTTTCTATTCATTTATATCCCCTACTGACCGGGGTAGTGTCCTTACTATGCTGCTAAGGAGACGGACATGGGTCTCGCCAAGATCGCCATAAGCGTGGTGGAAACGCCAGATATCGTGCTGTAGTTTTACATGGTCGCCAGTAATCGGCGATTCACGGCGTTTGTTTTGAACATGCTCAATGCGAAGGTTGTGCGATCTGACCTGGGAAGCTAGAGAACGCGACATTTTTCAAGTTTGTAATTTTTGGGGGACATTTTCTGGCCTTGTGTTCGTGGTTGCCCGGGAACCTGCTGCATTGTCTGGTCAGCATCCAGTGTACTATGAGGGAAATTGTGCCTGGGCTGCGGCAGTATGGCCTGCTAGTATATCAAATACCCTCTGCCAAGTGATCTTTTACGAACATGTACACTCCAATGTATACACCGGGACTCAGTTGCCAGGCCCTCCGTGCTACACCACTGACAAGAGGAAGCCAAGTTGGGAATTTTCTCGGCCAACACCGACTAGCGAGGCAGCGTCTTACCCACTTAGCCTAGCCACAATGGCCCCCACAGTTAGATACAATGCACACCAATACGCGATAATTAAACAAACTACATGTACATTAGCAAGGCATTCGATTTTTAATGAACCAACCTTGACATTGGTAGAACAAAGGCGAACCACTTTGAAAGACGACTATAGAGAATGAACTTGATAAATTACCCAATACCCAAGAGAGATTACTCGAACATTTTGACCTTAAAACGAACATCGTAAATACTTTATTTGTATCACACACACATTACCGTAAAGACATAAGGCTCCATAACAGATTCCGTTAAGCAAGCAAGGCATGGTGTTGAATATAAAAATAAAATACCACGTCCAACTTTTAAATTTTCAATTAAAGTTGGTCATTTTTATGTTTATGGATATGAGTAAAATGATTTTAGAATATCGGATTATATAAAAGATCAATTTCAACGTCTTACTTTATTTACCTACGCTATCTTTGGTAGATGTGATTACCATAAGAAGGGTAAGCATAAATAGGAATATTTTTAACGTTTTTAAAGTTGTCATATGGACATCTAATTCTAATAATAAGTAATTCGGTTTACAAGTTAATTTATTTCCAAATATCGCCATACCTCAACTAAACGTTAATTTTGATTATATCACGTTAAAATGGATAATCGAGACTTTGTTTTTTATCGCACCGACTTTAGTAATGATCATCGAGGCTAGCCTAAAATTGAAAAGCTAATATCTTGGTTCAGAGTGGAGCAATTTGACTGAATATTCCGGCATATTCTATTTACGTTATTTATTTTTAACTACTATAGCGAGAACTGTCAACCCTTTATCTTATGTCCCGCAATGCCCCTTTAAATAAACGTTAATTTTGATTATATCACAATGACCGATAGAGTTTATGTGTATCTAAGATATTGATATCTCTTTTGATCTATGAATACATTTCCTATATACATATATTATATACAAATATTGTTTGTAAATTTAGAATTATTTAAAAACTATATTTGACAATGCACAGAATTCAACGTGAATTGCATTATAAATAATAATTTATAATGATGATCACTATGTTGTGAAACCGGTTGGTAATGAACTTATATGAAGACCAATCTTTAGTTTGTTATTTTTAAAGAATATATATATATATATATGGTACATGTACTTATATAAATAGGCTGATATATGTATAAAATATCACGTTATAAACAAATTAATCTGAACTCAGATATTAGTTATCTAGACACGTTATAGTATACATGTACCTACCTACCTATAACGGTAAATGTCAAATCGTACACACGTCTAAGAAAGATAAGTAAAGCCACTCCTATCACATATCTGAACAATACTTGTATTATTGTGCAATAAGTCTATATCATGTAGGTATATTAGACCATCTACTATATTACATGTTAATAACAGGTTTTATCTATTACTATATATACTCGACTATATATTTCTTTAATATTGTATATGATAAGGCCTCTCAATATTTAAATATCTCAATATTTTATGCTCAAATCATGTTGTATATTTACTAAGGCTTTTATTTTTGATCACGTATTTGACAGATTGATTGATGGATTGAGTTCAATATTCGAACTTCATATTATAATATACATGTACTGAGCGCCATAGAAAACGCATCACTTAGTTTTTCGTATAACAAAATGATCCTGTAAACATATCTTATTTATTTTGCTTCTTATTGTGAACAATATTCAAATGGGAACACATCAATAACAACACATTTGTACACTTATGGATGTATAATCTGTAATCAACGATACAAAATCAGAGAGGTCAAAATAAAAAGTACGATACAGATGGTTAATTCCACGAGACGTCGCTGCACAGCGTACGTAAGAGTCCGTTGAGGACACGCGCGCTACTGACATCTGTGTCGTACTAAGTGATGCTTTTTCTATGGCGCTCAGTATATTATAATATAAAATTCGAATATTGAACTCAACGATTTCATATATCAATTTATTTAAACATACATTGTGCAAGAGCTAAATCTGCCTATTACAGGTCTGTCGTCATGCCTGAAATGTTATATAAATGATTAATTAGACATTATTTAACTTATTCAGACGATAATCAACTCTCGATGCCACCGGATATCTCCGATATTAAGTAGATTAGAACGATTTCGTCATTTAATTTAAAATGGAGGAGCGAGATTAAGCTTCGAACAACGAGTACGATGGTTGCAATTAATGTACACGCATTGTCAAAACTTCGAAGGCTAAACTAATATCTTCGCTCAAAATAGAGTAATTTGAATGAATTATTTGAATTATTCATTTTACTGTACATTATCTATGTCTGAACTATTATAGCGAGAATGATTAGTTATTTGACACAATCTGACAGTCTATATTATCTATCTATACACGTTACGACTAGTTTAACAATTTGAATACAATTTGAATAAAGAGTTAATTATTTGGGTATTTTTTATGTGTACATACCGAAAGACCGCCACATGCTTATTAATAAAACAGTTAATCAAACTGTATAATGAGATCATTTGAATATTTTAATAATTGGTTTCTGACTTGTGTTTAATAGACTATAACACATGTTTACATGTATCTATATCTTTTTATGTAAATTAGCCATATTCTATATACATGTATACTTAGATCTACACACGTATTGAAGTCATAAGTCTAAGTAATTTATGAGTTGAATATTTGAATTATTCAACATTTGAACGGTTGTGTAGTATTAAAATTAAAGTCTAGTATCTCTATTTCAAGTAATACATCCTCTGTATTACAATGCATACAATTTACATATTTATCGTTTCACGTACGCGACCTATATGCAGGTATGTACGTACATATATCGAGTTGATTTGTCATATTTTATAAGTTCGATATTTGAATATATAAAAATTCCAATAATTTCGTTTTATTACATGTATATCCAATAATCCTTGATCTATAATAATTTGAGTTAAAATGTTTACAGTAATTGACCCGTTATTAATCCGACTGGGTCACAGTCAGGCGATTATCTAGCGATTTAGGTAAATTTATGCGTGGATTAAGCCGTGTAAAAAATTAGATATTGTATATGATGATCAGCGACGTGAAGCAACCGAGTTTGTGTTATTGTTTGATGGCTCATTTCGTATTTATAAATAATATTTAATATTTGAACTATGTTCTACTATCTATATATTTATATACTATGTACGCAATGATAAGTGTATTGGTTAAAGTATTCATTTCCTATTATATCAAATATATAAATATAGGATTTCTATAGAATTATACAATAATATGTATATATTAAAGCAACGTGTGTTCTATTATCCAATTTTATTAATTTATCAACATTTGTCACTGTACAATGGTAACAATCACAAAGCAGTATCTATTATTGCTCTAATTTTTTAGTTGTTATTTGATTTTCGATTTCCCACGTGTTTTACCCTTATCTTATGACTATATTAAGCCATATTTAGTCTAAAACTAAACTTTATCTAAATACAGTTCGACTTTGTGATTTTTAAATGGGAACATTGGAGATTGGGTTGATTTCACGAGTTCTTAAGTTATCACTACTTAAATGATGTGACGTACCTCAAACAACATAATCCCGCTGTTAATTTAATGTAGTTAAAATAATGTGTATTAAGAACATGATTTGTCAGCCTTACAGGAGTTTTTCGATCCGCATCGATGACATCAAAAAAGTGGATTTCTGTTTAACTTGTTTTCATTATGACAAGACAAAAGCTGACCCACCCTGTCCTTCCACGACAGCGATTTTAAAACCTTGTTTCAAAGTGACTTTTAGATAAAGAAGAACCTTTCTTTTAGTATTTTTACCCATGGTCTAAATATAAATCCTTGATATTGTATGTAAATAACTTAATTAAATCAACATGTCAATAATATCATATATTATATTGTTGTATTGGATGTTAAATCTGTAATAAACAATAACAAACTTTACTGTATCTAAAAGCAATGGTTGGCGTTTCTTACGCAGTATCACCTGTACTAGTTTAGAAATTACAATACGATACGAGCGCGGGGTAAAGTTTTTTCAGTTATATTTTATTCATTTCAGTTAACAATCGTGTTTTTGACTAGGGTAGTTATGGGTACATAAGATCAATTCAATTTTTACAATTCAATATTTGACTCAATTACCTATTGGGGTTATCTCTATTCAAATAATATAATAATGTTTTTTATAACTATATGTGATCGCGTACGTGGGCAATTACATCGGCCTAGTGATTTTGTGCTTAGCAGCCGCTGGATGTGAGAGCATTTCTAATTCGAATAAAGCGTTTAGGTTTAGTTCCTACAATTGTTTAGTGAGGGGAGGGGGGATTTATTGGATTGACATTTTTGAGTATTTGTTTTATTATTCTTTACTCGGTTTAAAGGCAGATGTAGTTCCCATTATTGGGGCACGTAGACGGTTAAAGCACATGGTTACATGTATTCACATCCTAGTTAAACTTGATGGTTTTCTAATATTATAATTATAATACAGACGTATTATTTTAAATAACCGGAAGTTACATTTCATTTATTAAAATGAATATGAATATCTTAACGCACTCCATTATAAGGAACATGAATAAAGTTAAGCCCCGGGTCATATTGGGTATGAATATCGTTATACACCGCAAAATATTTTATACGAATATCGTTACGAACGGGCCTAAATGAATATCGTTAATAACCGGATCATACTACATATATATAAAACTAAGCTAAGCATCATATTGGGTATGAATATCGTTAAGCGCCGGGTCATAGATATGAATATCGTTATACACCGCAATACATGCATGTCGTTACGAACGTGCCATATTGTAAATGAATATTGTTAAGGACCGGATTATACTGCATAATGTATAACGCTAAGCACCGGGTCATATTGGGTGTGAATAACGTTAAGCACCGCATTATATTGCATATGAATATCGTTACGCTCCACATTACGATATTGTGAATGAATATCGTAACGCACCTGATCATATTGGGTATGAATATCGTTAAACACTGCAACATATTGGGTATGAATATCGTTAAGCACTGCAACATATTGGGTATGAATACAACATCCCTGTTTTATTTATAGTTACAGTGCAGCCTATAATACATGTACTTGTAATATACGAGTTGAATACGGGTATTAATTGTTTGAGCTGAATATAACATATAATTTAATAATATCTAGTATGTAATAACCATAAATCTTTCAAGGGTTGGCTCAATATAAGTAGAATGATGATCATATACTCAAGTACCTTTAAGTAGAATTTCCAACAACGTGAGACGCTTTAATCAAACAATTAGTTAATTTACCTACTCGGCCATTCCCTAGAACATACTTTAAGGGTTGCAAGTATATTAAAATGCACGCACGAATCGTGGAAAAAACGGAAATGATTTTCTCTATATATACTTTATGTATGTAAACAACATTTTACTTAGGGAAAATAGGTTGGACTTTATTAGACACCCCGCCCCCTTTGTTTTTATAATACTTTATTTTTAGGCCTATCTGAATAGGGGTTGGGAAATAGTCATAGCCTTTATACAGGTATGCTCTTCCTCTCGCCATTTCATAATTAATGGTAGGATGGTAGGAATTAATTAATCAAAGTTTAAGACTGACAGCTCATCATCAATTAAAGACGATCTGTAATTCCGTTCTTAAATGGCCTGGGGAAACACATGTACATATCACATGTACGTCATTTTTTAATAAAACCATTTACAACAGTCATTTTGAACAAAATCTCTATCACTACATCTATTCAGCATTGTATACTTTAATACTGTTTCTATTCAAATTCACCTTCCTTTGTAATTTGTGCTTTATTTGTTTATAAATCTTTTGTTAACCTAAACTTATCTTTTGTATCTTTTTTGGTCTAATTTCACACTGGTTTTGATTTAACTGAATGTGTTGGTCTTTTAAATCTTATAACACTGTTTTAAAGGGGTTTTTTTTAAATTTTATTTACGTAACACGGTTTTCTAATCTCTTTTGTTTAATTTACTACTGTTTGTAGTTCTACCTTGATTTATCAATTAGACCTTGCCCTGGTTTAGCATTCCTTCACATCACTATCTTAATTAAAACCCATATAGCGTTTTGAACAACGTAACGTGTACATCAAAGTGATACATGGTTGGTCTTTACACGTATTGTGCATGCATGTATACTCATTGTTAATTTATTAAACTTGCATTTCAATCAATACACATACAAAGGATTCTGTGGTAGTTTATAACAACTTCGACTTTAGAAACACTGGCCTACAACTGGCAGAGAACGGGTTAGAATGATAAACACACGTTCAATGTTTACCTTTTGGCGGCCATGTTATTTTTACCTGAGTATTGTGTAGCCAGGTAAGGGACATTGAGAGGTAGACAGGTATATGTAGAGATAATATAGATATAACTATTGAGGTCACAAACGCGTCTTTCGTTGCCTCACCTGAAGTGAAAACGCTAGTGAAATAATTGACTGGTAATATGTCTCGGAGAGATGGGCCAGGAAACAAATCAATTATGTATTAAAATAGAAATAGAGAGAGACTCTAGTTTATACAGCAAGTTGCTATTATAATCGATACTAACCTCCCGTTCAACAGCGGTTAACATCAATATCAAAGTCTACCTTTAATTACAGGTATTCAAAATAATCATGGAAAACAATGTTAAATATATCTATCTCACCTGTATTTACACCTGTTGTAATAAGTCACTACATATCTTATAAACTAGTTTACTATACATGTAAATCCATGAGGTGATATTATTGTTAGCTGTAAACCACACACACATTCAGTATCAACACACACAACTAGTGACAGCTAACACGCACTATTTCCCAACCTCATCACTACTATTGTATAGCGGAAGGTCTAAAGGTATTCGCGTCTATCGTCCACATGTTCCGTGAAGCGTGTCCAACGTTGTTTCGACTTCACGCTCCGTTTAACAGATTAAATGCTAAACAATAGAATTTACTTTAAACAAAAGGATCACTTTTTTAATTTTCACCTGAAGTTGTGTCTGACACGAACGGTATAAAATCCTCAGTCATTGAAAGGACAAGAAAACACAATAGAATTCAAACATTCTCTTAACACTCTCGATGAAGTAGAGAACTTTGAGTGATCATCCAATACCAGTTGAATTACGACTTGTGTTAGAAACGAAATCAGTAACACACCCACTCTGTATCTGCAGAAATTAATGAGTGAAAGGCCGTTAAAATGGATTTATGACTGCGATCGCTGCTTCTGGTGTTTCGCAACGTATGTGCAGATTTTATACTGATTAGTGGATTACTTGAGACCGAGTTACTGCCGACACAATGTATACCGTATACATCATTAAGAAGTAAGATTATATTTCTTCCCCTGATCATTCAAAACACATTTATTTACGGCACTAAAACATTAAGTAACAAACGTACGGTGTCTATGATCGTGGATGAAAGGCAAGAACGAAACAAGTTGTCTTTGAAACGGAAACAAAAAGTTCCATAAAGATTGTTTCCTATGTCCAATAATTTTGTACCTTCGTTTCCGATCCTAGACAAAACACGTGTCTAAAATAAAATGCCGAACAACTGCATAATACAACAAAGACACAACACACAGTTAAGTACCCATACTGGAAAAAACACAGAAATAATTAATATATATCGAAATCATCAGTGGTTCCTTTAGTATAAGCACAAACAAAAGCTTTTAGAAAAAAAACTATGTTCATCAATTCATTTTTGTGTCTGCGAGATCCAGTGTTATTAAGACAGCGCTACATTTTCTAAACTAATCGTAAGGCGTGCCCCACACGTTAACTCAGTATTTATATTAATAAATAAAACGACACTTCTTAACGTTGTGCAAGTTCTAAAGGTTCCTTCTTTCGCGTTGTGCAAGTTCTAAAGGTTCCGTTACCTTTCTTACACTTCACAAGTTCTAAGACTATATAGTTCTGTAAGATATCTCTGTTTCTACTTCAATGTAAAATGGCCAGCGTTTTACCTACTTATATAGAGTATAAGTTTCTCCTACAAACACCACTATTCATTACAAAATCGATTAAATTCAGCGGGAAAAAATTGTAAGTGATATATGAAGGCGTGCAGGCGATATAAGCATCAAACAAGATATTTTACAATGACAGGCGCTCGTTAAATATAAATAACTCGTATACTACAATTCTTTAACCGTGATCATTTACAGTCTAACATAGAATTGAGTTTAACATCCACTCTCAAAACATGGTCATTTACAGTCTATCTCACAGAGAATGGATTTTAACATCCACATGGTCATTTACAAACGACATTACGTCCACTCTTAACCGTAATCATTTACAGTCTATCTAACAGAGAATGGAGTTTAACGTCCACATGGTCATTTACAACCGATATTACGTCCACTCTTAACCGTAACCATTTACAGTCTATCTCACAGAGAATGGAGTTTAACGTCCACTCTCAACCATAATCATTTACAACCGGCATTACAGAGAATGAAGTTTAACGTCCATTCTTAACCATTGCCTATTACAACCGTTATTACTGCGCCTGGTGTGTGCCTATTTTCTGCCGACTGTCAGTAGAAGGGCTTAAAGGTGATATCGCCGACACGAATTTAAATACACATACGGCGATGGTTAATGCCTCACGTCAACAAACCGCGGGGACCGAACCCAGACCCTACGCTAACGCCCCCAACTCAACTAACAAAAAACGACCGACGGGGTATGTGCTTACTAACCAAAATTCGCATACATTTATTACTAACGCCGGCTCAGGTAGAGGCAATATTTTATATGTATTTCCAGCAACTTGTCACATTCACTCCGTATCAGTCAGTTCCAATTTTAAACTAACATTTTCAAAACATAAACAAAGCAACAGCGACTCCTCGGCGCAGGGACCCCATACTAGAAATGCAAGCTTCAGTTGCATGAAACAAATCCATTATAATTTCTCACTACGCAGGGAAAGACTTTTTATCTTATTCAAGTTTAGTTGTCTGATTCCATAAACAATGGGGTGGGTACAAGTTATATAATGAACTTTGAACCACCGCGTGTCAATCATTGATAGGATTATATGAATATTATGACAGACGAATACTGATGAAAACATAACAACCAAAACATTCATATACAAAAAATTACTCATTCGATCATATAGCTAGCCCATCATCAGTTTACAAATTCAAAAATATCTCTTACTTTTGAAACTAACCATGTTCTGCTTTCCTTTTTCGGCAAGAAATTGATATTGAGCACGGGGAGAGAGAGAGAGAGAGAGAGAGAGAGAGAGGTGTAACGACATGGTGTTCAATATTTTACTATAGTGCGCCGACAAGGCTAATGAAGACGGGCATATTCCGTACACGTACTCTTTACGTAAAGTTCCAGCTGTCAAGGGGTCTGTACGTGCATATGAACGTGTACACGAGGCCTTCTAATGAAATGTGGTTTAACGTCCCACCGTTCTGCTTCGACTGGGCTATAGACGGGTATACGTCATACATTGCTCCCGTAATCTGGAAAAACCTAGCAAGTCATATTTGGTGAAAATTGAGTTAGACTCATATTCGGACTTAGTACACATGTATATAATAATAAGTTTTTTTTTCTCCTTTACTGAAAAGACTTTTAATTATCTTCATCTAAAAAGACAAAATAAGATTGGTTTTATATTCAGTAGCTTAATTCTGAAACAAAACAGTTTTCCTTTGTTTTCTCAAATCTACATTCAACAGAGTAACTAGGATTTTCCAGATTACGTGAGATTGTGCTATGAGGGAAATTTTGCCCGACAGTTGCACTATTTTCTACTCTTATATCGAATTCCAACTGCCAGGGGGTCTTTTACGTGCTAGCCAATGTATACATGGAACCTCGGTCTTTCATCCTATCCGAACGACCAGACAGTTATCCTTACCAGGCCCCCGTCCGCCGTCCTGCACCAGTGACAGGAGTAAAACACGTTGCAATATTCCGCTGAACTTTGTCAACCAATGCAACGTGTTTTAAAGATGCCCCGGATATGTAAATTGCATCCTCTGTACATAATTATAAGGATGGGCATGGTTTTATTTCTTTATAATCAAGAGGTTCTTTATTAGCTGTAATTATTACATCCAGCTATATCCTGGTAAGTATTATATTTTAACATCTTATAATAAACACTATTTTTAACTTATCATAACAACAATCGAACCAGATTAACTCGAGCGAGAAAGATGTGTGGAAAGTCTAAATATATACAATGTGTTAATTCTGATAACCTAGTTTGTTGATGACGAGACGCGAATTATCGAAATAGAACCAGTTCTTTTTTTTATCTGGAGATATCGTGGGTTTTCCTTCTCCTCTTGTAGATAATCAGCCATTCGTAGTCGCAACTTGGTGAAACTGACAGGAATGAAAAGGTTGATGTGCACGCCGTCGAATCTTTCTATACCAAATACAAACAATATTTTGAGAGAGAGAGAGAGAGAAATGGGGTCTAACGTCCGCTCGACACAACCTGGTCATTTTGGGACAAACATATGGTTCATTTTATTTCAATAATTCGCTTGCGCGTAGGGGTCTTTAGCAGTGGGAGGAAACCGGAGTGCCCAGAGGAAACCCACGAGGTTGAGAAGGCGCGCCCCTATCTCCATGCCACATACGCTCACACCAGGGCTCGAAACCACAGCCGCAAGCCAGAGATGATCGGCCAGCTAGAAGCTAGAGGTCGAAGCGCGGCACTCTAGACCACTAGGTCATCCCAACCCCACAATATTTTGATAAATAAAGATAGTCTTTTTGTAATACAGTCATCTGGAGTAGTACCATGTCCAACCAGGCCCTCCCGTTTCACCTCATTGCTAAAGATCCCTACCGCAAGTGAATTATTTAAATAAAATTGAACCATATGTTACTCCCGAAATGGGGGGTGGGGGGATGGCCTAGTGGACTAGAGTGCCGCGCTTCGACCTCTAGCTGGCCGGTCACCTCTGGCTTGCGGCTGTGGTTTCGAGCCCTGGTGTGAGCGTATGTGGCATGGAGATAGGGGCGCCTTCTCAACCTCGTGGGTTTCCTCCGGGCACTCCGGTTTCCTCCCACTAGTAAAGACCCCTACGCGCAAGCGAATTATTCAAATAAAATTAAACCATATGTTAGTCCCCAAATGACCTAGTTTGTGTTGAGTGGACGTTAAACCCCATTTCTCTCTCTCTCACTCCCGAAATGATCTGGTTTGTGTGAAGTGGACATTAAACCTCATTTCTCTTTTTTCGTTGTTATGCAACAGCTTGCCAAACCTTTGGATTGGGAATACAAGTACCGTAGTCACCGTTGGTTTTATTTGCATTGAGATATCTCGCATCACAATTCAACAAATGGTAATTTTGACATTCAGCAACCTTTGGGGATCACGGCGTACATTATTTCAACAAGACCCTGTAATATATCCGTTACAGTATTTGTCAGACCATTCACACTGTAAATATAAAAGTTGGCAGCCAGTCACACTCCTTAGTTTAAAAATGGGCGTAGAATAACGGACAAGCATGTAAGGTTAAGGTGGTATATTTGAAGCAAGGACAATGAATGAGATGAAAGGAGGTGGGTGACAATGCAGAAACCAATGGGTCCTAGACAGTGTCTAGTCGTTTGTATGGTACAAAAACCTAGGTCAAGTGTACACGTGCACGTAAAAGATCCATTGACAGTTGACATTCGACGAAAAGTAAAATTTCCGAATTATCACACAACGTGACGTATGTTCGGGGGGGGGGGGAGAAAAGTATGACACGAAACCCCATTTCAATTGTGCTTCAAATTTTGATTGAAATTTATCTCTCTACTAATTCCTCTATTCTATTTTCGATCTATTATAGCAAAATTACATACACCACCTTTCATATATATTTCGAGTCACTCATATCCACTCGACACAAACTAGGTCATTTTATTTCAATAATTCGCTTGCGAGTAGGAGTCTTTAGTAGTGGGAGGAAACCGGAGTACCCAGAGGAAACCCACGAGGTTGAGAAGGCGCCCCTATCTCCATGCCAGGGCTCGAAACCACAGCCGCAAGGCAGAGGTGACCGGCCAGCTAGAGGTCGAAGCGCGGCACTCAAGACCACTAGCAAATCCCAACCCCCCGATTATTGTATTATATTTATTAGTATAAGTAATATTTGTACCTACAGTTTAAACATCCGGTATTATTTTATACAAATCCTTTCTGGTAATTCTATTTATCTGTGAAATTAATAGACCAAAGTGTCGAAGAGAATGACTGTTTTAGTAATCCGTCTATTCAATTATTCAATTGGTGGTGGTGTGGGGTAGATGATCGAATGGTTAGCGCGTGTGCGCAGTATCATAAGGTCTATCATTGAGTCAACTAGTTTCGATTCCCGGGGTATACGTGACAAGGAATAGGGTCGCATATCCAACTTCGTGGGTTTTCTCCCACTGCTAAAAAAAACCTACACGCATCGAATTATTGAAATGAAAAACTGAACCATATATTTTGCATCATATATTATTAGTCTCGAAATTTGTTCCCAAATTGGCACGCTTTCTACCACAAATGGAGCAACATGTGACAACGTCTTGCACAAATGATGTTCATCTTGGAAATCTTGCAATACACAAATTGAAAGTAGCATACTCGTAAACATGCAACTATCCGTCTCATATATGAACGTAATCAACCTCTTAACTATGCTATCCTTCCGCCTCATGCACACAAACCAGGCAGAAAATGTGCATGCAAATCCCTTTCTTTGATTCTACACCACAAAGTCAACAAATATCGCCATGCAAAGGGGGGAAGGTAACGGGAGAGAAAAACTCAAATACAATAGAATTACATTCGCGGGTAACCAGATGTAGGAATTTATTGGTGTTCTGTATCCTATTGCAAACAACATGCGTATAGCCAAGACTTCACTGGAGGGTGCATCGCGGTCATCTTCGAACTCACAACAACTACCACAGAATGTGTATTTGAATCTGGACAATTTTGATTGGAATTTACGTGTTTTAACAATGTAAATAAATAAAATACGCGCGTAGCCCGAATATTGCCCCGGAAGTGACTGTTTCGTCTACTCTTTTTCGAATTCAACCCACAAAGGACAAATTGCACACACAGCAAACATTTTGGTAACTTGGCTCACCATCCAATAACTTGCCCTTAAATCACCTCCACAAACTAAGATCAGGTTGTCAGAGTGAAAATGAAATCCCGTCCCAGCGATGACTGAGATTTTAATTTTTATACTTAGCGACCCCAATATACCGGATTTCATAAGATCTTGATCAATCTATACATAATTCACCAGGCTTGCACCCGGTATTATTACGATTGAACCCGGTATCGTCAACCTCGCAACCCAAGTGAACGCAATCAACTTGTGGAACAGCACCTGGACCACCCATGGGCGAGTAAGCTGGCCCATACACCAACACAACACAATATGACCAACATAATCCACCAATATGGGCAACAGCATGGAATGGACCAATCAGTATTATTACGTCGTGCACGTTAGGCTAGTATACACTTAAAAGAACCACGAAGGTGTGTATGGAGACGTCACAAAGACTACCCCACAGCTTCATAACACGGTTGGTGCGACAAAGTTAAGCCGGAAAACCCCATCTCGTCTTAATATCAGTATTATTACGTCGTACACGTTAGGCTAGTATACACGTAAAAGAAGCACGGTTGCTAGAATTTGACGAAGGTGTGTTTGGAGACGTTACAAAGACTCCCACGCAGCTTCATTATCCCGGTTGGTGGAAAAAGTTAAGCCGGAAAACCCCATCTCGTCTTAATATCTATTCTGGGTACACTTCACTGTACTACACGACGACTGATACAGTTGAAGAGAGAATATTATCTAACACTAATAGACATCTATTCACATTACCTAATGAATTATTAAAACCATATCCTGTTAGCGTTCTTAATGGAGCTTAGAATGACTATTTATATACTTATACCATGCTATACTACCTGTCCCAGTCCTGTCAATAAACCACCTGACACGTGTTTAGGAACATCAAACAACAGTTTATCAATATTTCAAACTTATCAGCTTTACATCGCCATTACATCAATTGTGGTATTCCACATGCACGATTGAAACCCATAAAGCTACTTCCGGAACTCGCTTCCACGGATATGTTCAATTAATCTATTTAGAATAGCCATTATATAAATTAAGGTTTTCTGCAAAATACATTTAGAGCTACTTACGCTATTTTAAATGACATTTTAAACTTATTTGTTTAGAACCGCCATTTAGTAATAGGGTCGCCACCACACTTATTGAAATAACTAAAGCTGGATAATGCGACAAGTCTCAGACATCGACTTGAACCGGAAGTAAAATACGTCCACTACACACGCCTCTGTAATATTGTATAGTAGATGAATCTTAGGTTTATTTAACTTCAGTTTTTTAATTCATCTCCGTATAAATCATGACCTCCCAAATCCATATTAAATGAACAAACAAAAACCAGCAACACATCGCTTTGTGGCGATATCGCCCTATGATGGAAGCAGATGTCAAATATGATTATTACACAGAACGGAAGTTTATGAAGTTTTCAAACTCTCATATACGGAGGAATTATATGCTTTGTTTCATATTGTTTTCACATACATAAAGTCACTACTCGTATTTAATGGGTACATGTGTATGGATATTTCAACACAAATCCACTTTCCCAAAAATCATAGTTTTTGTCTGAACACATTTAAAGTCCATAATGCCACAACACATGTTTCAAATTATCAATCTTTATTCCATCAATATTTTTTAATCCACTGCAAAAAAGCACATGTTTTAAATCGACTAGCGCACATTATTGACAATTCATGTTTTTTTTTTCCTCTGAGGGCAAACATCAAAGTTGTAATTGAATCTGAAATTGACAGGAATTGCGGCACCATGAAAAAATATAAAATCACCGAGAAAATATTGTTAGTACTGAACTCGATCGACAAGATTTCAGCCAGCCTCAAGCCATCCCAAAATATTACCCAGTAAACCAGTTTAGGTTATCCAGACTTCCAAACAACACGTGCTCTCAATCAACAATCAACAAGTTAATCGATATCACTCACCCAATCGAGACTACAGTCAAGTAGTCTCTATTATAATGGTCAATTAACGCCGGCCTTTTCACACACTCGTCGATACAATGTGTCACCTGTCTGGTGTAATCTTGTCTACAATCTATAACACCGACCATTTATAGTCAATCAGTATTAGTCGTGTATATCCAGTGAATAGAAGACACTGTAAAAATCTGTGATTGAACAATATGACATCAGAGCCACCATGTTTTATTCTTATCACGTGTCTATTATACTTCCAATATGGAGAGTACCATATTGATGAAACTATATATTAACAACTCGATTCTCAAAATCTGTAGTATAAATATTGAGAGAAAGAGGGGGTTAACGTCCACTCGACAAAAACTAGGTCATTTCGGGAATAACACGTGTCAATTATATTTCAATAATTCGTTTGGACGTAGAGGTCTTTAGGGTTGAGAGGAAACCGGGGGACTCAGAAAGGGAGAGAGAGGGAGAGAGAGACATACCTAAGATCCGGCGCCTTGGAACATCCATTCATACGTTTTCGGTTTAGAAACGAAATAGCGCTGCTGGTAAAATTTCCGTCTTCATTATGTAAAACCCCCATTTTGAAAACGAAACACTATGGACGCCTTGACTGGAAACCACGTTGCGTATGTTTATATTGACCACTGGTTATGTTCCTAATACATCAGTAATATTAATAAAGGACGGTGCTATTCATATGGTTGTAATAAACCCGGTCATAATACATTATATCAGATTGTTTCATTAGGCTACCATTTCTACTGGCAGACAATTAATTACACCGTCTGTTCCAATACCACATAAAATAAGATGAAAATCAAAATTGGATTAAACGTCTTACTTTATGTTTGGCCGATCGGCGGCAAAGTGAATATGAGGCCTGTTATCTGCGCATGTCATGGGTTCAAGGCCGCCTGGGTAATCACGTCGGTGTAAACGATTTTTTTAGGGGGGGGGACGGGAAAATCCAACGAGGATAGGCAGGCGACCCTTAATCTTATCACGGGATAATGCATGGTATTGACAGCACCCAGACACTTCGGGATAGAACTCGCGCAACAACCATAGACATAGTATTGACCCGTGAACACTGGATTCAATGTTTTGATTTATAATCATCCCAGAAATAAACCCAACTATCCGCACGATTTGAAATATGTCTCAGCCCCAACAACACCCAGGCAATCTACTTCCATTAGCTGTCATCGTTCGTTAGTATGGTCACGACATACAATATTACGCTCATAAATCGCTTACTGTGAAGCCCCTATCTCCATGCCACATACGCTCACACCAGGGCTCGAAAACACAACCGCAACGGCTGAAAAATCATTTACTGTGAGTAACATTATTATAAATCGCCCACTGTGATTGACGTTATTTATAAATCGCCCTATGTTGAGTGAGATTATTTTTGTGTAGGTGAAATCAATCATCAATTCATCAAGGTTCTAGCTTCTCTCTAATTATAATATACTACTGTAGGTTAAATGGCTATAATATAAAGGTAAGATAGATCTATTCTCCGCCTAATCATTCTCGCCATTCCATACCCCCGAGTTTTATTGATACAATATGTCGGTTGATGGACAACACAACATTCCTACAGTAATTGGTTCCAGTTGCTAACTGAATGGTCAGGGTGTATATATCATTCGGGAGTGTTCGGCATTTTTCACTTCCGTTACAACAACAGAAATGGAATGAGGCAGTATGCCAGTGCACGCGATACTAATTCTGCAACCGCATCTGAACATTTGTGACCTCCCTAAAATGCAGCAACTTCCACGTTTGGTGGGACACCATCATGTGGCACTCAGTATCTGACATTGATAAATCTTCGTTTGGCGGTCTACCGGTCTCGACAAGAATTTCGTATGTGTTCGAATACCTGCGCGGGCTGATGACAATCATTTAGTCAAGCCCAACATTGATCTGTTATGGACGGGACCACGGGGCTCACCCTTGTATGCGCCGCTGTAGACGTAAAATAACCTTTAACTCTCTGTATCATACACGATTAAGTAAAAGCGCCGCTGTCCAGGCCAAATTACCCTACCATGTACTGAACACGTTAGTTAGCATATGTTAGTCTCTCAATGACCAAGGTGCTCTGTTGATTGGACTTGAAACCCAATTCCGTTGATCTGTTTGTTGACAATTACAATATAAAGATCGAATATTAATCATCATACCCCCGGGGTCAACACACAATGTCAGTTACAGAAATGATATGGGGTTAACGTCCTGCTGTTTTTGCTCCGACGGCGATAATAAAGACAAGATGACAGTTACAGTAAACGACAATATCCCGACCTCTTTGAATAAGGACCACCAGATGTATAAAGGTCGCAAGAAGTTGAAACACGAGTAGAATGTCGTCGCGAGACTATACGATGTACATGTATTATAAAAAATGTATGTCATTAATCACATCGTATATTTTTTTTATAAATAAATGGCTTCCTTTAAAAGCGACGTCTTGAGAGTAACATATGAGGCTTTGTGTGTTTTTTTAATATCCGATATGACACTGCTGGGTACACAGATTTATTATGTCGCGAACAAACCTGTCGTAACAGTATACGCACATCAGAACTTATTGGTACTAAAACGGATAAGCAGACCCAGTCTCTTATGGACTAAGACTAGTAATTATTTTACCTTATTTCATGATGGACGAAAGTAGTGACAGTTATAAATAGACAATTTTTCCTTTATTTTTTTTCTCCCCTCTTCCTGCATTTTTTGGTTGACTTTTTGGTCTAGAATTGGAGAAAAGGCATCGAATTTTCAATTTCATAGCAGTTTTGGGTAATACTGAAAATATTACAGCGGAGGGATAGGGGGTGTAAAATGTCTTTCTGCGGAGCAATCATTGTGTCGGAAGTGAGATTTTTACCCCAGCGAACTTCAAAAAATCTAAATGGCCAACCCCCTACAAATTTATGATGAGGAGATTGCCAAATATGGTCCCCACTGTGCCTAAAAAGATTGGAACCAACGGAATGTTGAGAAAAAAACTACAGCCTGTGATGTTACATGCTTTTAACATTGAAGTCAGTGGGCAAATAATTACTAGTCTGAGTCCTGATATGAAACCCAAAGTTTAGTTACATCAAAATAGGATTGGCAATAAAAACTGAAACGAAATAGTGTTTAACGTTCTACTGTTTTGCTCAAAACTGGGCTAATAAACATGGACATGCACCATACAGTGTGCTATAAGGTAAATTTAGCACAGACAGCATTCGAATGCGAACTGTTCTTTAGCGTGCACGCCTGCATTGTGTACACGGGATCTTGTTTTTTTGTCTCATACGAGGAACTAGACACCGTGCCTTGACAGACTCGCTATTTTACACTACTGAAACAACAAACGCAAATCTCGAGGTAATGTTTCGGCCAGCGCGGGGATTTAACCTGCCCGCGCCTTTCCCCTGGGTAACAGAGCCCCCCCCCCCTTTTCTTGAACTACAGGAACGCCCAGGGGTACCACGCCTCGCTTAGTATAATGGGCTTTAATGTTATTCTTTTCTAAACCAACTACCTCGGTTGTTTGAGCCAAAAGACGAGTTTTCTTACTACGCCTTCCGTCCGCCCCGCACCACTGACCTGGATGGAAAATCCAACAGAACTTTACCTGGATAGTAACCGAGACCCGCTCACTATTGAGGCCGCATCATACTGAATGGTAAACGGAATTAAAAATAGGAAAACGAATGATGAAATAGCGTTTTAGTGTAAATGTAAAGACCTTTACCAGAAATATGTCCTCAATCTGTCAGATTTTACTATCAATAAACCTATATTAGAGTCAAGTATATGAAGTAAATGTAATATAAAGTCCTAACCTACAACATTAACCTGTAATAAAATACACAGACACATGTGGGTGATATATTAATACGACTTATAGGACTATAATACAGAAATAATCCACATCCTCTGTACGATCTCCGAGAAAGAGGACACTTGACAAGCTAAAGGGGTGCGAGATGGTGTCGGCAGAGGTAAACCTATGTTCATTCTTGTCATGGGTAGTCAATGTGGCGTTGTCCTAAACCAAGGACCTCCCGTGCAATCGAAATCGAATTCAAAACGCCCCCCCCCCCCGCGTGCAATCGCCTGTACCCCCACCTTCTGCAGCACTGCCAAGCGGGTAACGTGGCTGGAAAATGTCAAGAAACATTCTAGGTTGGTACCGCTACCGAATCCAAGACCTCTTGTCTACTGAGCCACGCTCTCCGGGCTACGCCAAATATGAAACGAGACAGCTCAAGCCCAATAACCATGAATATATATATTCAATATTATATATAGATACGGTGAAGTAGAAAGTATGGTTGAATATATTATCTATATTATATTAAGTAAATATTGCCCGGGGTTTAAATTAAATGATTGATATGTGTGTACTAGAATATATCATGTATTACTCCGCGTTTTATGACAAATTACACCATAGCGTTTGATGAGATGGGGTATATATTATCATTGACAGGTCACGTGATACGAGATATATGAGTGATATATTCTTATCTATATCGTCAGATATGTATTAGCTATTTATGCTAAACCTACAAAAGAAACGCTGTTCAACCAGACAGCAGTCTATAACCGTAGGCATGGACAATGTGTCTTCACTACATTAAAACATATCATTTTAAAATTATTAGTTATTTGTGCTAGTGCAGGACGGAGGGCCTGAGAAGGACAACTGTCTAGTCATTCGGGTAGGACGAAAAACCGAGTTCCCGTGTACACACTGAAAGTTGGAATTCGATATAAGAGTACGACGTCGTAGCGCCGCTGTCTGGGCAAAATTTTCCACATAGCACACTATATGGCGTATGCCCGTACTCATTAGACCAGTTTAGGAGCAGAACAGTAGGACGTTAAACCCCATTACATTTCATTAATTTGTGCTAACCCCCATACAAGCAACTCATGCAACTGCATGAACCCCTAACAGCTGATATTCCAAAGAGTAGGCCGTAATGAGTATACCGTCTCCGTTAGCCTGATTGACTCAGAAACGTAGGATACCAACCCCCGTTGCAATTCGGCCTTTGTTTAGATTGCACATTAGTATATTAGATAAGTTTATTGGTATATCTGGTTATTGTCACGTCCTACTATATATAGATTCAAGGAGATAAACATACAGTTTGAATATATACACATGTAAAAAAAAATATACCCAGTTAAAAACATCAAGTACTTAACTTTATCGTTCTAATATACATCAAACCCTTTATTGTGCTTTCTATCTAGACACGGGCTCATATGAGAGAGAATGAGAGACAGGGAGATGGGGAGGGGGTACATTACACCCACTCGACACAAACTAGGTAATTTCGGGACTGACCCATGTTTAAATCTTATTTCAATAATTCGTTAGCAGTGGGAAGAAACCAGAGGACCTGCAGAACCTCACGAGAATGGACAGACGACCTTACTCCTTGACACTACCCCCCCCCCGTGCTTCATATATCAGAGAGAGAGGGGGGGGGGGGTAACGTCAACTGGACACACACTATATCATTTTGGTACTGACATATGGTTCAATTTTATTTCAAAAATTTGCTTACGCGTAGGAGTTTTCAACAGAGAGAGGAAACCGGAGGACCCAGAGAAAACCCACGAGGGTGTACAGGCGATCCTAGTCCTTGTCACGTATAACCGGGAAATCTAAACCACGCTAGTTGACTCAATGACACCCCCCATTCGGCTATCCACCCCTGGGCTCATATGCGATGTAAAGGCGGTTTAAAGGCAGTACATATAGTATGCGATAAATTAAGGACACTTCATGTTTGACAGATTCATTTAATTATGGATGTGCTTAATCCTGTTTGAAGATTTATTAAATGGGTTTAAGCTTGTTTAAAGATTTATTACACACAGAAAGATTATTTACCCAAGAGGACTTAACGTTGAATAAAACATAATTATTTTATCAATACTCCATTTTTGTTTTGATTTGATTGAAAATAATATAAAATGAAGAAGGGTTCCATAGGATATGTTAAGACACCGGGTCCATTGCATGCCCCTGATACAATTTACAGCTACACTAACCTTCCGGAAACTCGCAGTATCTTTCTACATGATCTGATCAATCATAAGTGTTTTTGAGACACGAAATGATATGAGGTTTAACGTCCTATTTGTTTATCGTTTATCGGGGGGGGGGCATCGTGCGCAGGGAAGTATATGCTTTACCTTACAACACTTAATACCATCTTGGATTTTTGTTCGGAGAATTAATTTTACTGTTTTGAAAGGTCGTTGAATCCAGAGAAATTCCGTTTGGCTATAGAGCACCACATGGTTATACCAGAGGACACGGTAGTTCAGCGGTAGGTGTTGGTTGGCTAACCATGCATGATGTGCTAGGTTCGACCCCGCTATTGACCCAGAAAGTTCCCCAGCATTTGACAGTGTAAATTATCCCTTGTCACACCGATGTCTACACTTTAATATCGTTACACGCGTTATTTTATCATGACTGCCCCACCCCCCCCGGTCGCACCTAGAAGACAATCAATTAAATAAACCGTTGATTATTATTCTAGTGGCATGTTGTTGAGTGTTCTGATAATATTTACTTCCATCTTGTTAATTCATTCAACATCAGAATCAACAATTACATGATATCATTCTAAATACATTTTATATCCAGTAACTCGGTCACAGTTTATCTCGGGTGAAGGTGGGGGTGAATGGTTAGCACGTGCGCGCTGTATCATAAGGGCTGTCATTGAGTCAATAAGTGTGTGGTTATCATTCCCTGGTTGTACATGACAGGGAGTAGGGCCGGCTGTCTAACCTGATGGGTTTTCTCCGGGTCTCCGGTTTCCTCCCACTGCTTATGATCCCTACTTACAAGAGAATTATTGAAATAAAATTGAAACATGTTAGTCTCGAAATTACCAAGTTTGTTTCGAGTGGACGTTGACACCCCACTCTCTCTCTCTCTCTCTCTCTTTCTCTCTCTCTCCCTCCCTCTCTCTCTCTCTCAAACCATAGCAGGAATATAGGGTTTAACGTCTCCTTAAGATCAATTTTTTTTAGACTAATATATGACTATATAGTAGTACAGGGTGTGCGTATAGGATGTGAGTGAGTGGCGCGGGGGTGGGGGAGGGGTGGTCGTCGTCAACAGCGACATTTTGAAATTTAAAAGCCAAGTGTTTTTGATGAACACTACCCAAAGAAGTGGTCAATGGCAATAATTCTCAAAACACGTTTAACTTCGATAGAATTTAGGAAAGGCAGGATGCTAGTTAAGTTTTTTTTTCTTAATTAAATTTTAAATAATCAATTTGGGTAGTTTTGCGTGAATTAAATCGTTATCCGAAAAATACAGATGAAAGAAACGACATCTGTAGCTATTAGAGGGGGGTCACTGTGGTTAACTCACTAGCCTGGGGGGCAGGGTGTTGGACCCCTGAACGGGACCGTGAATGTTCATCCAGATTTTCCAGCTTGAATTTCCCCTTGTCAGTGATGTCTAGTCGTTCGGATAGGACAAAAACCGAGGTAGTGTGTACACATTGGCGAACACGTGAAAGATCCCTTTACAAATGGAATTCGATATAAGAGTATGCCGTGGCGATGCTGCCGGGCAAAATTTCCGTCATAGCACACTGTAAGGCGTATGCCTGAGTTTGTTAGCCCAGTTTAGGAGTAGAACAGTAGGACCTTAAACCCCATTGCATTTTGTAGCTATTAGCCGAGAAAGCAGTAATCTATCTCCTAATATAAACACCATAGGTGAAGATTTATTATTCATCCGTTGAACCAACACTAAATAGGAACAACTTGTGTACTATCCCCGACTTTCATGAGCATCGAATATACATTGATCATCATAAACCAATTTCAAGACAGAAAAAAAACTCTTCAAAGAACAACATCGACCAGCGACGACGAATCGTTACAGAAGAATTATCAACGGCATATAAAAAATGTCACGGAACACAAAATGGCGAAAGAAAGATGGCTTCTGTGGTATGTTTGCTCGCTCCCTTCTCTCCTAAATTACGAGGATTTTGATAGATTTAAGAGCGATCCATCACGTGGAATTGGCAGATCAGCACGAAAACAGCTTCTATAAACGGTGTTATCTTTTCTCAATGGATTTCAACCAACATGGAAACTAAACCCTTTCAATGATCCGGAAAAAATGCCGCAATGGATGCATAGATTAATGAACACGATAGAAAAACGTATTAATTGAATAAAACTGTTAGCATCTGCTCTCAGAGGATATAAGACAAATCTAATTCCAGCACACGTACCAGCAAAACGTGATAAAAAGAATGTTTTCAATGGGAATAACCAATCACGTGTCTTATGCCTACATACACATATCTCCAGGGACCAATGAAAAGGCAGAATCAGAAAACTATTCATTTAACAACGGAAGCTAAATTGAAAGTAGTGGAGAATAAGAAATGTTATTCTCGCGAGAGTAATGAGCTGGCTATATCACCGCCATATTACATAAAATTCTATTACCATGGCAATCATTAATCTTTAAAATGTCCAGATTTTTGTTGCTAAATGGCGGGTAATACTGTCACTGAGCTGAATATGTCTAAAATATAATCAATAATTGTATAATGTGTTAAGAAGTTTTCAATTTGTGCTAGTTTTATTTTTTATTCTCGAATTCATTTCTGAACTATTACGTGTCGTGTTGTCGAAGATTGTTTTTGTTTTTGCAGATTGCATATTGTATCATCGGGTTGGTAGAGGTTAGAGCTAAATGATAAGGCCACCTTAACTTTTCGTCATAGATCACGAGATTTAAACAGGGCTAGCGCTAAGTTTAGCCCTAACCTACAATCTCACGTGCCTTAACCTTATTTACATTTCAGCGTCCTTGACAAAAATAAAGCTAGCCTTAATGAATAGATTTAACAGGTTGTCACTCTGGCAGTGGAAATGAAAAAGATGTCGGTTTTTGCAGCGGTTTTTTTCCGTTTTCTTTCCTATCAATCCGGGATCTTTTACGTACACTGCCACAACTGATATAATCAAGCAAAATAATGCTGTTTTAGGGATATGTAACCATATGAATCTGAGACCCTGGAGAGGCATCTGGCTCGGCCAGTATGTTGATGGCTCTCTGATGAGGGGACCCCGCTTCGGGATCGGTGTGAACGGAGAAAGTTCTTCGAGCCTGGCAAGGAATACCGGCTAGTCGTTCTCATGGGCCAAAATAATAGATATATAATAAAGCAATAACGGATATTTAATATATAAAGCAATACACATTAAGTATATAAAAGTATTAGGTCTAAGAATACAAAAGCAATGATATATATTAAGTATATGAAGCAATAATATATATTTAGTATATTATAAAGCAATATATATATATAAAATATATAAGTATATAAAACCAATAATAGATATAAAGGCAATGATATATATTAAGTGTATACAAGCAATAATAGATATTTAGTATATAAAGGAGCGATGTAATCTATTACACGTCCAGTTACATCAGTTAATCAATTGTTTAAGTGGATTACTTCCCCTGTGTCATACTCTCGTTTGATGAATCTCTATTTAGTTGATACTTATACAAGTTGACAGTATTTCAATCATCTACAAATTTTGTTTATGTAAGTGTTCTTACGAATTAGCCACTAGACGAAGTTCTAATACGATATCACCTATATGGTGCAATGGTCGCAGAATAAACATTTTACAACCGATTATTAATTATTCATTACTTCCAAGATGTCAATTTCATGTAGAATTGTCTTTCGCAATTGATTCAATTAAGATTTATAATTATACAGTCGTCAATGATTGTGATATCTGAGTATTGAAGTCTGTGAAAGTTGAATCTGTATCCAAATGGTTTATTTCCTTCCTGTATGTACAAAGATCAATTGAAAGTTTGTCAACAGGCGATATGAGAGAGAAAGAAAGAGAGGGAGAGAGAGCTAGGTCTTTTCGGAGAGAGAGAGAGAAATGGGGTTTAACGTCCACTCAACACAACCTAGGTCATTTCGGGACTAACATATGGTTTTAATTTTATTTCAATAATTCGCTTGCGCGTAGGGGTCTTAATCAGTGGGAGGAAACCGGAGTGTCCGGAGGAAACCCACGAGGTTGAGAAGGCGCCCCTATCTCCATGCCACATACGCTCACACCAGGGCTCGAAACCACAGCCGCAAGCCAGAGGTGATCGGCCAGCTAGAGGTCGAAGCGCGGCACTCTAGACCACTAGGCCATCCCAACATATGGCGACGAATATATGGTTCAATCTTATTTCAATAATTCGCTTGCGCGTATGGATATTTAGTAATGTAGGAAAACCAGAGGGCACGGAGAAAACCCACGACTTTAGACAATCGACCCTTCTCTTTGTCACGTGCAACCGGGGATTCGAAACCACGTCAGTTGACTCAATGACGGGCTTTTTGAAACAGTGCGCAAGTGCTAACCATGCGACCCCTCTATTGCAATATAGTTTGTTTGTTGGGGCGTTCGTATAATTAGCAAATATAAAGATATTGTTTATGAGTTGGGGCGTCCTTATCGCTAGCAAGTATTGATACCTCAGCGAGTTAATACCGTGATAAAATGTACTATTTGGGGCGTTCAAATAACTAGTAAATATTTTTATGACTTTTATTAATTGGGTCGGTCGGTCGGTCGGTAGTTTAGCTTGTATATACCGTGAGATATCTTTTAATATGATCGATTCAACACATCGCCCAAAATTTGAAACCCATGGGACAGGACCATGTGACATATCAATATATTATTCATCAAACGGTGATTGCCTCGCATAAACAGAATGACGAGTTAAGTCAGTATTTGAAACTCGAGAGAGGTGGTCAGAGTTCACGAGTTGGTTGTATTGTGGTCGAGTTAATCACAGGACGCGCCATTTTTAACAGTTCCATTATCACATCTCCACATGTCGTCTGCTCAGCTTATTTATGGAGGGAAAAAGAAGGAAATTGCCGCCATCAGTTATTGACAGGTCGGAGCAGACGGTTTCCGGTTTGTGACAGAAGTATATTTATACTTTATTAAGAAAGAGAAGAAAGAATGAAGGCGATATATGAATATATTACCATTGTCCATAAAAACAAATCCACATCGATTCCCGAAATTTGATCTATTTTGATAATTTCTGTATAAATGAGATCCGGTAAAAAGAATATCTTCTACAACAAATTATATAATGCATTTTATTTTCAGTAATTATAAGGCAAAACGATAGATAGCCCCCCCCCCCATCCCGAGTGGCTCACAGACCATACTGGTGTTGACCGAAAACGTTCCTTGGTATTTATCAACGTGGTTTCGCCTTGTCATTGGTGCAGGAGCGTCAATCTAGCAAGGAACGGGTTCGGTCTAGTCGTCGGGTGGCACGGAAAACTGGTGTATTTCGCTCTTCCCTCTGCGCTCCTCTTTTTCTCCTCTCTTCTGTCTTACCGCCAGCAAACTGCCAAATTAGGACCCGGAGAAAACACACGAAGTTGACCAGGCAACCCTACTCCCCGTTACTCAATGACAAGACTCTGTGATCTAAAGCGACCCCTCAATCCCTTCTATGCCAGCAACAAAAATGGTTGCCCATGCCAGCAACAAAAATGGTTGCCGATACCATCAACTCCAATGCAATGGAATATGCGGAAATAAAATTTTCATTCTGGTAAGAATGTCTTGTTTTGGCACCAAGATTTACAAATACGACAATATCTGGTGAAAGATAAGCACGGGTCAATGACCACAGACGACAAATTAAACAAAAATTGTTAGTGTTCGAAAACCCATGAACTGTGAGGCTTTACGTCGAATACAAGCCTGGAGCCACGACCACCAATTCCTATAACAACAACACTTTCTTATATAAAGCTCGATAAGTTCCTTAAATCTCATAATTACAAACACCCATAAAGTCATAAGACATCATTTCGGACATTTTAGATCCTACTAAATCCCCCGCAATTTCAATATGTCTGTTCATTAAATGACTTGACCCCGCCATTATTTACATGTAAATACCATTACCACCGGTTGCTAACCACTAAAGACAATATTTTCTCGTCTGAAATCACCACCGAGGTTCCAGCAAGGCGTAAGTACGCTCCATAGTAAATTGATTCACTCTTTTGTAACAATAACCATGATTGGATTAACTCTCGGATGACTAAAGCCATCAACCAATTAGATTACCTGATGGTGTATTAGTGAATAAATGGATATCGCGGGGTGAGTATTTGAAAGTGAAAGTAGTAAATTAATAGAGTTATTTCTCCAAGCACATCCTTTTAATTCCCATATTGACAGGAATCCTTTCAGCGAAGCATATGGTTCAGTCACTTCAAGTCGCCTTCATTTAATCTGATGGCCGAACCCAGTCAATATTCTAACAATGGCTGGCAATTCGATCTGCCATTTTGGGTCACGTGATATCTAATTTCCTACAGAGGGCAATCGTACCTCTAGACAGCGAAGAGCTGTTAATGCCCAAGTCTCGAGGAGTTCTCGCGAAGTTTTTAAGAGGCGGTTAAGATGTTTTCAGATTTAATGAAAAAGTAAAAATGGAGGACTGAAGACGACTGAGTTTCTGATTGCACGTTGTTGAGATTTAGAGAGGAGCTCGAGTCGCCATTTTTACAACTTGTAAAATAACAGACGTGAAATCTATCGCCATGTTGTTGATCTCGACAAACAGACGAATAATAAAATGGAGTCAAGATGGAGGCAGGACACCGGAAATAGATAAGGAAATTGGGTTGAACTGGGTAGATTGGATATTTTCGTTTCACAATACGTAAACGTAGTAATGAGAGAAATTAGTCGAGCTGTTGAATTGGAAACAGTTTGAGAGGGTTATATATGGTTCCCTGTTGCTCTCAGCGACACCCACGCCCAATACCGATATTCACTGAACATGTCTGTATCTAAATTGATATGTATGTCAAAGTTGAGATCAGCTGATAATAGTGATCTGGAAAATGATATAATATCAGTAGGTTGCAATAACTCAGGAATAAGTGAAATGAAATGAAATGGGGTTTAACGTCCTACTCTTTTGCACCTAACCTGGGCTAATGGAAGACGGGCATACGCCATACAGTGTGCATGCTATGAGCGATATTTTACCTGGAAAGCAGAGCTGCGACCTTCTTTTTTTAACGGAATCTAACTGCCTGGGAATTATTTACTTTCACGCCAATATGTACACTCGATATCGGTTTTTCGTCCCATCCGAACGACTACATAGCTGTCATCCCTTCCTGCACAATGTTAGTAATAATATTTTAATGGTATTTACTTTGTGTCATACTAGAGTTTGTCAATACTCTTCTTCGGATTCTGATTGTTAAAGGTTCCTTTACGTGCACAAGAATGTGGCATCACGGGAAGACCTCGAGTTTTTGTCCTATCCGAATGATTTTGTCAGTCAATCCACCCCCTTCGCATTACTCCTCACTGTACCAATCTACGACTGTCCAGGTTATGGCATTATAATACTCAAAAACAGGCTTGATAAAATAAATGTGAAAAATGCCCTTTCAACCAGTATCTTTAACTGTTCACTCGTACCGAAGGTTCTATTGGATAAATGACGGGCGAGACAGCCATAAACCGGAAATCAAGAAATACCGTTTAAACCCACTCAAAATATTTCAAGTGTATTTAGGTAAGAAACTGTTATTTTAAAAACGCCCAATTGACATATGAAAACCCGTTTACCATCATTCTGTAATATTGTTCCAAGTGTAGCTCTGTCCAAAGAATTACTGGCAAGAGGGGTTGCAGCAAATAAATGAAATGAAATGTGGTTTAACGTCCTACTGTTCTGCTCCGACTGGGCTACTTAAGACGGGAATCTGCCATACAGTGTGCTATGGGTGAAATTTACATCGAATTCCAACTGCTAATGGATCTTGTACTGCTCTACTTACAAGGTGAAACCATGCCGGAAAATCACGACGAAGTTTCTCGGCCAAGGCGGGCATCGAACACGGGAATAAACGTGGTGCCCCAGTGTACATGCTGGAATTCGATAAAACGCCGCTTACAGGGCAAAATGTCCGTTTTCGTTAACCGTTTTCTCGCCGAGAAGTTGGCCATTAAATCTTCATTTCACTTCTTCTAATTTCTATTTTTGTTTCTTCGAGTCGATAACCTTTTAGTCGTTTATTTGAAAATGTACTCTGTTGGCCTATTTCCTTTATTCCTCTAAAAATATACTACAGTGGTGCAATCAAACTTCAATTTACTTTGAATCGCTTCCTAAAGGCTTCTTAATGCCTTTATATACATTATTCTTCTATCCTTAGTTGTCTGGTAAATCGCGTCAGTGGTTTATCGATCATCAAGACTGACAATGTGCTATGGTTTAATGTAGTGGGCTTGTTTATTGTAGCCGTTAATGCCAGCAGACGACCGAGAGAAGAGAAAAAATCCGATAATGGCGGGAAGATTGATCTGTCGTCTGTCATTCTAACAACAGTTTAACCATCCTTTCTTTCACTCATTCAGACAACCATCCATTTTAATATTGTTCCATTCGACAGAAGGTCAGCCACAAAGAAATAAATTTGTAATCCATCCTTTTTTCTCGGGACGGCCACACGTGACTTGTCGTGGAGTCGTATCAATTCCTTGAATGAGGTTATGGAATTTTATTATTGGTAGTTTGTCCCTTAAAGCGGATTCAATCACGTGTCTATCGGAGTATAAGAATGATATTTGCTGTAATTATGACTTTCTTGGAATATTGAAGATGGTCAGCAGGGCGCCTCTCAAAATATTTCATATGTCTGGGTTATAGTCTTTAGGAGTCATTTGGAATTTGCGGACAATAACCAATGGTTAAAGGTTTAACCCACGCTAAATAGTAATCTCCTGATTTGGATTCAGCCCAATTAAAATATAGGTGTCCCGGAAACTTGTTAATTCATCATATCTTCGTTAGAATTGGGGAGAGAGTAGGAGAGAGAGGATGGGGGGGGGGGGGGTAAAGTCCACTCGACACAAGCTAGTTCATTTCGTTTCGTAACTAACATATGGTTTAATTTTATTTCATTAATTCGGTCACACGTCGGGGTCTGTAGCATTAGCAAGAACCCGACGGACCCGACGGAAACTCGTGGAGTTGAACAGTCGATCCAACTTATTGTCACGTACAAGAAGCACACGACTTGGTCATTGACAGAGCTTATAATGCAATGCACACGCGTTAACCACTCAGCCATCCAATCCCTACTCACGAGGTTACACGGGCGGGGAATCACGGTGGCTAAGTGGACAAGGCGCTGGCTCACTAGCCTGGAGGTCGGGTGTTCGATCATTTCGATTTTCCGACGTGGTTTCCCCTTGTCACTGATACAGAAGGAGGGCCTGACAAGGACAGTTGTCTAGTCGTCCGGATGGGACAAAAAACCGTGTACACATTGGCGTCCACGTAAAAGATCCCTTGGCAGTTGGAATTCTAGATAAGAGTAGGCCATAGCGCCGCTGCCCGGGCAAAATTTCCCTCATAGCACTCTGTATGGCGTATGCCTGTCTTCCATTAGCCCAGGTAAGGTGCAGAAGAGTAGGACGTTAAACTTCATTTCATTTTGTTACACTGGCGATCGTTTGTACGATAGTTCACCTTCTGTTCTATAGTCCGGGTACAATTTGGTGAGCGTATGGAGCTGACCTTTCTATTGACCCCACCGAAGGAATCCAGAAGGCCATTAAGGCTGGAACATAATGCCGATCAGTAGTTTATATTGGAAAATCTCGGACGATAAAGAGAAATAAATTGAGAGTTATTCAGACTAAAAAGCTGTAAATGGAATTTCTATAATTGAAAATGATGGTTAGGACTCGAGTCTAAATCTTTCATTTCCACGTTTGTACGAGTTTGGGAGATTGAGTGATTCTGGAGACCATTATCAACCTAAATTGCGCTTCCTAACTAACTTGTAGTAGCTTAGTCAGCTGGAACGAGACTGCACGAGACGCGATACTAAAATTACTGGAAGAGAAAGGAATCTGAAATCAAAGGTTTGCTGTGAAATCAGAAAATTATCTCGTCAAAGACTCGCACGCAAAGACACGTCACCAATCAAAAAATAAACACTTATAGAAAATTTGGCTACATTGTTGCCGTTTCCCTGGTAAATCCGAGGCGATATTTTAACCCCTGACCCATCAATGGATGGTCTGTTTAATGGACGTGGATCAATTAAGATGGTCAATTAAAGTCAATTAACTGGAGATTTTTATCAAGAAATTTTATTCGATATTCGCATTAGGTTTAAGTAGTGATGAATCCACTTTGAACTGAAAGATGATCGTTATGTGGTCATACAAACTGTCATACGATTACATCATGTGTACCTACTTCAAGAATACACATGATGGCAAATGGCCGCCATTTAAAATACTACGCCCGCCTCTTAGAGACGATAACTTAACTCGCTATAAATTGTAAAAAAAATTTACTTCGGCTAGAATTAAAAAACACCTAAGATTAACATTTGCTAAAAAATTCTAAAAAACAACCTAAATTTATGGAAATGGGGCCAAATCAAATCAGGCAAATTACATCAAATAGTCCATGTTAAACGTATAGCAAAAATTTTAAACTAACGCGAGCACGCGCGTTTCTAGACAACGCCATAGCGGGTCATAGCAACCAGTGAGTATAAATTGGAAATCCCCAATGACGTAGATATTATAAATTGGAAAGCCGAGTCTGTCTTAAAATAAGTAGTACCGTCAGTAAACAAGATGGAAGCCATCTGCTATCGTGTTTGATCATGGAGTAGGCAAGCACAGGTGTGTCGTATGACAAACTGTTTGATGTTTTGTACAGATTGTCAGAGTTTCCGTTTTTTATCAGAAAGTCGGACAGGTCTGTCTCATATTACTGAATTAAAATGTCTAAATAAATCCAATAACCAATCCAGTGATATTATGTATGGAGTCGAGGTAATTTTAAAAATGATGAAAGCCTAACAAACATCTAACTTATCGACAGTACTTGGAAATTAAATGAAGTGTGCTCTATAGCGATCTATTCTGAGAGAGAGAGGGGGGGGGTAGAGAGTTTTGGCATTGCAGCAAACGTCCTCTCAACACGAACGACACAGAGAGAGAGAGAGAGAGAGAGAGAGAGGGGGGGAAATAGGGTTTAACGTCCACTCGACACAAACTATGTCATTTCAGGACTAACATATAGTTCAATTTAGTTGTCTCTAGCAGTGGGAGGAACAATATGTATGCGAGGCTTTGGGTGTTTTTCTCCCATCCGATTCGAACCAGTCTTCCAGCAAGACTCCAGAAGGGGAATCCAGAATTCCCAGCTTGATTTTCCTATTGTCAGTAATACAGAGCAGAGTTCCCGACAAGAAAAAGCATGTAGTCATTCGGATTATATGGCAATCAAAGTACACCACTTCTTTGACAGCAGTTGGAATGTGTCGACACGAAGGCAGAAACCCAACTGTCAGAACGTACATTCCTTCGCATCACACTACCATACTAAACTAATGCTGACTGTCTAGAGTTAGCTTTACTTGACACTAAGCTAGTTGACCGACATTTATGTTCTGAATCGATGACTTTAGTCGAAAACACCAAGTATACTTCGAATTTTATGAAGTTTTTATTCCGCTTCCATTTAAAGGGACAATAACACTCTTGGTGGCTTGGAAGCTCGAGAAAATAAATAATAGCCTTTTTCTAAGTACTAGATGTTTAAGCGCCCTACCTTTTGTGTAAATTATCCATTACAACCCATTTTACTTGTCCAGACGGTTCGAAAATATTTTAAAATCCAAGTCACATTTGAAAAGGTTTACGTTAGACTTTTTAAATCAATTGGTTGAATTTTTCCAATTTTTTAAATAAGGTGTGTTAAGATGAAATTTATATCATCAATTAATTGGAATATTGTAAAATAATGCAAATTGTTGACTAGAATGAAGATTGGGACATATTACTCGGTTTCAACAAGAGTGGTATTGGGGCTTTAATAAGATTTTAAAAAGTTTATTTAGTCTCTGTGTGTAAAACAAATGTGAAACTGGGTAGAACCACTCGGCTCATCTCGACAGATTCCGTAAACTACGTAAACTACATCTAGTCTCGGATGTATGACAGTAAGTGATATGTACCTACGCCCATACATTTGCGATGCGGCTACCGGTTTACTTTAACAGGAAAGCTTGACGCTATTACACAAATTGGGAACCTATTCGGCTAGCGACCTATTCGACCGATCGAGCTGCAACCTGTTCGTTGGAAACCTATTTAGAGTAAAGACAACAGTCTCTATTTATCAACGAATAAAATCCAACGTTATGTCTATCAAATGAAAGTAGAATATATTATTTTTTATCCATTCCTTCAGCTCAGAATAGAAGTGTAATTTCGTCATTATCTTAAAGCTGGATCGGTCGAATAGGTCGCTAGCCAAATAGGTCGCCAACTTGTGTTTGGAATGGGCGCAGCCATGTTTCATCCGGGACCTTTAAAATAGTTCCAATATGGCGGAATTCATCATACAGCCGAGTTTAGATTCCCGAAATCTTCCGATGTTTGCCGAGGCGGAGTAGAACGGTATTACTGAGTTTTGGATATGGCGGTCATTAATGGCAGAGATCTATTCTCGAAGTACGGAGTAGATAGGTCTCTGTGTGCAGCATGAGCGCACTGCATGATTTCATTAAGACGGTCGATACAGTAAAGTTTTAATTCTATCATTCCAATTTACTCTAATGGCCTCTTGTTTAAATTCCCAAGGGGTTTGGTTTTGTCGGTTTTTTTGTTGGATTTTTTTATTCACCATTGCATAATATTTATTGATTGATACGCCTAACATCATTAACAACCTCGTTAACAGTGGGAAAACTAGAATTTTAATGATTTTATTCACTGAACAAAAACAATGAAACTATAATAAACTCGATTAAACTAACCAACGTTTATTGACAAATACTTCAATGGGCTGTTATTACACAACCCACATTACTGAATAATTTTTTCTTAAAGTTTGCAATAACTCGCACTTATTTTTTCTAGTGTGCGTGCACATGCTGTGTTTTTTTGATAATAAGCATCTAAGTTGTGTTCGTATATTGTTCATTCGGAACCGACAGGAATAATGAATATGAGTTTACGTCATTAACACAGGGCCGTTTGTGGGATATTTTAACCCAGACATTCATATTGCCACCTACTCTTCGTCTTAGTGAATTTAAATCTCAAGGTTTCTTTCGGTATGTTTGTGATTGTCGCAATCTGATTAAAACATAGATCCTATTTCGTTTCCTTTTTTATAGTTCAAAATTTCATTTTGCTTGGTTTTACTACACTGGGATCTGGAAGAGTTGTTATGTAATCCGCGTTCTGGATGATGAGGGATTAGCCAATAGAACCATTGGTTACGAAGGCATCTTGGCATGTGATGCACGGAACTGAGTAAGTCACTAGAATCATCAACGCTGATTGATTAATCAATATCTGACATCAAAGGGTCAAAAGCCGCAGGTGTGACCTCTGACGCGAACTTACACTACAACCGGTCAGATCTCCATGTAGTCGAGGCCATCAAAAGTATAAAAAAAAGAAACGAAATATAGATTTATATTTTAATTAGACTAGGGTTTTGGTTTCATCCAAACTAAATGTGGTCCCTCCCCCCCCCACACTCAAAGACAAGTGAAACCCGCGGAACACTAGGATCGAATCAGAGACCACCAGGTTCGTGGTCAGCATCTTACTGCCTAATTCACTGAGTGGTACCCATACTGTACCAGATTCTCAATAGGCCAAAGCCACACATCATTACAATGATAGCAAATATGCTATGAACATCAAATTTAATATCAAAACTATTGGCTTAATCACTAAATCTTGCCAATTATTCACGAACCAAGTCGACAAATTCTCTTTTATTGGTCTTGTTATCCCGTATGTAAATCTGGCAGCCATGTTGTTATCCGACATGTAAATCTCGTAGCCATGAGAATAGTTATAGGTTTTAAATTTCTCATGTCTATTATTCATCAACTTGTGTCAATCAGGTACGAATCATCCTCCCAAATTCCCTCAAGTCATCAATCAGGCACGAATCGTCCTCCCCTATTCCCGCAAGTCATCAGTTAACTAAATGTGAGAGCGCAACCTCCCGGCCACCACTAGACTTGTTCAACAAGCTAAAGTCAATAGTAAAACCCCCGACCGAGTAAAGGCGACTATGGGGATATAATATAATTTGTAAACATTGGGGATATAAAATCGAGAAAATATTGTCTTGAGTAAATCTCTTATGAAAACAGAACAACCAGTGGTTATAAACCGTTAAATCTCAGATATCACGACCCAAAACATGACCTTTACAATGTGACATAACGAGATTTGACGAGATTATCAGTCACCGTTTTAAAAGAATAGATTAACCAGTCTTTAATGTCAAAGTGATAAAGTAGGACTGTTTAGATCGAATTGTCATGCCACTTTATAAACCATTCTGGGTTCTTGTGAAGAAATAAACGATTTTTTTCTCGGAGAAACTCAGTCGATTTTCTCTCAAATTTCCCCGAGTCGTTTAACTTTTCTAGCGTCATATGGTTCAAGAGTTCGATCTGCACTGTTAAGTGTAGTCTGTCGATACGACGATGGGATTTGCTTCTATTCTGCGAAGAAATCCTCGTAAAATACTTTTGATTGTAAAGAACAACAACTCTTGGCTTTTCTAATTCAATAATGGAAATGGGTTAACCGACAAGAAAAATAAATCAATCGGATTTAGAAGATTATAGAACTCTTCATCAAGATAAATACAAAATGGTTCCTAGTTCTGGCTGATAAAATTTGCTCATTTTTTACTATTAAATTCTGCTTTTTATCAGTCTACTATACAAATTGTTCTGGACTATGATTTTTTTTTTTTTTTGATTTTTTTTTAAATGCAATTTGTTTTGTTCTATTAAGTTTATATTTTTTCTAACTTTTAAAATCTATTTTGTTATTATGAAATTTATTTGACTGATTCGTCGACCGATTCAAACACGTATCTATCACACCTCATTTTGCATGTAATCGTTTAAGAAATTAATATTGCTATGCCTACGGGAAGATAGGGTCTACGGGGACACGTACGGTTATTGAGAGTGATGTTTTCGACGGGGGTTATTCTAATTAGGTTTCTTTAAAGTTCAGGCATCTTAATCATTTCAAAAACTCAAATTTCCATCTTTGTTTATGAACAAAACAAATAATTGATCAGCGATTGGAATTCAAAATCAATATCGACATTAGATTCCTATAAATTTCTACAAATGCCAAACAAAAGATACAATTTTACAAAATAATACAAAAACAAAAGATTCTCTAATTTTTAAAAAAAAAAACAACATATAAATCTAGACAAAAGATTAATAGATACCCTAATTTAAAGATAAATCGGTGCGTATAAAAAAACAATTGCGCGTAAAAGTGAACATAATTAACTTGAGTTGTAAAGGTCTCTGATAAATGTTAATAAGGACCAGGGCGATAGAAAGAAACGTAAAAACGTAAATTAAAATTGTGAAATATGTTGATACTGACATTCAAACATCAAAAGCCAGAAAAAATAACGAGAGAGAGAGAGAGAGAGAGAGAGAAAGAGAGAACAAACTATGTAATTTCGGGAACATTGGTGAAGAAATTGGGTATAACCGGAAGGAAAATCGACCATAGGCTACCCTACACTTTGTCGCACAACAGCCTGGGGTTGAACCCATGTCACTTGCATAAATAGCAAACTATATCATCTATAAGCGTTCGACCTCTCGACCACTGCAGCTAACCGTTTATGTCTCTTCTGTTTGGTTCATTATAGCCGACAATAACTCTGCCTGCGATATATTGTCATCGTGCAAGCGGAAGTTAAATTATAACAGGTCTTGTCGTTTTCAAAGAGATAATCGAGATAAGTTTAAAGTATTTCTGGTCAGAGCGACTTCACATCAATTGAAATGCTATGTAAGTAGTCAACGTGTTGAAGGTTCAAGTAAACTTCGTCTGGTTAAAACCAAACACCCAAATATCACTAAAGTAATTAAGAAATTACTGGTACACCTTTGCTTAACTTTAAAGTCTCTGGTGATTCAAGTGATTTCAATCTCTTGCAAACTACAATATTGTCAACGTTGAATCTCTAAAATAACAGAAAGGTCGATCTAAAACAGTTCCGTTCCGTTCAGCATTTACAGAAACAGCTAAACAAAAATAAATGTTGCAACATTCGTCATTCTCGGCAGAATATAAAAATCATCCATTTCCAACTTTATGTGTAACGCAACATATTTTGAAATGCCAATGGAATCCATGAGCGGGGTTTATTTGACGTCGATATTCGGTTTGTTTTCTTAATCAAATGTTAAATAATCAATTGAAGAATGTTTAGTGTGAATGAAACCGTTAAAAATATTATCAAAATAATGCACGGCCAAGGAAATTTGAATTAGTTGTTCTCAGATACCGCTTAGACTTGTAATGCTGTGTTATACCGGGGTTTATTGACCCATCCGATCAGACAATCCGTTCTGCACAACTGACGAGGGAGACCCGGCCTGGAAAACGTTCTCGACCAACACCGGGGTGGAACCTATGACCACCTAGTTAGTGAGCCATTTCGCAACTCACGGATCTACGGCGGCGCCAACATCCAAGAGCCCATTTCTGACCTCGACACCCCTCGCTAAAACAAGCAAACCTAATTCCCAACAAGTCTTCATTATTTGCAGACATAACTTTAAAGATACATTCCCGCATATAAACTGGGTGATTTGATGATATATTTGGACTAAAGCATATGCAAACTATATTTTTGTCCTGTATGTGTGCTCTATGAGTGTTCTTCAGAAATCCAGATATTTTCTAATAAAATTAGATATTTCTATATTTCACATATACCAAAATTGCCATACTTTTATAGGCAATAACCACGCGATAAATACTTTTCTGGGAAGATATCTTTAATGACTCATAATACGAAGCGGTTGCAACATTTTAACTCAAAAACTTCCAATAATTAAAAATAATTCATTTGCAGAACCGACTAAAACATTCAAAAATATAAACACATTTAGAAAACATAAAAACAGCAGTTTCAGTCGATTGGATTTAAAATCTCAAAAATATAGCTTCATTAATATCAAAGAGAAAAATCTGAACAGTATAAACTCCATTAAAACCCGATCACGCTTAGTAAAATTAAACCCGATGCAAAGAAAGAAAGAGAAATGGGGTTTAACGTCCACTCGACACAAATTAGGTCATTTCGGGAATAACACATGGTTTAACTTTATTCGCATTTGGCTTGCGCGTAGGGGTCTTTGGCAGTGGGAGGAAACCGGAGTACCCCGAGAAAACCCACGAGGTTGGACAGGCGACCCTACTCCTTGTCACGTACAACCTGGGATTCGAAACCACATCAGTTGACTCAATGCAACTGGCGAAATAATGTCCAAACCTGTAGACAGGAACTGAGAGAGAGGGAGAGAGAAATGGGATTTAACGTGCGCTCAACACAAACTAGATCATTTCGGGACTAACATATGGTTTAATTTTATTTCAACAATTCGGTAGCGCGTAGGGATCTGGAGCAGTGGGGGGAAACTAGAGAACCCGGAAAAATCCACGAGGTTGGAAAACCGATGCAAACATTGATTTGCTAACGACTAGATTTTAATAACGAAAAGTCGAATTAGATATTACATATATAACGTTAAGAAAGAATAATAATTATTAGTGTCTGTTACATAATTAGTAATAACAGGCCAGCTAATTAACTACCATGGAAAACAGTCTAATGAGATTACATAAATATATAGCAATTATCCTTCATTTCAATATATTGGATAATATAATTATATCTCGTGAGTATAGAAGACAATATGCACGACCATGTGCGGTAAATATTCGATAATACACCCAATATAACGATTGGCTACACAATAATCACCAGCCAACATGTGTAAATTGCTTCTATAATTCGCGCGCTTTGATGGAACGATAGAAAAGGAATCTAAACAATTAAAGGAACGTTCAATAAATTTGATTGACAGTACACTTCGTGCGCGTGACGGGGGGTAATGATAAAATGTACGCGTATACACACGTGTTGCGTGGGTCATAAGAGGCATTGGAATTGTTGATGGTTGCTATCATAGATACGGTAATTTCAGGTATAACAAAACTCTAAGTAAGAGGTCACGTGGTCAAAGGTTAATTAGAATTTACATGACGGAATTACGAGACCTGTATTGATATCCTCATGTCAGATCTGAAAAACATTATGTGATAGAAACAAAGGTTTGTATTTCAACAACCAACATCATAACGAGGCTAGGTGTAGGGGAATCAATGTCGCTGTGCATTGTAGGTTTATAGTTCATGCGGCGTCACCCGAAACTAAAATTATCAGATCTTTCATGACTTCACATCATATTGCTCAACGAATTTCAATCATTTATCATGGATTGATTCTAGCATGTTTTAGAGAGAGAGGTGTGGGGGGGCGACAGACGGGACGGGGAAGATGGCGTTTAACGTCCACTCGAACAAACTAGGTCATTTCGGGACTAACATATGGTTCAATTTTATTTCAATAATTCACTTGAGCGTAGGGGTCTTTAGCAGTGAGAGGAATCCGGTGGAGCGGAAAAAACCCAGGAGCTTCTATAGGCGACACTATTTCTTGTCACGTACAAGCTGGGAACGGAAACCACACCAATGACAGACCTTATTATCACGCTGTAACCACCTCACCCCGCCCATCTCTAGCATATTCCAACAGGCCAAGATGTCTACGAGGACCAACCTCCACTCGGACCTGGCCCCTAGCGTTATACATATTAAGTGTTTGTGATCCCATGGTATCCTGTAAAATGAGTGAGAGAGAGATGGGGTTTAACGTCCACTCGACATCAACTAGGTCATTTTGGGACTAACATATGGTTTAATTTTATGTCAATAATTAGCTTGCGCGTAGGGGTCTTTAGCAGTGGGAGGAAACCGGAGAGCCCAGAGGAAACCCACGGGGTTGATAAGGCGCCCCTATCTCCATGCCACATACGCTCACGCCGGGGATCGAAACCACAGCCGCAAGCCAGAGGTGACCGGCAAGCTAAAGGCATTCTACACCACTAGGCCATCCCAACCCCTGTAAAATGAGCGAGCATCATAATTAAACTTACTGATTTCTTGACTTTTTTTCGGTTTTCAAACCCTTCGTCTATTTTTTGAATAATGATGGCTTGGTTCTGGGCGATGGTTTCCAGTTGTTCGTAGATTCTCTGAAACCACTGATCCTGATTCAAGTCACTTTTTAGAGTGGATCCTTCTGTAGACGACATCTTGAAAGTTGGAGCAACGGGTGAGGAACAAACAAATTAACAACGGGAAAACCAGTCTATCAAAAACGCATTTGTCAATCAAAAAAAATTTTGTCAACCAAACACACTTTTGTCATTCCAGACGTAAGAACTACGCCAAAAATGTCGGAGCTATGAAGAGATGCCCGAATGCACAGCTTGGAAATCTTATTACCTAACACATAACTGACATTTCTATTTGATATTACATTACATGTAATTAACTATGACTCCACAACACTTGGTTATATGACGATATGAGTTTTATATTATAATATATAGTTAGAATAAATGGGAATTGGGTCACCATTATCAGGGCATATGTCACCTTTGATGAATATTACTACAATTACAATTATATAGACTCGAACTTCTTGTCACTTGACATCGTTTTTCGGTGATTGGGGGACGCTATAGGTATATATGATTAGATTTATGTTTAAATTAGAACTGCTTAGGGATCATTAAATGCAACTGTATGAACAGGGCTCTTCTCCCTCAGATAGACGTTAGTAACTCATATTCTTAAGAGTAATCAAAACGTAGGGTAAACTTTGGTAACATCACATTCTCAAGAGTAACATCCCTTACTAAACGCTAGTAACTCACATTCTTATGAATAACACATGGTAATTAAAACGACATTAAACAAAATACAAACTAAATGTATCATTGGAGAGCGTGAAGCATAGAAACGAACAACAGTTGCCATAAATATGTCCACCTACGACATATCGAATTGCTATATAAAGGTTTGATTATCCAGTTGTACCGGGTTTATAGATCTCGAGTGAATCACACCATATGGTGTAATAATGATTTTATCGTAGCTATCGTAATATGGTCATTATTTAAAGTTCAAACCGCCCAATAATACCGCTAGTTAAAACAGTGAGTGTTATAGTCAAACAGTTGGTGTTTTCTGAGACGGGTTGGATGCCTGAATGGCTAGCAAGTGCGCGCTGTGTCATAAAACCTGTCATTGAGTCAGCTGGCGTGGTTTCGAATCCCCGGGTGTATGTGATAAGGAGTGGGCTCGCCTGTCCAACCTCGTGGCTTTTCTCCGGGTCCTCCGGTTTTCTCCCATTTCTGTCTCTGTCTGGTATTTTCTGTTAAATATCGCAATAGAATGGAGGAGAGTCTGACGTCGGAACATACTGCTCACAGAGAACTATCTACTTTACTAAAACTGCCTCTGTCCTAAATGGCCGCCATATCCAACGAATAGTATACTGTTTTAAAATGCGGTCCTAAACTGGTTCACATCTGTTATTAGTCTCTATAATCCAAACAAATATTCTACGAATATTAGTCTGGATGGGTCCTCAAAATTTGACAGAAAGTCGGTCATTGTCTGGATTGTCCAGTCTTTTGAGCTACAACGTACTGAATCTATCTAACATCTCGCTTGTCAACAATGACACTCTATAAAATCTTGTTTGTAAATGTTTTAATTGAGATAGTAATTTTCTCTCGTCATGAATCAGACGTATTTTGTTTCTAATAATAGATGTGCCAAGTGAATTGTGGGATATATTTCAGACTCGCTTTATAGAATCTAGCAAAATCGGCCCGGCTTCATAAGATCTACCACTTACTGAGACTTTAGCCATAAGGTTCCATTGCCCATGCGTAACCAGGAGTTTGGTTATTTATGTGGTAGATTATCCAGTAATTTTCGTCAATAATTGAGAACCTACCCAGACCTTCCGTGTGTTGAAGACTAGGAGGTTCTGGGTGACAGAGACTAATCTGTTATACACAACACTAATAGTTAAACTTTTTCAATTCTATCAAATGAAAGTAGAATATATACTTCTCAAAATTCTCGAAATACTTTATGTTTTCGACTAAAATCGTCGACTTAGGAGTTAAAATGCCGGTCAACTAGATTAGTGTCCGTTCCCAAATGGATATAGCCGTAGACAGGCAGCCTGGGGTTAGTATGGAGTTAGTATCTTTTGTTCATTGTCATGCTTGTTATTAGGACAGCTGAGCAATGATTGACGAACTTTGATTTTTGATATGACGTCCAAATCCCAAGATGGCTGTTATGACGTCACCCAAATATTAAAGTACGCTTGTAATGTTAAACCTTTGTATTTGTTACATTTTAAACCTATTTTATTGATCAATGCGACACACGAATTGTAATGTTCAGCAGGGCCATACCTAGCGGGGATGCAGGGGGTACATAGTAAGGAATAGTAAGACTCCCCTAGAAATGCCCCCCCCCAAAAAAAAAAAAAAAAAAATCCTAAACCATATCCATTTTTGACAGAGTTTCAATTATAAAATAATACACTTGATTATGATCAACATCAGTAACATTATATTGGCGCCCCATCACTCTCCCGCATCCCCATTTCTAAAATCCAACATAAGGCTCTGCTTTTCTTTTCAGAATGAATGAATTGTACTGTTCAGTATAAATAAATTTACGGGATGGTATTGTGTATTAAACGTTAAAATGCATAATTTCAATGTTTATAAACAGCCAAGTATTTTCCTTTATCAATTGTTCGACCAAATGACGATGCGTGAACAAAATAGATTGCTAAACCTAATATGCCAAATCTTTATGCTTTGTTCAGAGACTAGCGAGCGTATGAACCAATTGCGTCACTTCCGATTTTAATAAAAGACACACAGACAAACGACAGTCGTAAATATATGTCACACTTTCTCAGCTAACACCAAGAGCGAATCCTGTATTTCCTGGTTATTGAAGTAACACTCACTGAACCACCGCGGCTCCAACACAGATCGAATACAGCATTAGTGTCAGTTTTAACTGGTTTATCCAGAGAGAAACAGAATACCTTTATCTGACTGATTATATATAATAGGAGTTTCTAGTATACAATTATATACTACTAGGAGGAAGACACGTGTAACAGACTAATTTCTTTCTTATCTTGTCTGTTTCACTTATACTTATTCAACAGATCATCTTACTTCTACCATCTGGTTGTAATTATAACAGTAACATCATTTACTGCCGAACATTGGTCAGTTTATAAGAGAGAGAGAGAGAGAGAGAGAGAGAGAGAGAGAGAGAGGGAGATAGGGGAACTCTTCATATACATGTAACAATATTTTTGAAACATTTCCAACTAATCTACATTTATTTCTTTCGACAAACCATGTACAAAAGACAACCGTTCTTTCATTGTTATTTAAGACATGTAAAATAAAAGCTTATATTTATACCAGAAAATAAATATTTGTCAAAGACTGGATTGATAAAAGAAATGAAATATAGTTTAAGGTTCTGCACAGGCCAATGAAGACGGGCATATGCCAGGCAGATAACATGGGGGAATTGTGACCGGGCAGCGGCACTATGTCCTACTTTTATTTAGATTTTCATCTGTAACGGGAGATATGCGCGGACAAGGATGTATTTGGTGAGGCAAGTAATACGAAGGGAGCCTAGCTAACGATCTCTTGAAATTTATACACAGGGAAATAAAGGTTATTTCGAGACTCAGATATGGTTATCGTTAGTACATGTATTAACAATTAGCATGCACATCTTTGACATTAGGGGGAGGGACGAATTTTTTTCAATTTATCATAACTTTGTCAGTACTAAAGGGAATTTAACCATTCTTGGACTAATATTCCTTTTACGGATTCAGCTTACAATAATTGCAAGATATAACAATAGTATATATTAAATATTTTAATTTTAGTTTCAGATAAACTATTTGTAGCATATTATATTTCACCAGTCGAACAAAAGCAACTCCGCGGAGCCCAGCTTTCCTTCTCATCCAGGCAGCTTCCCCCTTCAGAAGCAGGCTGCTCCCCCTTCTCAAGCAAACCGGTTTCTCCCCTTCGTCCCTTTCTTTATTTAGCGCTCTAATCAAATGCTTATTTTTATTAATGGTTTATCCAGGTCTGTATAAAAGAACTAGAATTGTGTTTGATTATCTTCAAATCTTAAACGACATGAACATGATAGAAAGAAATCCCGAAGCGTCTAGAGTCGACAGTTTAGTTGATTTCTATTGATTTTTAAATAGCAGTAAACCTGGCAGTATAAATTTCACTTAACTATACTTAATAATAGACTAATTTTACACTTTTCCTGACTCAATCAGTCCTGGGGGCTAAAACGAGATGCTATGTTTGTTTCTAATTCGGTCTATTCTCAAACTCTGAAACATCTAAAAGATTGAGACTGTCTCAGACAAACAGTCGGTAGATTTACCGCCTCCTTTCATTTTTTTCCACAAAGATTCTATCGAGTTTTAAACGTTTGATCATTTAACTGACAAATGATCGATTTCTAACTTAAGCCAATAAACCGATTTTCTGTAAAAATATTTTCTAAATTGACACAAAAGGACTGTATCAACAGCGGAGTTGATGTTATGATGATTTGGAATGATGTGTCGGTATTCAGTGAATCGTTGTTCCGATCTGTATGATATCAAAGGATAAATTAATTGTTTTATTGTTTATCATAATCTTCTTTTATCTATTGTCTTGTGTTATTTATATACGTATTTGAAGATGTTTGGATCCGTGGTAGTTGGTCTGTCAGCGAATGGAATCCGTGGTAGTTGGTCTGTCAGCGAATGGAGTCCATGGGGGTTTAACGCTCGCTCGATACAAACTGAACCCTACCGTTATAGGGTGTCTGACTAGAGTCCATGGGTTTAACGTCCACTCGATACAAACTGGTTTATTTCTGAGGCTATCGTGGTAGCTGTTGGTCTGTCTGGTCTGCCAGCGAAAGGATTGGAAACCATTGGGGGTATAGAAACTAGATCATTTCTGGAGAACGGTGAAAGTTGGTCTGTGGTAGTTGGTCAGTCATGGAAAGGAATAGAGTCGATGGCGTTTAACGTCCACTCGATACAAACTGGATTATTTCTGAGGCTACCGTGATAGCTGTTGTCTGTCTGGTCTGCCAGGGAAAGGACTTGAGTCCATGGGGGTATAGAAACTAGATCATTTCTGGACCACGGTGAAAGTTGGTCTGTCATTGAAAGGACAGAGGTCCGTTGGGTTTAAAGTCCAGTCCATACAAATTGGATCATTTCTCGGACCATCGTGATATTTGGTCTGGTCAACATGATAAGAGAGAGAGAGAGAGGGAGAGAGAGAGAGAGAGGGGTAGAGATGGGGTTTAACATCCACTCCACACAAACTATGTTATTTCGGGATTAACATATGGTTTAATTCTATTTCAATAATTCGCTTGCGTGTAGGGGTCTTTAGCAGTGGGAGGAAACCGGAGTGCCCGGAGGAAACCCACGAGGTTGAGAGAACATGCAAGGGAACGGGCCAAAATACAACAGGTCCCGTGTAAATGCTGATGTGCACGTAAAAGAACCCTTCACAATAGGAATTCAATTGTCGTCCAGGAAAAATGTCCATCTTAACTAACCCGACTGGTGCTTACATGTAAGAACTTTTCATTCCAACTCTTGACACATTGTGCTCTATTCTTGGCAATATTTTATCAGCCATATAATTTTTGTTTCATTTTCTAAACCGTTAAAAATCGTTAGATACAACATATGTTTGTGGTATGGATACCATAAACGTTATTTTATCACGTAGTAAACTGTCATAATGTTTTATCGTCTACAATCATGGAATCAGACCGCTCAATAAAATGACAGATGTCCATTTCCAAAAGAAGTGTCTTAAGGAGAACGGGGTGATCTTAAGACGTTATATACTGATCCCTAAAAAATAATTGTTACCGAACATCAGTGTATATTTTATGACATGGTATTTCCCCAATATTATTTGATGTCACAGTAAAATATTTTATAGTAGAGACTGTAGAATTATGAAAGCTTCAGTTGTTCAATATTCCATACATCAACAGCTGCTCTTTCACTGGATCGCTGTCAAAAAATTGATTTATAAGAACAGCAAACGATAACCACACTGTTCAAATATGTGCGGAGTTTGGGTAGAAAAGGCGGTAACCATAGAAAATATTGGTTCTTGATAAAAGCGAGATTGGGAACTAGAAGTTCAACATTGCTAAACAACCATGACTCCCAAACGAAAGTCTTGCATTAGTTTTAGAGGTGAGGCAGTGGACAGAGAAACAACCTCATAGCACGGAGTGCCAATTCGGCCATTTTTTATAATGGCGCAAACGATGATGGCCACAGATCACTAATTATTTCCCCATTGACTTCAATGTTAATTCTCGTCTATTAGACCGGTTGTAACTTTTTCCCAAATATTCGTCGGGTAAAACGCTTTCTGTCGCAGATGGAGCAACATGTGGCAAACTCTTGGCCAAAAGCATGTATGAGGTTCTTCATGAAAAAGTTGAGATAGACAACCTGGAAGGAGAGACAGCTAACCATGCAATTATCGGCCCTCCCTTTTAACGTAACCAACCTCACAACTCTTGTACCCTTCCCCCTCAAAATCATGAATATTCACCAAAACCTGGCAGAAAAAGTATTTTCAACCCCTTTCGTCGATTCTACACCAAAAACTCAACACAAATCGCCATGCAAAAGGGGGAAAAAGGGAAAGGGAGAGAAAGACTAAAAATAACTTTCGCACTTGTTTCATGGGTGACGGCCCATGAATATTTGGTGATCTGTGTCCTAATCGTGTAAATTATATTTCTTGCACACAGGATATGATATATCACCACTGCAATACAAGGGAGTAAAATGTAATGGCTGTTGAAAAAAAAATCCACTGTTCAACAGGTGTGAGATATCTGTTATTATATTTTAATGGTGTCTGTTTTTACTGCAGAAACATCGATTTTACACACATAAACTAATTCTTGTTTCTTATACTATTAGTAACTGCAGGATGACCGCACCACACACAGACATCCAATAGTTAATTGTTCGCATATGTCTTTGAAAGTCGGAATAACCCCAGTTTGATGGCTGGTAATTTTATTCCTCGTCGTGAACAGGCCTGGGATCGAAGATTTAACCTACAGAGATAACAAGTCTACTTGGTCGGCAACATCGTAACCCAACCAAAGTGGATAACTCCCCCTTAATTCAAATAGGCCATTTCAGGACCGGAAGTGAAATGAATCCGTAAACATCACGCCATAAAAAAAATCTGCACACCTGTTAAGTGCTATCCCACGGTCACAATTCACAAGCAAATAGTTCTTGGGGATTTCCCAGTCCGGTTACATACTGTCAGTGGTACTGAGAACAGTGTTTTATCCTTCGTATGGGACGAAAAAACTAGATCTCGTGTCTTGCACGTTAACGAACCATTGACAGTTGGGATCCGATGAGGTATGGGCAAACACGCCACTGCCTGGGCAAAATTCCTCTCATATAAGACTGTATGGCACATGCGCTTCTTCATTAGCAACTCCTGTACTTTATTCTCTTAATACCGTTTAATGCCCAGTTGGTGTAGAAAAATAATGCATTAAACCCCATATTAGCAATGAAATACAATGGAAGAACATGATTTGGGCTTTCTAAACAACTGATGTTGCAGAAAAAAAAGTCTTTTAACTGCTTCAAGCTCAGCGTCCTAAACAATTGGCATCGCAGACAATTAGCCTTCTAACTAGGCTACTTAAACGTCCGCTTCCTAAACAATTGCCATCGCAGAAAATTAGCCTTCTAACAACTTAAACGTCCACTTCCTAAAAAGTTGACATCGCAGACAAAAATCCTTTTAAGGAATTAAGTGGTACAAGAACCCAGCGATATTAACACGGTACTCAATGATTACTGAAAGATAGTTGTCTATGATTGGTTCGCAGCAGGTGAGAGATGAAAATCACACTGAGTGCTATTTAATGGCGTGTCTCTTACTGATAGGAAATAACAGCAACGTGATCCTGATAATTCTACCTATTTATATCGGAATGACAGATACTTTCAATAGCTTTACGGGGTTTTTTTTATAAAATAAGATCGATAACAATGTTGATGTTGCCTTCGCACATTAACAGATTTTTGAGAGAGAGAGAGAGAGAGAGAGAGAGAGAGGGGCGGGGGTAATCGTTTTATTTTTAATAATATTAACAATTCAATCGCTGCGCATAGGATCCTTTACGCATGTGAAAACTTGACAGATTAACCGAGACAGAACGGAACGGAGTACCTGGAGAAAACCCACGAGGTTAGCCAGGCGACTCTATCCCTAGTCCCGGGCAAACTGGGTATCAAATCTACACCTGTGGAGATAATAGGTTTTATGTGTGGTGCATTATGATCGGTGTAATGCCTGCGATATCATTACCTTGGAAACCGACTTTAAACATCATCTATAGATTCAGAAAGGTGTTACATACATACATTTATCTTTGACTCTAGGCTTGTCAAAAAGCTGCATTTGTAACATTTGATACCAGAAAAGACCCAGGCAGATTTAGCTCTAACTTAATGCATTTTTACGTGTTTTTTTTATACCATTTTCTAGAGGCCTCCGCCGTAATCCGTCACCGATATATGTATATTAGCTAATAAAATATTCACAAGTATTTATATTACAAACAATGTCACGCGTCGTTTTATAAAAACACTATAACGCTGTTTGGTAATGTAAATGATAAAATATATAATGAGGTAATTATACGAGTTAATTAGATGTTAATTACACGATATCAATTAATCTGGTTTAATTATAATTGTACACAACACGACACTATCATTTTACAATTATAGACTAACTATATATATATATTACATTCATAGATCACAATATTACAGCTATATATGTAAATAAATCTAAACGCCATGGTGTGGTATGGCCCACTTAATTGGTACGCCGGATTCGACCTCGCGGAAGCCCGAGAACAACTAATAATATAACTATATACATGTATTTGATAAACTAAAGCGGCGCCGGTGGTTCAGTGAGCGCTCGGATTCGACACCGGTGCCGGTGGAAATGTATCGTGATTGTTCACGAAGTTTTAACTAAGATAAAATCCAAATTTTTGTAATTTAATTGGAAAATATTAGGTTGATTTTAGTGCTCAGGCAATCAAAATTGAAGTATACTAAAATTAGGATTTTACTTTAGTTAATATTTCGAGAAACAAGCACATCCAACTATAAGATGCTGTACTTTTGCAATTAATCAAACCATTTCCACGAATTTACCTTTTATTGGAGCCACAGTGGATCTTTTGAGTCCTAGGCGTTCGAGACAGGTGCCGGCTATAACTGTCATGTCTACGTAGTTTTCCATTGTTAAGGTAGACGGACAAGTCGAGGTCCTGGCAAGGAATAACGCCTAGTCATTCGGATGGGACCAAAAACTGAGATCCCGTATATACGAATTACCGACATGCTAAAGATCCACTGAGAGTTATAACTCTATAAATCGCTTTAACGACATTCATGAGATCACAACATCCATGGACCTAACAAACGCCGTTAATTAGTCACGGGGAGAAGAATTTTCTCTTAAAACCCAACATTCGTTAGAGTGCAGTATTGGCAAACAGTGGCATTTCCAGGCTTGGTCCCTCCTCGACAGTGGTGTAGGGTCGAGGACATGTCAAAGGGAACACAAAGTCGTTCAGAAGGAACGAAAACCCGATGTCCCGTGTACAGATTGGCGTGCACTTAAAGCATCCTTGGGCAGTTGGAATTCGATAATATAAGAGTAGGCCGTAGCACCGCTGTCCGGGCTAAATTCCCCTTTTCGCACACTGTATGGCGTCCCCATTTACAGCTCAGATCAAATACATGACATTGAACCCCAGTTCATTATATTTTGTAGGGCCTATATTATAGATAGAGATGAAACAAACGGATCCACGTGACCTCAATCAAAATCTAGACCGGAAATACATCATTATAGTCATACAGTCTGTACTGTAAACATCATTACTTGTTGTAATCGACATCAAGTAGAGATATTATTATATAAAATCTATTGTTGTAATCGACATCAAGTAGAAATGTTGTTATATAAAATCTATTGTGGTATTAAATATAGAGTAAGAACAGTATTATATGTATATTAAATTTATCATATTGATTTCCAGATTACAGAGAGGGAGAGAAAGAGAGAGAGAGAGAGAGAGAGATTACATAACCCAATGTATTCACCGGTTTTGTTAACACACGGTCTTAAAATTGAACCACGTGCCACTGATAACATCAGGCACAAGACAAACTTTGTGAAGAATAATTGGTGCTTGTCATTGCGTCAGTTACCAAGTTTAATTTATATTTTTAGTAGAATTAAAGTCGTTAATTCCAGGTTTATTGTCGACAAAAACAGTTCAAACATTTAATTATTCTTTGCTGATGATTGTCATAGAAATATCCATTAAATTCGAAACACAACCAGAACCAAAGCTCACACGATACAATAAAATACATGCTCCGAGGAATGTGAGCTTTCGGTTCTACTGAGACTCGCATATTGTAATATTTACTTCTATGGGTATCTCTAGTGGCGGAACACAATGCAGAGTTCATCAAACAATATATGTACAATGAACAGGCCCACGGGGAAGTTAAGATGAGAGGAGGTACTGTATACCCGGTGATCACTTTTATAATATCATCATGCAACATTTGACGCGACAATAGTTTTATGTCGTCATTTGTCGTCATTTAATCACATTAATTGCTAAATAATTTACAGTTTCTATTGATTGAGGCATCGTTAACATAAACCCTCTCAATTCATATTACTGCAATTATCTGTCGATAGTCACGGTAAATATAAACAGACGCCATTTTACAACTAATGTAAAACTGGTGTTTTAAAACCTTGAGAACATATGGGAGGTTTTCATTAAGTCGGTACCCGCCTAATGAAATTGGGTTTAAGTCCGTTTAACGTCCTACTTGTCTACACCGACTGGGTCTAAACAAGATGGACGACAACGACTAGAGAAGATCCGATGTCGTTCCATTTTTATAGTTCAAAATTTCGTTTAACTTCTCCATAATACCCTCCCTAGGCCTTCGTAGGTATAAAAGATAGGTTGCCAGGCAACGAAACATACGCCCACAGCAGCTAAATCGTCCGGGCAGTCAACAAGGGTTGTCGCATATTTTTACTAATTTCGGTAATGAAACATTTGTAATACACTAAAATCTGATTAAGTATATATACATGAAACATCTAATATCATGGATTTAGCTGTTCAGTTATCTAAATTCATTGAAAATCAAAATACTTGTTCGTTTCAACACCTTAAACTCTATGTATCAATCTGAAGTCAATCGGACAGTAACTTTGGCCTCTATAGCGTCACAAGAATTTTTGAAGTTATCAAGGGAGATAACTCTGGCAGTAATTATTTGAAATCGCTGAAAATCAATAGGCTTCTTCGTCTCATGACCTTAAACACTGTGTATAAATCTAAAGTCAATCGGATATTAACTTTGGCCTCCAGAGCGTCCACAAGATTTTTTGAGGTGATCAAGGGCCATAACTCTGGCACTAACTATCAGAAATCGCTGAAAATTAATAGACGTCTTCGTCTTATGACCTTAAACACTGTGTATAAATTTAAAGTCAATCGGATATTAACTTTGGCCTCTAGAGCGTCCACAAGATTTTTTGAAGTGATCAAGGGCCATAACTCTGGCACTAATTATCAGAAATCGCTGAAAATCAATAGGCTTTTTCGTCTTATGACCTTAAACACTGTGTATAAATTTGAAGTCAATCGGATATTAACTTTGGCCTCTAGAGCGTCCACAAGATTTTTTGAAGTGATCAAGGGCCATAACTCTGGCACTAATTATCGGAAATCACTGAAAATCAATAGGCTTCTTCGTCTTATGACCTTAAACACTGTGTATAAATTCAAAGTCAATCGGATATTAACTTTGACCTTTAGAGCGTCCACAAGATTTTTTGAGGTGATCAAGGGCCTTAACTTTGGCACTAATTATCGGAAATCGCTGAAAATCAATAGGCTTCTTCGTCTTATGACCTTAAACACTGTGTATAAATTTGAAGTCAATCGGATATTAACTTTGTCCTCTAGAGCGTCCACAAGATTTTTTGAAGTGATCAAGGGCCATAACTCTGGCACTAATTATCGGAAATCGCTGAAAAACAATAGGCTTCTTCGTCTCATGACCTTAAACACTGTGTATAAATTTAAAGTCAATCGGATATTAACTTTAGCCTGTAGAGCGTCCACAAGCAATTGTGGACGCCGGACCGACGGACGGACGGACGGACCGACGGACCGACGGACGGACGGACGGACGGGGGCGACGACAATATACGACCACATTTCAATGTGGGCGTATAAAAAAGAAACGAAATACAGACTTGTATTTTAATCAGAAAGACTGAGCATAATGGGAGTTATATGAATTGATATCACTCTCCCGTAATCTGGAAAAACCTAGTAACACTAATGAATATAGTTTTGAGTAAACAAAAGAAAACTGTTTTGTTAAGCTACTGAATTATTATATAACCAATTTTATTTTGTCTTTTTAGATGAAGATAATTAGAAGCTCTTTCGGTGAAGGAAAAAAAGCCCCTATTATTATATACATGTGTACTTCCAATAATATGGGTATAACTCAATTTTCACCAAAATTTGACTTGCTAGGTTTTTCCAGATTACGGGAGCGCTACATTAATATGACATTGCTCTTTTTCTTCTACGAGGGGTAGACATAACAGTCTCAATCTGACACCAACCCTTTGTATTATATTTGAAATAAATTGAAAAGATTGTATCATTGTGACATGTGATTATAATAGATCTACATGTACAATATAACATACAATTAAATATAGATATGTTTTTCTCTATAAATATAATAGTTTAGTTTTTTGTGGGCAAACATTTAAAGATATCAATACATATTATGTACGAATATAACTAAGTGAGATATTATTCTGTGAACATGTATCCCTTTAAAAATTTTTTATTTTGTGCTAATTTATTTTTGCAACTTTGTCCTTTACTGCAGTTTGTTTGTTTGGGTTTGTTTTTTTTAGAGCGTAATTAAACATGACATTACTTTGCTCTTGTTGTAAATGTACATCAATATACCCCTTTGAAACTGTTTATAAACTGCGTCAATTTTAAAGTAACTTTACTATTATATTTTAAACTGTTTTTGTACAAAATGTACAACCAACACATGTTTGTATGTGTTTTTATTTAAGCAGACGTCTTTATGTGTCGATATGTGGAGAATACAGTAATATCATATAATGGAGAGGAATATATATCACGACTTTAACCTAATACTGAATTAAATCAGTGTATATATCGACATTGAAACTGAAATAATCGTGAAGTTATCTCTAAGCGACATATTTAACTACCGTTTAACGAAACAGCGTTGTTTTAATACCAGTCAATCGTTCTAGTTATTATTTCTCTTAGGCATTGTGGCATGGTGGAATTAACATAACTATGGTATAACTATATATTGATGTTTTACTGTAACAAGTTCATACAAATATGTCGCGTTATGTATTTTTGTATTTAAAATATCTCTGAGTTATGTTAATATATATACATGTTGCGTTATGTATTATGTATATTTTTGTATTTGAAATATCTTTATGAGTTATGTAGAAATTTAGAGATTAAATCATTTATGTAACTGACATTGTCATTGAAGTGGATTTTATATTGTAATATGAATTGTTTCAAGAATAATTGTTGTAGTGTATTGTAATATAACCAATAAATTCTTGTCATAAACCAGTGCTGTATATAACAAAGTATGATAAAAAGTTATCTAATAAATATTATACCGGTATGGAGTGGGGGGGGGGCAATAACCGGTGCTGTATATATCAAATAATTTCTTGAAACTCGTGCTGCATATAACAAAGTGTGAGAAAAAAAAATACGTTATAAATAATAAATGTTGCATGGGTGGGGGAGTATTATAACTGGTGCTGCATATAACGAAGTGTGATAAAGTATTATCTAAAGACATAAGTATGGGGGTATTATAACCAGTGCTGCATATAACGAAGTGTGATAAAACGTTATGTAATAAATATTATACCGGTATGGAGGGGGTGGGGTGTGTTACAATATACACTGTTTCACGTTATCTGTATAAAGTGTAATATGGCGTTATCTATGATACATATCGTATTGTTATATCATGTTCAGTCTATCAAAAAATGCTGAGCATTTTGAAATATAAATACATTGTTGTAAGAAACATAATGTGGTATTATACACGAATGTTTTACAGAACACTAATAAATAATGAATTGTTTATAATATATATCATACAATATGAATATTATGCACATTTGTAAAAAGATAGCCAATAAATGTTTAATATGTAGTAAGTTTGCATGGTAATAAAACTCCCGTTGCCTTGCGTAAATCTTTTAATAAATATTGCATATTATTTTATCATAGATTTTCTTACTTTTGTATCAATATTACCAAACAATTCCATAATATGGAAACAATGTTGTAAGTAACATGTGTGGTATATCGCAGTGTGATATATATAATATCTACCTGTTTCTAACTGTGGTATATAGCAATATACACCAGATGTCTAACAAAGCTTATTACAATATTAATACATTATGTGCGGCGGGTGTATAAATAGCAACATAACATAGGGAATATAGACAGGGAAATATCTATATCGCAATATCCACCTGTTACACCCGCCGAAATATAGGTAAAAACTCACCTGTGATTCCATAACTTGTATATCGTCAATTGCATCAGGGGGGTTTTCCTTTGCCCCCATTAGAGACATTCACAATACCCTCCCGTATATTAAAAAAACAAACAAATACACGTTGCACACTTCACAATAACTAATATCGCACTATATTTCTCATTAACTGTGCAATAACCCAACAATTTAAACCAAACACTTCTCTAAATCCATTTCAATAATCCTCAATAATCCATGGCAGCAGATCAAGCAGACGTCGTCAATCTGACAAGAGTAGCAGACGATCCGTGTTAACCCGCGTGATCACAGTCGATTGAATGGAGAAGGGAGGTAACTACGAGTTATGTGTAAATTGCACGACGTGTTAAAGATGGTATGCATTAAGAAACGGGTGTATAGCGTCTGTTTGATTGTGATTCATAGAATATTAACTATAGTTTATTGAGTGTAGAACGAGCTAGTATATATAATACACTGTATATCATTGGATTATAACCGACCACTTCTACTACCAGTATATATACAATACACTACAATTACTTGTATATATCAACCCTAACCCATGGACTTTATAAAACAAGGGAAATAAAATAGGGTTTAACGTCCTGCTGTTCTGAACTTAATGGGATAATTAAGACCGGCATGAACAAAATGTACAAACGTAGGTCTCGAACACGGGGTGACTTTAAACAATTTGTTTTAACGTTTAACTTATTTGCACAAACGTGGAAAATAAAGACGAGCATTCGTGTGTTCTGAAAGACATTTTGTTCTGGCCGTGGCGCTACGGCCTACTCTATATTTTGATTTTTCAAACATGTTTCTAACTGCATACATGGGATCCCTAGATTGCCCTCCCAGTATAACAACGGTACAGGTGTTCTTGCTAGACTCCCCACCCCCTTCTCCTCCTGCACTACTGAAGGGGGGGGGGAAACCGGGGGTCGATTGATCCAGGCACTATCTGGTTAAAGGTCTGGGCCTAACTCTACTTACGGTAACGCCTGTTTTCCTTGCACTCGTTTTCTCAGCGTGTTCACGCGCGTTTTCATAGAAACGGTCCTATTTCACTCAGTGAGCGTAAGCACCACGAAATTACCTAAAACGTATAAATTACTCTGGTTTTTGGAAGTTGTCCCCCACACCCGAGCAAGAATTATTTAGAGCATTCTTGATAAAAAAAACGTGAACTAAAATATAGTAGAAACGTAGCTTTAAGAGCCCAGCATATGGACAAGCTAAGAATTATATTCTTATTTCAAACGATTTCCCTGGTTTGTAAACATTTTTACGCCAACCTGACCTGGCACTTTTAACCTTTTCATAGTTCAAACCCGTGAAAGAGGTTAATGTGAAGTTTCGAGAACACAAATTGTGTTAGCAAGTCCTAAAAAACAATAAAAAGAAAGCACTGATTTGCAGAATTAAAATTTGAAAGAAGTGAGAAGGCTTTGAACTTTACGCCTACTTACAATTCCCGTGTAATGAAAATGGGTCTGTGTAGTAGGTTTTGTTTGAGTTTACGTATTTGAATGTCAGACATATATATTATTTATATGTGACGCATTCTAAGAAAGTTTCCAGGTCAACGCACGCATCTTTCGTTCCAACTGCCAAGGGACTATTATATTGCACAGTCCACTATTCGCGGTGTAACACTGTATTGATCTTAATACAACAAACCAGAATTCTGTAAGATGGCTGACAAATTGTAAATTACTTCAAGTGCATGGAAAACTGAATGGAATTTAAAACAGGTAACTACAGAAATGGAATGAAATAAGATGGGTGTAACGTCTAACATTCTGCACAGACTGGTTTAATGAAGACGGGCATATGCTATGCAATGTGCTCAAGGGCAGATTGGGCCTTGACAGCATCGCGATCGACAATCAGTGACGGATCATGAGGTCGCTGGGCCATGAGGCAGTGTAGATACCGAGTCCAAGTGACAAGCTGGCATCCTTTGGGTTGAGGTTTTTCTTTTTTTAATTTCGATCTGAAATGGTGGTTTGTTGAGTATATCCCGGTACACAATTACAGTCAAAATACACAGGACACAATTACTATAAGTCAAGATAAGCAGGACACAATTACTATTAGTAAAATACACAGGACACAAATACTATTAGTCAAAATACATAGGAAACAATTACTATTAGTAAAATTCTACAGGACACAATTACTATTAGTCAAAATACAAAGGAGGAATTTACTATTAGTCCAAATACACAGGACACAATTACTGTTAGGCAAAATACACAGGAAACAATTACTTTTAGTCAAAATATACAGGACACAATTTTTATGTTAAGTCAAAATACAGTCAATTACTATTCGTCAAATACAAAGGACATAATTACTATTAGTCAAATACCTAGGACACAATTACGGTTGGTCAGAATACACAGGACCGAATTACTTTTAGTCAAAATACACAGTACAAAATAACACTGTTAGTCAAAATACACAGGGTACACTTAATTCTACGGAATAAAAATTAATGTTTATAACTGGAGATGCACAAGATACAATTCTATAGAATACAATTACTTGAATATTATTTTACGCACCAAGCTGCTTTTCGACAAGGATTGTCTAATCTTAATCACACAAACGATGAAACATGGCTCGATAATAACAAGTAATTAATTGTATTCCACAGAACAGTGTCTTGTGTTTATCCAGTTGAGTTATTACATGAAACAGAAACAGTTGACGAGAATGTGGAGAATGGAATGAGATATAACGCCATAAGTTTCTGCTGCAACAATATGCGATAGTGAAATCTTGAGTAAATTATAGTAGAATCAATATTACCCAATAAAATGTCGTACATCATGTTAGATAAACAATACACGGGATACTATGACCTACTCTTATATCGAATTATATCTGCCAAGGGATCTTTTACGTGCGCGCCAATGTATACGCGGGACCTTTGCCCGGCACCACTCACAAGTGGAAACCACGTCAGAAAATCCGAATGATCTTTCTCGGCCTAAATTGTAGGAGAACTAAAGACAAGACCACGAACAGTAATTGACAAGAGAAACAGTTCTATATATATATAAAATCTGGGCGAATAAACCAGACCTAGTCTGCTGTAATTTCTATCTCTACTCGGGTCTGGAGAATTTAAGTTGTTTATATTTTATACAATCAGAGAGTTTTTATATAAACTATAGTAAAACACAGCAACAGCCATTTCTATATTATATAAACAAATATATCTACATCATCGTCACACAACCAGGTATCACGTCATCGTCACACAACTAGGTATCATCATCATACAACCAGGTATCACAATATCATCGTACAACCAAGTATCATCAGCATACAACCAGGTATCATCATCATACAACCAGGTATCATCATCATACAACCAGGTATCACATCATCGTTATACACCCAGCAGGCATCACATCATTACTATACAAACACCTTACATCACATCATCACTATACAATCAGGTATCACCGTCGTACAACCAGGAACAGAATGGAATAAAATGGAGTTTAATGTCTCGTGAAGTTAATATTTAGTCATTTTGGGATTAACCTTGTGGTTTATATTTACGTGTGCGATGTGAGTGGGGATAGTTGGGCCAGAACAACTATCTTCTCTCTTCATTGGGTGATTTTAAGTGTATGTCATTGTGTACGGGGGTGGGGGGCTTGTGCTTTCGTTCTGTCTGAACGTTTAGGGACGTTTTCGTTGTCAACCACACAGTTTCTACCTCAGAGCTTGCTAAATTCCAATGGATTCGGTTTGACCGCCGCGGCCTTTTATCTTTAATACATACGTGTGAATATATAATAAAATCTGAGTTAATTTGAACAGATTCCGTAATAACACATCTGGACAGTAAGCTGGTATTTCAACAATTCACCTTGTGTATAGTATATATAGATGACCTACAACGAGTCTTATTTTGATGTTAAGAAATATTAACACAGGTCGATCATGTAAAAATGAAAATTGTAAGATTTTAAGTTTTTGCAATGTTCGGTTTTATGAAAAGTGGAAATTTGGCTTGGAATATCCCGAAGAAGAATAGTGAATGTTATACAATCTCTGATAAATTAAACGACACATTCTAATACACATTTTAGCATTTGACCAGTGAATTGTTTAAATTCTTGAAATATTTAAGTCTTAGGTTTGAACGGTAAACGGGTAGTGAAATTGTGTATGATACACGTATGGTATTGTACTTGTCTGGTTATTAGCCTGTGGGCGGACACTGTTGCTAAGTGGGTAAAATGCTGGCTCGCTAGCCTAGAGGTCGGGTATTCGAACATTGCATTGACCGAGAATGTGCATCCCGATTTTTCGGCGTGGCCCCTTCTTGTCAGTGATGTAGGACAACGGCCTGGCAAGTACAGTTGTTTAGTCGTTCGGATGGGACGAAAAACCGAGGTCGCGTGTATACATTGGCGTGCACGTAAAAGATCCATTGGCAGGTGGAATTCGATATAAGAGTAGTCCATACATACGATTACATCATGTGTACCTACTTCAAGAATACACATGATGGCAAATGGCCGCCATTTAAAATACTACGCCCGCCTCTTAGAGACGATAACTTAACTCGCTATAAATTGTAAAAAAATTTACTTCGGCTAGAATTAAAAAACACCTAAGATTAACATTTGCTAAATATTTCTAAAAAACAACCTAAATTTATGGAAATGGGGCCAAATCAAATCAGGCAAATTACATCAAATAGTCCATGTTAAACGTATAGCAAAAATTTTAAACTAACGCGAGCACGCGCGTTTCTAGACAACGCCATAGCGGGTCATAGCAACCAGTGAGTATAAATTGGAAATCCCCAATGACGTAGATATTATAAATTGGAAAGCCGAGTCTGTCTTAAAATAAGTAGTACCGTCAGTAAACAAGATGGAAGCCATCTGCTATCGTGTTTGATCATGGAGTAGGCAAGCACAGGTGTGTCGTATGTAGTCCATAGTGCCACTGTCCGGACAAAATTTCCCTCATAGCACCGTACATCAAGACACATGTTTAAACGGTAAACATGTAGTGAAAGTATGCAAGAAACACGTATCATTCTACCTGTTTGGTTATTATCCCGTGTATTATTTATATAGCGTGATGTACGATATTTTACTGTGTAATATTAATTATAACCGCATGTTGTGTATCAGAGTACCTCGTATTAATATCGTGAATAAAGAAGTTGTATCACGGCACAAACACGTTTTATTTCAATAGTTGTATACAATCAGGTAATCACAGCACTGCAGATATTATTCGTGAGGAGTGTGTACTATATTACAGCACGGTAGTTAATACTTAATACAAATATTGTTGATTCCGTGAAGAGTGTGTTCTATATGTATCACTGCAACCATTATTACTTGATTTTAATATTGTTGACCTTGGTGTTGGTGTACTTGATTGAAATAAAGTTGACCAAAACCACCACCCCACCAACCCCGGTCAGCAGTGAATATTCGCTCGGTTGTTATAATCACTGCTAGGGATGAAATAAAGGTGTTTGAAGTATTTGTAAGTAAAAAATATGTCCTTTTTACTGTAAATGGGTATGTAAAATGAGTAAAAGCCATCATTCGGTCCGGACAAGTAACGTCTTATGTAAACAATGGACGTCCCCATTGAGTCAATGGTTGTAAGCCTTCGTCTTTTATAGAGTTATTAGAAGACCTTTGTAATACCCTGTAAACCAGACTATCCCGTGAAGAGTATGTACTGCTTATTATATCACTACAACTATATTTCTCTGCACCGACTCGGCTAATATCGACGTAAATATGTTAAACTATGTCGACGGTGACACGACGACCTAGAGAGAGAGAGAGAAATGGGGTTTAACGTCTACTCGACACAAACTAGTCATTTTGGGACTAACATATGGTTTAATTTTATTTCAATAATTCGCTTGCGCGTAGGGGTCTTTAGTAGTGGGAGTAAACCCACGAGGTTAAGAAGGCGCCCTATCTCAATGCCACATGCGCTCACACCAGGGCTCGAAACCACAGCCGCAAGCCAGAGGTGACCGGCCAGCTAGAAGTCGAAGCGCGGCTCTCTAGATCACTAGGCCATCCCAACCTCCCGACGGCCTAGAAGATTTAAAGGTGTTCTATTGGTTTACACGGGATCTGGGTTGGTCGTCACATCGGAACATTTAGCTGTCTTTCCTTGTCGGACCCTCAATTTGGCACCGCAGATAAGGTGGTACTATGGAATATCCACTTCCAAAATGTGCTGTTCTATTGATCACAAAATACAATGTATGTACAATGATATGCTTTAACCGTTAAATTGGGACCGGATAAGTTGTATTCGGTGGTTAACGATGATTAGAAATGCCATGATGTGTACGCTATTCATATATGCTATCATCCTCAATTACCAGAAACTGTACTGTTTGATGAACAAAAACCTTTGAAGGATCAGACGTTTGAAGTGCAATAAATAAAAGTCACATCTCCAAAGACTGCCCTTACTGTATTTTTATGTCGATATAACAAATATTTTGAAAATGAAGACTAAGAAGGTCATTATCTCATACTGTTAATCATGTACGAAATTCGATATGGAATTTAACACGATTAAAATTACACTCGGCTCACAGACATAAATTTGTCCGCGGGTTTATTATGTCATACTCGAGTTCCAGGCATAATTTCGGGGTTCCTCGACGTTCCAGACACAAGTTTGCCCCGGGTGTTCGCCAACACCCTTTGTGTCATAAAGTTGTATTTCATTAATACAAACAGTATGAACGTTACATAAAAGATTTCAGTTATTCTTTGATCTGTTTTATGTCTCGGATATGTAAAGATGCATTATAAAAGAGCTAAATCTGACTATCGCCGGTCTTTAGTTTGGTTTTAAATGTTATATAAATTACCAGTAATACTAGGTTCTCACTGTCGTGCGATACGTTACGATATCGTTGATGATATTTTACATAAATATTGAACAAAATGTTTTCTTTTTTATGTTATTTACGATATTTTATTGCTTAACGATGAAAAAATACTGCTATAAACTCCCGAGTATTCATTCCACAAAGTTTGCAAATGCCGATGCGGAGCTTTATTTACGTCACGTGACTTATCGTCCACCTTTCCACCGGTTAGAATTATCCCTGTTTCTGTTCAATTTCTATACATCTTGATGAATGGTGAACACCAATACTTTGATTTTCGAAAGAAATCATTGCTTTTAAGATTGAATTAAATTTTAATAAAGCAGAAATATAAATAATGTCCCGGTAGACTGATTATCATTCAGCGTCGGACGTGTCATGGCCGTCGTGATCGGGGAAAAAATATTTGACGAAAACAATGGACACTTTTTGACATAGTACTTGTGTTTTATAGTTTAATTTAGTATCCCTGCATTGAATAATGCATTTTCAAGAAGGTATACTCTTGAATGGGAAAGAACGAGTTTGCAAGGGTAAACAAAGTCCAATCGTACACGTAGCTATAAAAATATGCACGACCGAAAGAACAAAAACTTTTTTATGTTGTTTGGGCTTCCTTCATTCGAAATACATATGTTTTTAATTTGAATAAAATATAATAATTAATATTTTGAATATTAAAATTGTAATAAAAGATAGGTTGCCAGGCAACGAAACATACGCCCACAGCAGCTAAATTGTCCGGGCAGTCAACAAGGGTTGTCGCATATTTTTACTAATTTCGGTAATGAAACATTTGTAATACACTAAAAACTGATTAAGAGTAACAACTCATTATGTAATTATCAGAAAATCATTAGAATTTGATTGCTTTTTATAAAGTTTTACCCCACGCTAACAATTAGTATATACATGAAACATTTAATATCATGGATTTAGCTGTTTAGTTATCTAAATTCATTGAAAATCAAAATACTTGTTCGTTTCAACACCTTAAACTCTATGTATCAATCTGAAGTCAATCGGATAGTAACTTTGGCCTCTATAGCGTCACAAGAATTTTTGAAGTTATCAAGGGAGATAACTCTGGCAGTAATTATCGGAAATCGCTGAAAATCAATAGGCTTCTTCGTCTTATGACCTTAAACACTGTGTATAAATTTAAAGTCAATCGGATATTAACTTTGGCCTCCAGAGCGTCCACAAGATTTTTTAAGGTGATCAAGGGCCATAACTCTGGCACAAACTATCGGAAATCGCTGAAAATCCATAGGCGTCTTCGTCTTATGACCTTAAACACTGTGTATAAATTTAAAGTCAATCAGATATTAACTTTGGCCTCTTGAGCGTCCACAAGATTTTTTGAAGATATCAAGGGCCATAACACTGGCACTAATTATCGGAATTCTCTGAAAATCAATAGGCTTCTTCGTCTTATGACCTTAAACACTGTGTATAAATTTAAAGTCAATCGGATATTAACTTTGGCCTCTAGAGGGTCCACAAGATTTTTTGAAGTGATCAAGGGCCATAACTCTGGCACTAATTATCGGAAATCGCTGAAAATCAATAGGCTTCTTCGTCTTATGACCTTAAACACTGTGTACAAATTTGAAGTCAATCGGATATTAACTTTGGCCTCTAGAGCGTCCACAAGATTTTTTGAAGTGATCAAGGGCCATAACTCTGGCACTAATTATCGGAAATCGCTGAAAATCAATAGGCTTCTTCGTCTCATGACCTTAAACACTGTGTATAAATTTAAAGTCAATCGGATATTAACTTTGACCTTTAGAGCGTCCACAAGATTTTTTGAGGTGATCAAGGGCCATAACTCTGGCACTAATTATCGGAAATGGCTGAAAATCAATAGGCTTCTTCGTCTTATGACCTTAAACACTGTGTATAAATTTGAAGTCAATCGGATATTAACTTTGGCCTCTAGAGCGTCCACAAGATTTTTTGAAGTGATCAAGGGCCATAACTCTGGCACTAATTATCGGAAATCGCTGAAAAACAATAGGCTTCTTTGTCTCATGACCTTAAACACACTGTATAAATTTAAAGTCAATCGGATATTAACTTTAGCCTGTAGAGCGTCCACAAGCAATTGTGGACGCCGGACCGACGGACGGACGGACCGACGGACCGACGGACGGACGGACGGACGGACGGACGGGGGCGACGACAATATACGACCACATTTCAATGTGGGCGTATAAAAATCAACTTTAGAAAGTTTTCATGGCTATAGATCTGTGTTTGAACCAGCTTGAATGAATATTTTGTTAATTTTGTACTGTGTATGATAAAAATAATATTGACTAGAAATAATAATGAGGGGTATTTCCAACTTTTAATGCATGTTTATTTACATTTAAAAAGTTATAAACTGAAAGTATTGACCTTTTATAAAATATCGCGATATAGTGATTATATCACGATATTTTTTGAAAATATCGCGATATCTGTTTCTAGGTATATCGCCCAGCTCTAGTCGCGCGTATAGGTCTTTTGTAGTGGGGTTTAACGTCCACTCGATATAAACTAGGTCATTTCGGGACTAACATATGGTTTAATTTCATTTCAATAATTCGCTGGCGCGTAGGGGTCTTTAGCAGTGGGAGGAAACCCACGAGGTTGAGAAGGCTCCCCTATCTCCATGTCACATACGCTCACACCAGGGATCGAAACCACGGCTGCAAGCCAGAGGTGACCGGTCAGCTAGAGGTCGAAGCGGGCCACTCTAAACCACTAGGCCAACCCGACCCCCCAGCAGTGGGAGGAAAGCGGAGGACCTGGAGAAACCTTACGAAGTTGAACAGGCGACCCTATACTTGTCCCTCCTGTCCAGTGCCGTTGTTACTATAATAAACAATCTACGCTACATTTTCCAACACTCATAACTTCACTCAGAATAAAGTAATTTGAATGAAATATTCAATATATTCATTTATTCATTGTTCACTATATTCATGTTTGACCTATTAATACAAGAAAGGCCACATATAAACCTTACATATTGCATCATTAAAAAGGAAAGGGACCAACACAAACGGATATCATGTATAAAAGCTTTTTTTAACCCCATTAACTCACACTCGGGCACAGGGTAGAATTTCAAACAAGAACACCAAGACTCTCTTGCTACGCAAATATCTCAAAGGAACCAGAGAAACTGTAGAATTCAGAGTCTTTGAATGCTATAAAGAGAATTTGTTTTTGTCTGGTATTATGCATAAAATGACAGAAAAAAACGTATCCTTGAGCCTGTTATCTCTAATGACTGTAACCAGCATAAGGCAAATATATACGTAATTCAGTTAGTCGTTTAACGCGATTAACTCACGCAGTAGCCAAGCTAACAACTTAATCAGTGTGGCGGTTGGTAGCCTGGGGACACGTCTGTTCCTCCATTGTAAACCTAAGCTATAATAGTCGGTACGTCCTTCAGATAGCCTCTCATCAACTCCTTCGACCCATCACAGACAATAAGTTGAATTTCTACATGACAAGATAGGTCTATTAACAGGGTTTTTGTGGTAATGTTTTGGTTGAAGGCCTCGAGCTAGAAAAATAGAATTTGAACTTAGTTACGTGATAGTGTGGATGATCTATATTATACACAATGATATTGAAGTAAGGTGTATGGCCTGCGTCACTTGACGTATTATCTGTCTCCCACGACCAGATCTGACTGAGGAGACGAATATAGGGTTGAACGTCCACTCGACCAATTATTTATTTTGAAAATAGAAATAAAATGAAGTGACGTTAAACGCCCCACTGTTCTGACCTGATTTGGATAATGGAGCAGTGTGCCATGAGAGCAATTTTGCCCCGACAGCGTCGCTAAGGCCTACGCTTATATCGGATTCCAAATGTCAATGGATCTTTTACGTGCACGCCAATGTGTACACGGGACCTCGTTTTTGTCCAATCCGAACAACTAGACAGCTGTTCTTGACAAGGGGAAACCACACTGGAAATTATTCATTTTAATAATCTGCTTACACTAAATGCATCCGAGAGAGAGGTGTTGTTCAGTGCCGCCGGGATCAATCATTCCAAACACCGACGACAATAAAAATTACAGATATATCCAGAAACTTATAACAATATTTTGAAACATTTCCAACTAATCTGAAATCTGATTACAATTATTTCTTTCTTTCATTGTATTATGGAAGCTTATATTTATATCAGAAAATAAATATTTGTCAAACTGGATTGACAAAAGAAATGAAATTGTAGTTAAACGTTCAAGTTTTAAGCAAACATACCGTTTGCTATTAGGAACGGGAATATATACACATATAGTGATTTATCTGCACACTGTATGGCGTATGTCCGTCTTTATTAGCCTATTTTCTATGGTTCCATCATATTTAGAGTAAAGTATAAACTCTCAAGAGAATCGAAGCTCAAATTATAAAAGTGATCGCATTTTTATTTCACAATCTGATTAAAATACTCATCTTTATTTCCTTTGGCTTTTTTACATGAAGATCTGACAGGTTATAGTGAGTGTTCACGTCAGGGGGTCAAGCGAGCGGCTTTTGACCCTATGATGTGACACATTGTTTAACCCTTGTGCGTATACAAGGGGTATTTTTGGACCCCACGACCATATACTTAACGTTTGTGAGAAATTGGCTCATAATTGTCTAGCGAGAATTTTATACATTGTCAGCTACTTAATTTCGAGTATAATGTTGTAAATAGAATGGATGTGAGGCAGTGGCAACATTCATCATTTGACTAGAAACTTCGAGTATTACGTTGTCGGTTACCAGGGGTCTTGTGGACCCCACTCCCCTTTCCTTTCAACATTTTGCAAGTTACAGGTGTCTAATCTGTTCTGCAATCAGTGCTAGCTTTGTATTAGAAATCATTCTTACTGATGATATTGTTTTGGTTATTCTGGTAATCTAGATCTGAGAGCAAATCAAGGTACACTGCCAACCCCATCAAAAGACTATTCTGCATGGAACATGACAATTACGATATTTTTTAGATTTGTATGGTTTCAAAAAAATCTTATAATTCCTATCGTCACTGATAATACCTGAAATATTTTGATCTAGCCTGATTGATCATTGTTCAGTCCTGATATGAAGCTGTAGTTTGGTCGTATTTGAATGAAATTATTCATCCAAAAACCTTTTTTATGTCTGGGGTCTGAGATTACCCCTTGTTACCGACAACGTTTTTCGTGCGACGTGTGCGCACAAGGGTTAATCAATCAGCGTTGAAGTTAGCAGGGGTTTATCAACAGTTCCGCGCAGATAACGCCAAGAAGTCACCCAAACCGTTTTATTGACTAATTCGTAACATCAATAAGAACGCTTATGATATAACAACTCTTCCAGATCATAGCGCAGTTAAACAAAATTTTGAACTATAAAAAACGAAACGGAATAGAATATGTGTTTTAATGCGATTGATTTGCTACAGTGACAATATGGCGTAAACAACAGTTAAAAGGGAATCCATCTTTTAAATTATTTAATTGCTTACTGAGTGAAAATATGACATAAACAAAGGTTAACACAGGGGAATCTAAATTATTTAATTGTTTATAGAAAGACAATAAGCGAACATAAACGATGACAGAAAGGTATTTCTGTGTTTTGAGTTGTTTATTATATATAACAATAAACAAACATAAAAATCTAAGGTAAAATTAATTTTAGATGGTCATATTCAATTTGTTTGACAGAGGATTACGAAAGTCTTATTACAACTTTGTACAGGATGAATGCTTTCAACATGTGCCGTCACATGACGCGGCGTCATTTATTGGCTCAATGGCGCGTGTAATTGCTTACATAAGACGTTACTAGCCCGGGCAGAATCAATCTAATTAAAATATAGATCTATATTTCGTTTCGTTTTTTTATACTTTCGAAGGCCTACGCTCATGTAGATCTAACAAGTTATAGTGGGAGCTCACGTTCTATAACGTCAGGTATCAAGCACGGGACATTTGATTAACCAATTAGCGACCACCATGCTTTTTAAAATCTACTTTTGTTTTGTTTTGATTTCTAACCGCTGGTAATCACTCGGCTAATCTCGACAGATTCCGTAAACTACGTCAACTACATCTAGTCTCGGATGTATGACAGTAAGTGATATGTACCTACGCCCATACATTTGCGATGCGGCTACCGGTTTACTTTAACAGGAAAACTTGACGCTATTACACAAATTGGGAACCTATTCGGCTAGCGACCTATTCGACCGATCGAGCTGCAACCTGTTCGTTGGAAACCTATTTAGAGTAAAGACAACAGTCTCTATTTATCAACCAATAAAATCCAACGTTATGTCTATCAAATGAAAGTAGAATATATTATTTTTTATCCATTCCTTCAGCTCAGAATAGAAGTGTAATTTCGTCATTATCTTACAGCTGGATCGGTCGAATTTGGAATGGGCGCAGCCATGTTTCATCCAGGACCTTTAAAGTAGTTCCAATATGGCGGAATTCATCATACAGCCGAGTTTAGATTCCCAAATCTTACGAGGTTTGCCGAGTGCGCTGGTAATATTTTCACGCATGAAAAGGTCAAACGGTCAATTCGACAGACCATTTGATTGGATGACCCCTCATTTCAGGCAGAACACGACTTAAATAACAAGTCTTCCAGATCCAAGAGTAGTAAAGACAAGTAAAAACGAAATTTTGAACTATAAAAAACGAAACGAAATTGGATCTGTGTTTTAATCAGATTGGGGCAGAATGGTTCCTTTTACTCATTTTAATACCCATTTACACTAAATAGGAAATATTCTTCATCTAGATATACTTCAAACGCCTTTATGTATTTTGCTAATGTTTAAACAAAATGTAATAGAATTTAATCTGCAGAGAGAAAAAAAATAATAATACTGGGGGATCAGTAAGCCGCGCTGATGTCATCCCTATCCGTGATTGTAGAACCCTAACGGATATTCACTGCTGATCAGTGCAAATTATAATATTGTTTAGTTTCTAATCTGATAGTACACACATAAACGGCACCCAGGGGAATCCAACTTTAAAAATTCTGATTGATTATATTTTGTGCACTGACGCTACGGTTAAAAAACATTATACAATATGAAAAAGCCATTTATGTGGAGACCATGGAATATTTATTAGAATCGATAGATGGAACAGGTGATTAAATGAAAATATAATGAGTCCATCAAGTTACGATACGGAGAGAATACACCATGATTTACTCGTGTAATGTTTATAATTAATGATAATTAATAGGAACTGATTGATAGATCAATTTATTATAGTTATTAATTACTGTAAAAATCATATAATAATACTGATGATACGATATGATGTTTGTATGGCTATAAAAATCAATAATTAAAGGAGCTAATCGATAATGTTTTTGGACCTAGAAATTGACACAAATGAGTAGCAACGCACAAAATAATATAATATTCAAAATGTATATAAACTGGTTTAATTACATTCAATCGTTAACGTTTTTATTCTAATTTCTAATCAGTTATGATATGTTCGATGAAATATGCCAGAAGTCTTAATCGAATTTCAATCTCAAGTGTCCGGTTATCCCAGTCTACATCGATAGTATTTATTGCGCATGCTCTCCAGATAAGAATACGACGTCACCTTTTGACATGATTCGTGGAATATGTCTAGCGTCGTCCTTCGAGCCATTATGATACCACTGGTAAAATGTCTATTTTGTCTTTAACATTCGATATCAGAAAGCCACCTTTTCCCGATAAGATCACAAAATCAATGTTGATTTAAATTGACAAATAATTCGTGTTTTCAATAAATGTTGACGACTTTGGAGGATGTTGGCTTAGCGATTTAGCTACTTGTCCTAAATATATTCTCTCGTGAATAAAATAAGTTGAACTGGGGTTTAACGAACCTCTCTGCTATGAAGACAGTTTAAACCAGAAACCGTCGCTTTAGCCCACTCTTCACATAATTGCAACTGTCAAACTGTCAACTGTGCACGAAAACATGTACTCCTGATCTTGGTTTATCGTTACATACGAACTACCAGATAGTGTTCCCTACTCTAGATACTTTCTCGAACCTCAGATTCGCTGGTTAGTGGAAAAGAGACACGGGGTTTAACGTCCACTCGACATGAAATAGTTCATTTCAGGACTAACATGTTTCAATTTTTTTCAAATAATTTGCTTACTCCTAGGGTTCTTTAGAAGTGGGTGTCCCGAACTGACCTAGTTTGTGTCGAGTGGACGTTAAATCCCAATTCTGTCTCTATTTAAACCAACTTATATTCTCTGGAACAGATCCTTTAAAGCTTGTGATATTTTTTTTTTAATAATTTATAGGTGATATTTTATAACAAAGACTGACAGTTTATGGCGTGTAAATCATCAATCAATAGATAGGATGTTTACTTGTACTGATTCTAGATGCCATTCTCTTACATCGTGTACATATATATATAGTTAGCAAATGAAATAGAATGGGGTTTAACGTCTTATCTTTCTGCACCAACCGGGCTATATATACATCAAACAAGAGCAAAATCTGACTGATGCAGGTTTTTTTTTCTTTAGGGCTGAAATGTTATCTAAATTATTGATTAAACATTAATTAATTTTAATCAACTCTCGGTGTCACCGATAGGCTGTGATATTTATTGGATTAGGTTCCAATTGCTTCTCAACTTTATTTTATGATGTTCAATTTTCAGCAAATTGCCTTTATATTATGTAGTTTTTAACTATTATAGTGGGAACTGCCAGCTCTTTATCTAATCTCCCATAATGTATCTTTAACTGGTATATATCATGCCTTGGGATATGAGGGGAACACTGCCGACTCTGCCTACTCATATGAATTCCAACTGCCAAGGGATATTTACGTGTACACCCATGTGTGAATCGGACCTCGGTTTCTCGTACTATCTGAACGACAAGACAGTCGCCGCTTCTACCTACTCTTAAATGATTTATAACTTTACGGCCAAGGTTATTTAACGTGTGCGTTATATACGGGACATAGGTTTACTATCGCATCATGTTTGTATGTTTGTGGGCCAGCGCCTTACTCACTGGGCCACCAATGTGAATTGGTGATACATAGATGTGACCTTATTGTCGGAATTATTTTAAAAATAGCAAATTCCATGCACACAATAACAAATAGTTATATAAAATGTTTATTTTTTACTGGAATGTTGTTTGAAATGTCAAGTTATCAATATTTAATTGATTTATAGACCAGCTCAACCAGATATATTGTTTAACTATAGACCAGATCGACCAGATATATTGTTTAATTGACATGTTTATATACAAAATGCTATCTGAAACATTCCTGTAATAATTACATCAAGAGAATTCCACAATATTATCATTCTCCGATTGTATCTTTTGAATTCCACAATATTAAAACATTATACGATTGTATCTGTTGAATTGTAAAACAATATTTATAAAAACTATACTATAAACTGTTTCAATGGCCTTTATTACTTAGTGACGTTTCCACTTGACTTCTCTAGTCATGATCAAGCATACTGGAAACGTTGCTCAGTAATAAGAAGTATTAATATTTCATAGAATTGTGACCTGTATATCATACTAGAATATATTAGGGAGTATCTCATTTATAATAGCGGTTGATTCGGTGCAGAACACGTAAAACCATGAACAGGAAGTAGCATAACTCCACCACCGGAAGTAGTAGACCAGGCCTATGCTACGCCCCCTCCCTCCAAAAAAACAACTATCTGAGCTACCTCAAATTTCAGTCTTGGGGCAACCCAAATATAGCCGCAACCTCTGAGCAAACCGACCATGGAGAATAGTCCTTCGCATGGGACAAACAACTCTTGATAGTTATAATAAGGAATATGATAAGGGCGTGGTACCGCTTTAGGGAGCAAAATTTCAGTCATAGAACTTCTTCGTCGTCGTCGTTAAATAATATGTATCTGTCATTCGGAATTGAAACGTGTTTAGACCGACATCACTTTTAAAGATTCAAATTTCACTGTATTGTAGTTTACGAAGGAATCAAATCGTGATTTTTGACATTTGAAGTATTCCATAACGCTAATTCTCAGTATCTACACAATATTGTTATGGTGCATTCCAAATTAATAAATGCACTTCTTAACACTTGATTTTAATGATGTCTTATATATTACATAGTTATCTCTTTTATAATTTAATTTTATCCTTCATTTAAAAGTCAATTAAATGTTTTCCAGCGTTCTTGTTGCCGCCATTATTTGACGAAATTCTGAGAAATTGGCCAGTTATTGTTCGTTTTAATGAAAGGTATCAAGACCCAAACTCCGAATATTATTACGTCTAAATTAACTACATAAAAAGGCACCGAGTAGCACTTTGAAACTGTTTGTTTTGGTAGAATGTGCACCTAGGAATAGCTTATTATGCTAGAATCTCGAACACTGTTTATTATGGTATATATAGAGAGAAATGGGGTTTAACGTCCATTCCATACAAATTATATCATTTAGGGACTTTCATATAGTTTAATTTTATTTCAATAATTAGTTTACGTGTAGAGAGAAACCTTTTATTAGTAGAAGGACACCCACACCCTGTAACGTACAAACAACTCATTATGGTAGAACGTACAAACAACTCATTATGGTAGAACGTACAAACAACTCATTATGGTAGAACGTACTAACAAGGTATTATGATAGGACATACAAACAACTGATTATGATAGAACGTAGAAACAACTCAATATGGTAGAACGTACAAATAACTCATTATAATAGAACGTACAGACAGCTCATATGATGTAACGTTATGGTAGGACGTACAAACAACTCATTTATGGTAGAAAACGTGCAAACAGCTCATTATCGTAGAACGTACAAACAACTCATTATGGTAGAACGTACAAACAACTCATTATGGTAGAACATACAAACAACTCATTATGGTAGAACATAGAAACATTTTATTATGACAGAACATAGAAACATTTTATTATAGCAGAACGTACAAACGATGAATATCAAAGAACCCACATAACACCTTCACAGAGAAAACCCCAGAAGCTGTTTATTATGATAGAACCATTAAGTTCTTTAGATTTAAGAGAACAAATTCTTGCAGAAAACCGTCAAACGTGTTATTATTGTAACAGCCATGTGAACAATTGTATGTGTATAAAATAAGTTGGTTACTGTTTGTAATTAACATAGAACGTCATAAACATCACACAACAATAACTTACTGTCTGTCTACATATTATACTATATTCCTGTATAATAGACCGAATATAATATGTCAGAGAGAGAGGGGGGACCAGAGACAATGCTAGAAAAGACAGAGATAAAGAGAGAAATGAGGGTTTAACGTCCACTCGACACAAACTAGGTCACTTCGGGACTAACACATGGTTCAATTGTATTTCAATAACTCGCTTGCGCGTAGGGGTCTTTAGCAGTGGGAGGAAACTGGGGGACCCGGCGACCCTACTCCTTGTCACGTACAACCGTGGAATCGAAACCCCGCCAGTTGAGTCAATGACAGACCGTATGGTACAGCGCCCGCGTGCTAACCATTCGGCCATCCAACCCCCTTAGAAAAGACAAAGTGAGGGCAGGGGAAGAAACAATGCTAAAAAAAGACCGAGAGTGACTGACGTTTCCAATATTTAAACCCTTCACAGTATTACACTAATTTAGAGAGAGAGAGAGAGAGAGAGAGAGAGAGAGAGGGGGAGTTGTCTTGTCAGTACTATACTCCAGTCATTTTGGGACAACAATAAAATGCTATTTCTATCGTTAAGTGTGGAAATCGTGGGAAGAGAATTTTGACCAGGCAGCGATGTTTCTTGCCACTCTTTTTTGATTCCCGACTTTCACATAGGTTTCGACTCCCAAACCTCACCAATGAAATGATAAATGAGTATGGATAATGTCGGTGTATGAAATATAGATAAGAGGTAAAAATAGAATAAAATTACAACAGGACGTAATTCTGATATATTAATATTATATTTAGCTATATCCACTGCAATCCTGTTTCCTCTTATGTCACAGCAGACATAAAGAATTGGATCCAAGCCCGGACCCCACCCACCTGCGTCTACAAAACAAATCGATATCTGTGTCCAAGCATGGATCCGCACCCGCGTGTCTTATACAAGTCAAGTCAAATCAATCAACCGCAACAAGAGTGGGTACGCCATCCCCATGCTATGTACAACCTAAATCAATCAACCGTGGTGTAGCGGGGAACATCCACGGCCACATATTAAATGTCATGATATATTATATAGGTTGCTAGGGATAGAACCTGTGGTACCCCCTGTCTCATCATGATATATTATACCCCACCCCTGTCATAACATAATGTATTATATATGATGTTATTAGTAGAATCTGCGTTATACTATATAATATCCCACCCCGTGTCATGTTATGGTAGCACCCGTGTTAAATTATATAATAATACCCTTGTCATGATATTATATATGGACTTTTATCGGCGGAACCTGTGTTAGGTTATATAATAATCATATATAATCTGTTATTAGTCGAACCTGTGTTATAGAATATTATATAATATTAACTCCACCCCCTGTCATGAACGAAACTGATATATAAAATGCCATGATCTGTTGTAAAGGTTGTTATTGGTAGATGCATTATTAAACTATATAATCATACCCCACCCCTATCATGCTATATTATATAGACTGTTATTGGTCGAACCTGTATTAAACTATATAACAACACCCCACCCCTATCATGATATACCATTGGGACTGTTGTTTGTCGAACCTGTGTTAAATAATATAATACCCCACCCCCTGTCACGAGATATTATATAGGCTGTTATTGGAAGAATCTGTGTTAAACTATATAATAATACCCCACCCCTGTCATAAAGCCTGTTATTGGTCTAACCCGTGTTATATATAATAATACTCCACCCCTGTCATAATATATTATATGTAGAACATGTATTAAACTATATAACAATACCCCACCCCTGTCATGGTATATATATAACCTGTGTTAAACCACATGTATATAATAATACCCCACCTCTGTCTCAACATGATATAAGAACTATATGTAGTGTATATAGACTGTATAGTAAGTGTTACACTGTATAATAATGATGAGTACAATCACCTACCTCAGGCTCACGATTCCTGTACACGTTATTCGATCGGTTAGACAGTGCCAACTCTACCTTTCGCTTCTTTTCCTCAAACTCCATCGATATCTCCTCCAAATCACGCAAATTATCAACATTTCATAATTACTCGAGATGTAAACACACACTGGTTGTTTTAACTTTACTAGGTCGACACACGAATCTCACGTGCACTCATTCCCCATTACTTGATCAATACTCCATCATTGACTAAACACTGGTTGATCGAGTGTAATAAGTAGTAGTCGTGATTGTTCTAGTATTGTATTTATGGTATGGTATTTGTTTATGTGTGTGTGTGTATAGTATGATTCTCTGGTTGTTGGTATATTATTGTATCGTGGTAAAATACATACTCTGTGTTTTTATTTCCTCTGCCTGTTTTTGTTAGCAGCTTCAGTAAATATGCTATTTCCCACGTATTGTTTACGTTTCTTCTAGCAGCCACCGTGGTTCAGTGAGGTGGAGGACTGGGGTGTTTGATCCCCGTCTTGTGGTGCGGCGGAGGGTCCAACACATCGTTCAAAATGGTACGAAAACTCAAGGTCAGGTCTATATGTTTTCGAAATAGGAATAAACAGTAGCGTTGCTCTAAAGTTAAATCCCCCCAACTCTCACGCAAAACGTCCAGGAATAACCTAGTTTGTGTCGAGTGGACGTTAAACCCCATCTCTCTCTCTCTCTCTCTCTCTCTCTTTCTCTATCTCTCTCTCTTTCTCTCTCTCCCATACAACACTAACAAGGGGACACCGCGGCTTTTGACTGGTCAATGGTAAACTTGGAAACGTTTATTTACATTAAACAATTTGCGCTTTCAGGTGCTGAAAATTTTCATCTTGGAGTTCAAACGATGGAGAGTGTTGGGTGATAAATAAAATCTCCTACGAGTCATCCTTGTTATCAAAAAATATCAACACTCGTCGATAAAATAAAATAAAACTCCGCAAAGCCTCGTTCTTTTTACATTATCGAATTTTTATGACAAAAAGAGACTCGTAGGAGATTCTCTATATTATATTGGCCCATGGCTAACGGTTAGATCGCGTATCTGAACAAGAAACTTCCGCGAGAGTCTCGCACCTTGTTCCGCCATGTCAGTAATGCGTGGGTGGAAGTAAAAGTGTATAGTCGTCCAGATGTCACAAAACCGAGCAGTTATATTCTATGGTTATATATCTTTACGTCTGATGTTTAAAGAGGCCATCCCGATTTTAACAGAATCTCAGAAATAAAAGTCTACCGATGCAATTTAAGCGACAGAGTATAGAGGACTGGAGTTGCTTGGACGTGTACGTCACAACCGCTTCTCCGAACAAGTGACCCGTTTACGATTTCGAGTCAGTTTCTTCGTTTTAGTGAACATATAATCTATTGCCGTTCCTTTAGAGGGCTATACAGTGCATGATGCGCGTACTGTACTTAATAATAATAACGAAAGGTAAATTTACCCAACACGGTGGCGTAGTGGGTAAGACGTTGGCTTGCTAGCCTAGAGGTCGGGTGTTCGATCCGTGCATTGGCCGAGAAAGTTCATCCACGTTTTCCGGTGTGGCTTCAACTTGCCAGTGATGCAGAACGGAGAGTCTGACAAAGTGAGCTGTCTAGTCCTTCACATGGGACGAAACACCAAGGTCCCGTGTGCACATTTGTGTGCACGTTAAAGATCCCTTCAGTAGGCAAACTTTCCCCCCATAGCGCACTGTATGGCGTATGACCCTCTTCATTATCCCAGTAAGGGCTGAATAGAAGGACGTTAAACCCCATTTCATTTCATTTTCCATTCATTTACCCAAATTCAAAGCGATCCCGTCATTTTAATTTGGTTTAAAATGTTACAGATAATGTTAAAGTTCCAATTTCACTTTTTCTAAGAAAGTCAAAATATAATTATTTCTATGTTTTTTGCTCAAAAGGTTGTCAACTCACTATTATACGATCATGGACAATTTTTTTTTTTTTTTGGGGGGGGGGGCGTAGAAAGGGCGACACTGGTTGATTGAGGAAATAGTTACTCAATTACCTCCCTTGTTTTCCCATTCTTCTCCATGGACGGCCATCTTCAAACGTTTGAATTTGAAGTTGAAAATGATATTTTTGCCAATTTCTCAACTGGCAATAGTGAATTATAGGATTAATAGGATTATTCTTTAACAAGGTAGGACTGTTTATAGGTTCAATCTATTTTGGGGCTTTATTTTAATAAATTTTAAAAATATAACTTTAAAAAATGCTATTGGAACTTTAAAGAGGTATGTTAATTAGTGTAAGTACAAGGTAAGCTTAAAGTAGATGTTTAGCAAGATGATGGTAATATTAGATACGTTAAAGTAGATCTTTGACAAGAGATGAGATGATGGTAATATTATATTTCATACATCTTTATTATACTCGACACTAGGTACATTTCAAATCATAATTACAATTCGTAATGATAGATTACATATTTCACACGAGCATGTAATCAATGGCTGTATTCGTTAACTAAGTAGGGAGCCACGGTGGCTAATTGAGTAAAGCTAGGCTGACACTTGCACGACTTTTGGCCACGATTTTGTCGTGCCCATCAGTGTCCACATTGACACAAACTGGCACGACGAGTTCACGCATAGTTTGTGCATTGTTTACGCACTTCCCGCATTGGCACGACGACTTTGCGCAAGTCGGACGGTGTCGTGCCGACTCGAGTCGTCCCAATGCGTGCCACGGAATCGTGCAATTGTCAGCCTGGCTTAAGACGTTGGTTCGGGATCGCTAACCTGGAGGTCCGGTATTCATTTCCTACGCGGTTCCCCTTGTCAGTGGTACAGGATAAAGGGACGGGCAAGGGACACCGTATAGTCTTTCGGATAGGACGAAAAACCGAGATCGCATGTACAGATACCGTGGCAGTTGGAACCAGATGTAAGAGTAGGCCGTAGCCTATGGCGTCCTTGGTGACACACCGGAATTAATTAAATCGATAATTGATATTATAATCTTATTGACCAGGACTAATTATAATGAATTAATCAATTCCTGTGTGTTACTTCTCAATTGAAATAAGTGATGAATTCCAACGATTTCCATAATTAGATATATATTGTCACATTACATCCAATAATATTCCTTATCCCAATTCTGTTTTGTCGGGTTCTAATCAGTGTCGGATTAAGGCTATATTGGCCTTAAGGCACATTTTTGACAGGTGGCCTGAAAATACAGATATGTTGTGCTCATTGACAAAAGGAATTAAGTTAAATATAGCAACAAAAAATGTATTACAAACAAATTGAGAACATTGACAGTACTGCATTTACTCTAAGTAGCGTACATTTTCCCATTCACTGCCTAGCTAGATTATGACTTTGCATGCTTTTGTGTCTAAAAATTCGTCATTATTTTTTTTACTTTATTTTTGTGTGGCCTGGATTTTTGACTGGCCTTATTTGCCTTATGATTAAACCAGCACTGATTCTAACAATAATATACTAAAATAAGTAGGAAACGAAATGAAATGGGGTTTAACGTCCAGCTACTGTTCAAAACATGTAAGCCTATATAGTTAAGTCATATTACTGGCATGGTATATTTCTTTTTATGAGGTTTTAATATTACGTTAATATAAGTATCTAGTTTTCAATCTGAAGCCTATTAAATGGTATCTGTTATAAAATATAGACTATTTTCATTTTAAAGTTAGAGATAGAAATAAAACACCGCATATTTACGGATTCAATTTCAAGATACGTCAAATCAGTTGTCAAATAAATCACAAACTTCTACCAGTTTTCTGTTTTATTGCAACTGTTCCAGATCGTTCAGATTGTAACATTAACGCCATATCAGACATCAGATACGTCTTACATTGGAGCACGTGATTTGTTAAGCCAATCAAATCACATATTTATTTAGGCGGTTGTTCTTTATTGAACGTGGTGTGATGATGTCATCGAGGGTCGAACATGAGGTCATCAAAATCGTCATCAAAATCCCGACAGAAAGCGTAAAATCCGATAAAAGGCCAATTATTGAAAATAAAACTTCATCATGTTATATGTAACACTAACATTAGCTGTCGAGCTCCAGTCGTAGAAACCGTTACATAGATTGCTTGTAATTTGCCCGTTGCGATTCCACAGGTCATTGATAAAATCTGCGGATTTATTCCTGGCGGGAAACGCCGGCGTCTGCTTCCCCCGAATCTCCCAAGATAGAACAAAACTAAAACAAATTACCGCCAATTTTTCTCAGAGCTTAATTGCATCAAGATAAAATTGTAAATCGAATCGTTTTGTCGTGTGTCGGCTTCAATTTCTGTCACTCAGAACGGAAGTGATTGAGACATATGGATAAAAACCGGATCGCAGGAAAGAAAAAGCTCGATTGTAATTGGATTATATGTCTGCAAATTTTGTTTTGTTTTCGTGACCGCGTTATGTTTTGTATATCTTGTCACCTCTTCAGTTTGTTGGTGTTAGAACAGTGCTTCTGAACCCTTTTCCCGTGATTCCCCTACTGGGCGAAAAGTGGTCCCTCATTCCTCTCCTTCCCATATATGTTTGTACAACAAGTTACTAAATCAAATATTGCATTGTCATTTCGTCATTGTGTTCCCCACATATTCATCAAAATGAGGAAATTTCCTCACACGTGGAATTGGACCCGACATTTTCCCGGTAAATTTAAGTTTCACCCTTCGACACCCCGGTTTGCACGAGGTGGGATATTCTATTTTTCAGAGCATGATCATGCCTAGAATACAAGCTCTCAATACTCGAAGACCATTCAGATGGAAAAAACAAAACAAACTCTCAGAGCCAATATTCCATTTAATTTCTATTTAAAACCAACATTTAATCAAAGAAACAAACACATACGAGAAAATGAAACCGAATAAAAACTCGTTTATAAATGTTGTCTATAAAATAAGAGCTATAGACTAAAACTTAAAACGGAATAAAATAACAAAAAATTCAATAAAAAACAAAGATTAAGATTTAATGTACCGAAGAAAGATTTGAGTAAGAACTGTTGACGTGACCTTTTAAAAGTAAATTAAAATAATAGGAAGCACTTAAGAGTATTGATGTTTAATTAGGTTCACTTACTCTGCTGTAAATGTCAATAATAACAATAGGAATTGTGTTTATATTGGGAGACGTTTTAACACAAATTATTCATTAAATATTCAAACGATCGTACTGTTAAACAGACATATTTGGCCTTGGGCCGCGGTGCCTCGGCGAGTAAGTGAAAATAAATGAGGTTTAACGTGCTACTGTTCTGCCCCGACAGAAATAGTGAGTAAGACACTGGCTCGCTAATCTCGTATCTGGCCTTGGCCTAGAGATAGGACACTGACCTCTAGATTAATTGTTTCGGGTTTAAGTCCCATCAAAACTAGAAATTAGACATGAAACGAAACGAAACCAAGATGATAAAGACATCATGCGGTGCTCTCTGAAATGAAATGAAATAATTTAGGGTTTCTTCTAATGCAGAAAGTCATACACCAAGGAAATTTTATCCGAATAGCGGCGCTACGAGCAACCCGTTTTCGAACTAGCAGGGTATGCCACGAGGCGAAACGTCTCCCATCCAACTGGGGTATCCAACGAGGCGAAACGTCTCCCATCCAACTGGGGTATCCCACGAGGCGAAACGTCTTTCATCCAATTGTTAAAGGTTAGTTTATATGCACGTTAACGTGTATACGGGACCGCGATATTAAATAAAATGAGAACAGGAATAATTCAATCGTTACTTCAATAATAGAAATAAATATTATTCTATTATTTTTACAGTATAGACTGTGAAATATGATGTTATACAAGTGATTAACATGTTGTTATATGTCTGGATGAATTAACGATGGTCTGATAGAATTATAGAAATAGACATTAAAACAACTCGTACAATGAAATGGAGGTTAACTGGGGTAATGAAAACAGGCATACGTCATACAGTGTGCTATGAAGAGAATAGTGCCCGGGCAGCGGCACTATGGTTTACCCTTATTTCGAAATACAACTGTCAGGGGTTCTTTTACGTGCACACAAATGTGTACACAGGACGTCGATTTTTCGTCCCATCCGAACGTATAGACACTGTTCCTTGTCAGGTGTTCGTCCTTAACCAGTGACAAAGGAAAACCAGTGGAGGTCAGGTGTGAACGAATGCAAAACGATTCGGTCACAACGGTTTTTAATTTTAACCCTAAACCAAACCAAACCATTTCAACTAACAGAGGGACCTCAAAGTCAGTAAGCCCAATCCTTACTCACTGAGTCGGGGGGTTGGGATGGCCTAGTGGTCTAGAGGGCCGCGCTTCGACCTCTAGCTGGCCTATCACCTCTGGCTTGCGGCTGTGGTTTCGAGACCTGGTGTGAACGTATGTGGCATGGAGATAAGAGCGCCTTCTCAACCTTGTGGGTTTCCTCGGGGCACTCCGGTTTCCTCCCACTGCTAAAGACCCCTACGCGCAAGCGAATTATTGAAATAAAATGAAACCATATGTTAGTCCCAAAATGACCTGGTTTGTGTCGAGTGGACGTTAAACACCCCCTCTCTTTCCCTCGCTCTCGCCTTGACTCCCTGTACGAAGTTGAATCCCCCTATTTATGCCAAACATATTAACTCTAGCACTTTCCTTTATTCTGATATTTTACTCTAACTAAATGTATATTTACAAAACCCTTGACAAATATTTTAATAAATCGATTTGTTTCCATACTTTACATATCTTCTATTGTACTCAAATTCCTCGTTAATTATAAATATGAAGCAGTCAATCAAGAAGGATGTTTTATAATCATTGATTATCATCATTGTATAAATAGTTTTATTGTAGAAACATTTTCTGTCCTTCCTTGATAATTATCACGAGAGGAAAAACGATTCAATAGTTTGATTTTCCAATTAACAACGTTGCCCGGAAGTGACATTCACGTAACAGCGCAAGTCCCTCCCCCGGGACCAGTGATCTTTTAGAGAGAGAGAGAGAGAGAGAGAGGGGGAGAGGAGAGTTTAACGTCAACTCGATACAAACTAGATTATTTCGGGTTTAATTTTATTTCAATAATGCGCTTGCGCGTAGGGGTCTTTAGCAGTGGGAGGACACCGGTAGACCCGCAGTAAACCCACGTGCTAATCATTCCGTCATCTCCCCCGTTAAAGAAAGAACATAGGGGAGAACTTGGTTGACCGTAAAATAACAGGAATATCATGAATCGAAATATCAATTAAATTTACAACATTGTGGACGCAAAGCGCTACAAAAAATGGATTTTTTTTTAATCTTCTGAAGAGTTCTGCTACGGTTAAACAACTTGATAAAAAAACCATCTGGTCTCAACTGAAGTACCGAAGTTAATCAACATTGACCTGAAACCAACCATCAACATCTAATTCAAGGTGAACAGATCGTTACAGTTAATTCTTTGGAATCATGACATGCAATTAAAGACTGAGCAAATCCTGTCCCTTTTGAAAACTGAACAAAATGCCCTGAATTATCGGCCAGCGGGGTTTGTCGATTGTGTTTTGTTAGGGCATCACGTATACATGAAAAACAAACCACCGATTCTGATTCCAACAAAACATATTTATTCTATTCAGTAATGTTTTTTGTTTTTGTTTGTTTTTTTTTTTTTTTTAGAAAATCCTTTAGAGATTATTTTTTCCAAGCTTGACAATCTACATCTAGATTCTAGTTCAATATAAATTTTCATATAATTCTGCCTAACGACCGGATGAACAATTCCAGCAAAACGAGAATCTGAACTTCGGTTTGATTAAATCCTATGACTAGTCGTATCGGGGCGTGGTGGGCGGGGATGAACCTTCGTGGTTTTCTACCTGGAGGTTCTCTTATCATAGATGATGGCTGCGAAACGGACATCCAAATCTCCAGCCGCTGTTCCTTGCAAGGACTCCCTTCCGACATCCAGATCTCTTGACGTTGTCCCTTTGTAGGACTCCCTCCAACATCCAATCGACTTAACGTTGTTCCTAACTTGGACTCCTTTCCGACATCTAAACGACCCTGACCAGACGCTGTCCCTTACTGGGACTGCCCTCTGATGTTGTTCCTTACTAGGACGTCTTTCTTTCATCTCTGCCAAGGGGGGGGGGGCACTATGGAAAATACCGATGAACTTTCTCTGCCTACATTTTGGGAATTGAACCCTGGACCTCTTGGAGTAAGAACCAAACTGCTTCAACAATATACGATTCTGTTACTCTATACATATAGTTTTTTAACCAGTAATCGATTTCTGTACAATTTCCAATTAATATCTTCCATTCTCCTGTTACATAAAATTTACAGACACATCTCATATGCAAAGTTTCTACTTTGGTTTTAAATTCACGCGTCGTCAAGTCAAAGTTGTAATAAAATTCTCAAGAGATCCCGGAAATTCCCAGAATTCCCTGAATTTACCGTAATTGATTCTTTCACGTCTTCTTCGCATCCGGTTATGGACAGGAAATCAATCTGTCAAAACGTTCCCAACTTCGATTTTTATTTCACCCAAGTTTCGTATCAGGAATAATCAGCTATATCACCAGGGACAACCACAGACTTTCTGCCATTTCAGTTTTTGTATCACTGTCGTTAAAACTACGTAAGTTGAGCCGCGAAAGAATAAAAAAAAAATGTCTTCACCCCGTTTCCGTCTGCACGGGAATAAAATATAAGGTTCTAATCGATTGCTTAACACTTGACTAGTAATTTTAGTTTCTGGACTTCCGGTAAACGTTGATTTTTCACCACAAGGGTTTTGGAGTTTGAATTAAAATTCTGAGTTATATGGGAATTGGTTTTCTGGTTAACTGTATAAATATAAAGGCTATTTGCGGGGATATGTATAATACGAAGCGACTCGGCCAATAGTTGTTCACGGGGGTGGGGGAGAGAGAGAGAGAGAGAGAGAGAGAGAGGGGAGTCAACTCGACACAAACTAGGTCATTTCGGGATTAAAAACTTCACTTGCGCGTAGGAGTCTTGAGCAGTGGGAGGAGTCCGGAGGACCCGGAGAAAACCCATGAGGTTGGACAGGGGACGTACAACCGGGGAATACAAACCGCGCCAGTTGACCAAATGACAGACCTTTTGATGCAGCGCGCACACGCTAACCATTCGACCATCCTCTTCCACCCCATCCCTAGATGTTCACGGATTTCTGAGATTGGGTTGACGCCCTATCAATATAATAAAACCCCATTTTATTTCATTTCTGTCCGCCGGTCACTCTAAATGTTTTCTTAATGGACATTAAACATCCGGGTCATTTCAGATAAGATATCGTGGACAGATTGTAATATCCCTTTCCAAGTTCCATGTTATTGACAATTCAATATTAAAGCCATTTGATCGTGGCCATATCCTTCAAACATTTCACTATTAACCGCCATTTGTCAAGGACGTGAAACTACTTTAACCACTTTAGGTTGCCATCCGACATGAAGACATTATGCATTGCTCTTTAAAAGCCATTGGTGTTCGACTTGACCGAACATAGACAACACTTTATCCTCGACCCTGTCACTTCGATTATAGCAATTCCAAACAAATATGGCTGACTCTTGAAAAGTCACGTTATATCAATAACCGTCATTGATTGGTGGAAATTATCCAATCGTTATGTCTGGATTGTCAACTGTATCAAAGAAATTAGAACTCGGAAAAGAATTTAATTAGTTTTCAAACAAATGTTCAATTTGTCATTTCTTTATATTAGCTGATCGGGTTTATATATTCCAGAACATTTGAACTTAGTATTCTTAGAATATCGGGAGCCACGGTGGCTAGTAAGTAAGACGTTGGGTCCCTTGGTTCCATGGTCAATCCCTGCATTGGCCGAGAAAGTTCATCAGGGATTTCCGGCATGGTTCCCCTTTGTCAGTGGTGCAGGACAGAGGGCCGACTGGACTAATAAAGATGGGTCTACACCGTATAGGGGGAATTTAGCCCTGACAGCGGCGCTATGGCCTACTCTTATTTTGAATTCCAAGTGTCAAGGGTTCGTTTACGTGAACGACAATGTGTACACGGGACCTCGGTTTTCATTCAATCCGAACGACTAGACACTTGCCTTGTCTGTCCTAGTTCTGCATGCATTCGAAACCACACCGGGAAATCTCGAGGAACGCCAGGATCGAACATAGGTCCTCCAGATTAACAAGCCAACGTTTTACTCTCTGAGCTACCACGACTCCCCACATCTCACATATCTGACTGTTGGCTGTAGAGGGATATCATAATGTTCTGCTCTGTTTGTTTTCGCGAATCTATTTTCTCGTAATTTCCCACAAGACTTCAACGTTAATTTACGGTGTTCCGTACACAGACGGATAGACCTCGAGACACCGAGTAATTAGACAGGTCACTCACAGAAACTGAACAAATCTAAGTCAACTTATTCCATTCTGTCCTCGTCGGTTTTTAATTTCTTTATCTTTCGTTCTGTCAATTAATACATGAACAGGTTAGAATGAAGTTAAATAGATTAGAATAAGAAAAGAGAGAATTGGAGTTAAATGTCAACTCGACATAAAGTGAGAGAGAGAGAGAGAGAGAAATGGGGGGTTTAACGTCCAACCAACTAGGTCGTTTCGGGACTAACATATGGTTTAATTTTATTTCAATAATTCGCTTGCGCGTAGGGGTCTTTAGCAGTGGGAGGAAACCGGAGTGTCCGGAGGAAGCCCACGAGGTTGAGAAGGCGCCCCTATCTCCATGCCACATACGCTTACACCAGGGCTCGAAACCACAGCCGCAAGCCAGAGGTGACCGGACAGCTAGAGGTCGAAGCACGGCTCTCTAGTCCACTAGGCCATCCCAACCCCCGTGTGAGAGAGAGAGAGAGAGAGAGAGAGAGAGGTGAGGTTTAACGTCCACTCAACACAATCGACATAAAGTAGTTCATTTCGGAACTGTCATATGATTCTATTTTATTTCAACAATTACTCGCTTGCGCGTAGGATCTTTAGCGGTGGGTGGATACCAGAGAACCTGACGAAAACCCACGAAGTTGGACAGGCGACCCTACTCCTTGTCACGTACAAGTGTAGTATCAAAACCATACCTCGTAACTCGTTTATCGATCCTCATGACCTAACGCTCACAATCTAGACCATTCAAACAACCAACACGCCAAAATTTGAAAAGAAAAAAAATAAGAACAATATTTCGGCCATTTTGAGACTGGCATGTGATATGTTTTGTTTAATATGGTCACGTGGGCAATGAATTCATTACTTTAAATATGCGTTATGCCAGAGCTAAATGTGGCTATTGCGAGTTTTTCTATAGGCCTTAGTATTAATCGACGTTTTTTTTTTTCATTCATTCAATTAAGTCATCATTAATTTATTCCTGTCATCATCCATTCATTCTAAATTCAAAGTCACCATTCATTCATTTGTGCCACCATTTATTCATTGTCATCATTTATTTATTCGGGGGTTGGGATGGCCTAGTGGTCTAGAGTGCCTCGCTTCGACCTCTAGCTGGCCGGTGATCTCTGGCTTGCGGCTGTGGTTTCGAGCCTTGGTGTGAGCGTATGTGGCATGGAGATAGGAGCGCCTTCTCAACCTCGTGGGTTTCCTCCAGGCACTCCGGTTTCCTCCCACTGCTAAAAGAATGAAACCATATGTTAGTCCCAAAATAACCTAGTTTGGTTTGTGTTGAGTGGACGTTAAACCCCATTTCTCTCTCTCTCTCTTTTATTTATTCATTCAATCATTGTAAATTTTTGTCGCCTTTGGTCCCTGCTGACTGAGAGCCATGGTTTCTAAGTCGGTAAGTGTTCGATCCCTGCATTGGCCAAGAAAGTTCATCCCTTGTCAGTTTACAGGACAGATGTCTAGTCGTACGGATAGGGCAAAAACCAAGCTCCCGTGTTGTACAATGGCGTGCACGTAAAAGATCCCGTAGCAGTTGGTATTCGATATGAGAGTGGACTGTAGCAAAGCTGCCCGGGCAAAATTTCCCTAATAACACACTGTACGGCGTATGTCCGTCTTCAATAGCCCAGTCGGCGCAGAACAGTAGGACGTTAAACTCGATTCCATTTTATTCCCATGCTGACTTTAACAGAAAAGCATGTCTAGTAATTCCGTTGCTTGTACATTGCGAGTTTGTTTCATTCACTCATTTAGCCATTTATTTGTTTATTCAATCATTATATATTATCCTCGTCTTTGATCCGCGTATTCATGGTACTGCTGATTGTTATAGAGATATATGTGTCTATTAACATATTTAAAGTGAGTGTTGATGTTTAACTCATCGGGTGAGAATTATAACATAAACACATTGATAGATGATTTATTTATACTCATATCTCATTACCGACACTTTAAACAAATTATACCCATATATCCATTACACTTACCCACATACACAAATATACACTGTTTATATATTGACTATTACCGAGGTCAGTTAGAGGGTCAACTTCTCGGAGGTAGTACAGCCATATATGTCATTTCTGGATGGCCAATGCTACTCTCCGCCTACTCGTCATCGAATTCCAACTTTCAACCTGGCTGGATTAACCTTGTGTGAGCACCGGACAAATCATTGGGCGGCGGGGGGTGGGGTGTCTGAATTGGGAATAAATAAAGAAGCGTAGGGCCCAGTGTCCTTAATCGTACGTGGGGGTTTGGGTGGCCGAATGGTTAGCGCGCGCACGCTGTATCATACGGCCTGCCATTGAGTCAACTGGCGTGGTTTCGAATCCCCGGTTGCACGTGGCAAGGAGTAGGGTCGCCCGTCCAACCTCGTGGGTTTTCTCCACGAATTTCAGTTGCCTCCCACTGCTAAAGACCCCTACGCGCAAGCGAATTATTGAAATAAAATCAAACCATATGTTAGTCCCGAAATGACCTAGTTTGTGTCGAGTGGAATGAAATGAGGTTTAATGACCTACTGTTCTGCTTCGACTGGGCTAATGAAGACGGCATACAGTGATTGAGCTATGGGGAACATTTTTCACTGGAGTCTTCCCATATCGCCGACTCGTCAGAATTTGGAAAGTCGACCGCGGTACTCTTTGATGGGCTAAAAACGGATTAAAGGCGTCAATGAGACAGGGACCGGTCATTTTTACTATAGTTCACTCAAATTGATTTTTTTTTTTATCAAAATTCAACTAACTCATTAAGTAATAAAATGATACTCCACAGTTTCACTAACATCAGAACGGTGACATACTATGTAGCATAGGCGTACGGGGAAATTTTTGACTGGGTGTTGGTGGTGGTTTGTGCCCAAAAAGTGTAGTTACGTTCTTCGAATGTTAATCGTGGCTTAATGTACTACAAACAATAGAGGGTTCGAGTCTTAAGATTTCTAATTAATTTAAATTCGCTGTTAAATTGGACACATTCAAGAACACAATATTTTTTTTATACAACTTTTACAAAGTAAAATTGTGTGCCCGAATTTTCCCAGCATTTGGTGCCCAAAATGGGAGGGGCGCCCTTCCAACCCCCTCCCCCAGCTCGTACGCCTATGCTGAGTATGGATTTCCAACTGCCCCAAGGGATCTTTTACGTGCATGCCAATGTATATACGGAACCTCGGTTCTCCGTCCCACATGAACGACTAGACATTCATCCTTGTCAGATCCTCTGTGTCCTGGACCACTGACAAGGGTGAACCACGTCGGAAAATCACGAGCAACATTCTCAGTCAACAAAACATGACTAGCAATCGTTTGCTGAATAATCATCCAAACTCAAAAACGGCATTGTCTGTACGACGATGTTTTAATGAAAAGGTTTCTGTGGATATCCCATTCTGTTTGTTTTTTTGTTTGTTTGTTTGTTTGTTTATGTTTTGGTTTTTTTTTTTTTTTTTTTTGTTTTTTTACAAATGAGGCGATAATGGAGATTTATGGATTAAACAATATTTTTTAACGATGTTTACAAATTATATAACTTAATTACAGTGAGTAGGATAGGACAATTGGAAAATTGGGATTTTCAATAATAAGCACGGTATTCAAACATGAGTGTAGAGAGTGAGAGCGAGACAGAGAGAGAGGGAGAGACAGAGAGAGAGAGACAGAGACAGAGAGAGAGAGAGAGACAGAGAGAGAGAGATGGGGTTTAACGTCCACTCAACAAAAACTAGGTCATTTCGGGACTAACTTATGGTTTAATTTCATTTCAATAATTTGCTTGCGCGTAGGGGTCTTTAGCAGTGGGAGGAAACCGGAGAGCCCGGAGGAAACCCACGAGGTTGAGAAGGCGCCCCTATCTCCATGCAACGTACGCTCTGGACTCGAAACCACAGCCGCAAGCCAGAGGTGACCGGCCAGCTAGAGGTCGAAGCCACTAGGCCATCCCAACCCCCAGAGAGAGAGAGAGAGAGAGATTATGTAATTTCTGGACGAATGGAACATGTGTAATTACGAATGCTTGCATAATTTTCGACCTTTAGTTATTGTCCTAGTTAAAGGTTTAGTCTGAAATTCACTAAAGGATTACAATATATCGGTATTTAACCGGATTTATATGAAACGCATCGGTAAACATATTTGGAAGAAGGTGCCGTTTAACTGCTGCATGGTAGTTTCACAGAATACATTCACATAGGTTCTGTTAAAAGGGGTGACACGTCTTTCGGTGTCGCATCAACACCTTTAAAATCATTATCTGACACAGATAAAAATGGTGGTTCCGTATTTTCATATCGATTTTGTCCGAGATTAAGAAAGAGAGGTGCCCATTTTTGACAAGAGATTGTGAGATATATTCCATCTTGTGGTGTTTGTAAAGACAATGTAAATCATTGATAGCTCGATAAGCGAATTGTGAATCCTGTATTTTACATTCAGGAGTTGAATCAGGCGTTATATGATACAGCCCCAGGGATTGGGTAGAAACTAAATAACAGACCATTCGTCTCAAGGTTTTTGTCTTGGAATATGTTTGTTGTTAATTGACATTATTAAGTAGATGTTCTATGTTGTGAACCTCAGATAAATAAAACATCCCTTTTATTTTTTTAAGAAATAGATATTTACATATATAAGGGGGTGATAGTACCACTAGTCGTCTCAAACAGGTCTTGGACCGACACCAAATATAAAACTTCCTCCCCCATAGCACAGTGTAGCACATTGTATGGTATTTGGTCGTCTTCATTAGCCCAGTCGGAACAGAAGGGTAGGACGTTAAACCTCGTTTCATTTCATTTCATTTCTAACTCCATTGTGAATCTCAATTGTCCACACCCATAAAAAAAAAACCTCGCGTGGGTTTTCCCGTGTTAAGCCAGGCTGACACTTGTACGATTTTTGGCCACGATTTTGTCATGCCCATCAGTGTCCACATTGACACGAACTGGCACGACGAGTTTACGCATAGTTTGCGCATTGTTTACGCACTTCCGGCATTGGCACGACGAGTTTGCGCAAATCGGACGGTGTCGTGCCGACTCGAGCCACGGAATCGTGCAAGTGTCAGCCTGGCTTTATTCAATTACCTGCCAAGGATAAAGAGTCGTGTCCGCGATCTCATTTCTGAAAGTTTAAACCGCCTTATTCCATTTGCCTCAAAATGATCTAGATTTATATTAATCTTCTTGCCAGAGGCAGCCGCGGAGCCAAAGACCCCGGGCACATTAGACCGTCCATTTTTTCCAATTTTTTTCAAACCTAAGCCCCGCCCATTCTGACCTCTGATTGGTCAATCTTTTTTGGTCGATTTCTCGAAAACTATAGGTCGGATCGTTGTTTGTTGTAAAATGATCCTTGAGTCAAAGTCAACTCGCGGACATAAAAAATTGGATCCTAAACGAACAAATTCAAGTTTTTGTAAAGATCTATTTTTCTACGCGTGGGTATATTTTTAAGTGATTCGGTCACCCATGCACGTAAAATCAGGGGCGTAGGACGCAAATAAACTAGAACTTTCGCGCGTAGGAATTACACATCATTTCCCGGGAAAATGGCTACCCCGATTCACCAGAGAAATTTCTTCAAAACTTTTTCTGGTTTCGAGATTGGATTTATATGCCTTATTGCAACCTCTCACAAAAATCCAAAGACACAGTCTGGAACATTTCTGTCAATCTTTTAAAATTAAAATCAAATGAAATCAAATAAAAGCCAAACTATGTATCTAATTTTCATTTTTCCAGACTAATATTTGTTTTGGACGGTTAATCGATAACCGCAGGAAAAGGACAAGAGCGGGTTTCTTGTTTCTAAAATAAAATACAGAGTTGTGATGTTTATATATTGAATCTTGTCTCCCAGTTGACAACAGCCGCCATGTTTGATAGAGTGAATGTCAAAATATATGAGAAATATTAGAAATCAGACACTTTTACATGGCAACCATTTTAATCACAGTTCTTATCCAATTACCATATAAGGGATGACGAATCATGGTGTGTATTATTTAGAATTTGTTGTAAATTGAAAGTAGCATATAATTCTATATTTGTTAAATATTAAATAAAGTAGATTATTGTACTTATGTGTACATAAACTGCTTAAATTATCTCGAACGGTTTTGAAAGCTGACATGGTAATGATTGACCAGGCAACTGTACTTCTCAATCGAATTATGTTGCGAATTTACGCATGCGTCAGGGGTAGAAACACAGGAGGGTTGACGGGCAACCGAATGGCTGACATATATCTGATACACCGTATCTTGGGTATAAATATAAAATATCATGGGGGTTGGGATGGCCTAGTGGTCTGGAGTGCTGCGCTTCGACCTCTAGCTGGCCGGCACGTAGGGCTTGCGGCTGTGGTATCGAGCCCTGGTGTGAGCGTATGTGGCATGGAGATAGGGGCTCCTTCTCAATCTCGTGGGTTTCCTCCGGGCACTCCGGTTTCCTCCCACTGCTAAAGACCCCTACGCGCAAGCAAATTATTGAAATAAAATTAAACCATGTTAGTCCCGAAATGACCTAGCTTGTGTTGAGCGGACGTTAAACCCCATTTCTCTCCCCCTCTCTCTCAGTTCCTGTCTACCGGTTTGGACATTATTTCGCCAGGGCTAACATATCATGGTATCTTTTTCAATCCTCGGCAGTAAACCCACGATGTTAGACTGGTGACCTCACATACAAGAGTCGGATGTTGGGTTGTAGTATAGCATTAATGGTAGAACTTGCAGCGTGCCACTGAAATTAGGAAGCTGGACTTCCCCCCCCCCCTCCCAAGGGATTTACTAGGCCACGTATGGGATGGAAACAAGGTCACCATACTAAACTTAAGCTGCTCGTCGACAGTTAGCTCGACTTGAGAACAAACATTGAGCTGTTTGGTCGACATTATTCTAAGTCTCAAAATGACGATTTTAGTCGAAAACACTAAGTATATATACTTTGTTTCCATTTAATAAAATTGAAAAAATATATTTAGTGTTTGTTTGTTGGACATGGCGGTCATGTAGGGCAGAGATCAATTCTCTAAGTATGAAGTAAACTGATTTCTGTTTGTAGAATGACCACGCCACTTGATTCAATGACACGTGTCTAAAACGCAGGTGTGTGATTTGTCGACCAACCAACTGCCAGGGACGGATCCAGGAATTTTTGCAGGAGGGGGTTTGCCAGATTTCTGTTACGGAAATCTGCCATCATCGTCTCTAAATTACATAGGATAGGCATACATCCAAATTGAGCTTTTTAAACAGAGAAATAATTTTATAATGATGTAGGATCATTTTGTGATGTAATTTCATTGATGCTCTGGATCCACTCCTGAACTGCCTATGACACATTTGAAGTATATAGTTGTGTATTTCAGCGTTCGTGTCTAGATATCATTAAACGATAATATGTTCAATTCAAGGCAAATAAAAAACATTACACGGGAATAAATTGTATTCTTTAAATCGAAAATAAAAGTGTTGTCATCACGTCGTTGTTCGAGATTAATACAACTCTTCAATATTGAAGGAAGAAACGATCCATGTTGACTTGAAGTCGAGACTTTTTGTGTTTTTCTTTCCTGATTAAAGTTGAAGAGCTTTTCATTCTCCTCCTTGAATCGTGTAATTTACATCCGAGGTGAAATGGGGAGATAATCAAGGAGATAAAACCAATAACTTGACAATTCTTCGGCCCCTTGAATCAATTTTTTGTGTTCAGATGAATTCAGATAAAATCACTTTTAGATTAATCGACTGTGGGAACAGTTATTCGGTTTACCACCCATATAGCACAGTGGTAGACTGGCTAGATCTATAACCTTCCAGATTCTGTATAGGCTATATATAATATACCACTTGAAAAAGTTTCAAACTTACTCAACTTGAAGTACGAATTTTTCAGACTTTAATTAACACCCCTGTTCTAACGTCATCCACTGTAAATACACGAGAGAGATAGAGAGACAGCGGCGGGGGGGGGGGGCGGAGTTAGAGGGAAAACGTACACTCGACACAAATAGGTAATTTGGAACTAACATTTTGGTTCAATTTTATTTCAATAATTCGTTTGAGCGTATGGGTCTTTAGCAGTGGGAGGAAACCGGAATACCTGGAGAAGACCCTCAAGATTGGACGGGCGACCCTACTCACTGTCATGTTGAATCGACGTCACGCCAGTTGATTCAGTGACAAACCTTGGGATAAAGAGCGCACGTTTTAACTAATCGGCCATCCAATGAATAAATTAGTCTTCGATCTAACGACTTTCTTAGTATATGCCAACTACTTACTTTCTTAGTATATGCCACGTGTTTAGGCCTACAGGGTACGACGGGTGGGGATGGCGGTATATTAGTTCCCTCATAACGTCAAATCCGGTTCTTTACAGATAGACCCATGGTATATGTCCAATTGTCCACCTAATTCATTTATTACATAACTAATAATAATGATACAAGATCTAAAATAATTCAGCCAGAACAAATCATGAACGTAAATGCGGGTGGTCTGAGGGTGGACAATAACATCATAGGATTTCATAACATTGTCTACAAAACAAGACAATATTATCATGGCCTTGTTTGTTCGAAATCTCAACTAAACATAAAATCCAAATTTTAGTAAATACTTCAATTTTGATTGCCTAAGCACCTAAATTAAAGATATTATTATCCAATCAAAGTACTAACATTTGTTGGTTTTTTTTAGTTAAAATTTTGTGAAACAGGCCCCATGATTACAGCAATCCAGTTAAAGGTTAAACAAGACAAAATGAACATGACTACATCAATCACGATAAACATGACATAATGATCAGGACTATAGTAATCAAGGTAAATGTTTTTGTTTAAGATTTGATAATGATGACGTCATCCCCTCCCTGATCGTTGACTATTTATGAATGTCTAAGGTACATGATAATAATATATTTTGTTCAAACCATATGTCCTCCACCGAGTTGTCGAAACAAACAAATAGAAAATAGAATACCAATAACCTGAAAGATAAAATAATTGATAATATTTAAATTTATATACACTTGAATCCCGAAATCCCGCGAGGTAATCATGTAGTTATGCCACTAGATATACGAGGAGTTATGGCGGCTCAGTAAGAATGAAGGGGTGGGGAATTGCCGATTTGAAAGCGCGTGTTTGCGTCATTGAGTCAGCTTGTGTGGTTTCGATTCCCCGGCTGTACCACACAAGGAGTAGGGTCGCCTGTCCAACCTCGTGGGCTTTCTCTGTGTCCTCCGGTTTCCCCCACTGCTAAAGACCCCATGCGAAAGCGAATTATTGAAAAAAAATTTAACCATATATTAGTCCCAGACCTAGTTAGTGTCCAGTGGAATCTTTGTCAATTCACCTGACGCAACTGCAGACCTTATGAGTATATCAATGATTCGCTTGCGCGAAGAGGTCTTTAGCAGTAGGAGGAAACCGGGGTCCCGGATAAAACCCATGAGTTTGGACAGGCGACCCTACTCCTTGTCACGCACAACCGGGGATTCCAAACCACGCGGGTTGACTCAATGACAGGCTTTTTGACAGTGCGCGCTTATTATCGAAACTATTCTTACAATATAATAATTGGGCGAAGTAAATAATACGTTTTATATACCACAAAAACAATTTCTTCAGTTCTACAACTGGTTTGATGTAAAGAAAAGCTTCTCACCATGACAACAAGCGTTGCTAGAGCGAATCCACCAATCAGTAAGGAGTTCATCTCTAGGGAGTTTTGTAATTTGTCATAGCAACCCTGAAATTAATCAGTAAAATACGTTTATCACTCATATTTCTATTTATAGTAAGATAAAAAAATAATCAACAATAACCTTCAATAATACAATACTCAATGTCTGGATAATCTACCAGTCTAGCCTCCAGCATCCAGTTTAATTAATGTCAATAGAAATTTCTAAAACTATTCCCTGGAGAGGGGAAGTAAATGTTGAAATGCATATTAAATATAAATGTCAGTATAACAAGGATTTAAAGGGACTCAGATTCCCGGACTTGGTCAAAATAAAGTCGTGAACTGGGTAGGCCTATATTATTTCGAGGATGTTATTCCCGGGGTATTACTTTCATGGTTTTATTCACGGGATGTTATTTCCGGGATGTTATTTCCGGAGTGTTTTTTCTGGGATGTTATTTCTGGCGTGTTATTTCCAGAGTGTTATTTCTGGAGTATTATTTCTGGCGTGTTATTTCTTGGTTATTATTTTCGGGGTATTATTTCCGCAGTGCTATTTTCGGAGTATTATTTCTGGAATGTTATTTCCCGGGTGTAATTTCTAGGGTGCTATTTCCCAGTTTCATTTCCGGGGTGTTATTGTCGGAATGTTTTATCCGGCGTGTTATTGCCGGAATGATGTTATTGTATGGGTATTGTACGCATGTGGCAAGTCCAATTGGTTGGGGAGTTCGGAAATGTGATCGTATACAGTAGTGTCCATTGTTCCTATTTATTTCCAATAATTCGCAACAAAATCTTTAAGGCTTTAAATATGATCTCATTATTTTAACATGTTAAGCGGTGGACACACTAGCCGAATGATTCGTTCGTCAAAATTCGCCTAGTGTGTCCACTGTTATTCGGTCGAATTTCTATTCGGCCGAATGATTCGCCCGAATCAAACAGGTTTGATATATTCGGCCGAATATTTAATCGGCCGAATAATATTCGCCTGGTGACATTGACGCCGCCATGTTTTGATCATGTGACGTGAAAGGTGACGTAATCGACTGGTGAATCGGGCGAAGCATTCGGCAGGTGTGTCCACCCATTCGGCTGAATAAAATTCGGCGCCGATTGATTCGGCCGAACGATTCGGCTAATGTGTATCTTTAGCTCACAGTTGCTTGTGGGTGCATGTTTCGTTGCTTGACAACCTACGGTTGCAGACGTATTACAAAACTCCATCATTTACCTCCGGGTATAAAGCTTCATTCATCACCATACTAGAATTAATTGGTGGTCCGAGACTAGGTGGACCGTTCAAGGCCATTGTTCCGTCACATTTAGGTAATTCCCCAGCCGGATCACAGCAACTACTGGGTACATATGGCACACCTGTTTTTAAATAGAAATCATTTAAATACTCACGAATCCCATGAACACTATTTTTATACATGAATAAAGTCATACTCTTTGATCCATTGCTTAAGACATATAAATCGCTAGAACCCCTGAGCTTCCTGGGGAGGTGTGCTGGTCCACTTGACGCACATCAACGCTCGTATGCACTGAAAGACCCACGTTCCGATCTGTTCCTGGGCTACCTACACCTACTCGGTGGGACATTAATTGTTAGTTCCGAAACCGTCCCTGATTATCTACACCCCCTGGATCCAGATGGAACGCCTGTTGTCTTCTGTTGTCATTATACCAGTCAGTGCAGAAAATAAAAATAGGACGTTAAACTCCATTTCATTTCACTGTCAGCCCTGGCCATTCCACAGACTAGCCTACACCCCCTAGAGTCAGTTCTGTGGTACCTGTCAACCCTGGCTGTTTCCCAGGCTAGCCAACACCAACGGAACCCAATTCACCCCAATAGGAAACTAATAATCAGTTATGTGGTACTTGGTATAAAATATACCATAAATATGGCATTTTGTTATGAAATAAAACATCGCTAATTATATGTCTGCATGATCGCACATAAAGTCTTTCGGTACATTTGGATTGGCTGTCCCAAGCAACGGGCAACATGCCCCTGGTACCTGAAAATCCATTGAAGAGCTTGGTTCTAATGTTTTATTTATGAGAAATAATTGTTTAATAAATGGTTGGTTATACCTGATGAAAACTGTTGATACCATTTAGTGTCAGAAAGTTTATAAAAAGCCCAGGATTCTGTTGAATTGATGTCCCCAGTAATACCACAACACATCAACTGAATCGTGAAAAAATCAACATAGAATAATATACATCGAGTCACGGTAAGAAATAAAAGGAGTTTAAATGAAATTGGCTTTAACGTCCTACTGCTCTGCTCCTATACTGAGCTAATGAAGGGGTGGGGGGCATACGCCATACAGTGTGCTATGCGGGAAATGAGATCGTCCTTCCCCCAGGCTCTTCGTTTAATAACTGGACATATATACAGGGCACAATCATATGGAATACAATATACAGAGGGGGGCTATGTTGTGTCTATGAGTAAGGAGTCGGACAGTCTTGGGTTCGATCGCGGATAATCAGGCCTAGTTTCTCTTTGTCAGTGGTGCAGAACTGACGGCCAACCCCATTCTCCACGGAAGGGAAGACAACTCTGTTTGGGAGATTGGACCAACCCGGGGTCTAGTTGTTCAGATGGGTGATAAACATGGGTGAACTGGGGAATCCCCCACCCTAGGACCGAACACGTGTATTGTTCTAAATTGGTGTTTGATTCTGGGCTTTTACAGTCACGTGTCTAGATAATGGCCTCTGATTTTCTATTATCTAATTATTTTACCTTTCGTTGTAATTTGTCCCAGGATTCGGTAAATTGTTGGTTTTCTGGCGAATTCAAATCGACGCCATATTTATATTTAAGCCTCGTTTCCAACTCTATCTGGACTTGATTTATAATCTGAAAAGAAAGGCAATTCCGACATTGTACTCTGGTTAAGAATATTTTGGATAATAACAAAAAGTAAAATCTCTTTAATCTAGTTCGATCCCGGTGGTGACCGAAATTTTTCCTTTGGTTTTTCAGTTGTAAGTAGTGGAGTACGACGTGGCTCGAGCAAGACAAAAAAGGCTTCTAGTCCTTCGGATGGGACAAAACACTCAGACGATCCACGTATATCATAATCATCACCTTAAAGATTTGCCTCATATTTGAGAGCAAGCCATGGAACCACTGTCCAAGAAAAGAAAAAAATGTCCTCAAAAATACAAAAGACGTATTTGAATCTCGAGCGAATGAAGTACAAATTATATGTGAATATAATACTAGTCATAGTAAACTAGAATACAGTAAAGATTAATTCAATAACCGCTTTGCATTGACGGTAAAATAAAAGTAACAATGAAGTTTCCGTCTTACAAATTAACTTATATCTTGACTTGGTTAAAATAATGTAGGTTTTCACCGAGGGGAATTCCGTCAATACAAACGTCAAATCCAGCCATGACGATATCCGAATCACGTGACGTGTACGCCACGTGCAGTACTAACAGTGGAATACACTTGGCACCAAATCAATTCCATTGACGACTAAACTATCTTTCGGTATCATTTTGGAATTAAAAAGACACTCTAAAATGGAAAACAAGTATTTGCTTTCGTTTCGGATTATAAAAGTCAACTAAGCTATTCCAAGTTTTGTAGATTACACTGGCGTTTGATTGTTTAATATTTGTAATGGCGACGACTCTTGTTCTCAGATAAATCCGACCTAGTCTTTGGTTTAACAGTTTAAGGAAATGGAAAATTCGTGTTTAATTTCCTGGCAGTTCCCTAGAATCATTGCTATAGTAACCAGGCTATGGTCTTAGAATTACACTCAAGAAATTCTGTTGACACGTGAATACGAAATTAGATTTGTCACTTTAATTCTTTCTAAATTCTGTCCATCAAAATTCTGACTTTTTCCCCTCTTTGACTTAGTCATCACTCCAACTCAGATTTTTATCTTTCTAGTAATGCCTCAGATCTTTTCAGACTAATTTCCTTGACATTTAAAACTTGTTGCATTTTTTGGCAATCAACGCTTTCGCTATATCTGTTTTCATTTTTCTAAAGACCCGTTAAAATATCAATGTTTTTTTGTTCTCTGGTATATAATAGCAAACACTGACATTTGTGGTCAAGACAAACATTTTTATACGCCCACATTGAAATGTGGTCGTATATTGTCGTCGCCCCCGTCCGTCCGTCCGTCCGTCCGTCCGTCCGTCCGTCGGTCCGTCGGTCCGGCGTCCACAATTGCTTGTGGACGCTCTACAGGCTAAAGTTAATATCCGATTGACTTTAAATTTATACACAGTGTTTAAGGTCATGAGACGAAGAAGCCTATTGTTTTTCAGCGTTTTCCGATAATAACTACCAGAGTTATGGCCCTTGATCACTTCAAAAAATCTTGTGGACGCTCTAGAGGCCAAAGTTAATATCCGATTGACTTTAAATTTATACACAGTGTTTAAGGTCATGAGATGAAGAAGCCTATTGTTTTTCAGCGATTTCCGATAATAACTACCAGAGTTATGGCCCTTGATCACTTCAAAATATCTTGTGGACGCTCTAGAGGCCAAAGTTAATATCCGATTGACTTGAAATTTATACACAGTGTTTAAGGTCATGAGGCAAAGAATCCTATTGATTTTCAGCGATTTCCGATAATAAGTGCCAGAGTTATGGCCCTTGATCACTTCAAAAAATCTTGTGGACGCTCTACAGGCCAAAGTTAATATCCGATTTACTTTAAATTTATACACAGTGTTTAAGGTCATGAGGCAAAGAATCCTATTGATTTTCAGCGATTTCCGATAATAACTACCAGAGTTATGGCCCTTGATCACTTCAAAATATCTTGTGGATGCTGTAGAGGGCAAAGTTAATATCCGATTGACTTTAAATTTATACACAGTGTTTAAGGTCATGAGACGAAGAAGCCTATTGTTTTTCAGCGATTTCCGATAATAACTACCAGAGTTATGGCCCTTGATCACTTCAAAATATCTTGTGGATGCTCTAGAGGCCAAAGATAATATCCGATTGACTTCAAATTTATACATAGTGTTTACAGTCATGAGACTAAGTCGTCTATCGATTTTTAGTGATTTTCAATAATTGCTGCCAGAGTTATGGCCCTTGATCACTTCGAAAAATCCTGTGAAAGCTCTAGAGGCCAAAGTTAATATCCGATCGACTTTAAATTAACACACAGTGTTTAGGGTCATGAGACGAAGAAGCCTATTGATTTCCAGAGATTTCAAATAATTATTGCCAGAGTTATCTCCCTTGATAACTTCAAAAAATCTTGTTACGCTATAGAGGCTAAACTTACCATCCGATTGACTTTAGATTGAACAGCTAAATCCATGATATTAAATGTTTCATGTATATACTAATTGTTAGTGTGGGGTAACACTTTATAAAAAGCAATCAAATTCTAATGATTTTCTGATAATTACATAATGAGCCGTTACTCTTAATCAGTTTTTAGTGTATTACAAATGTTTCATTAGCAAAAAAAGTAAAAATATGCGACAACCCTTGTTGACTGCCCGGACGATTTAGCTGCTGTGGGCGTATGTTTCGTTGCCTGGCAACCTATCTTTATTAAATACAGCTTAAAGCATCTGAATGGAAGTCAGAAGATTATCTCTACAGTTGGTATTTGGATTTTGGTTTCTTAATTAAATGTCAAATAATTTAATTTGAGGACATGTTAGTGTGGAGTAAGCCATGGAAATTTGATATTTTACGGAAAAAGCAACATAAATATCGTCGCTTTGTACTAGAAAGCATGGGCAGAGAGGGGTTGCGAGGGGTGGGGGGAGGGGGGTTTGCAACAAACATCAGAGATTAAGCTCATGTCATAGTATATCAAAGAAATATAATTGTAAAAATTAAACAACCATCACAAATTTGTGGAAAACACGTTTGAGGCAATGGTTGTTTCATTCTGAAAATTCGGGTTACAAAGAAAGTTTTCCGCCAACTTCCCCCCCCCCCCCCTGCCTACGCTTGGAAGACGAATAAATTCGCCAATCTGCGCTAGGTATAAACCCATTAAAACAAATACAGAATTTGAGAATCAAACAAGTTTTTGACAGCAGTTTGAAATATGCAAATACAAAAAAGTCCCTGGCTCGTTTGCCTGGAGGTCGCGTGTTCGACCCTTGTATTCGCCAAGAAAGTTCATTGGAATTTTTCGACGTGGTTTCTCACCGGTGCAGGACGGTTGGTCTGACACGGGTAGCTGTCATAGTTGTTTGGATGGGATGAAAACAGAGGTTCCGCGTATAAATTGACGTTAACGTCCTATTTTTACGTAAACCCGTCCTATATTTCAACCTAACCAGTCTCTTTCCCTTTCGCCTCAAGCATCAATATTCACCAAACCTGGCTTGAATGCGGGAATTCAAGTCCTTTTCGTTGTATGTACACAACAAATCAACAAAATATCGTAATGCGCTAAAAATAGAAGGCACTATATTTGTAGCGAACCCAATGTAGAACTTTTTTGGTTCTTAATGTCACCGAAAGTATAGATTTGGCGCGTTCAGTGTCACCGGAAGTAAGTATGGATTTTTTGGCATTAGATGTCACAGAAAGTATGGATTTATTGCTTGCAAAGTCACCGACAAAACGTGTTCTTTTGTTGGTTTTTTTTTGGGGGGGGGGCGTTCTGTTCACCAAATGTAGGAATATTTGTTTTGTGTCTTGAAATGGCGGCTTTCGTGTGCTGGGACAGCTGGACACCAGTTAAACAAATGTGTCTATTTAAAGCGATGAGTTGTTGTAGTGATGGAGTGTATTATATATTGAGTGTATAATACGATGACGGTATATTGAACTCAGGGGTGTAATTATACCATGTTTAAGTATTTATCAGTCTGTAAATCAGTAGATAATAAATGGTTTACAAGGGTGTTATTGTCTTCAATAATCTGATCAGGGGAGTGAACTGGGTATAGGGTTAAACTGATCAGGGAATATTTTATATTATAATGATACCATGTCTGGTCTATAAAACGGGTGATAAATGAGGAGAATAAATCTCTCTGATCTGATTGGTAGTTAATCGCCATAGGGTGATCTGGTTCAAGCTAACATCCAGTCAATTAGCAACATGTCATTGCTGGGCTATCAGTGGAACTATTTTGACGTTAAACCACCCAACCCACTAGACCCCCCCCCAATCTTCTGTTTATCCCCATTTTGACGATAAAACCCTCCACACTACTAGAAACCGCCCCAACTTCCGCTTCTCTGTCAAACAATAACCAAATCGTATCCGATCATTGCCTAAATAAAAGAGGTTTAGCTTTCTGCTGGTTGTAAAATATTCAATCTTATTAAAATACAGAGGCCACAGTAAAGGATTGTGACCCTATGACATCAGACATTTGATTAACCAATCAGCATTGATGTTTCTGGTGCATTACCCACAATTCCGCGTGGGGCACGGCAAAAGCTCGCCGTAAAAAAATGATTCATCGGCTAATCTCTCACATCACCGTCAATGGTAACAATTCTTCCAGATCCTAGCGTAGTAAAGACAAATAAAACGAAATCTTGAACTATAGAAAACGAAAACCAACATTACCTGATTCCTGAACACAAATCCTAAAACTCCAGCAGCTATAAATACTGTCAGCAAACATATAAATACCACAAAATACTGAAAAAAAATAGAGTAGACATATCAATGTGGTAACAGTCAATTATAGACATATCAATGTGGTAACAGTCAATTATAGACATATCAATATAGTAAAAGTTAGTAAACATATTAATATAGTAACAGTCAGTAGACATATTAATATAGTAAAAGTTAGTAAACATATTAATATAGTAACAGTCAGTAGACATATCAATATAGTAAAAGTTAGTAAACATATTAATATAGTAACAGTCAGCAGACATATCAATATAGTAAAAGTTAGTAAACATATTAATATAGTAACAGTCAGTAGACATATCAACAGTCAGTAGACATATCAATATAGTAACAGTCAGTAAACATATTAATAATAGTCAGTAGACATATCAATATAGAGACAGTCAGTAGACATATAAACAGTCAGTAGATATATCAAAAGTCGGTAGACAAATCAGGCCGTAGCGCCGCTGACAGGGCAAAATTTCCCTCATAGCAAACTGTATGGCGTATACCCGTCTTCATTATCCCAGGTTATGTGCAGAAGAGTAGGACATTTTTCATTTCACTGCTTTGTTAGTGAAAACTAAAACAGAAAATTTCCCGAATTTTCGCTTTATTTAATCAACTCCAAATTTAAATTATATTCACGGAAAATGAAAAACAAATCACCAATTTCTTCTTCACTTGGTTTTATTCCGTGTTAAATCAGTATTAAATTACTATTTGACTCCCCGGGGACTTGATTCTCCATATTAATCACCCCTAACGTCATCATCAACCGGTTTCTAGTCCAGCTCCATCCGTGTATCGTGTAAACCAAGGCGTCGGATTCTACAGCCAAACCCCGTGATGATCTACTAACGTCGTTAGTTGGATAATGGTGACTTCAATGTAGTCTATGTTCACCAGACATGAACATTCCCTATTAAATCTTCAAGTAAAGTATTTACAGCCCATCAATATCGCTGATAAAACTAAAGTACATTTTCGCCCTGCCAAGCTATGAAAGAGTAGAATATTACAGGCGCGGATCCAGAGGGGGGGGGGGGGGTCCAGGGGTCCGGACCCCCCCCCCCCCCCCTGCTCAGACTTGAAAATTTTTTATGCGATTTTATTGGCGATTTAGACCTGTAATTTTGGAATTTACCTTCCGGAAATACGTCAGAATGAACCAAATTAAATCTAATTTACCAAATTTTTCTGGGGGAGGACCCCCCAAACCCCCCATTAATCGTTTAAGCGCAATTAGTTAAGCAATTATCAAACCTAGACCCCCCCCCCCTGCAAAAAATCCTGGATCCGCGCCTGTATTAAAGGGCGTATAACTCTTATCTTTGAAATCTTAAAGATACATTGTGAGATATAGAAAAAGAGCTGGCAGTTCTCACTATCATAGTTAAAAACTAGTACATGTAAAGTGAATTTGCTGAAAATTTCAGTCAAATTGATCCACTCTGGACCAAGATATTAGCGATTGATTTTTTTTTCAACCAAGCCTCGGTCATCATTACTAAAATCGGTACGATGAAACATGATCTCGATTATCCATTTTTTTATTTAATCATCGATGGGCGTTGAGTAGCAAATCGGGTTCTAAGCCAATGATGTATTTGTACCCCAAATTTTTTTTGCCATGAACATCACACAAAATGGAGCTGGGACTGATAAACTATATCTGGGTTCGGGTTTTTTCCTACTAACATCGTCGTCAAGAGATTACTCATCCTACATTTAACTATTGCTTCCATCTTCTTTATAAATAACATGGTTTTAGTCAGGGTTAAAGGAGCTAAATCGCTAACATTTGGGACCTAGAAATTGACTAAAGTGGGTCACAACGCATATAATAAGGTAATATGAGTGTATATAAACTGATTTGCATTCAATGGTTTCCGTTTTTACTCTAATTTCAAATCAGTTATGTTCGGCGAAATAAACCAGCAGTGTCAAACTAAGGCATTTTTTTTAGCGTCTAGTTATTCCAGTCTACATACGCCGTTTGATTTGGTACAATGTTTCTAGCCTCGTTCCTCGAGTCTCTGGTTTGAACTGGGGCTGAAACGCATTATGGTACACGATTCGTGTACCAATGGTAAAATATTCATTTTGTCTTAAATATTTGATATCAGAAGCCCATCTTTTTCCGGTTAGATCACAGCATTAATTTTGATTTAAATAGACAAATAATTCGTGTTTTCAATGTTGAAGATTTTGGATGATACTGACTTAAAGACTTAGCTCCTTTAACGTAGTGGGCACATATTCCGGGATGGGATTCTGTCTGAGTAGTGACAAATAGAAATCTGCAGAAAGGCAGTGGAAGCAACACATAAGTCCGATGGGGTTGCAGAATCGAAATAGAAATCTCCAGAAAGACAGTGAGAGCGGCGCAGAAGTCCGATGGGGGTTGAAGGGTCGAGCGCCCACGAAAAATTGGGTTTGGGGGTCGTTTTAAAACTAAACAGGCTTCAAATTGCACCCAACCAACCCAACGATGTATATTGGCCATTTTTATTAATTACGTCGACTGCCATTTTAGAATTTTATTCTTCCTATTTATTCATACTTTCGTTAGACACACTGTCTTTATATCGATCAGGGAGACTTTTCGTCATCCGCCTCGGCTTGTTTCAATTATCCGGCTTTGATCCCTTCCTCCTGTTTCTCGCTTTATTTACTGGATCAATCGTGGCTATAGTCAATAGTCTCGTACGTCAATTACACGTAATCGAGCTTCTGACTGCCATTAAGAACAAAAAAACCCAGATTGAATAAAATCTGAACAGACTAAGGTTCTTTATCCATCATGGCAATTACATAACCTAAGATACAGTTGTTTAAATAGCTTAATTCAGAACAATATTTAAAGAGAGTATGGTTAACAGAAAGGTTTGTGCTAAATGATAAGACCAGCTCAATTTGTCGTCAGGAGATGTAAAAAAGAACTGACGCTAACCCCGATCCGAACCCTAACTCTTTACCTAGCCACAATGCTAAGCCTCTCACCTACAATCTCGCCAACAACCACGTACCCTAACCTTATTTACATATCTGCGACCTTGACAAAAATTGAGCTGGCCTGCCATTTGTGTATCTTTAGATTTAAAAGATCAACATTTGAAATGACATGAAATGCAATATAACAGCCTACTTTTTTATCATGATTAGAACAGAACATATATCAGTGAAAACGAACGGTTTACTGTGTTATGAAACGTAAAGATAGTCAAATTGTCGCTGTTACAACCAAGCCATAATCACAAAATGGCCGCACACAACGATGCAGTTATCTATAAAAAAAATTATAGCGCATAGAAGTGATAAGGTGGTGTGCTTTATCTTTCTAAATCACCAAATACAGAGAGAGAAAGAGAGAGAGAGAGAGAGAGAGAGAGAGAGAGATGGGGTTTAACGTCCACTCAACACAAACTAGGTCATTGGCTTGCTCGTAGGGGTCTTTACCATGGGGAGGGAACCGGAGGCCCTAAAAAGAAAACGCACGAGTTTGGGCTGACATCCCTACTCAGGCGCGGATCCAGAGGGGGGGGGGGTCCAGGGGGTCCGCCCCCCCCCCCGCTCAGACTTGAAAATGTTTTATGCGATTTAATTGACGAGTTTTAGATCTGTAATTTTGGAATTTACCTTCCAGAAATACGTCAGAATGCACCAAATTGAATCTAATTTACCAAATTTTTCTGGGGGAGAGCCCCCAAACACCCCGTTAATTAGTTGAGAAACCTAGACCCCCCCCCCTGCAAAAAATCCTGGATCCGCGCCTGCTACTCCTTGTCAAGTAGCCTTCGGGTGAGAAATCGAAACCCCGCCATTTGACGGTAAACGTTTTTTTACCATCCACCGGAGCCTGGTCTAATGACGTCATATGTGGATTGTGGGTTAGGATAAGGGTTAGGATAGGGGCTGTGGCCTGCAGATTTCGTCACAGTCTCGAGATGTAGACAGGGCTAGCCCTAACCCTAAACCTGGGCCAAGCCTAACCCTTATCCTAACCCACAATCCACATATGACGTCATTAGACCAGGCTCCGGTGGATAGTAAAAAACGTTTACCGACCAAAACAACTGGACCACCTAATTCACCTACATAATCTGAACCGGAGACTTTTCAGGAATACAACTTTAAGCTAAGAAAGACTAGGATTGAGTAATTGTAACTGATAATCGGTTAGAATTCCCCAGAGATCAGAATCATTGCTTTTTTTAATCCTCTGGAGCTACACGTTCACTTCGTTTCTTTTATATTTGTGATGGTTGTATTAAGCTGTCTTATTCTAGGACGTGGATCGCACAAGTCAATATCACCACTCCGTGTCATTGATTGTTTGGTGAGATTGTGAGATGCCAGCGACTAGAGATATCACGGTCTTAAACACTTCTTGTCTTTAGTTTAAGCTTCACTTAGAAAAACCAAAAAAAAACAAAAAAAAACAAAAAAAACGTTGCTTTTATAAACCTAATACACACAGTCATTACCCCATTTGCGTTTTGTCGATAAATCAGACAGGGGACGTACTTGCTGTGGTAATTTCTTTAGGGGCCATGTCATATTGAGTTGTTGCCAATCGAAATCAAGTCCATCCTATATTTTTATCATTTTTCTAAAATTACAAGGGGTAGAGTGAGACACGTAACAATTTCATATTATGGACCTTTCGCTCGGTACGAAAACGAATACGAAAAAGAACACGTCATCAATTCGTGTGTACTTGTGACGTCAATCCGTAATGAGTGTTCGGCCAGAGAAAACCGTTACGCGTGTGGAGCTAAATTCACGTATGTACGCAAACGAAAATGTTTTTTGTATATATACACTGATTTTTCCACAATTTTTCGAGGCCTTGTGTATATTGTTGATTGTGTATTATAGTGTTTGTAGAATGTGTTCAAATGTAATATTCTGCTTGATTTGTTGTACATCTACCAAATTATCGATTGAACACTTTGCCTGGACAGAGAAGTTAGTGGAATGGAAATTAACCCATCTAGCTATTATCGTACATCGGATTGCGAAACCATGTGTTAGAGGATACGTATACGAAAACGTAAACGAACATATGTTCGTTTTCGTGTTCGTTTTCGTACCGATGCGAAAGTTCCCTAGTGATGAGTTTTCCCTACGTATTAATTCACCCCACCCCCTCCCACACTCCTCCGGACAATCGGTCTGACAAGCGATAGTTATGACCTGCCAATTAACATTGATAACTGTAGTCTCTAATCAAGCAGAAAGCTAAGATCATAAAAAAGGGGGACAACTTACACAACATAAGAAACCGCGATCTTCTTTAATGGATCCACAGCAACCACATAACGACACAATCAGAATTATCCCTCCACCAGCAGCCAACGTATACGAACCGGCTTTGTAGATATCACTCCCCAAGATGGCAGCAGCTTCGTCTGAACCGAAGTCAGTCAACAATGTGTAAAGGCCAACAGTTAAAACTGTGCCGCCGACCAGCTACAAAAAATACAGGATATACAATAACAGAATATAATCTTACTGATTTCTGAAAATCGTTAAATTAAAGCCCCCCCCCCCTTTTAATAATAGTTAATGAAATTGGGAAAAACGTCTTGACAAAAAACTAACTATGGATTATTTTGAGATTAGAAAGTTCATTTCAATGCGACTTGAGTAATTTCGCCTTAATTACTGTCTAACTGTCCAGGGATCTTTTACTTGCACTCCAACCTGAACGACAAGTTAAATCAGTTACCAGCCGAAAAAGGACATCCGGTGTCAGTTCCCAGAGAAAGGACACCCAATGTCAGCGCTCAGAGAAAGGCCATCCGATGTCAGTTTCCAGACAACGGACGCCTAATGTCATGACAGGTGTCGGAGTCGGGACACCCAATATTTTAATATCCCAAGAGTACGGACGTACAACAGGAACGAATACCAATACCAGTTCATTGGGATTTGCCGGCGTCGTTCCATCTTGTCAGTGGTAAATGGCGGAGGGCCTGACAAGGACAGCTGTCTAGTCGTTCGGATGGGACGAAAATCGAAATACCGGGTAAACATTGGCATGCAAGTAAAAGAAGTTGAAAATCGGAAAACGCGTAGGACGTAGTGCCGCTGTACTGGCAAAATTTCCCAAACTGCACTCTGTATGTCGTATTCCCAGCTTCATTAGTCAAGTCGGCTGGTGAATGTGTTTGCAAAAAATAGTTTCCCGTACGTTACACATTTTAAATTTCAACATCCAACCCAATTAAAAGTAGGAAATATATTCAACTTACAAAAGATAAAAAATTAAATATAATTAGAAAATATTTCAGACATTTTCCACATCCAACCACAGAACTTTCCCCCATTTTTCTTTATCTGTAATTGAAAACATAAATAGATTGCAATATCTCACCAGCTGAGTGCAGAGCTCGGTAAAGGTTTTTTCATCAGCCGAGAATCCTACTTTGATCTGTAAGAGGACTGTCTGCTGTTGACGGGTTGGTTCGACTACTGATGGGGACCTGGTCGAGATATCGCAGCGTCAGTCGGACCTTGGCTGGCTAATGATGTCAACATGTGCTAATTTCAACTTATTTGAGAAAGAAAGCTGTGCATGGATTGTATATTGCATTGTATATATAAATATATATATCATAGTATCGATTTATGTTTACAGTTTTAAAATCATGTGTTTTGTAAATAAACCATTTGAAATAGACACGATTAGGTATAGTGAAATGGTTACAATAAAATATTAGATAACACCTTTTATCATTCACAGTCCTTTCTCATACATCATTTAATTATTATATAATCTGATGCCCTCTTCAGTTGGGGCCCCCTTCTCCTAAAGACGTCATTAAATGCTTGTTTAAGTTCGGAGCCTTGTCCTTTTTTGAGCACTGCGAGATAACCAAACTGATCCCGCAGTGCCGCAGTGAATATTCGCTTGGCCGCTACAATCACTGATAAGCATGACATCGACAAGGCTTAATGAGTACGGCATATTAACTTTTTTACTCCGACAAATTAAATTCTCAAACATTTTTTTGAGGTAAAAGAAAAATAAATAAAGACGTTTGAAGTATTTGGAGTTAAAAAAGATTTCCTATTTAGTGTAAATGGGTAATAAAATGAGTAAAATGCATCATTTTGCCCGAAGCAGTTAGGTGTTAAGTAAACATTGTACGAGCCGTTGAGCCAATGACTGGCGCCATCTGCAGTCAACGCACGTGTTGTGGACACTCATCAGTTACAGAGTTAATTCGTAAGTAATTCTCTGTGAAACAGATATAACAAGACGAGGAATGTTGGCATGCCATTAGGAGTTATCTCCCTCGACACAGTGATGCATATGGAAGACCGAATGGGACAGTACATTCCAGTTTGAACATGTAAAATCGAAAGCAATATTTTTAACTATTTATTGTTCATTATATATATGACACTTGCCCAAAAACATGCTCGAAGTGGAATGAAAAAACAGTAAGCCTACAGTCTAATTCTCGTAGAATGTCTGATACCAGTGAGTATTCAACTGTGATTTGAAATAATCAAAGTTTCAAAGTTTTAGATTCAGAGGAATGAAAAGACAGCACGTTTGATCATAAGGTCTGTCATCGAGTCAAGTGTCGAGGGTTCAATACCAAAGAGTAGGGAGTTTTCCGGAATGCTCGTCAAGTGCACTGATCAGTTCCGAACGAAAGAGGGTTTAACGTCCACTCGATACAAACAAGGTCATTTTGCGACTAACATATGGTGGGGGTTAGATGGCTGAATGGTTAGCACGTGCGTGCTGTGTCATAAAGCCTGTCATTGAGTCAACTGGTGTAATTTCGAATTCTCGGCTGTGCGTGACCAAGAGTAGGATCGCCTGTCCAATTTCGTGGGTTTACTCCGAGACATCCGGTTATCCCCCACTGCTAAAGACCCCTACGCGCATGCGAATTATTGAAACAAAAATCATATGTTAGTCCCGAAATAACCTAGTTTGTGTCGAGTGGGGGGGGGGTCTTAAACAGTTCGAGGAAACCGGAGGACTCGGAGAAAGCACGTGTGGTTCGACAGGGGATCCTACGCCTGCGGAATCGAAACCACACCACTTGACTCAATGACAGACACTATGATTCACAGTTTGTGGGCAAACAGGGTATTTAACCAATGCGAACGAGGCCCCTTATCCTGCACCACGGACAGGGGGGAGGGGGGGCTAGGCTGGTAAATCTTTAGAAACTTCGAGATTGACCCCCTGGTTGGTGTGCTAGCGCCTTTCTAACTGAGCCACATTTGGGTTTATGTTATTTTATGATCGGGTAGATTGTTTTATATTTTGTGACATCGAGAGATATAAAAACTACAGGAGGCACAATAAAACGAAAGTAGAAGAATGATATCAAGGTAGTCTTGGTCACTAAGAACCTCCTTGTCTTCAACGTAGGAATATTCGATTGAATGATAAAGACTTGTATCCTGGGGCATATTTCCCGAAATTGTAACTAAGATATTAGATTGATTTTAGTGGTTAGCCAATCAAAATTGAAGTATCCACTAAAATTTGGGTTTTATCTTCAGTTAAGATTTCGAGAAACAGGCCCAGGCGGATTAAGGTCTAGTATAGAGACTAGCGGCCGGTGAGATCATAAACTTCTCCCGCGGTTTTACAATTTGACAGTAACAAAAGATATACTGGATAGCCAAAAAATAAAATAATAAAATTGGACAGGCTACGATCACATAGTGGCTACTCAGAAGACTAAAGGACAAAGCTTGGTTGAAAATGACACATAACTTTAGTATGAATGACCACGGTGCAAAAGGGGTCATCATTGGTTTGTGAAAAGGTACAATCAGTTTCACAGAGAATTACTTATGAATTATCTCTGTCACAGATGACTGTCTTGAACACGTTCATTGACTTCACGCGGCACCAGTCATTGGCTCAATGGCTCGTGTTTACATAACACTACATGTAACTGCTTCGGGAAAAATGATGCCTTTTACTCATTTAATATCCATTTGCACTAAATAGGAAATATTTTTTAACTACAGATACTTCAAATGTCTTTATTTTTTTTCCTTATACTTCAAGAAATTATTTTGTCGGAGGAAAAAAGTTAATACCGGGGACTCATTATGTCGCGTCGATGTCATCCTTATCAGTGATAGCGGCCAAGCGAATATTCACTGCTGATCAGTGTGAAAAAGATAGTGTTCTATTTTAAGTGATTTTAACCAGAGCATGTTTAAATCAAATGTGTGCAAAACTGGAGATGGGTGAGGGATGTAACTTCGTTGTATCGGGACATATTTATGGTACTATTTTATTTCAATAACTCGCTTACGCACAGGGGTCTTTAGCAGTGAAAGAAAATCGTGGGACTCGGAGAAAACCCACGAGGTTGGGTACCCGAGACTACCCCTTATTACGTACACGTAACTTAAACCACGTAATTTCCCTAAAAATGACAGACCTCGCGATTTAAAGCGCACGCGTTAGACACACTTGACCCCTTTGCATTTAAAAAGCAGACAAATCGCCCATGTCTTAAATCCGGAGGTGGGGGGATAGCACGTCCGCGTTGTATCATAAGGTCTGTCATTGAATCAACTGGCGTGGTTTCCATTCTCGGGTTGTGCGTGGCAAAGAGTAGAGTCGCTTGTCCAGCCTCGTGGGTTTTTTTCCGGGCCTTTCAGTTTCCACCCGCTGTTAAAGACCCCTACGCGCAAGCGAATTATTGAAATAATATTGAACCATATGTTAGTCCCGAAATGGGTCGAGTGGACGTTAATCCCCATTTCTTTCTCGCTCTCTTAAATCTCGAGTTGTACTAATTTTGGGGTGTGGTAATTTGTTTGGATATTCAATAATTCTCAGTTGGGCGAGTTTCGGGTTGATCTGAATTTATTATCTTAGCATTGTTGCGTGTGCAAACTTGGAATCGGTTGATTCAAATAATTTGGAGTAAAATGTGTCCGTAAGATTACTTCTATATTAGGAAAAGACAGAAAGAACTGGGGTTTAAATTCCACTCGACACAAACTAGGTCATTTCGGTACTAACACATGGTTCAATTTTATTTTAATAATTCGCTTTAATAGTGGGAGGAAACCGGGACCCTATTCCTTGTCACGTACAACCGGGGAATCGAAACCATGCCAGTTAATTCAGTGACAGACCTTATGATACAGCGCGCATGTGCTAACCATTCGGCCATCCAACCCCCATTTCTATATTAGAATAAGTATACTGGGTATTATTGTACTTTTAGCTATCTCTAAATTATTGTACTTTTAGTTGTATTATATGTAACCCACACCTATTATAATAGGACGTACAGGTCAATATATGGATATAGAATGTCCTCAAGGCAGAGAGCTAATTCTGGATCTATCTAATTACCTTCTAAATACAGACACAGCAATTACTGATATGTTGACCAAAGTAGAACAAGACAGTCAACGCGGATGGGCCGCATGGTCGTCTGAATTTGCAAGCAATTATTGGATTAAAAGTTGAGTTGGCCTATATCGAAACCGATTTTAGTCAAAAACACTAAGTTTACTCCGAGAATTACGAGAGGTTTTTCTTCTGATTCCATTTAATAAAATTGAAATTTTTTGATCATTGATCATTGTGTGTAGTGTATGACAGATGTAAAACGGATTACAACTATAATAATTTACTATTCCAAAAAAGTAGGGGATATTTGATTTTTAAGTGTTATTAAAGTCACCTAATGAAACTGACGAAGAAACAAATTACAAAATGAAATGAAGTTCACATTCATCGATTTATTCCAAATGATCGTTAGACTAAGTAAGGCACAGACTGACCATTATAAGGGTAAAATGATACCCGGGGTCAAACAGCAAAGTTACCACAGCATCACAACAAAGTCAGTAACGGGTAAATCCTCCTCTGTTTGCCAAACAAGCATTGATCCGACGTGGCATACTCCTAATGAGACGTCTAAGGTCATTTTGGTCCAGATTGTCCCATTCCTGTTGCAACACAGCAGCAAGTTCTTGGACATTGGCAGGACGTTGTTGACGTTGACGTAACCTCTGTCCAAGCATGTCCCAGACATGCTCGATGGGGGAGAGGTCGGGACTTAGTGCTGACCAAGGTAATGTGGTGATGTTCTGTTGTTGGAGGTAACCTGTAACGATCCTGGCCCTGTGACATCTTGCGTTGTCATCCTGGAAGATGAAACGGCGGCCATGACGTCGTGCGAACGGCACAACATGGACTGCCAAGATGTTGTCCCTGTAGTACTGGCCTGTAACACGCCCTGCAACAACATGTAAAGCCGTTCTTCCAGCAACAGTGATGCCTCCCCACACCATAACAGAACCACACCCAAATCGATCATGTCTGATGACGTTAACGTCTTGGAAGCGCTCGTTTCGACGACGCCACACCCTCCTACGTCTGTCCAAAAAATCAACAGTGAACCTTGACTCATCTGAAAACATCACATTGCTCCAGCGTCGATTATCCCAGTGTTGACTATCCCTACACCAACGACGTCTTGCCTGAATGTGATGATCTCTCAAACAAGGGATCACGCGAGGACGTTGGGCGCGAAGGTGACCCCTATGCAGTCGATTCCGAATCGTCTGGCCACTCACTCTCACACCAGTGTCTGTTTGAAGACGAGCCCTGATCTGATTTGCTGTGATGACACGATTTCTCAAGGCCAAGTACGGATAAATCGAGCGTGGACAGACTGAGAAACATTCATCGTCCGCGCCACAACCACCTGTGTTGTGCCGATCTGTAGCATGCCAAGGGCACGTAACCTTTCATTTTGGGTAAGCCGACGCATATCAAAATTTGTTTTCTGGTCACTTAAACAATTAAACTGATGTTTCCACCCTGGAATTCAATGCCACAATGACTGTAACAGTCAAAGTCAGAGTCGTGCAAATCTTGGGTTGGACCCCCATGATGATCCCAAGCATCAACTGCATTCCATGCGGTAGCTATTGGTGCGTTTGGGCGTCACATGTAACTGGAAATGTTTCTTCTGTTAGGTTCTTTAGTGACTTTTTTCGTAGTCATTTGCATATTTTAGTATTATGCCCCCAAAATCAAATATCTCCTACTTTTTTTTGAATAGTATATTTCTATTATGGCGGCCAATCAGGGCAGAGGTTTATTCTCAAAGCAGATAATTCACTGTGTGCAGAATGTAACGCGGTAGTGTTGATATATTAAGTGTAGATAAACGCGTTAAGATTTTAAAACAAAGGGGGAGAGAGAGAGAGAGAGAGAGGGGGGAGAGGGAGAGAGAGAGAGAGGGGGGGGCGTCACTCATCACAAACTAGGTTATTCCGGAACTAACATTAGGTTCAATTTTATATCAATAATTCGCTTGCGCGTAAAGGTCTTTATCAGTAGGAGAAAACCCACGAGGTTGGACAGGCAGCTATACCCCTTGTCACGTACAAGTGAGGAATAGAAACCATACCTCTTGACTCAATGATTTAAAGCACACACGTCAACTATCCGAGGGGGTTGGGATGGCCTAGTGGTCTAGAGTGCCGCGCTTCGATCTCTAGCTGGCCGGTCACCTCTGGTTTGCGGCTGTGGTTTCGAGCCCTGATGTGAGCGTATGTGGTATGGAGATAGGGGCGCCTTCTTAACCTCGTGGGTTTCCTCCGGGCACTCCGGTCTCTTCCAACTGCTAAAGACCCCTACGCGCAAGCGAATAATTAAAACCAAATGTTAGTCCCGAAATGACCTAGTTTGTGTTGAGTGGACGTTAAACCCCACTTCTCTCTCTCTCAACTATCCGACCACTCAACCCTCATGTTTGAACAGAGTTTACGTCTATCTATTGGCTAAGTTCTACTTCAGACAGCAAACGTAATTAAACAATTTACCAAGACAAATTCTTTCTACGTAACGGAGGAACGTTAAATGAATTTGGGTGTAACATCTTGCTTAGCTGTCGACTCAAGACACACATACATCTATGTCATACGGTGCGCTATGGGTTTTTTTTTCAACCCGACAGCGTCGCTATAGCCTAATTGTAATTAGACTTTCAATTATCCACGGATCTTTTACAGGCAGGGGAAAATGTTTCATCCCATACGAAAGATTAGGTACTTTACATTGTCAAACCTTCCGCTGGACTACACCGCTGACAAAAGGAAATCATGCTTGGAAATCACGAGAAACTTTATAAGCCAATACCAGAATCGAACCCGGGACCTCTTCCATAAAGCAAAAAAAAAAGCCAGCACCACCCATCATCTAAGCTAAAATCGACCTAATATCAGACATTGAATTAGCGCCCTTTAAAATCATTTAAGCTGGACCATTATTTCTTAAAAACTGTTCAGTTGTTTCGGATGGGACAAAAAACCAAGGTCCCGTGTACACATCGGCGTGTACGTAAAAGAACCCTTGACAGTTGAATTCGAAATAAGAGTAGGCCATAGTGCTGCTGTCCGGGCAACATTTCTCTCAAAGTATACACTGTATGACGTATGCAAGTCTTGAATATCCAGGGCAGTAGGGTGTTAAACACTATTCCATTTCATTTGTTCAGTTAAAAATACCGACCCCTACGCGCAAGCGAATTATTGAAACAAAATTGAACCATATGTTAGTCCCGAGATGACCTAGTTTGTTAAATCCCATCTCTCTCTCTCTCCCCCTCGCCCTCCCTCCCTCCCCCTCTCTCTCTCTCTCTCTCGAAGTAGTGGGACATGTTCTTCTAGATGATGGATCGATAGCAAGACATAATTTGGTGGGAAAATCCCTGGTCACGTGCGAGAAACGGAGATCCGGACTACAGTATACTGTATATTGACTGAATGTTTGATGACGTGTGAAGTTCAGACACACCTGAAGGAAGTAGTTCTCTTTAATACACGTCAAAATAAAAGTAATGAATTCGATTGGTCAATGAATAACCGGGCGATTAAATTATTACAACGTGATTTAGGGGCATAGGCGTACGAGCAAGGGGGCGGGGGGCAGCTATCCCCCAACTTTCAGGCAGACGGGTAAATTGAAAACAAAATATTATTTCATCTACTTGACAAAATAAAGTGCCCGAAATCTAATAAAACACTAATTTTACGGGCTGGAATAGCATGAAAACGCGTTTACGGCAGTTTATTTTTCTTCCAACCGTCCCGTCTTCGTGGACTGCAAACGACTGATTGGAATTCGAAGTTGGCCCACTTTCCCCTACATCAAGAGGTTTGGTTTGTTATCAGTTCCGACAAAGACGCTATTAAAAAGAGAGAGAAATGGGTTTTGGCAATTCAAACTATGTCTATGATCACAAATGTAATATGTATATCAAAGGGACACTATGTAAGATTAGATAAAGGGCTGATAGTTTGCGCTTTAATAGTTAAAATCTAGAAAATACAAGGGAAATACGTTGAAAATTTCAGTCATATTACTTCACTTTGAGTCGAGATAACGCCGTTAGAAGAATAGCATCGATTGTCATTGCTACCGTTGAATGCGTTGATATTATAATAAACAAAGTCACGATTATCCATTTCTAAATCAAATCATTAAATGGCAGAACCGTTCTAATCTACTTAAAATCAGCGCCTCCCGGTGGCATCGAGGGTAGATTATCGTCTTGTCATAATTATTGTTTAATTAATAGTTTATATATAATAGACAGATTTACCTTTTGTATCATGTATGTTTCATGTGGCCAAAATTATGACCCAATGTACAACATAGAGAGAGAGAGAGAGAAATGGGGTTTAGCGTCCACTCGCCACAAACTAGGTCATTTCGGGACTAACGTATGGTTTAATTTTATTTCAATAATTCGCTTGCGCGTATGGGTCTTTAGCAGTGAGAGGAAACCAGGGTGCCCGGAGGAAAGTTACGAAGGCGCCCTATCTCCATGCCACATAGGCTCACACCAGGGATCGAAACCACAGCCGCAAGACAGAGGTGACCTGTCAGCTAGAGGTCGAAGCGCGGCACCCTAGACCACTAAGCCATACTACCCCCCCCCCCCCCCACACACACACACACCCAACATATTGGCACTTAAAAAGATACGTGTAGTAAGGTTGACCCCATTTCATTCACATTAGTTCATTCGTTCATTCTAACAAAGGGGTGTGAAAGGAAAAGTGACCTATATTGTATAACGGCTACATTGTAACAAACCAAAATGTAAATAAACGCAACACATTCGGTCGCGCTGAATCACTGTGTGTGTGTGTGTGTGAGAGAGAGAGAGAGAGAGAGAGAGGGTTTAACGTTCGCTGGTCACAAATAAACACATGGTCCAATTTTAACCCACGGAGTTGGACAGGCGATCCTATTCTTTGTCATCTATAATCAGGGAATCGAACCCACACCAGTTGACTCATTTACAGACCTTATGCTACAACACGCACACCTTAACCATTCGTCCATCCGAACCCTCCACATATACAAAGTAGTATAAATGGGAGAGAGAAATGGGGTTTAACGTCCAATCCAATCGACACAAACAAGGCCATTTCGGGAGAGAGAGAGAGAGAGAGAGAGAGAGGGTTAACGACCACTCGACATAAACTAGGTCATTTCGGAAATAATCCATGTTTCAATTTTATTTCAATAATTCGCTTTCGCGTTGGGGTATTTAGCAGTAGGAGGAAACCGGAGGACCCGGAGAAAACTTACGAGGTTGGACAGGCGACCTTACTCCTTGTCACATACAGTCGGAGAATCGAAGCCTGTAGTACGAATGACATATCCTTAAAGGTTAAAATAAAATGTAAACAATATGGTCGTATTCGTTCTGTAAGAAAATGCCAAGCATTCGTTCTCTAAATAGAGGAGGTTGGATGGCCGAATGGTTAGCACGTGCGCGCTGTATCATAAAACCTGTCATAGACTCAATTGGCGTGGTTTCGAATCCCCGGTTGTACGTGACAAGGAGTAGGGCCGCCTTTCGAAACTAGTGGTTCTTCTCCAGGTCCTCCGGCTTCCTCCCACTGCTAAAGACTCCTGCGTGCAAGCGAATTATTGAAATAAAACTAAACCATGTTAGTCCCGAAATGACCTAGTTTGTGTCGAGTGGACGTTCAACCCCATTTATCTCTCTCTATCTCAATAATAAACATAAAACGTGTAATTAAAGAATAGACCCTACTCTTACAAATAAAACAAATAGTCAACAATTGATAGTAAAAACGCTCTACTACCGACTGGGATATCAAAGACTGGCATACGTCATACAGCGTGCTTTGAGGGACATTTTGTCCTGACAGCGGCGTTAACGCCTACTCTTATTTCCAATATCAGCCCGGGCTGTTTTCCTAAATTAAAAAGAAGGTAGGCCCTGTCCAGACAATTTTTAAAAATCATTTTGTAGATTCTGACGCATATCTTGGATAAATTAAAATCGTGTTCGCTGTCTTCATAAAAGGTTTTCTCGTAGTGGTAGGCTTTCCGCCCGTTGACCGATTTTTGTCCAAAATTTGCTTTGAAAACGAAAGTAGCTTACAGATAATAGGATATCAGTCTAACAACAATACGCTGGACACCCGTCCGTTGATCGGGACGGGTTACCCATCGGAGCAAAAGTAGATCACCGATCCCACAAGGTGGATTAAGTCCGATCTAACCTGGCAATAATAAAAAAAAAACACCTAACCTCACAAGAATGAGGAAGCATGGTGAAGCCTTATCACTATTACAAATTATAAATGACGTAACCATAAATGTATCGAGCCTACCCAGGCTTACCCTTTTGTGGGAGAAGTAATAACTACATAGGCCGGGCTACCCTCCACAACATCCCTGATTCCAGCTGTCAATTGCTCTTTTACACGCCGCGAGACCAAATGTACATATTAACAAAATGTAAACAAAGGCGAGGTATTCTATAAATGTGAATGATTTCTTCTGTCAGTGTGATTTCAGCGAGAGAAAGTAGGTCTATATCAAAACGATTTATATATAAAAAAAAAACAAATCTTACCAGTAGAAGACAACATCTATAAACAAAGAACAGTTGGATTCAACGTGACCCAGTGTTACAACCACAATAAACTTGACAATACCTGCACAGGTATCCTATTAACATTCACAATCCTTAACACAGGTGATATAACCAGTCAACCGTGACTCATTCTAGACACAGTTAACCAGACGCTATACAATTCCAATTGCCTCCAGCTTGTCAATATAAATAATGCAGCTGTACGGAAGACTAAACCGGGTTAAACAAATATGAAATGAAAACTGTTTTGCTCCGAACCGGGCTAATGAGACGGGTATACGCCATACAGTGTGCTATGAGGGATACTTTGCCCGGGCAGCGGCGCTATGGCCTACTTTTATATTAAATATCAACTGTCAAGGGATCTTTTACGTGCACGCCATTGTGTACATGGGGCCTCAGTTTTTCGTCCCATCCGAACGACTAGACAGCTGTCCTTGTCCGTCCCTCCGCCATGTACCACCACCGGGTTATCGCCTATCTTCCTTTCTGTTTACAGGGGGGTTGGGATGGCCTAGTGGTCTAGCTGGCCGGTCACCTCTTGCTTGCGGCTGTGGTTTCGAGCCCTGGTGTGAGCGTATGTGGCATGGAGATAGGGGCGCCTTCTCAACCTCGTGGGTTTCCTCCGGGCACTCCGGTTTCCTCCCACTGCTAAAGACCCCTACGCGCAAGCGAATTATTGAAATAAAATGAAACCATATGTTAGTCCCAAAATGACCTAGTTTGTGTCGAGTGGACGATAAACCCCATTTCTCTCTCTCTCTTTCTGTTTACAAATTGGTTATTATATAGGCTACTCTGATCCTGATAGTGGTCAAGTACGTTTCCTGGGATTTAGCAGCGTGGTGTCTCCCTTTCGATGGTGCAGGGCGAAGAAAGGGGGGGGGGGTAACGTCCACTCGACACAAACAAGGTTATTTCGCGGCTAACATATGGTTTAATTCTGTTTCAGTAATTCGCTTGCGCGTAGGCTCTTTAGAAGTGGGAGGAAAGCGGAGGACCCTGAGAAAATCCACGACGTTGGACAGGACGAAGGGCCTGGCAAAGAACAGTGTGGAGATGGGACACAAAAAAAAGCCCGAATTGGCGTGCAAAAAAAGGACCCTTCACAGTTGGAATTCGATGGTGAAATGTCACTGTCGCTAGAAAATTTCCTCTTCATAGCGTATGCCTATCTTCCGTAGTCCGATTGGCGCAGAAAAGCAGGAAAATTAAATGAAATGGGGTTTAACGTCCTGGTGTTCTGCCCCGAGTTAGCCAATGAAGACGGACGCGCTCTAGTACAGTGTACTATGAGGGAAATTCAGCCCGGGAAGCGGCGCTACCGGCCTACTCATGAATTCAATCAATTCTTTGAAAAATGGTCACATACCTTTGTCGGAGTCGGTGTATTACATTGCATTTTCCGGGGCGTTGTATTACGTTGCATTGTCGATCGGTGTTGGCGTTGTGCATTTCATTGTCAATGTGGGTGGGTTACATTTCATTGCCAGGCCAGGGTCTAGTTTCCTGCTTTAAGACCCCCACATGCAGGCGAATTTTTGCAGTAAAACTGAACCAAATGTTAGTTTCGAAATGACCTACTTTGTTTCGAGTGACATTAAACTCTCTCTCTCTCATGGCCAGGGTGTCTGTTTCAGTAGTATTGTCAGAGATCGTAACTGTGTGTATTTACGAGTGACCATCAATCGTAAAAATAGCAAGTAAAAGATATCGGCGGACTAGTGCATCCGAGGACGAATGTACCCGCTGGTTACTGCACCCGTGGGCTAGTGCACCTGCGGACTCAAACTGATCCCGCAGTGAATATTCGCTTGGCCGCTACAATCACTGATAAGCATGACATCGACGAGGCTTAATAAGTACAGCATTTTAACTTTTTTACTCCGACAAATTAAATTCTCAAACATTTTTGTGAGGTAAAAGAAAAATAAATAAAGACGTTTGAAGTATTTGAGGTTAAAAAATAGTTCCTATTTAGTGTAAATGGGTATTAAAATGTGTAAAATGCATCATTTTGCCCGAAGCAGTTAGGTGTTATGTAAACATCGCACGAGCCGTTGAGCCAATGACTGACGCCGCGTGCAGTCAACGCACTTGATGTGTTGAGTCATCTGTTACAGAGTTAATTCGTAAGTAATTCTCTCTGTGAAACAGATTGCCGCAGACTGCAGAATCCGCGGACTGGTGGGCATTCCCCAAATAATGCAGCTGTGCGGTACACTAAACAGGGTTAAATACAATATTTTAATCGGTTTGTATTGCCATCAATAGACAGGGGGTTAAATGTAATTATCTCAAGAGCCGTGGTCATGAAAACATATTTCTTTTTAGATATTATATTAATACTTTATGTGGAAAGCAGTGTCAAGAATCTGTATTTTAAGTTGTTACAATATATTACGTAATGTCTCGCTCTCGACCATTAAACAATACTTAGCTCCCATAGTATTTATTCTATATGGGATTAGTTGATGTGGAGCCGTCTTGGGCTCCATCTTGAATTTCCCAATTTCCAGGGTTGTCACATATTTTTTCTTTCGACAGTAAGGAGGACATTTACGACACATGAGTCTCTGATAACGAATAGGCTTCTTTGTCTCGTAACCTTAAACACTGTGTATAAATTTAAAGTCAATCGGATATTAACTTTAGCCTGTAGAGTGTTCACAAGATTTTTGAAAGTGATCAAGGGTCATAACTCTGGCAGTAATTATCGGATATTGCTGAAAATAAATAGGCTTCTTTGTGTATAATTTTAAGTCAATCGGATATTAACTTTAGCCTCTAGAGCATTCACAAATTGTGGACCACGTACCAACGCACTGGGGCGACGGCAGTAAAGTCCACATTTCCATGTGGGCATATAAAAATACAAATAGAAAAACATTAATATATTAATACTTTATTTTTTAGAACAATTAAATGATAAATGGATGAAAGTGGAACAAAAATAAAGAACAAATGCCGACTTGCATCATGAAACAAAATGTAATATTATTTTTTTTTTTTTTTACAAGTAGCGCTAATTTACAAATCATCTTCAATATCCATTGATGAGATGAGATTCATTCATTCAAGTTATCAGAAGTGAACACACTCAACATACAAACTGTATTTCCATTCATAAAGACAATGTTATTAGAATGAACACATTCAAATTACTCATAATGTTATTAGCTGGACCCTTAAACATATTCAAGCCATTAGAAGTTAACACACTCTAGTAAACAGGCTATGCACAAACTATTTTTTATTTTTTAATCTTATTAGCATAACCCCCTATGTAATCTTAATAGCATAACCCCTATGTAATCTTATTAGTATAACCCACTATGTAATCCTATTAGCATAACCCCTATGTAATCTTATTAGTATAACCCCCAATGTCATCTTATTAGCACATTCCTATGTAATCTGAATAACATAAGTCCCCTATGTAATCTTAATAGCATAACTTCCTACATAATCTTATAAGTAAGTATAAAGCCCTATGTTATCTTAATAGCACTACCCCCTATTACTAAAAACCCCTATGTACTGTTTTTAGTATAAACCCATATGTATTCTTACTACAAAAACCCTCAATGTAATTACGTTATAAGTATAACCCCCCTATGTAATATAATTATTATGTAATCTTATTAGCATAACCCCCTATGTAATCTAAATAGCATAAACCCTATGTAGTCTTATTAGCATACTTCCCTATGTGATCTTAATAGCACAACCCTCTATGTATGTATTCTTACTATGAAAACTCTCATGTAATCATGTTAGAAGTATAACCCCCCCTATGTAATATAATTATTATGAAATCTTATTAGCATAACCCTATGTAATCTTATTAGCATAACCCCATATATAATCTAAATATAATAAACCCCATGTAATCTTATTAGCATACTCCCTATGTACTACTATTACTATAATCCCCTTATTCTTCAGCTTGTGACCATTAACGAAAGATTTAACTCGTGGCTTGTCCTGCATACTTCCAGCAACCTCTCATTTGATTCAACACCTTTCAACAATCAAAACACACGCCCACATTCACAAACAATTATCATTATATGTATAAATCTTTACCTGTATAATATTGATATTTAAAGGGAGATACTGACACTCACACATTTCCTGTTGTGTAACACCGATAGTCGCAACTTTTCCACACATACAAGACATGTATATAATATTATATATGTAATAAAATAGGAATCAATCATTTTGATAAATATTACTTCGCAAAAAAACACAACGTCAAATGAAGGAAGACTGAGGCCCATAACCTTAAAAGTCATAGTTTTGAAATTTTTATAACTTTTAAAAGTCATAGTTTTGAAATTTTTATAACTTTTAAAAGTCATAGTTTTGAAATTTTTACTCTGTTTAATCCGTCATACTTAAATATTTCCTGACCAATTGTCAGTATTCATATTTTAAAACTAAAATATTTGACATTTTTTTACAATAACACATTAGCTTTGAAAAAAGATATTCATGACTTAAATGAAACTGGTGAAAATTGCTGCCAATATTTATTTATTCTTTAAAACTAAAATATTTGACATTAGTTTTGAAAGTAGATATTTGACATTTAATAATAACGTATTGAATAATAACGCACCAGCTTTGAAAAATTAAATAAAAGTAATGGAGATGGCTGTCAGTATTTATATCTTAAAACTAAAAGATTTGAAATTTCATAATAACACATTAGCTTTGTAAAATGAAACTTGGCTTTAATCAAAAAGATGAAAATGGCTGTTGGGAATTTCTGCACATGGAAAACAAAAAAAAAACTTAGTGATTGCTTAATCAATTTCTAACATTACTAGCAGAGACAGTGATAAATATTCTTTTGAAATGTACTAACAATTTATCTTGATTCCCATGAGGTCATAAAAATAATTGAAATGTACATTTATTTCACATCAAATTGAAAATAAAACCATATCAACCTTAAGGAGGGGTAGCTTAAAATTCCCAACATGGAGGTAACTAATAATGTATATCACATACAAATAATAATTTGACACACGTGTCATAAATGTAAATAATATAAATATTAACAAAATATAGATGACAAAAATTTTGACTTTTTTTTATGGAGATTACTTCCCATTTGATAATGCCCACATGGAAAATATCACTTACAAAAAAAGTAGCCCTCTATACTAACACACACACAATCTCATTGGTCAATAAGTTCCTGTATACCAATACACAGAATCTGATTGGCAAGTAATTCAATGTATACTAATACACACAATCTGATTGGTCAGGACGTTCCGGTATACTAATACGCACACAATCTGATTGGTCAGGACGTTCCTGTATACTAATACACACAATCTGATTGGTCAGGACGTTCCTGTATACTAATACACACATTCTGATTGGTTGACACGATCATGTAACCTGATGGATGTTAATGTAGTAATAAGGAACGCATTTGATGTCCGAGGGCTTTATACTAGCTAGTTAATTGCCGTTGGAAGGAACAAATGAAATAGGGTTGAACTGCCTACTTTTCAACACAAACCAGGGACTGACAAGCATGTGCCTTGCAGGCAAATTTTGCTATGAGGCAAATTTTGCCCGGATAGAATTTTTTGGTATCTCTTTATTGAATTCAAACAAAAAAGGATTCTTTTGCCTGCACACAACGGTTTTCGTTTCAGTCAGCTGGAAGACCACTAATTTATAATTATAACAATATTTACACTAAACTTGTATATTTTTGTATATCTTCCCTCTCAAAAGTTTTATATCTATATTGGTTATATATTTCAGATCATTTTTACACAAAAAATCTGTCACAGAAACTGGAATGGTGAACAGGCAGAAGCCTATAGACCCCACCCTCTCCATAATGTATATGAATAACAGTTTCCCTACATCGTTATTTCCATTGATGATTTTAAATGATGCTAAAGACATATTTTTGATTAGTTATTGGTTCTAATATAAACTATTACCAAACTATTTTTCCCATTTGGCACAAATATTCCAGACTATGCAATGTAAATACTTATTTCTTAAATTATTTAATTAATGCTAATTCTTGCTAAGTACAAGATTGTGTAAGTTGAACCTTGGAAACAAATATTAGTCCACGAATGGTTACTTCTAAAAATTGAGGTCAACTGCAGATTTGGTCATGTAAACAAGGGTAGTGGTAACCCCTGTCCTTGCCCCAACCCACAATCTTGCAAAATATGATGTGTCCTGTTAACATCTTGCGATCTTGACAAAACCTAAAATTGCCTCTAATTTTTAGACTTTTAACCCTCACCAAATGGTTCAAACGATGAATTGAAAATGTTTAAACATTTAGTAGAAATGATTGATACAGCTTTTGTTGGATTTCTTTTTAACCGAACCCATTAAATTCAAGCCTGGAGATTTCCTGTCAATATGTTGGTTTTATTTTTTGGATTAAATAACCGATTTCAGGACATTTCAAAGTGGATTAAGTCATGAAAAATTACGTACTATTAGAAATATACCAATGCAGGTCAGCGAATTTAAAGTAACATTACCAAATAATCAGGGGTTTTCTATTTGAGATTTGGAATTCCAGGATAAAAAGCACCAAATACATGATTCAAATTTAAGATAATTTTTGATCATTCGAAGACAAAAATTATAAATAATATTGACACGTGATATAATTTCTTCTGTACCGTATCACAACATAACGAAATTAAAGAATATAAGTTGCTATGACAACTGTAAAGGTGCAGGAGGTTCAATATCAATAACTGGATGTAATTCTGAAATGATTGGATTTCCCTGCTTTAAGATGGAGAAGTTGGCGTCAGAGCTCAAAAATTGAACTCGAACCAAAATGGAAGTTTATCGTTTGTCTTTATGATGCGAATATCACAACATTTGCTACGACTCACTTTCAGCGCTAACATTGTTTATACCAGAATCCTCCGATTTATTGTCCTTCTCTTCTCTTTCTTCATCTTTTTCACATTCATTTTGACTATTTATATCATCACTGTCTGCTTCTTCTAATTTAACTTTACAATTCCCTGACTCCCTATCCTTCACATCATGTAAATCAGACACACTATTATTGTCCTCATTGTCCTCCGCTTCATTTTGATCTGTATCATTCTTTTTAGATTCGTTTTCTGTCTTTTCAGTTTCACTCAACTGATCCTTCTCTTTCTTTGTCACACTTTCATCTGTTACTCCATCATTTGGAGCCTCTTTCTGGATTTCACTAACGGCATCACTTCCTGTATTTTTAGAGTCTGTGGATGTATCTGTTTCACATTCTAATTCCACTGTAGATCTTTCTGCTGAAAATCAAACAAAACATTTAAAATGAAAAAAAAAATGTCTCAAGAAGACATATGCCCACAAGCATTTTATATCTTCGGAACACATCATCAAATTCATATGTCCAAAATATTTAACATTTCGGAATCTACTTGGAAGTAAGTTTAACATATATTTATGTGTGAATGCAAATTGAAAAATTTACAAAGACGTTACATGCACTAAACACGTATTTGATTTGCAACCAGGGCTCGAAACCACAGCCGCAAGCCAGAGGTTACCGGCCAGCTAGACTTCGAAGCGCGGCACTCTAGACCACTAGGCCATCCCAACCCCCCTTATTTCAAGAGGTTTGAGTTAATTTACCTGTACTTATATCAAGATTGAGATCTGTTGTCTCATCCAGTAAACAAATTGAATGACCAGTTGTATTCATAGTAGCACATGTATCATCAAATCCTTCACCTACAAAATAAAACACCAAATTTATACTTGATTGTTTATATCACATCTGGATTCGAAACTGACATTCTAGAAATCAGAGAGAGAGATATATGATATTTAACATCAACTCAACTAGGTCATATTGGGGCTAACATATGGTTCAATTTTATTTCAATAATTCGCTATCGCATAGGGGTCTTTAGTAATAGGGTCGGGAGGGGAACCAGTGGACCAAGAGAAAACCCACAAGGTTAACCAGGCAACCCTACTCCTTGTCACGTACGACAGGGAAATCGAAACCACACCAGTTGACTCTATGACAGATCCAGCCCGTAGAAATCAGTTATTAGCATAAAGGATGAAATATATCGAGAAATTAGCAAAGAAAGATAACCAGAGTTTCAAAAAAAAAAGTTATGTCACCTGATGCATTGAAAGATTATTTGGCCTTAAGGGGAAAACTGTGAGATTCTCCTTAAAGATTGAAAAAGTAGGGCATTAAATTCAGCTTACAGCATGGGAGTAAACAGAAACAAAACCAAAGTAATCCAAGAGTATCAATAACCAAAATAACAAACTAGAGTTGAAAAAAAAAACGGTTTAATGCCTGTGTTATTGCAGGCAAGGGTAGAGTGTCAGTGACACAGTTAGGGCATCCAGGATTAAACAACATTCAAATGTATGTCAATATCGTCTTATTTAGACGTAAAAATTAGTTGATTTCTTTTTTTTTTATCACTAAATCAAACGAAATGATATGGGGTAGAAAATTGTCCTACTGTTCTGCTCCAACTGTGTATATGAAAACGGCCATATGCCATACAGTGTGTTCTAAGGATATTTTACCCAACAGTGGTACTACAGCCTACTCTTAAATCAAATTTCAACTTTCAAGGGATCCTTTATATGCATGACAATTGTATACACAGGATCTCGTTTTTTCGAGTGTCCCATCCGAACATCTATACCTTGTCAAATCTATGTCCTGCAAGCCTGGAAATAAGGCACCTGTCACTAGTGCTGATATCAAGAGAGAGAGAGAGAAATGGGGTTTAACGGCCACTCAACACAAACTAGGTCATTTCGGGACTAACATGTTTTTTTTTTATTTCAATAATTCACGTGAGCATAGGGGTCTTTAGCAGCGGGAAGAAACCTGAGTGCCCGGAGGAAACCCACGATATCAGCACTACCTGTCACTGACAATGCCAGACACAGATTAAGGTTTTGTCAGGCACAAAATCACTGGTGCCTGTCATTTTGTTCGGCACTGATTTGTCTTTTTTATTATTATTAATACATGTACATGCCCATCACTAACTTGAAAATAGGTTGCCAGGCAAGAAACATACGCCCACACAGCAGCCAAATCGTCCGGGCAGTCAACAAGAGTTGTCGCATATTAAGGAATTATCAGAAAATCATTAGAATTTGTTTGGTTTTTATAATCAAACGTTTTTTTTTTTAAATCAGATAATAATTGTGACCTCCAGAGGCACAACAAGCTAAAATGGGTGATTTTTCGTACAATCAAGGGACATAATTCAGGAAGTAATGACCCGATGGGCGCAAATATCGAAAGGAACCAAGATCTTTGGGTTATAAACATACATGTCAAGTTTCATCAAAATCGGTTCAAAATTGTGACCTCTATAGCTTGATATAACATTTTTTAACACTATTCGCGTACAAATGGCGGCCATTTTGTCCGTCAATTTTGGTCCGATTTTCACGAAATTCGAACTCAAACTTCATAACCATAGAACGATGATATAATCAAACCTTTTTTTAAATCAGATAACAATTTTGACCTCCAGAGGGACCACAAGCTAAAAAGGGCGATTTTTCGGACAATCAGGGGCCATAATTCAGGAAGTTACGATCCGATTGGCGCAAATATCGAAAGGAACCAAGATCTTTGGGTTATAAACATGCATTTCAAGTTTCATCCAAATCGGTTCAAAATTGTGACCTCTACACTGTTCACAACCTTGATATAACATATTTTCACACTATTCGCGTACAAATGGCGGCCATTTCGTCCGTCAATTTTGGTCCGATTTTCACGAAATTCGAACTCAACCTTCATAACCATAGAACGGTGATATAATCAAACGTTTTTTTAAATCAGATAACAATTTTGACCTCCAGAGGGACCACAAGCTAAAAAGGGCGACTTTTCGGACAATCAGGGGCCATAATTCAGGAAGTTATGATCCGATTGGCGCAAATATCAAAAGGAACCAAGATCTTTGGGTTATAAACATGCATTTCAAGTTTCATCCAAATCGGTTCAAAATTGTGACCTCTACACTGTTCACAACCTTGATATAACATATTTTCACACTATTCGCGTACAAATGGCAGCTATTTTGTCCGTCAATTTTTGGTCCGATTTTCACGAAATTCGAACTCAAACTTCATAACCATAGAACGGTGATATAATCAAACCTTTTTTTAAATCAGATAACAATTTTGACCTCCAGAGGGACCACAAGCTAAAAAGGGCGATTTTTCGGACAATCAGGGGCCATAATTCAGGAAGTTACTATCCGATTGGCGCAAATATCGAAAGGAACCAAGATCTTTGGGTTATAAACATGCATTTCAAGTTTCATCCAAATCGGTTCAAAATTGTGACCTCTACACTGTTCACAACCTTGATATAACATATTTTCACACTATTCGCGCACTCGGCAAACCTCGTAAGATTTCGGAATCTAAACTCGGCTGTACGATGAATTCCGCCATATTGGAACTACTTTAAAGGTCCCGGATGAAACATGGCTGCGCCGATTCCAAACACAAGTTGGCGACCTATTTTTCTAGCGACCTATTCAACCGATCCAGCTGTAAGATAATGACGAAATTACACTTATATTCTGAGCTGAAGGAATGGATAAAAAATAATATATTCTACTTCCATTTGATAGACATAACGTTGGATTTTATTGGTTGATAAATAGAGACTGTTGTCTTTACTCTAAATAGGTTTCGAACGAACAGGTTGCAGCTCGATCGGTCGAATAGGTCGCTAGCCGAATAGGTTCCCAATTTGTGTAATAGCGTCAAGTTTTCCTGTTAAAGTAAACCGGTAGCCGCATCGCAAATGTATGGGCGTAGGTACATATCACTTACTGTCATACATCCGAGACTAGATGTAGTCTACGTAGTTTACGGAATCTGTCGAGATTAGCCGAGTGACTATTCGCGTACAAATGGCGGCCATTTTGTCCGTCAATTTTGGTCCGATTTTCACGAAATTCGAACTCAACCTTCATAACCATAGAACGGTGATATAATAAAACGTTTTTTTAAATCAGATAACAATTTTGACCTCCAGAGGGACCACAAGCTAAAAAGGGCGATTTTTCGGACAATCAGGGGCCATAATTCAGGAAGTTACGATCCGATTGGCGCAAATATCAAAAGGAACCAAGATCTTTGGGTTATAAACATGCATTTCAAGTTTCATCCAAATCGGTTCAAAATTGTGACCTCTACACTGTTCACAACCTTGATATAACATATTTTCACACTATTCGCGTACAAATGGCAGCTATTTTGTCCGTCAATTTTGGTCCGATTTTCACGAAATTCGAACTCAACCTTCATAACCATGGAACGGTGATATAATCAAACGTTTTTTTAAATCGGATAACAATTTTGACCTCCAGAGGGACCACAAGCTAAAAAGGGCGATTTTTCGGACAATCGGGGGCCATAATTCAGGAAGTTACGATCCAATTGCCGCAAATATCGAAAGGAACCAAGATCTTTGGTTTATAAACATGCATTTCAAGTTTCATCCAAATCGGTTCAAAATTGTGACCTCTACACTGTTCACAAGCTAAAAAACGTGATTTTTCGTACAATCAGGCGCCATAACCCATGAAGTTACGGTCCGATACATGCCAATATCGAAAAGAACCGAGATCTTAGGGTGATAAACCTATATTTTAAGTTTCATTGAAATCGGATAAAAATTGTGACCTGTAGACTGTTCACAAACAATTGTGGACGGACGGACAGACGGACGAACTTTGGCGACGACAATATACGTCCACATGAAAATGTGGGTCGTATAAAAATGTCTGGTACTATTTCAAAAGTGCCTGACATTTTGTTAGGTATATCTAAATCCGTTATTTCCAGGCCTAATGTCCTGCACCGTTGACAACGCAGAAACACGCCTGAAACATAAATCAAATGAACTACTCACCTAAATCTTCTCCTTCGGTCTCTCCAATAGAATTTTCTCTTAAGAATGAAACATTTTGAAATGATTCTTCTGAAAAATAGATTTTTGAAAAATTAATATGGTAGTTTTAAAGAATTATAGGTAACTAAAATCAAATTTTGCTTTGCAGGGTACCTATCATACAGACAGAGAAGTGGGACGTAATGCACACTCAACACAAACTTGAGTCATTTTGTGACATGGTTCAATGTTATTTCAATAATTTGGTTGTACGTCGTGGCCTTTACCCGTGGGAGGAAACCAGATGACCCGGAGAAAACCCACGAGGTTGGACAGGCGACGCTACTCATTGTCACGTACAACCAGGGAATCAAAACCACAACAGTTGACTCAATGACAGGCCTTATGATACAACACAGTTGCTGCAACCATTCATCCATCTAATGCCTCATCTATCATATAACTTACCAAGTTCTCCCATTCTATCCGTATCATTTAACGTTCCTTCCATCTGTATCTGAATCTCCAGCTGTGATGCGGGAATGACCTTCGCAAACCCAAGGTCAACTAGTAGCCGATTGAGAATAATTGTGTCAATATCTGAAGCGTCTGATAAGGAAACCTCGTAGAATCCATCATCTGATATCGAGGACAGATAAGCAGCCATCATCTTCCCGTTTATATAGTCTGAAAAATAACATACTAGAATTCTACATCATATGCTCAGAAGATATAAATGAGGGACAGGGAATATTTTAACCGGGTCCGTATCGCAATTTGAGACTCAAACGTCCGATTTTGTGAATCAAATTCATATTTGATTAGCATTATTAGCATAAAACCCTGCTTCAGCGCGAATCAAAGTTTTGAAAATTAATTTTAAGTTTAAAACCATTCAGTATCGTAAAACACATCAAAACAAATCTCAAATCTCGCAATTTTATTGTCTATATCATCAAGACTTTTTACGTGCCTCTGCAACGGTCCAGTGGAACGAGAGCAGTACATGTTGACGTCTGCTATTTATAGACGTAAAAGGTTTTGATGACAGAGATGACAACACTACATACTTTCTTTCTATATCTGTGGTAGTCACATTTGTCAAGACAGACATTCAAAACACTACAAGATAAAATTACCGCATGATTGAGGGTACGTCGTGAAATTCAAACACATGATAATGTTCTGTCTTCAAATTCGACATTAAAATTAGCAACAGTTCAAGATTGGGTGGGGAAATATGACGCAGAAAAGATCTGACTAGAGTATGAAGTAAATAAAGAATGTCCAGGTTTCGTACAAAGAATAACATGTGGTCACATACTTTTATTTTATATATAAATATAAACAACCGTTGGGTAATACAAGTTATTGTCACATATAGGCCTAATTATGTGAAATAAGAATTCTATTACATACTAAAAAACTGCTAATCGATTGGTAAATTTTGCTACTCAATTATACAATTGATTAGCATTCTTACACAATTTTCCTGGAAACTGCTAATCAAATGTAAAATATTCCCTGATGAGGGACTGTGGCAAATTTTCAACATCGGAATGCAAAAGAATAATAGAAAGAGACAGAGAAATGGGTTTTAACATCCACTTGACACAAACTAGCTAATTTCAGGACTCCACATGGTTAAATGTTATTTCAACAATTCGTAGGGGTCTTTGGCAATTGGAGGAAACTGGCAGACCCAGAGAAAACCCACGAGGTTGAAAGAAAAGAATGAACAACAGGAACTTGGAGGGTGGGTTGAACAATAGCAACACCTTCTTTGTCGGCCTTGTAGACTCTAGTCAGGTGGGAACTACATTTGAAAAATATCGTGATTTCTTCCCAGTCTACATGTCAATGGACATCTCTACAACAATGTTCTATCTTACGAAACACATATTAATCAAAGGACCACCTAGCAGTTAGGTTTATAAATTTTCACCTTTAAAATATTTTATTGCATCATCAGACCAATTTTCATTAACTGGCGTCACCTCAGACAGCCGGAAATTGATAATTTTAGCAGGCGTTAACAGGAACTCTTTATCTATGGCAGCAACAACATCTACTTCAACTTCCTCACCTACATCAACCAGGTATACCTGAAATACGTTTAAAACTTACATTTAAAAATACATGTACCCCTAGAATAAATATTTGTAACGAATATAGTACCTCCCATTTACATGAATAACATAAATTACTTAATTATGTTAGAGCTAAATCGGTCTATTGCAGACCTCTATGGGGACCACAAGCTAAAACATGATTTGTCGTACAATCATGGGGTATAATTCAGGGATATATAAGTATGCATTTTAAGTGTCATCAAAATTCCGATCTCTCAAGTGTTCACATGCTGAAAATGCGATTTTTTGTACAATTTTTTCTGAAAGCACTAACCTTAATTTTACAGCCATCTATTTTCAAAACTCGACCGCGATTCCATTTTTCATTAAAGAACGCTAAACATGGCCGACCCTCTTCTTGTGACCAATCAGAATCTTTCTCTCTGCTTTCCATCTCCTTCGCAATCTTCTCATATAATTCTAAGTTCTGCTTCTCATCCTCAACTAAATGTCCCTTGAATGCGTCTGGCAAAGCACCTTCCTGAATGATACTGATTTCATATTCAGTGTCAAGTTCCAATTCAGGATCACAGAAATCATCTAGTTCCTTTTGAGAATCTAACACAGAATCCTGGAGCCGTGAATCTTCCAACGATTCGTTGTTAATTCTTATCTCTGGTAAATCCAGTCCAAACTCCTCGATATCATCGATTTCATCACTGGATAATTCGGTGTCATCCCCTAAAGCCAAATCAGCATTAACTAAAGACTGTCCGATTGAGACTTGTTCATCGTACAGGTCAACAGATAAGGTATTTGACATCTTTTTTCTAACGACTAAAACAAGTTCTTTGTCATCGACAAGTTCTTGAAATTTTAATCTAGCTTCCTCACTCCATTTGTTATCAGGGGCAATAACTCTGTGTAAACTACAACATACAGCTTGACTCGGCAGCTGATAAAATGGTTTTTGAAGGCTTAAAAATTTGCGTTTTGTCACAACACTAGAATGTCCAAAATCAACAAATCTAACTGTCAAATCGTCCTCATTTATTGCTTCTATTTTCGTGCGATAGAATTTTGAATCGGAAGACTGGATAACCCCAATATCGCCTGTAGAAATATCATCAGGGTTGGCAACTTCGACATCTACTTCTGAATAAGCCGTCTGCAGTTTCTCCATCTGCGTCTGTAATGCGTCTGCAGCAAAGGTCAGGTGACAGTAAAATTTTGAAGGACTTTCAACATGGCAGACAGACGCATGTATTTTCTCTCGATTGTGAAGTTCTGCAGAAATGCATCTATACATGAAAACACACAAAAATAGTTAATTTATGTAAATGGGGGAAAAAAACAGACAGGATTCCAAATTCAATTTTTGTTAGATTTGAAAATGAAATGAAAAAGGGTTTAATGTCTGCTCCGACTGGGCTACTGAAGACAGGCTATCCCCATACAGTGTGGTATGAGGGAAATTTTTCCCAGGAAGCAGCACCATGGCCTACTCTTATTTCGAATTCCAACTGTCAGGGGGTCTATTACGCGTCTGTCAATATATACATGCGACCTTGGTTTTCCAATTTACTGCCATATCACCTGTAAAACCCAGGAAATGTCCCTTTCTGAAATGATCCCATGGCTGAAACCCCGGAATTGTCCCCTTCTGACAGGTTCCCAGGGCTGAAAAAATCTAGTAGATAACCCTTTCTAAAATGGTTTAAGACACAAGAAACATACTTTAATATTCTTTCATTTTCATCTTCTTCATCCAGAGCAGCATCTGTTCCTTCCAAATCGGTCATCTTGAGTTTTTTAGCTGGTGATTGTGAATCCGAGAAAACTCGTTTTATTTTTTTACTGATACACACTGGTGTGGCTGCCAGTTTACCATGGTCTTTATCTATCAGCATCTGTGAGACCGAGATACCCATATGCATAATTTGTACCAAACAATTACCATTTTCACCAACTTTAATAATATCAGCAATCAAATTACTGAAAAAACATTTATAAGAATTTAAAACGTCGTTGGCGTCAAATATCAGCAAAGTACTGAAAAACATTTATAAGAATTGAACAGGTTGATGTGTGTTGAAAGATCCATAGATATATCGGGAACGATGTTTAATAAGATAAGCGCAGTGAAAAAATAATGAAACACGATCAAGGTTGAATGGATGAAAATTACCAGAGAGAGAGAGAGAGAGAGAGAGAGAGAGAGAGGTGTTTAAGATCCACTTGGCACAATCTAGATCATTTCAGGATTAACATGGTTCAATTCGTCGCTTTGCTGGCGAACTGGCGAATCTGAAATATTTAAGTATTGAGAATTTTACGTTTGAAATTTGCGCTCTGTTGTTATCTCTGTAGCCATCAAATATTAACATTTATTTATGATTTAATATTTCATACATATACATCAGGATACATGACGCCATTTTCATATAACGTTATTATTGAATGGACGTAGAGATAACGACATAGCGCAAATTTCAAACGCATAATTCTCAATACTTAAATATTTCAGATTCGTCGGTTCGCCAGACAAGCAACAAATTAGTTTATTTCAATAATTCACTTGTGTTCAGGGGTCTTTAGCAGTGGGAGGAAAACAGAAGACCCGGGGAAAAACAACTAGGTTGGACAGATGAACCTACTCCCTGTCACCTACAACCAGGGGACCGAAACCATGTCAGTTGACTCAATGACAGACCTTATGTCTAAGTACGATCAACATAAAACTTGGCATGCTTGTTCCTTTGACAATTGTGCAGTGATTAAAAGATTTTGGATATGTCACTATTCCAAATTGGCGATTATATCCCATCTTGTCCATAGTACGCCATTACTTGTTTTATTATATTGCAAATTTGTTTTGCCGTAAGCGAAAAAATAAAATGTGGTTTAACGTCCTACTGTGCTAATGAAGACAAGCTTCTGCCATACAGTGTGCTATGAGGGAGATTTTGCACTGACAGCAGCGCGACGGCCTACTCTTAAATTCAAACTTTCAAGGGATCTTTTACATGCACACCAATGTGTACACAGCACTTTTTTTTGTCCTATACAAACGACTAGACGGTCGGAAATAATCTTGTCTTACTTGTAAGCAGAAATTTTGACAAACTCTTCAACAGCTTGTTCACTCCATTCATCTGTTTCGGCGTTCGGTTGAACTCCCGCTAAACAGCACTCAACAGATTGGACTGGAAGATTTAAAAACTTAGAACACAGCTTTCTGATATCTGTTAACATTACTGTTGCTAGGTTACCATGATCAACGAAAAACACTTCGCAACCCTCGTCCGTAATTTTTTCAATTCGTCCTCGATGCCATAATTGATCATCTTGACAGAAGACAGCGATTGGTTGATGGATGGAAGGAGACGTCTGTCGTTCTTCTGTTTCCGCCAAACCATTGTAATACTCCAGCATTTCATTTGTCAACTGGTCCAGGTTTTTGGTGGATTTTTCTGTCACGATGTAAAACTCACTCGGAGAGTAAGAGAAGCTGATTGAAACGGCTATCCGTGAACCTTCAACCAATTTTTCGACCTTATAGTCGACATCTATTAAAATTAAAATATCTGAAAAACATAAAATTAACAAAACATTTATATGAAATTTGAACTACAAGAAAATTCCTTGCAACCAAAATGGCCGTCACATATATGTTATTCTATAAAACACGAGAGAGAGAGAGAGAAATGGGGTATAACGTCCACTCAACACAAACCAGGTCATTACGGGACTAACATAAGGTTTAATTTTATTTCAATAATGCGCTTGCGCGTAGGGGTCTTTAGCAGTGGGAGGAAACCGGAGTGCCCGGAGGAAACCCGCGAGGTTGAGAAGGCGCCCCTATCTCCATGCCACATACGCTCACACCACGGCTCGAAACCACAGCCGCAAGTCAGGCCCCAAGTTGACAAAGCATTCTCAGACTTAAGTCAAGAATTTACTCAAAATTGTTCGCCTTATTGTAACTAAAATATAGTCCTTTATAAAGCTTTTGTTGTTTTAATGTATCAAATACCCAAATATAAGAAATTATATGTAAAGTTTTGTGTTTCAGGATCAAAGATATTTCTTGTGAAGAGTGATTGAAAGTTGAATAAATTCTCAACTTAAGTCTGAGAATGCTTTGTGAACTCGGCCTCTCATCTATAAAACAAGAAATCTTGTGTAAGCAAATCAAATGGGGTTTAATGTCCTACTTTTCTGCACAGACTTGGCAGTGTGCCATGGGGGGAATTTTGCCATGACAGCCAAAATTTCCATTTCTGTCCATCCTTTCTGTACCACCGACATAGGGAACTACAGACGATGTTTCTTGGCAAACCAGAGTCACCTGGTTAGTTAGAGATAGTACTAACTGAGCCACCCTTGGAACAAACAGAAATGATCAGACATGAAATGGAATGAAATGGCATTTAAAATTCTACTGTTATACTATCTGACTGGAATAATGAGGAAAATACACCGGTGTAACCCGTTGTTCCCCTGGCAAAGTAATCAGGTAAGTCAAAATAATCTAAGTATTCTCACCATTTTCTATCTTGTCAGCATCTTTCTCACCATCAACAGCCTGGAATTTTCCATTTTCTTCAATAACATCTTTATCTTTCAATATGTCCATTGCTTTCATTTTTTCATCCATCACATCTAAATAGGTGTCACTCTCAGCACTGTTATTAGCATCCTTTTCTATATATTGGGTTTCTGATGGCTGGCTACTTTCACTTTCTGGTAGCTGGTTACTTTCGTCTTCTGATGGGTGGCTACTTTCGTTTTCAGGTGGCTGGTTACTTTCATTTTCTGATGGGAGGCTACTTGTGTTTTCTGCTGGCTGGTTACTTTCATTTTCTGATTGCTTGCTACTATCGTTTTCCTCTAATTCACCCTCCGACGCAGTATTATAGACGGCTTGATCAGATTCAACAGTCTGAGGCTCAACTCTTCCACTTTCTGATTTCAAGTCCTCTGAATTTTTTGTTTCATCGACATCTTCGGTTGCATCACCATTAGTGAAGAAAGCATGTATATCACTTCCTTCCTCTGTTTTCAATTCTACGCTAAATTCTGAATCTTCCGACGAGACAAATTTCACTTGAAGAGTTCTGTCAGCGGTAGCATTCTCAAATTCATTGGTAGTCTCTTCTGTCCAGGCACTAAGACCATGCAGACGACATTTGTACGACAAAGGTGGAGTTTCAACATCATCTTTACGAGACTTTTTAATCCGATCTACAGACACTGTATCGGTATTCCCATAATCTACAAACCGGACAGTGACATCATCATCGTTAACGACTTCTACTTGTGCACGGTACCAGATATCATCTTCGGTAAACTTCGTCACACAGACAGATCCAATCTTTGTCTCTTTTAAAGATTTACTCGATTCTGAATAATTCTCTTGTAACTTTTCAGACAATTGTGTCAGTTTATCTTCTTCGCTTACAAGTTGAATATAGAAAACGCCGTCTCCATCTGTATGGGATACATAACACTGGTCGGCAGATGGAGACTGGACTGGATATTCAGAAATATCTTCAACTTCGTCTTCGACATCCTCTGCATCCTCACATAAACTCGGATCGGCATCATCTTGTAAGACGTCTGCCAAACTCCTAGTAACCACCACCATATAAGGAGAAGACTTGGTAACAAACTCGATATTCAGCTCTTTACCTTCTGTCATGGATGCAAATTTTTCTTGTTTTTTGTCCGTCCATTTTCCAGCATTGTTTAATTTACATTCGTAAGCCAAAGCAGAATGTTGAATAAATTTTTTCTCCATGAATTTAATATCATGGGATTCCACGTTTGAGCAATTTCCAAAATCACAAAATAAAACTTTAGTATTAATGTTATTCGTTTTTTCAACAATTGCTCGATACCACTGACCATCTTCAGGGAATTTGGCACAGCAGGGTTGTCCAATCTTTAAATCGTAAGCGACTTCAGATTCATCTGAATTATAGTAGACCTGTAAATCATGACTGATGTTATCGAGGGCATCGTCATTTTGGTTCAAATGAAGATAGAATCTCCCATCATCCTCGGTGTGGCTGACACATCCTAGTACTATCATATTGGGCGCTGTTTGTTGCGGGAAACTTTTCACATCTGCTCTCATAAGAATTCGGGATAATTCATGGCCATCACAGGTTAATTTGACCATATATGGAGATGTATCCGATTGAAAGTTGACTGTTATTTCTTTCTCCATATAAACGTCTAATAAATCTTTCGCCTCCTGAGTCCAATTATTCATTCCGTGGATTTTACAATGATAAGCGTATGGTGGAACATCGAGTAATTCTTCTGGAAGTTCTTTTAGGTCGTTAACAGGAAGTGAATCTCCATTTCCAAAATCAACAAAGTGGACATCAACCTTGGGCCCAACTTTCGTTACGATGGCTCGATACCAGGCTTTATCCTGAGAGAACAAGGCACCGCAAGCATAACCAGGATGCAATCTCTCCGGAACTTCTTCAATCGGAAACTCTGCTATTTTATTGGAGAGTTCATCGATCGCGTCCGCATCTGCAGCTAGCTGTATGTGAATTGTATTGTCTGAATCTACATGTGAAATAAAAGCTGCGATGTCGTCTGTTGGTAACCCTGCCTTGGCATAAACTCTTGGTCGGGGTGGATTCATCAGTAAATCAGCAATGTCTTTACCACGTTTCGTCTTAGCCTCAACTTCAAAAGGTTGCTCCTCGGACAGGAAGTTAAGAGTTATCTCATCTGTCATGTCATTCAAACGACCTTCAATGTCAGCATTCCATTCGGTCAGATTTTTCATCTTACAAGGAAAAGCCTGAATGGGATCCTTCATCATTGCAAGCGTACATTTTCTTAAATCTTTTGACTGGACCTCGTCGCAATTTCCATAATCAACGAATCGGACGGTGACCTTTGTTTCCTCGATGGCTTCTACAGTACCACGATACCAGTTCTGATCCACTTTGAATTTGGCACAGCAAACAAGTCCTTTCTCTAATGTAGTTTTTGATGAAAACTGAGCTGCTATTTTTCCTTCTCTTTGCATCAATTTGGCCAAATTAATGATTTCTTGTTCCATATTTGACAACTGGACATAAAAGACTCCATCTGATTCAATGTGTGTTATGAAAGCCTTCACCTCATTGGCTGGTTTATTTGGATATGTATATTGCTTGGGAACAGGTGGTGCGCTGATTCTTTTTGCCAAGTCAGCATCAACAAGTTTATCTCCCAATTCTTCCCCATCAATCGTGATAATAACAAAGGCTGCCGAAATAAATCCACACATCAATTCGCGATCTAATGCTAGAGACTCTAACATACTTGTGGCTTCTGCTGACCAATCAGGACCCGGTTCAGGAGCTAAATCATCCAATGAGCATTCAATTCCAAATGGGGGAATATCTGTAACATCTGGTGGTAGAAAACGGAGGCTATCTTTTTCAATATTTTCTGAGTTTCCATAATCTACAAATAACACTTTGACCTCTGACCCTTGACAGTTCATGACCTTTGCCCTATACCATTCTCCATCTTCTGCAAACAACGCCGCGCAGCCATCTCCGGGACAAACGTCTGGAACAGATTCATTGGTAGGACAGAAGTCTTGTAATTTTTTTGATATTTCTGCAAGTTGGTCATCAATGCCTGCTAATTGGAGGTAGAGTTTGCCTGGGGACACAATAAAACTGGTGTAGGCCTGGACGGGTTTCGCACCCACAGGGACCTTAGTGGGCTTAAACTGACATGGGGTAAGGGGGATAACTGGAGCACGAGGTAGATCAGCAGGGGAACCGGATAACAACATTGCTGTAATGGACTGTGATTCATCGATTATGTCTACGGTATGCATGTCCCCGTTTACAGAAAATACATTTATCATTAATTCTTTCTCAACGACCATATCATTCAGTTTATCGGCCAATTCCATTCCTGTATTTTCTATGTCCAGTTTACAGTGAATGGCCTGAGTTGGGAACGATAAAAATTCTTCTTTTAAAACACAAATGTCATCTGCACTAACCGTATCACAGTTTCCGTAATCAACGAAACATATACGAATACTGTTACCATCACAACTCAATATATCTGCTCGATACCAGGCATCATCTTCGTTGAATTTAGCAGCACACGCTGATCCTGACTTAGGGGTTGTTCTTTGTCCTTGACCTTCAGAATAAGCCCCTTCTAGCTGTTCCATTATTTGATCCAAATTGTCAAGAAATTGAGACAATTGACAGAAAAAACTGTCCACAGAGTCCACATGAGAAACATAAATTTTACCCGAATCGTTTGGAGATAGCTTTACGGCATTTGGAAATCCTGATTTGTATTGTCTACTTGAATTTGATTGGCTGGTATTTGGTCGTGCCACTCCAGCCTTAACAAGTTCTTCTTCTAAATTTTCATCACCCTTATAAATTTCAACAACTAATGCATTCTTATCTTGGCGAATAAAGCGGCATATAGCTCCATCTACGGTGAATTGCTCTAAAAAATCTTTGGCATCAGCGATCCATGAACTGGAAGATTGTACTGGTCGAATTTTATCTAATCTACAATGAAGGGCATATGATGGTATTTTCAAGTATTCTTGCGGAACTTTGATTAACGTTGCGATTGGAAGAGTGTCTGTGTTGCCGTAATCTGTGAAAAGAATAACGGCCGTGCTTCCTGTTAGTGATTGAACAACGCCGCGATACCAGGATTCATCTTCAGAAAATTTTGCAAGCACTGGAACTCCTGGCTGAATATTTGTAGCAACAACTCCATTTTCATCACAGTAAATCTGCAGACTTTCTGTCATTTCTTCTAATGAGTCCTGTCTTTCTGAAAGCTGAATCCAAAAACTATCGGGACTTTCTGCCCAGGAGATGAAAACCGAACTTTTAGACGGAAAGTTCATTTCTATGTCGCCATAGGGATTTACACTTTGATTTAAAGAAGAAGGTAACGCTAAGTTCGTTTGTATGAGTTTCTCACCAATATCTGAACCTTCAACTGAATCAACAAGATTTACAATGTAAATTTGACCTTCTCTACCTATGATTTTAATTTCCATTTCTCGATCATATATCCATTTCTCAAACTCATCAATAACATTGCTACTCCAACTGTTGTCTAAAGGACAAACATTGCCCAACATACATTCGACAGCTTGACTTGGCAAATCACGCAAATCTGGCGCAAGTTCTTTTAATAAATTTAACGAAACAGTCTCAGAGTTTCCATAATCTACAAAAAAGACATCAGCACTTTGGGAATCGGACGAGGTAAGAATGGCGCGATACCACAAATCGTCTTCAGTAAATTTAGCGGCACAAATTGTTCCTGATATGGGACTGTGTAACAGATGTGCATTTTCTGGCATTTTGTCATAGGTGGCGCTCAGTCTCTCCACAATTACCTGCAAACTATCAGCATTCTGGGCAGGCTGACACCAAAATTGAAATGGCGACACTGAAAAGATTACACTAACATCGTACAATTTGCCTTTTAATAATTCTAAAACGCGAAATCGTGAGTCATTATCTCCTGCACAGTTCATCGTGTTGTCACTTGTGTTGCCCTTGGAAACTGTGACCTGTAGATTGTCGCCTGAATTGTCCATATGAATTTGTCGTTTGATATCAAGAGCCGCGTCTTCCTCCACACACACGCTGTTAGTCTTTACTCCAAATGTTTCATTGATAAATTCTCCAGCCTCACTAATTAACTTGATCAGATAAATTTGATCATCTTTATGTTTGGTTTTAAAACAAGCTGTGAAACATTGATCAAGGGCAATATCTTCAAACTGGGCCGTGTGCTCCGGGGGCCAGTATCCTTGTAAAGGTGAAACACCTGCCAGTGCACATGTCAGTGCCTGGGCTGGAAGATCCAGTAGATCTGGAGCTATTGATTTGACTTTCGTCGCAGCTACTATTTCCGAATTACCATAATCCACAAAATATACTTCCACTAGGTTATCAGCTGTTAACCCTGAAAATATCAGAAAAACTTTTAAGCAAATCTTCTATTTAAAATTACTTCGAGAGAGAGTGAGAGAGAAATGGGGTTTAACATCCACACAAACTAGGTCATTTCTGGACTACCATATGGTTTAATCTTATTTCAACAATTCGCTTGCTCGTAGGGGTCTTTAGCAGTGGGAGGAAACCGGAGTGCCCGGAGGAAACCCACGAGGTTGAGAAGGCGCCACTATCTCCATGCCACATACGCTCAAACCAGGGATCGAAACCACAGCCACAAGCCAGAGGTGACCAGCCAGCTAGAGGTCGAAGCATGGCACTAGGCCATTCCCCCCCCCCTCAAATTACTTTGAATGGTAAAGAAATACTTTTACGTCTTACAACAAAACTGTAGGAAGGTTGGGGATGGGAAGGACACTTTCAATAACAAATCTCCTAATTGCGGATACTTTCTATTGAAAGAGAGGGGTTGGGTGGCCAAATGATTGACATACACACGTTGGATCAGAAGGTCTGTCTTTGGTTACAATTCCCCGTTTCGAGTAGCATGCCCAACCTTGTGGGTTTAATCTGGGTCCTCGGGATTTCCCCCTAAATTCAAACAAATGTTGGTCCTGAAATGTAAGTGTAAAGATAGGTTGACAAGCAACGAAACATAAACCCACAGCAGCTACATCGGCAGTAAACAAGCGTTTTTGCATATTTTTCCTTTTTTTTTCGGCAATGAAACATTTATAATTGTGGACACCGGACCAAAGGACCGATTGGGGGGGGGGGGGGGGGACGACAATATTGAAATGTGGTCGTATAAGAAACAAACCTGTAATTTTGGCTCTGTACCAATTTTCATCCTCATCAAATTTTGCAACACATGCTTGGCCTACAGCAAATGACTTCATTGCCATTTCGCTTTCTTGAAGATTACCATAGCGACCAAAAATGTCGTCCATTAAGCTATTCAGTATTTCTGTACACGAGTCGAGCTGTACTTGAAAATGTTGTGGACTTGCGATATGAGTCACATGAATTTTCATCAATGCGCCGAGACTGATTTCCTGATCTTTAAACGGTGCTGATAAACTCTTCTTGTTTCTAGCACTCATCGTATTCACCCCGGCACCACCAACACCATTTGGCCTACAAAAATGAAATGTAAATGAGATAGGGTTTAACGTCCTACTGTTCAGCTCTGATTATACATTCGATACACAGTATGCTATGAGGGAAATTTTGCCAGTTAATAAGCTGATCGATCGTTTAATTTATTTTAATTACTTTACACTTTAAGAACAATCTCAGGATAACCCAACATTCGTCATCTCTCTACTCACCTTTGACTGTACATCTTTGATATTTATTCTTAAAATAAAATAATATTGAAGGGAGATAACTCTAGCCAGACTCTAGAATATTACATTCTTATCCTTTACAAATGATATCTGGAAAGTATAAAAAAAAAACACCACTAAATTATTTTATAAATCAAGATTTGCTTTTTGTTTAGCAGGTCTGATTAAAAACATAGTTCGATTTTATTTCACTCAACACATGGTTCTATATTTTCTTCAATAATTCGCTTGCATGTACAGGTCCATTACATAACAGTGGGAGGAAACCAGGCGACCCAGAGAAAACCGACGGGGTTAGACAGACGACCCTACTCCTTGTTCAGTACACCCAGGGAATCGACCTTATCCAAGAGCATCCACATTCCATATTAAGGTATGCAGGACCGAATTCAGTAACTTTTCACAGTTAATTATCAGCACTGTCTGCTGAAAAAAAGGTAATCAGTCCAATTTTGCCAAATTTAATTAGCAAATTCAAAAATTGATTAACAGTTTCCAGTTTCAACATAAAACATCTAAATAACAAGAAATTACTTTATTTCATAACAAATAATTAGATTTCATTTGTAGTTTTGTTTTTTTTTTAGCACGGTTACATGTAGCTGAATGTAGCTGGGACAGTTTGTGAATGTGATGTAGACTTTTGGTTAAGTCTTACATGTATGTCTAAAGCCAATTCTTAGCAGTGACTTTCAAAGCCCAACTCATTTTAATTGTTATTTCTTGGTTATGTTAGAAATCTTCGTCAGAAAACAATTTCACCTCATTTTTATCAAGTGTTACTATTTTTGTTCATGTGGAAATTAACGAATAAAGTTGATCAACTACAATATGTTTACATATATTTATAATATATTTTATTTAAAATAGGGGGAGGCAACACAACACAAAATTGACATGACATCTTGCAACAAGTGTGGTACTGCTTGATTCCCTATTTCCGGTTTAATTGTCTCTACTCATAGAGTTATATCCCTGTATTATATAACATAATTAATTGAGTAGTTCGGCATTTTATAACCATTGAATAAAAGTGTTGAGAAAGCCTTCTAGTCTTCAAAATATGGATAAATCTTTAGGTCAATATCCAACATGACAGGCATATTAATGATTCACAGTTACTGCTAATCCAAACATGGACAGAATATATGACCACATTTCTGTTTGGATACCCGGTACAAATACACATCATACGATATATTGAACATTAAAGGGTTTTTTTCTCCTTTAATCAAAATAAACTTCATTGGGAGCATTGGCTTTCTGAAATGAAATGGGGTTTAACATCCTACTCTTTTTTTGCTAATGGATGACGGGCATACGCCATACAGTGTGCTATGAGGGAAATTTTGCCCGGGAAGCAGCGCTACGGCCTACTTTTATATCGAATTCCAACTGTCATGGGATCTTTTATGTACCCTCCTTCTGCGTCATTCATGACTAGGGGAAATCATGCCGGAAAATAGAGATGAACTTTCTCTGCCAGGGAATATTTTAACCGGGTTCGTATCGCAATTTGAGACTCAAACGTCAGATTTTGCGAATCAAATTCATATTTGATTAGCATTATTAGCATAAAACCCTGTTGCAGCGCGAATCAAAGTTTTGAAAATTAATTTTAACTTTAAAACCATTCAGTATCGTAAAACACATCAAAACAAATCTCAAATCTCGCAATTTTATTGTCTATATCATCAAGACTCTTTACGTGCCTCTGCAACGGTCCAGTGCAACGAGAGCAGTACATATTGACGTCTGCTATTTATAGACGTAAAAGGTTTTGATGACAGAGATGACAACACTACATACTTTCTTTCTATATCTGTGGTAGTCACATTCTTCAAGACAGACATTCAAAACACTACAAGATAAAATTACCGCATGATCGAGGGTACGTCGTGAAATTCAAACACATGATATTATGTTCTGTCTTTAAATTCGACATTAAAATTAGCAACAGTTCAAGATTGGGTGAGGAAATATGACGCAGAAAAGATCTGACTAGAGTATGAAGTAAATAAAGAATGTCCAGGTTTCGTACAAAGAATAACATGTGGTCACATACTTTTATTTTTATTTTATATATAAATATAAACAACCGTTTGGTAATACAAGTAATGTGGGTATTGTTATTGTCACATATAGGCCTAATTATGTGAAATAAGAATTCTATTACATACTAAAAAACTGCTAATCAATTGGTAAATTTTGCTACTCAATTATCAATTTGTATGTGTGCCTATGTAATTTAGAGACGATGATGGCAGATTTCCGTAACAGAAACCTGGCAAACCCCCTCCTGCAAAATTTCCTGGATCCGCCCCTGTTATTATCATGTTTTAATAAAATTGATATTGTTGTTTTAATAAATTGATAGGTGTGGTTGTTTTAAGATTTTAATACATTGCTTTTTTAATAAATTGATACAATTTCCAGGTTCACTCAAATATTGGGTTTGGCGTCTAGACTAAATAAAAGGGGAACCACACAGGAATATCCTGATGAACTTTGTCAGTCAACATGGGGGGGTTGGATGGCCTAGTGGTCTAGAGTGCCGCGCTTCGACCTCTAGCTGGCCGGTCACCTCTGGCTTGCGGCTGTGGTTTCGAGCCCTGGAGTGAGCGTATGTGGCATGAAGATAAGGGCGCCTTCTCAAACTCGTGGGTTTCCTCCAGTCACTCCGGTTTCCTCCCACTGCTAAAGACCCCTACTCGCAAGCGAATTATTGAAATAAAATTTAAAACCATGTTAGTCCTGAAATGACCTAGTTTGTGTTGAGTGGTCGTTAAACCCCATTTCTCTCCCTCTCAGTCAACACAGGCCTCGAACACTGTAGGCAGTAGTAGTGTAGTACTCAGTAGTATGCCTCTGTTGTCATTACACTCGTAACTCAGGAGTAAATGGACTAGAAGAAAGTTCATTTGTCACTAAAAGGAAAAACTTTCCTTAGAGTTAAGTGAAGTCACAAGTCATGCTTACTGTGAAATTAGTCAGCTTAGCCTTAGCTTTAGTTTAGTTAGGCTACATATTAACATAATGATGGATAATGAAATTAAATTCAATGAAATGTACCGGTACTCAATTATTATTATCTGTAGTGCGTGTCCTGTTTGCCAACTTATGGTTGGACTTTGACATGAAAAAGTGATGTGTCACTTGAAAAGCGATTTTCCTTCAGTACTAGTGTTACGCAAACAAATAAACCCACTCTTATTTCCATTGAATTTAACATCGTAATCAATCAGTATTGTTTCCCGCGCTTCCTCAGACAACCCAACTGCGACTTTGGACATGTCAAAGAATTGTCGCGTTCTTACGACGTTGGTGTATAGTTTTTGTTCGGCATAAAGAAAGGACATGCGTGCCACTAAAATTCCGTATTGCTTAATTAGAGTGTAATTCATTAATCCAGGCGTGTTGTCCAAATTATTATTCTTATTTCTCAGACTTACCAATTCCAATAACATTTTGTACCCATGTGGCAAGAATTATCCAAAGCGCATGCGTATGAACCAGAGTTACACAACTTGAAAGTCTCGTTCATCCAGATATAATTTCTTTAAATGAGCTAAGATGCAAATAAATCATAGAACTGTACTATTATATACGATCTATGAATAAATGATAAATTATGACAATTATTTAGTTATAATATTATTATACTGAATGATATCATAAATCATAATAAATGGGGTATAAATGGCGTTTAACGTCCTACTTTTCTGTTCAGACTGGGCCAATGAAGACGGGCTACATTATGTCATTTCGGAACTAACTTAATTATGATTTAATTAAATTTCAATGATTCGCTGGAAAAGGGTGATCCAATTATGGCCTAATTACAATTACATTTTAATCAGAGGTCAAAGATATTTTTTTATGCAGGCCAATAAGATGGAATGCCCCTACCAAAACAATATCTGTATAGAGTATAGAATTCATATCTTAACAAACAGAACAAAAAAGAATTAAAGAAACAAAAAAAAAAAAAAAAGAAGAAAAGAACTGTTAATTTAATTTAATTTAAACATATTTTATTGATCATAAATCATCAAAGGGATGAGAGACAAGTGGATTCACTTACAAAGCTCTTCTCCCTACAAATACATGATAATAATACATCAATATTAAAACACTATACATGCAAAAAATATCAGTTTATATTATTCAATTATATCCATAACTATACTTTTATAATTATAGCTGTATATTTGACAATTTTTGCTACAGATTTATATTTTTAACTTCAGTTTTAATATTTATAACTACAACTTCAATAACCATAAATTATAATATTACTAAAACTACTATTTAAATAATTATAGCTACAATTTTAGTAACTGTAACAGCAATTTTAATAATTTTAACAAAATTTTGATTAAATTTATATTTATAACATTACAAAAACTTAAATTTAATAAATGACTTGTGCATGGATTCTTATATTTACGTTTTATCTTTCTAATTATAATGCTTTTTTATTTTCTTATTTACATTTAAACTATACTATTTACAATACAATGGTTACAATATGCTATTTACAATCTAACTATATACAGATGCTGCTTCCTCTGTCTATTTAATAGATAGCCATATAATTAGTATTAAGTAAATCTGTTGCTTAATTTTATGAATGTTTGCACTGATTTAAATATGGAGACGTTTGCGTTTTCAGAAATATTCGGATCGCCATTTAGAATTGTTTTCAAATCCACTTTACCACCGTATTTTTTAACATCCCTAAACAGTTCGGATCGGATATCTTTATATTGATCACATTCAATGAAATAATGAAAATTATTTTCACATGGATTACCACATAGACATTCAAAACCATTTGATAAATGAACTCTTGCAAGATCCGAATTAAGGTTACTGCACTCATGACGGAGTCTTGTATGGAGAATGCCTAATTTTATGTCATGTACATGATAATAACCAGGTGCTCTGTTGGTGTGTGGCTGTATTCCCTTCTTGAACGCCCTGATTGTTGAGCTATCCTTTAGTTGTTCAGAACTGTTTAAAGTGTTTAGATTAAGTTGTATTCCAGGAATCAAATTTTGATGATTAGACAGTTTTCCAAAAATTCAAAATATTGATGCTGAATAAAAATATATATATATATTTTTTTAAATGCTTATGAACTTTTGTATAGACTGCCATGATCGTTCGTGCCATTATAAGTTTTCTATTTATAGGCCTAATCTTAATAGGCCTACATATGTACGGGGATAACGATAGCTATAAGTATAAATAAGTGGCTAAGACGCTGGCTAGCTATAGTCTGGAGGTCGAGTGTTCAATCCCTGCATTGTCCGAGAAAGTTCTTCCAGATTTTCCAACGTGATTTCCACTTGTCAGTGATGCAGGGCGGAGGGTCTGACAAGGACAGCTGTCTAGTCGTTCCGAGGTCCTGTGTAGGCCTACACATTAGCCTTCACGCAAAAGATGCCTTGGCATATGGAATTCGACATAAGAGTAGGTGTATGCCCGTCTTCATTAGCCGCTTAGGAGCAGAACAGTGGGACGTTAAACCCCATTTCATTTCATTTCATACTTATAATGTAGGCTAGATGTAGGTTTTTTCATGTAGATTTTATTATTCATATCAAAATGTACATAACCTAGTCATTTTATGCAATGCAATTTCTTTTTATTCTTCTATATTCCGATACCCCAGAAAAGAGAGTTATCGTCTTCCTCCCCAGAAAGTGTTCCGAATATTAGAGACTTTTGGCAAATGGCATTTTCCCTATCCGTATCACGTATCCGTATCGTACACGTGACACGTTGCGTCAGAGTAGTTTTAGAGTTTTGGAAGATTCTTGCGTTGCGTACGTATGCGTCACTGGGCTGAGCTTAGTTCTGTACAGCATGATGGCGGTTATCTACCAAGATCGCCAACAGTACTAGTTAAAGGACAATATTGGTGCCAGTCATTATCACATATGTGATAGAACTGATTAAACACTTTCCAAATATAATATTATCACAGAGATCATCGCTACCATAGAGGAGTAATAAAGGATTCACGAATCGGAAGTGACGAACGCCAAAGGAAAACACGAGTTAATCCTCTATATAACTAACTGAAGTGACTAATGATAACAGATACATGGGCGAATATCTGCTCACTAATAATTCCCTCGAGTTGCTGTGTGACGCTGTGAGAGAATATCTTACAATTCATGAAAAGAATTGACTGCCACTAGATAAGAGAACAGGAAAGAAAACCCGATTAAAAGTCCGTGCATTACCATGTTTTTATAAGGTAAGGGAGACCGGGACACAGTGAACCACCATGGATATATCCTTTGTAAATAACACTATACAACCCAACACTATACAGATGTGAGATAACTTCTTAGACCCATTTCTCCATCAGTAAGCCACATGCTGTCAATTATTTTCTTAGGCAGTGGATTTTTTAAAAAAAAGCGCTTAAAAGAGAAAAATTTTCCATACATGTTAACTTCTTAGCCTACGAAATTATTGTACTTAAGTTCATATATGTCTAATCTATACAATCCAGATAAACCGGGGTTTGATCCATATAAGAGGGCATATCGCTTTTTTTTTTTAATTTTGATCATGAAATAAAGAGATCTTCTAATAAAAACATTTGATATGAAATGAGTACAAACATGTATGTGAACAAAGCGGTTCAATGTGCCCCGGTCTCCCCTATAGAATGAATAAAAACAAGGGGCTGTACGGAGTATTTCTATTTTTCCCATGTTCTCTTATCTTATGACACTAATTACTTTATTGTATCGTCAGATAACCTCTTGCGGTACCATATAACAACTTTTTGTCTTCGAAGGAATTATTAGTGAGCAGAAATTCGGCCGTTTGTCTGTCATCACTCTTCACTTCAGTCATTCACATAGAGAGATAACTCGTGTTTTCCTTTGGCGTTCGTCACTTCCGATTCATGAATCCTTTATTACTCCTCTATGGTAGCGATGATCTCTGTGTAAATATTATATTGGGAAAGTGTTTATAATCAGTTCTACCACATATGTGATAATGACTGGCACCAATATTGTCCTTTAAGTGCCTTGCCTACAATTTCTCGGAGTGCGTGAAATCATTCGACAGTCGCTAAGCTATTAAAAAAAATAATGTCGTATCTTATTTAAAAAAATATCTTGGACTTTGACTCGACGGCAATTTTTGGTTTCACTAATTTATCATTGACACCCCTTAACCATAGAATCATATCATTTACAGATTTGCAAGTTCCCATTTTAACCTAAAGCTAGCGCGTAGATCAAATCCGAGAAAAAATCATCAAAAATAATGATTAATTTCCAGTCTTAATCATTATGATTAAATTCACGTCAAATATAGCTACACCTCCGTGTTCGAAGATACACATAGATTAATAAAAACGCGATGATACAACTTTTCAGCGTCTAAAAAGACGACAGTGTTATACGGACCATCTCCGTATGAAAGCTGTTTGATACGGGCTGTCGTATCCGTGTGCCGTATCACGTATGAGAAATACACACATATTGATGACGTCACACACAAAATTCATACTGATACGCGCTACGCACTAGCAATTTACGCTTGCCAAAAGTCTCTAATATGTGCTGTACGTGCATGGAAATTAATTTAGTTTGCTGTAAATAACAATCGGCTATCCAGGATTAATTAAGAGGAAATAATTTGTTGACTTGCCAAATAAATGGGAAATAATTTGTTAACTTGCCAAATAAATGGAAAAGGGAATTCCAAAAAATGTTATAAGAGTATATCATAAGCCTTGGCGTACACCGGTTTGATTAGCCCAGTCGAAGAAGAACAGATGGACATTATACGTCCATTTTACTCATTCACTGGTGTCTCCATTAGCTTTTCGCGATCTGGGGCCGGTTGCTCAAAGCTCGGTTATCTTTTAACGATCCGTTAACTCCATGTTAACGAACGGATCGTTAACTTTAACAGAGAGAAAGACTTTTGCTGGAAGTCTCGTTAACTTTAATGTGTCGTTAACTTGGCGTTATACTTAACGGAGGTTTGGGGCTCCGTTATCTGTTTAATGATGGCATTAGTTGGCTGTAGCAAAAAGTCATAGATTACCAATGTAGTTTTCTATAGAACATTCTAGAGGGTTGGGCGATGCGGGCCTATTCCATTTTCTATAGGATGAAATTCTATACTATTCTACAGAATTTTGGTGGACTATAGGAAATAAAGGCCCCATACTTCTGTAGTGCAAATCCCATAATTTTTCCTACAGATTTACGCTAAAATTTCTAAAGGAAAAAATAAAGTATTCTATAGTTTTTTCTGTTGTAAATTCTACAGTCATCTTTTTGTCTTTAATCTAGTTTTGTGAACAGACTGCACAGTTGTCTCGCTGTCTTCATTTTATTGTTGATAGTAACTTCTATGAAGTTTTTATACATGTACATTGAAATTAAAAATTTTGAATTCAGCCAATGAACAGTCTTATCTTGGATTAACTTTAATGAATCCGTTAGCTAACGGATAATGAAATTGACTTTCCAGCAACCGAAATTTAACTGACCGTTAAAGGGACAATCCCGATAAGAACAGAGTCTCAAAAATTAAAGTCCGAGTATTTATGAAATTTTTGGACCAAAATATAGTGGCATGGTGTATTTACCTTGTCTCGAAATTTCAGCTCAAAATATTGAGTCGTTTGGACGTGAACGTCAACACTGCTTATCCGGACACGGTAACCCTTTTAAGATTTCGGGTCAATTTTTTCATTGGGTGACCAAGTCTGGCTTTCCCATTTATAAATTAAATGTTGAATCGTTTTAATCTTTATAGTTAAACTCTCGAGTATCCGATGTCATCGAGAGTTGATTACGGTCTTTGTTTTGTTAATAAATGTCTTATTAATGTTAATATAACATTTCAGGCGTAAAGAAAAACCTACAATAATTATGCAGATTTAGATCTTGCATAATGTAGGCCTATGTGTATATTATGCTGCAAAAATTACATTGTGTTTTAGAAATAAAAGTCTCTTGCTTGAGTCGAGGCAAAGGTCCAAGGAATATCCATAGAACAATGTACGTCACCACTATTTTATGAAAAATTTAGGCAACCGTTCGTGAAAGGGTGTGTGGGCAGTGCAGTTCACCGCAAAAACATTTTTAGCTTGCAATAAGCCGTTTTAATGGCGAATTTTGCGGTAGCCTACCAACGTAAAAGTTATACTGTTGTATGACGTATGAATTTAATGATGTAAGTGCGTTCATGACGTCATAAAGTTGCCAAACATTCCCAACAACGTCACTCTTTCAGAATCAGCTGCACATGGAAAGTCTTCAAATCTCTGACTGGGACACAGTAAGAAATTCCGTGCAAAAGTAATCCTGTGACTTTTGATCTGTAAAGTGTAAGTGTAATTTTCTGTACAAACCGAGGCCGGGGTAAGTTTACGTCAAAAGCCAGCTTTACGGGTGGGAACTCAACTCGATCGGTGTGCCACCGAAATCGGGCGACTCGACGCATTTCCTTGGCTTGTCAGGCTGGAAAATCCTCAGCAAATTTGTCGACCAATACCACGAAATAAACTCGGTTGTTTAGACAGTGAGACACCGTTGCATTTAATAACCATCGGCATACCGATACCAGACAACCCCTGGGCCGCACTTCTAATACTTCTATCATCAATTTCTTTGCTCCACGCATCGCCCCCTCCCCCGCAGCCAGTCAGTGTGACAATTTTAGTCTTCTGTAAGAAACGAAAAAATAGCACATGGATGATGGATGCAAGGAATCCATTGATTGAGTGCGTTCAATACAACCAAAAATTGCGAATGATGCGTAATTTCATAAACGTACGTTTCGTGTAGGCCTACAACAAGTTGTAATGTATGTATGTACCGCCTACCGGTATCGAATTTCGAAATTAAACTAGCCTTTACTACACTCACACTGTACTGTACAGCACTTTGATCTTATCTGGCCTAGGATATCTTAAATAGATCTAGGCCTAGATAAAAACAAAAAACAAACATTTGACAAATAAGTTACAATTTATTTTCAAATTCAACATTATTTCGAATAAACATTTCAAAATGTAGATCTAGATTCTAATTAATTTTACGAGACATCTAACTTCTTTGATAGGTATTATTTACATTTACATTTAGTAATTATAAATAATTTATGTGGACACACAACGACCATAGCCTCCATAGGTTAGTTGATTTAGCTGTTACTAGTATTACAATGGCGACGATTCTTTGATAGACATATTTCTAGGTCTATCTATCCATAAACTTGTAGGCTCAAGCTTGTTTTACTTTTGATGTAAATTAGTAACAATTTATATAACAAACGATATATCATACTAAATTAAACGAAAAAGGCAAGTAGTTTCAAGGCACATTTTTCGATTTGTATAATTCGGTTATAAAAGTCGGAGTGTTGGCTAGTCGAATGGTTAGCGTGCGCGCACTGTAACATGTACGTGTTTACGTGTGCGTTGTCGCCACGTACATGGGAACGGTCCCATTACATTTGTTTTAGAACGACTTCGTCGGTGAAAACGCGGCGGAAACCCGTACAATTACGTGCTTGGAAAACGAACGAACGCGATTATGATAATTAGCTTAAAAACCCACCTGATAGCCTTCCCACTGTCCATAACTTCAATACAATGTTTCAAAATGTTGAATGTAATTGACTTTATAAATATACATAGGCAATGCTTATATGTCTTAGTCATACAATACACAGAATTCATGTAGATGCCTTATACTATACACAATGTTTATTACCACAGTACGTGTATTCACCACGAGTGATTAAATGACCAATACACATGATACCGTAGCCTGGGCTAGATCAGACCATTAAAATTTGAACAAACACAAAACAGTTGTTGAAACTTTTTAAAAATAAGCTATAAAATCATATCTTAAATTTGAAATATTGAATGATAAAGCGATTTCACTCTTTAATAAAACAAATAGATAAATTAGGCACTGATAATGAGAGGCCACTAAATAAACACAGAGTAAAATCTTTGGCAAAATTTGAGACAGTAAAGTAACAGTTCCTCAAATAAATAATATGATTTGATCACATTTTGTGATAGAGATAGGATTTCTGGGTCGGAATTTCACCAGGTTCTACTTTCACTTTTCTCTTTAGTTTCCACAGGAAACAGACCATTTCTCCTAATATTATCTTTAACAATAAGGCACAACCTGAAATAAAAATCAAATAGTCATTTTTTTATAATGGATTTTATTTCATGTGTTGATGTTACTTAGAGAATTTGCCCGACTGGGCTAATGAAGATGTACCCATGACTGCAATCGAACCATCCGAATTACTGAACACTTTTCCGTGGCATACCCTCCATCCTGTACTTCTAACTAGGACTGAACTTTCCACTGGATTTTAGTTAGGATCGATTATGCTTGTAATATATCAATAGACATAAATGTCTCTTCTATTTAGAATTTGGCCACCATTGTTAATTAAATAATTTGCTAATTAATATCAAAATATTTGTGTTTTGGAGAGAATAAAAGATAGGTTGCCAGGCAAGTAAACATACGCCCACAGCAGCTAAATCGTCTGGGCAGTCAACAAGGGTTGTCGCATATTTTTACTTTTTTCGGTAATGAAACATTTGTAATACACTAGAAACTGATTACGAGTAACAACTTATCATGTAATTATCAGAAAATCGTTAGAATTTGATTGATTTTTATAAAGTTTTACCCCACGGCACTCTAACAATTAGTATATACATGAAACATTTAAAATTTTATATCATGGATTTAGCTCTTCAGTTATCAAAATTTATTGAAAATCAAAATACTTGTTCGTTTCAACACCTTAAACTCTGTGTATCAATCTGAAGTCAATCGGATGATAAGTTTGGCCTCTATAGCATCACAAGATTTTTTGAAGTTATCAAGGGAGAAAACTCTGGCAGTAATTATTTAAAATCGATGAAAATCAATAATAGGCTTCTTTGTCTTGAAGTGATCAAGGGCCATAACTCTGGCAGTAATTATTGGAAATCGCGTAAATGAACGTCTTCGTCTCATGACTGTAAACACTATGTATAAATTTGAAGTCAATCGGATATTAACTTTGGCCTCAAGAGCATCCACAAGATTTTTTGAAGTGATCAAGGGACATTACTCTGGCAGTAATTATCAGAAATCGCTAAAAATCAAAAGGTGTCTTCGTCTCAGGACCTTAGACACTGTGTATAAATTAAAGTCAATCGCATATTAACTTTGGCCTCTAGAGCGTCCACAAGATTTTTTGAAGTGATCAAGGGCCAGAACTCTGGCACTTATTATCGGAAATGGCTGAATATCAATAGGCTTCTTCGTCTCATGACCTTAAGCACTGTGTATAAATTTAAAGTCAATCGGATATTAACTTTAGCCTTTAGAGCGTCCACAAGCAATTGTGGACGCCGGACGGACGGGGGCGACGACAATATACGACCTTATTTCAATGTGGCCCTGTGGGCGTATAAAAATTAGTGGAATATGTTGCTAATCCTGTTCCAAGCAAATACAGAGTTATTATGGCTCAAGTTTATCCTTTCCTTTTTTGTGTAGTAGATCTTATATAATAATACATAATGTAGAAAATCTGATAAACTTACCATAACAAACCCACCAAGACCAATTGACCGGAAAATCTAACATGACTAAAATAAAAACAGTCAAATTCTAACATTTAATCTATATGTAAACAAAACTGATGAGAAAAACCTGCAGACAAAACAAACTTCTATACAGACATTGCAAGAAATAAACAACAAATATTAATCCCAAAATATATCAATGTAACTTGGTCAGTTACTAGTCAGATATTTTTCTTTTTTTAAAAATTGTTTGATACAAATTCTTATCCAGTAAGCTTCAATTACTATTTGCACCACTTATTGGTACATATGTAGCCTGTAGGCCTACCTATTATTATTATTAGCACAAGTTATTTTTATCAATATTGGCTGTAAGCTTCAATTACTGTTAGTAGTGTTAGACCAGTTATTGGTACGCCTGCCTACCTTAATAGAATACCTATTACATGTATCACAGTTAGCACCACTTATTGGTAGGCCTACCTATAGTATCCTATAGTATTAACACTGCATATTTACCAAAACATCCCTGATATTCAGTCTACCATGTGGCTTTACAGTCAACTGTTCGTTAGATCTGAGATAAGTTTGAATTACGGACTGGATTAGTCAATTTTTTTTAACTTACCAAGACATGACAGAGCCAGATGTAGTAGAGCTATTGATACAGCATAATCCCAGGCCCAGTTTCTCACCAATAAACCATAAATAATACCACATAAACTATAACTTACTTCCATTGATATCACATTTACTATAAACATAATATTTAATTCTTTAAAAATATAAACAACATTGACATAAACAACATTAAATTTTTTGTTCTGTTCCAAGTGGAACTTAGGGCCTTAACCATCCATTATGGACTTGGTTCTAGGCTATAGACTAATATAGAATCTTTGGTCTCCGTATAAGATACCAAATGTTTTCCTTTCCCAGATTGTCACTGCACCTCCTTTAATATTTAAATGTGGGTCATGTAAAGCATATTATCCAATCCATCGTAACTCATATTCTTTCATGAATTCACTGAATTCACTGAATGTTATTTGCACACATGTAGGTTATCCCCTAGTTTGAGATGTGATATGTCCGTCTTATGTAAAATCCTTAGTGTTGCTGAGTGGAAAAAAAAAATCTACAAAACACATTTTTTTTACTAATCTGTAGAAATCAGTGAAGGGCAATGTCAGATATGTACCATATATCACTTTTGAAAGTACATCAAAATAATTGATAATTCTAATCTTACCCATTTCTTCATCAGTATAACCAGTGCAGCAATTGGATAAATTCACCCATGTTTTAAAATTGAAAGGGATTCGTCCATCAAAATTCGACAATCTGCAGTTATAAGATCATGTCATTGTTATCTGTTGTACAACCTTTAAATATGTTGTCTTTAATAGATAGGCCTATTAGATTGAATTGATTGGTGGCATGTGAATCATGAATGTGATGAAAGAATTTTTGTAAAAAATTACATGTAGGGAAATACCAAAAACATAAAAATGATTGTTATAACGAAAAGAAAATCGATTTGGGACGTCTGTTTAGTGTTTATTTCCCCCAGCCGCAAACCTACATGGGTGAAATGAATATTGAATTGGAATATGATGTGTGAAAGTGGGTCAGGAATCGTACCTGTAAAACGCATAACAAACACTACTAACAACATAGTAACAGCCATAAAACACCACAAAACACTTCAACGTGTTGATCAAAATGGCCTAAAATAGAAAACAAAACATTAGGCATATTATGCAGCTTATCTTGTACAAACAAAACTGTAGCAGACGATAATTAACTGGGTTTTAGGGTTAATTTTAGTCAAATCTACCTTTGTTGACAGTTCACCCATAACATTCTTGACCTTGTGAACTCCATATATACATGCGTAGTAGCAAACAAATTTATATTTCCGGGTTAAAGTGAGTTCGACTGGGGACAAAGAAGCCAGCTAAAAAGTTGAAATTATCGTTGAAACTCGCTTCTGTGGCTCTAAATACACTGCGTGTGAAAATAAAGTTATATTTTCTTTTCATATTGTCAATAATAATTTTCATCTTCGATAGAATGTGGCTATTCTGAAATATTTTCTGTTCCTGGATCGTTCAAACTTATTTCCCGCCATTTCCCAGACCGCTTCACTGTCTGACCGCATGTGTAATTAATACGCAAATATAAACAAAAAACAAAAATTTAGCTCAAGTTATTATTTCTGAAGACATTTTGCTGGCCAATTTATCTAATATTAATATTATATTTCCATCATTGAAAATTAAAGTATAAATGAGCAACAATATCTGGATTTATTTCAGGAGCGGATAGAGAGTAATTATTTGTGTTGTTTGGTGAAAGATGGATGTCTGCGAGGGAATGTAAGGCAAATCCACATCAGACGATGGTGAGAACAAGGCATAATCCGATAGAAGACGAGGGTTCTGAGTTTATCACGATTGGAACGAGGGGTTCTCGAAGGTCTCAGGACCCACCTCCAGAGGTAAACCGAGTCTTACACGTCCTCACAACCCACTGAACTGATCGTCTGTCTCGCACGTCCCTCCCAGATTTACAAAACCCTGGTTGAATGCTCTCAATTTTACGCGCAGACGATTTATTTTATCACTCCTAATCGTATGCAGTTTATAATACAAACCGACAATACGAATATAATTCTTTCAAATGAATACAGTTTTTAAAAATGAACCGAGAGCCCAATCATTATTTTCGGCAAGAACATGAGTCTTTTGATCGGAGTTGAACTTATTAAACCCGACAGTCGGCACGATTGTTTACAAAATCAGGTCATTGAACTCAGGAATGTCTGCCAATCTTCTTTAATATTGATAGATGATTTGGTGTCTTTTTATGGTTTATTGATTATCTATAAATGGTATATTAATTGTTTTAATCACCTGATTCTGACAAAATGGGTCAATTCGGTTAAAATATTGACTGAATGTTTTTAATTAATCAAAAAACCTCAGCTCGGTCCAAGAAACCATATCAAGGCATAGGTTTTAGTCAACCAATTTTGTCTGTTAGGATTCGTGTATCTTGGATCTGATAATATATTTTTACTGTGAAGGTATGGTAGGGATACAATAATCAATAATATCCACCTTAGACTGTAAAAAAGTGTAATTGGTGGATGTCCAAAATAATAATAAAAATGTAAACAGGAAGCAATTAAACTAAATTACTAAACTAGTAGTAGTACTGTATATGTTATGTACACAACAAATGGATGTTTAAAGCTGACTTATCAAATAAGATCACAGGTGTCAGTAAAACTAGTCAATGGAACTGTATCTTAATTTATTTAATTTATGTCTTGAGAATCTCAAAGTAGTCAAAGACTGATTTTGAGAAGTGATTAGTGCTAGTGTATAAAACATCCCTTGGCAGTTGAAATTTGAAGAAATGTTGTTAGAATGACTGGCAAAATTCTCCCCCCTCACATAACATATTAATGTTAGTCATGAAATGACATTGTATTTAATTCTGTTCCTATCGTTGGATTTGTTTTATGGGGATGCAGTGGATTTTTCAGATGGAAAAAAAAAACCAAAGTTTGATATTAGTAAATAAGAAATTTGATTAGTTAATATTGTTTTTACGTGAATTTAAACTGTTTTGATAGGATGACCTTCAGAGTGATGAGAGTGGAGTGTCGTCTGTCCCTAGAAGAGAATTGAGGAGAAATCAGTCGTATAATTATAATCCACAAAGGATGTCAAGAAGGCCTAGACGAGCCAACAGGTAAACAAACATAGACTCAATCTTTGATATCAAATTTTGATCTCACACTCATTCAGTAGGTTTGGGAGCCGCAGTGGCTTTGTAAGTGAGTAAGACACCGGCTCACTAATCTGGAACCAAAGGTCCCGATCCAGGAATTAATCGAACTAAAGACTAGACTGAAAATTACTCCCATGGCGCACTGCTTGAATCTTGTCTTCAATATGGTGGAGGGGGTGGGGATTTTGAATGGTTAGCGTGTGCACGCTGCATCATAATAAAGGTCTACCATTGAGTCAACTGGCATGATTTTGATTCCCTTGTTGTATGTGACAAGGAGTAGGGCTGCCTGTCCCACCTCTTGGGTTTTCTCTGGGTCCTCTGGTGTTCCCCTATTGCTGAAGACCCCTACGCACAAGCGAAAATTATTGAAATAAAATCAACAAAGTGATGTTGATGAGATGTTCCATGTTTTACATGTTTTGCAAACATTTTATTTTCTTGCAGAAGTTCATTTTTCTACGAAGATTCAACCGAAGATGATGGTGAGCTTTTTATATTTTAAAACAAATCAAAACACAACAATCAGTCTGTGTTTCTTTTGTGGAATCAAAGCGAAATTTTAATCATGATTCAAATTTCCTTGCTACTCAGAGAAATCCTTTTGATGGATGTAGATTGTTGAGTATTCATATCAATGAAAATTTCAAATAGGGGCCAGCACTACATGGCAATTTGTAACAATGCAATCCAAGATAGTTGAAACATTATTTCAGAGTCCAAGAAAAAGGAAGGCAACAACAGCAATACTTGTATTATAGATAGCAATATTACAGGAGAGTCCATTCCATGTGAGAAATTGTCCAAATCTAAGGTGGATGAGAAAAGCCCAATAACTACGGGTGGGATCAAAATTTTTCTTGATATTACGTTCCAGACACTGTCTTTTAAAAATGGTCTGAGCATATACGAGCTCACCTAAGTTAGACTTTTTCATCAGGATTTGAAATATCAATGAACACTTGTTCTTGATTGACTTTTAGTTTTAGGCTTACTATCGTCTGCCTCTGAAAATATTTTAGGGCCAATAATAGAGTGTGCGATTGCACACTTTAAAAGACAGTGCCTCATGTTCTTTACTGTTCAGGAAATCACACAATTTTAACCCAAGCATCATTATTTGGGGGCACTGGTATTTCAAGTCTAACTAATCCTAAACAACATACAGTAATTTGTATAGCACTTAGTTGTAAATTGTTGGTTGTTGACAGCAGTTTGAAGGCACTGTTTTGTTTATATAATCCAAATAAAAATATCTTTGTATGTGAGGTAAATGCACTCATTGTTTTTAATTGACTCCTGGCTATTCCATTTAAAATTGTGAGGTGAACTAGGAATTCCACTTTTCATAGTTTCTTCTAGTTCTCTACAGAGCAAAATCCAAATTGTTAACCCCTCTATCAATAGAATTATTGTCTGAAAATTCTATGTATACATAACATACATTTTTCAAAGTTTAAGACCACATGTAGGCCTACTAACCGAATCTTAATCATTCTAGACCATCATCAACAGATCATTTTAAAAAAGATTCCTACTCAAGTAATTTTAGATGGAATTCCGGTAGTGATTTTTTCAATAGTATATATTATTATATGTACCTTGAATTTTACATATTTCATTTATTTTCTTAAAAATAGATTTCAACTATGTCTATTAATTGATAAAGTTATGGCTAGACCTGACAACAATCTGATTTGTCCAAATTCATTTATTAGCTATAAGTAATGCTTGTCTTAATAGTTAGAAATAAAAGGAAAATAAACATTCGTTGGCAACTCCTGATCTTAATGTGGCACTTGTTTTCTTTTAATATCAGAACCTCCACGTCAATCTCGTCGAAGTAGCAGACCCCAGGTCGATAGAAAGAAATCACGGAGTTGGAGACAAAGAGAGGTGCTGGCCGCAGCCGATGCGGAAGATGAAGACGAAGGGATGCATCCCGAAGAAATACGTCGAAGTACTAGGCAAAAGAAAACTGTCTACCCAACATTGAATAAAAACTTCCTAGATAAAGCTGTGGTCAGTGCCAAAGACGGTTATGGAGACACAGAAGAAAGTTTACCACCACGGAAACGAACCCGAGTTGAAGGGGACGGGGAGGGGGAAGATGAGGGAGGAGAAGAGGTGGAGGGGGATGAAGTAAGATTGTTATTTATGTAAAAGTGACTGACCAGTCTGTAATTATAGTGACATATAAAACCATGCATATTCCTGAAGCAATGGCGCGAGAAATCCCTCTCTTACCATTGCTGGATAGAAGTCATATTCTTGAAATTGGGCGGGGCGTGTCTCTTTTTAACGTCCAATCAAATCCCTCCTCTCGGCATAATTTTCAAAATGGCCGACGAAGAAAACATGTTGGCACTGGATAATCAAGCATAATAAATTTCGCGGGTTATGACGTAAACAAGTCCCGATTGTCACTAGATACATTGCGGTAACATATTTTGAGGTCTGGTTAACCCCGATATTGTTTGTTACAATGCAGGTCATTTGTTGGTAATGGCACTACTGACCAATAATAATTTAGCACAACAATGTTCACTCAAGATAGCAGTGTGAAGTTGATTAGTTCCAATCAAACGAAACACTGCGCAGGAGTATGAAAACCATGTCACATGAAATTTGTCCTGACCGTGCCATCTGAAATTTGTCCTGACCATGCAATCTGAAATTTGTCCAAACCATGCCACCTGAAATTAATGATAATTACCTTTATCATATCTGAAAAAATTTTTTTTAATTGTTCTTGACAGTATGTCGAGCATTACTGAACTGGTATGTGGCCTTCTTAACGTTGTGTAAGACAGAGTTTTAAATAGTTCGGGGCAGGAATATCTTAATGCATGTTTTTTTTCGGGCCCTTCGCTTTCCTCCCACTGTTAAAGACCCCTTTCAGCAAGTGAATTATTGAAATGAAATTGTACCACATTTGTCCCGAAATAACCCAGTTCCTTTCATTTCCTGTTGCCCATCAATTATCAACATACTTTTGAAACAATTTCTTTTTAGTGTTTCACTGATATGTACAGCCGAGTTAAACGTAAGAGAAGACATATTAGACGTGATATGTATGGTGTACCAATTATTGACACAGATTGTGAAACGTCAGGTGAGTTCCGTCACTGATTTAAATTACAGCTTAATCAAATCTTCTCAACCAAAAGTAGATAACATATCCTGCCAAACTTAGAGACTGCTTGTAAATGATCTTGTCAATAAAGTTTGTCATTGAGTCACCTAGCATGGTTTCGATTGCTTGGTCGTACAATGTACATGACAAGGAGTAGGGCCGGTCCTCCGCGTCCACCCACTGTTAAAGATCCCTACGAACAAGCCAATTATTGAAATAAAATCGAAACATACCTTATTCTCGGAATGACCTAGTTTGTTGAGTGAACTTAAAAACAATCTCTCTCTCAATGAATTCGTTGTTTATTTGATAATCTGTGGTGTAATTTTAGGCGAGAGTTCTGGTGAGGAAGAAGAAGAGGAAGTAGAAGAAGAAGAAGAAGATGATGATGGAGATGACAAACCTCAGAGGTCATATTTTCTACGAGAACATAAACCTAGAACACAGAAATATGAAGCTCCATCTATAAGTAAGCTATATAAATGAAATATTGATATATTAGTTGGGCTGATGCTGATGAAATAAAACTGTTTATGTCGATAACGACATTGATGTGGATCAAAATAAGATCCAAAACAATTTTTAGTGTTTATGTACCTTTGGATAATGTCTGATCTTCATAACGATAAAGCTCTTGACTTGTTCGTTATGGTTATTTTCAGTACGTCAAAATTAAGAATATTTACATATATGTGATTGCCTCTGGCGAAAACAGGCGGTTCTCGCAGGTGCTTATTTTAAGCTACGGCCAATATACGTTTCAAAATAAAATTTTTCTCTAAAATGTGTTTCGGCCAAAAATAGATCGAAAATACATTTATCTTTCATCCCTGAAAAAGAGAAAGTGGAATTCAACTCTAAAGTTGTATTTTTGAAGAGATTTGTCAAGGTATCCATTCAGAAGTTATGTTATTATCCAATTAAAAGTAAAAAAAAAATAACAAAAATAGGACATTGTTTTGAAGTATTTCTCCTGGCTCTATTGCGACAGTACTTCTATCAAACACCGCCCCCTGGCGTCAACTTTCCAAATATGGTAAATTTACGCAGATTTAATGAGATCTAGTTGTGTAATGGACAGTAGTATCAAAGCTTGCAATCTATTAAGAGCTGTAAACAATGACGTTTTGTTGCTAGGTCGTGGCTCTTTCGAACACGCTGATTGGCCAATCTTCTCTTGCTCATGCGCTAAGATGTACTTGCGCTTTACGGCACGAGAGAAACGGAAGCAGTCACTAAACCATAGATCGTGTACAGTTCTACGATTAAACCAGTGTCATAACATTGATTGACTTACTTCGAACTATATACGTGTGAAAAATAATGTCTGCCGCCAATTCTACCACAAAAATAGCTCGTGTGCTAAATTCCACCCGTGAATTTGGCTTCGGTGACGGAGAATGGTTTGAAGATTACTTTTCGGCTTCGTTAGTTCATATGCAGTCAATTATTACTAAATTAATAAAATAAATAAAACTCTCGGGCCGGTGCTGTAGGCCTATACTATTGCACTACTCTAGCACGGCAAAGATCGTCTGTTCGTTGACCTACTTGCATGAAATATGCATTCTTTAGAGGTCCTCTGCATGGTCGTTTAGATATAGGTCATAGGCCTACTCATTGGTGACATTATAAATTTGGAGTATATTAGGCCTATGGATGACTGATCCCGCCTTGTCACCAGGCCTATAGTCAGATTTCCTAAACACCCTTCTATGGAACTTGGGCTAGTGGGCTGTCCTACACATACACACGAAAGAAGGAAAATGAATCGGTTGGTAAAAAAAAAACCTTGCATGTTATTGAATTGGTTTTAACTTGATAAAAAAAACCTCATTGTACATTAGGACAGATTTGGTGGGATTGGCTTCATTTTGAACATTTTGAAATTGAAATCGAAGATAGTTGTTCGGTTGCTATGGTAACAGTGAGTGATGCTCATTTATGCCAAAGCTGTGTTATTTTATTTACATAAATTTTATTAGTAACAATGCTGTGTAATATTTATTTTTGCAGGTGTTGAAACTGTATTTCAAACTTTAACCCATATTTGTGATTTGAGAAAACTTGATCATTGTTTGAGTAATTATTTTTGGATGTTTTATCAAATATTTTTCTTAGGTATAGGACTATCATATGAATTTAACGAAGGGAAATGATCGGAGCTATGACTGTGGCAGTTTCCAAGTCATTTGATGGATTTATAAGCTTGGTTGCTATGGACTTTTGAATGAGATAAATACTTTCTTCAATCTTTATTTTTGGCGGCCATTTTCTTAATTTCTCATTCTGCTGAGTTCTAACGCAGAAAAGGCTATAACTTATCGAATTTTCATCCGATTTCAAAAATTCATTCAATTTTAGAAAGCTCTTGGTGTGGGGATTCCAAATCTACCAGAATCTCAATTTTGAAATTTTCCAAGAAAAGCCTGTTTTTGCCAGAGCCGCTCACATATATTAAAACTGTGTTCATGATTCTAAATGTGAATTAATAGACATCATTATTTTATGTACAATTGATAGACATCTATGTTAATTCAATGATTTATTTCTTCACAGAACCACAACGAAGGCCGAGAAGTGACACAGTGTTTAGTCGTGGAGAAACTCCTCCTAGAACCATTAGCTCATTTAGACGTTCCAAAACATATAGATCACCCGCACATAGACGTAAACGTCACAGGTAGGTCCAGTTCCATTTCATCTAGGTTCACACAACTGTCAGGAATGCTGATCCTATTTGATATCATCTAGGTCACTCCACGGTTAGCAAAACGGATCCTACGTCAATCCACTGTCAGAAATACAGACTCTATTATCATATTGGTCACTCCTCTGTCAGCAAAACGAACCCTAGTCAATATCATCTAGGTCACTCCGACAAATTAAATTCTAAAACAGAATTACAATCGAGTGACAGTTCTGTCACAGTTCTGTCAGTCCCGATAGCTGAGGTGGAGTGACGTATTCCCAGTAAAAAACATGTTTCAGCTGCCATGATTGGTTGAAATATTTTTTATACAGTCGGCACATGCGTTGTCCTCCGAAATTCCCCTTTTCACTTGATTGACGCCAGTTTTGGAGTTTAATTCCGGAACTGTGAATCGAGCATCCCCAATGTGAATGTCCAATTGCCTCGCTTTATATTCTTTCTGCAGACAGAAAGTATAAACTGTGGCAATATCAACAATAATTTATATATGTTTATTTATTGTGATGACAATTTTTTAGGCTAATGTTATATTTCATAAAATGTAAATCTATATTATTACACTAATGACAAAAAAAAAAGATTCTGTTCAGTCAATGTAGAAAGATGAAAATCTAGTTTGAGATAGAATCCTCCGGAAGTTTTTTTATTTGCTTTCTTGCTCTCTCTACTTGCTGTGTATTTGCTAGCTAATGTCATATTATGTAAATGTTGTGGTAATTTGTCTTGCATGCCTTCTCCTGCATCTAAAACTTTAGGACTTAGGAAAATATTAAACATCTTTGTTTCAGTGACTGAAAAAATGTATTGAATGGCCAATTCCCTCTTTGATCTTGGTCAGAAATAAAATAGAAGTAGATAGGCCTATCTAGGGATGTTATTAACCCATTTAACCCTGAGCCAATTAAAAGATTAGCTGCCCTAACCCTAAGCTCATTGAACCAGCAGGGCCCCATCTCCTAAGCCAATTAGAGGATTATTGTTAATCCTAATACCCTCTACAAAATTGCAAATAATTTAAAAAATATTTTTTATACATAAAAATACTCTGTTACAAAAATGTTCACATTGCTGTGTTCTTTCCAATGATATAAAATTCAATTTTACAAAGTAGCATGTATATTACTATAAATAATATTGAAAAGCCAGTTCCACTAAAATTATGACTTTTCTCTATCATATTGGCAAAATAATGTGAAAAAGTATCCCTTACGATTTAAAAAAAAAAATAAAACAAAAATATAATCCCTCGTGTTGGCAGCAGTGTTCTAAGTAAATATAAATATAACTTTTAAAAAGAAATATCACCCCAAATAACGATCACTTCATCGCCTACGGCATTTAACATTTCTGCCTTTCTTTGGATATATGACGGGAATTGTCGTTTTCTTTGCTTCACTGCGTCGAAAATAAAAATATATATTTGAAATCTTCGACAGTGTAATATTCCCCTATTTAGCTTGTGTTAAACCCTAAAAGTTTTGATTCAATTTAGCTTTCCAAAGTCTAGAATTATTAACCGTAAGTTTCGTGTTGTCATCTGTTTGAGCGAGCGAATCCAAGATGGCGGCGACTCGCTTGATCTCGGCTCGAGTATACGCATTCTTCGCATCATAACGTCAAAAAAAATAATAAATAGTTGATTTCTTCGACATTATCATATTCCACAATATACCTGGCAGTAAATCATAAAATCTGATTCTATTTCACTCTCAATATCGTATAATTATTAGCCGTAAGTGACAGCGTGAAAATATTGGAATAGTGCCAAATTGAATGACACGGTGTGAATTTTCACCTCTGACCTGTTACGTAAATACTGAAAGATCCGGTGTTGAAACATATCTTTTTTATTGGATGATTAGGGAATTAAACATTCCTTTTCATCGCGGGTTTTACTTTTATTACCCAATCACCATTAATTAATGAAATAGAAACAATAGAAGTAAGTTGATTGATTTCTCGCTTGGGTTCGCTAAAGCCGTTGCCAAGTATGAAGGGTCCGCGAGTTGATTCGCTACCGTCAGGCGAGTGATGCGAGTTGTTTCGCTACCGTAAAAAATGGGTTAAGAGCTAATTTGTCTTGTAGAATGACAATCTGTATTTGTACTGATTTCTTTGTACACAGATAAATCCAAAATGTTGAGTTATAAATAATTGTGTGTTCATCTGTCGACAGAGAGCCAACGATGAAATTGATATTATTAATCAAAATGATATGAAAAACCAAATACAGTACTTTTTTGTTTCTTTACCTGTATCAGAAAGGTTTCAGCCATTTTTATATTAAAATCTTGAAATATGTTTAATGTTGCATGTTTACAGTAAATCAATCTGGTTAAGATACAAATCAATGCTTTTTAAACTTTCGATGGCCTCCAATATATATATATAGTGAAGATCTGATTGGTTGTAGTAGGACTAGGAGGTCACGTCATGGGTCAGATAAGCAGCTGTGATGTTTCTAGTCGGATACCCAGAGGTCTGTGCACAGCACGTGAAGAACTCGCCGCTGCAAGGGCTACTCCCTCACTCAAAACCAAAATGCAGGTTATATAACAACTCTTCCAGTTCCTAGTGTAGTAAAACAAAATTTGAAGAATAAAAATTGGAATGAAATTGGATTCATGTTTTAATCAGATTGATATATTGGTACATTATAATATGATATGCTTTCTTTCTTTTTTCTTATAATTAACATCACAAGTCATAGGTCATACATATTGCTCTAACTTTAACTACAGTCGTAATGTCTTGAAAAATTATCAAATTTAAAGCCTGAAAACTAGTACTCAGCCAATTAACCTTCAGTATTCATTATTTTAAAGTTTTGATGAATAAGGCTCCGATGACAAAGTTTAGACGTAATTACTTAATCGTAGATATTAATTCTTCAATTTTCAAATGTTTAAATTGAGAAATTGGAAGATTACTAGCGTACGACTATAGTTATAGTAAGAAGTGCAGTGTGTATGATAAATTTTCCACCCTGCTTATTCTGCTTTTCACATGCTTAGCCAACGATGAAACTGATATTAGTAATCAAAATGATACAAAAGAACTTTATTTTTCTTTACAAACAACATATAAATCTTATATTATCCCCTTGTAGATATGCTCAGCCACAAATCTTACACTGGCACTTAACAAATCAGTCAAGACTCTTTCTTTAAGATGTTTAGATAAGGGAATTTCGGAAACATTGTGTTTATTTTTAAATATGTTGATCAAAATTGTTTTAATTCAGTAGTTTACTGGGTATATTGACATTTATTCATTTCTGATATTTGCAAAGAAAGAGTCTTGATGACGTCCTATTGTAGTTAGTTAACTCACTGGCTTTGGATTTCACTTACTTGTAGTTAACATTCAAAAACTCACGGAGGTATATGTTCTGGAATATTACCACAAATGAGATTTTTGAAAATAAAAAAAGGATTGGTAAAGTTAGGAAAAGCTAGGTGCGTAGGAACAGGAATCTTTTTTTTAGGTGGCCTCGAAAAATTCGATCGTTTGAAAGCAACGCCAATGAAAACTGTTCTAGGAAGCGCGCAGCATTCCATGGCAGCTCCAGCACAAGCTCATCATCTGACACAGGCAGCAACTCTAGCGATGAAGAAAGATTCCAGAGACGTAAAGCCAAGAGTATGATGAAATCCAGAAATCGGTGCTTGCCATTTAATTTAACAAAGGAAGATATGAATACTGGGATACTAAAGGACAGAGCTAAGATCGGCGCTAGCTTGGCGGATATTGACCCAATGGAAGTGGATAGATCCGTAAGTTTATGATTTTATACTTTCTCTATGATCAAAATACAGTTCAAATATTAAGATTACTAACTTCATATGGAATACACTATTTCCAAGTCCCAAATTCCCATTTTGTATTTCAAGGACGAGAGAGAAGGATTTTAAGTAATATAATGGTGCTGTCCGAGGCCACTAGTCCAATTGCATCATTTCTCATCTATGAAATGACGTACGATTGCCAAAGTGCTTGTACCATGAATTAAAATCATGGTACAACAACATCAGTGGATGACATCTTTTCTTCTCAAACAAATATATATATAATTGTCATCAGTGTTTTGATTGCTTGAAATTTTTGATTAACAAAGTACAAATTGATATTAGAATAATCTTCTCATCTATTATAGATAACATTTGAAAGTGTCGGTGGATTAGACAAACATGTACGAGCCCTGAAAGAAATGGTCGTCTTTCCACTTTTATATCCAGAAATATTTGAAAGATTTAAGATCACACCACCGAGGGGATGTATTTTCTACGGTCCACCTGGAACAGGTAAAACTCTGGTAGCCAGGGCTCTAGCTAATGAATGTAGCCACGGAGATAAAAGGGTAGCATTCTTCATGAGAAAAGGGGCTGATTGTTTGAGTAAATGGGTCGGAGAATCTGAGAGACAGTTACGACTTCTGTTTGATCAGGTAAGCATGACGAATAGGAATGGCTTTTATTATTTTCATTGCTAAATACTCAGATCTCCATTTTGAGGTCATGTTGGTCATGAGGTTAAGTAGACCATGAGTTTGTCACATGGTCACTCACATATGGGATGTTAATCGCATAATTAGGGGAATTAACAAGAGGACAATGAAGTGTGCATATTAAATAATAGAATAAAAGATAACATTGTTATCAAATTCAATGTCCACATGTTATTGTTATTATTGTATTTCATAGGTATATCAGACAAGGCCTTCTATTATATTTGTATTTTTATTTTATAGGCATACCAGGCAAGGCCTTCTATTATATTTTTTGATGAAATCGACGGATTGGCTCCAGTAAGATCAAGTCGACAGGATCAGATTCACAGCTCCATTGTTTCAACACTTTTAGCTTTGATGGATGGTCTGGATAGCAGAGGAGAAGTAGTTGTTATTGGGGCTACTAATAGAATAGACTCAATTGATCCAGCCCTAAGACGTCCAGGAAGATTTGATAGAGAGTTTTTGTTTCCTTTGCCTTCTTTATCGGTAAGTGCTATTATAATTCCATCTGTTATAAGTTTGCAGGGTTGGACCAATAATGATGTTGATTTGGTTATACAGGCATATGTAAATAATGATTATAGTTTCAACTCACAGAATGTCAGGCACTAATATCAATGAGCTATTGACGATATTATTCAGTCTCTAATGTCTCCCATTCACTGATATCTCACATTCGAGAGCCTGCAGTCGAAATGGCAGAGTCGGTTAATTTGGAAGCCCATTAAAAATGAATGTTAACACCACTACCAATCAATATTTCTCAACCTGATTAAAAAGCATATCTAAATTTCCTTTTGTTTTTACATACTTCTCCATGGACTCTACAACATGAAGTTCTTACTGGAGCTATAAAAAATGAAATAAATGAAATAGGATTTACGTTTTAATCCGATTGAAATATTTCTTTGTTACACATTCTTTATTATTTCTTACAGGCAAGAACACAGATTCTGAAAATCCACACAAAAGGCTGGACACCCAGATTATCTGGAGAATTTATATCAGAGTTAGGAGAGAGGTGTGTTGGTATGTAATCCAAAATATGTAAACCATTTCCAATGTAGATTTAACAAATGAAATACCAATACATGCTGAAAATTAACTTCCAAAAGGCTTTATAACGAATTAGTCAATCTGAACCTTGGTCCGTTACCTTGAGAGATGACGGAGTCACTGAAATTAAATCAGTGATAACAAATAACAGGATCGGACCCGGGATGTCCTTGTTAGTCAGCCAGCGACTTACACACCTTAAAACGTGTATATGAGTAACAGGGGAGGCGAATGGTTTTGACACGAGTTCGTTGCATCATAAGATAAACCTGTCATTAAGTCAAGTGCAATGGGCTTCTGTTCCCAAAGAGTATGGTCCCTATACAATTTCTTGTGGTCCTCCTGTACCCTCCCACTGCTAAAGTCCCCTATATATACACACAAGCGAATTATTGAAATTGAATTGATCCATATGTTTCTAAATGTTAGTCCCGAAATTATCTCAGTAACATTAAGTTTATCAGCTTATTTTGCAATAAGCAGCTTTACTAACAAAAAATGTAATAATATTATATCTTAACCTTGTTCTTCTAGGATATTGTGGAGCTGACATGAAGGCATTATGTACAGAAGCAACATTAATGGCACTGCGTCGACGCTATCCACAGATCTATGCGTCATCAGAGAAATTACAACTGGATGTCCAGTCAATTAATTTGGCAGCTAAAGACTTTTATAAAGCTATGCAGACTATTGTACCAACCGCTCAACGTTCAATTGCCTCTCCGGGTCGCTGTTTGCCTACGGTTATCAGACCTCTATTAAAACGTTTGTTTGATCAGACACTGAGAATGTTACAGGAAACCTTTCCTTCTGTTCTCGCTCAAATGTCGTCTCTAGATGCACCAAGTGAGTATTTCCATATCAGTCAGGTATTAATACAATTCCTCTTTTTATATGCGCTGAACAAACTGGGAACTGATCCATTAACTTGGTTATCTTCTTTTCGCTCTTTGAACGAAGCCAATTCGAGTACAGTCCACATGAAATTTGCATACTTGTTCTTTGAACAATTGTAGATGGTTTGATTGTGTTAGGTTTTTGATATGAGAGTTCAAATGGACTGATGATGCCATGGACCATGATATTCAGTTCCTGATCCATAGTATGGTTGCCCATGTTTTCAAACAAATGAATCGTTTATTGCTGCTGCTTGTTGATCAGCTCTGCCTCTGATGAAATTTTGTTTCTGGTTTTGAAATGGAATTAGATAGTGTAATAACGTACGTTATATTTTTGCAGATAAAAATACTGGTGAAGGTGATAATGGTCTGGATGATCTATATAGTGACGAAGATAAAGATGAACCAAGTATTTACGAGAAGAGTAACCGTGGTAACCATAGACACGACAATAATCTACCTCCCTCCTTTCTCTCATTCTCAAAGTAAACAAATATTTAGCTTCTATATATCTAAAATAATTTGTCATATTATTTCAGAATTTAAAGTTACAATCTCATGCCATAACCTCTTTCAATTTTAATTTCTCCTCATTAGCCCAGTTGGTGCGGAAAAGTAGAACGTTTAACCCCATTTCATTTTAGAAATCAACGAACTGTCAGTTCATTAGACATCAGTTATTTCGTAGTCGAACTGTCAACACACTAAATTCCCAACTAGAATTACCTGGGTACCTTAACTTTTCCATGTGTGTCTTGTTGTTGGGATAAATCGAAAACAACTTAAATCCATCTATGTACAAATAAACATTAGTGTAATAACAAAAAAAACATTGATACTTTGAAATCAAAGTAGAGAAGGACTACATCCGCCCACTAAGTGCGGATGATTTGACTGTTCCCCCATGAATGGAGACCGGGGTTAGTGGAGTAGAGCTGAACGAATATCGCTGGGGATAATGAGGATGGTTGCACTTATAAAAACAGAAATGAAAATTACCTCAAAATGACCAAAATATTGTAATGCCAAGATGTTAAATCTCATTCTATCATTCTACTCTATTTTCAGTTCAGCATATCAACGACCAACAACATTCCGACCACGATTATTAATATCAGGGTCAGCAGGTCAAGGTCAGACAAGTCACCTTGGACCAGCTATATTACATCATATGGAACAACTACCAGTCCATGTCATTGATCTTCCAACTTTATATGCTGTTAGTGCTAAAACACCCGAAGAATCTTGTGCTCAGGTACGATCGTCACTGTTACTATCACGTAAATACAATTAGATATTTGTGGGCCTTCCAGAGATTTCAGGACCAGGGTTTCTTAAAAATAAATCAAGCATATTTTCCCTATCTTTCGCAGAAATTGAATTTGAATACATGGATGTATTTGCTGATGCTTTGTGTGATAATGTCATGCACATTGAACTGATACAGAAAATGTCTGGGAAAATTTTGAGGTTAAGAAGACCTTTGCCTTCTATTATTGATTGTCCTCTTATAACTATCTTGTCACGCGGGTGAATAGTCTAACTAAGTAGGCTCCAAGTTCACAAAGCATTCTCAGACTTATCGGGTTTGGTCCTGATAATTGGACAAAAGTTCCTCAGGATTTTCCAGTCTGGTTTTCCCATCGCAATATTGAAGGATGAGAAGAGTCTGGCAAAGTATCTGGTCAGATGTCATGGAAAACCATTGGAAACATGTGAAAAATCTCCTGACAGTTTATATTTATATATTTACAGGTATTTTGTGAAGCTCGTAGAACAGCCCCTAGTATAATATATTTACCTTTTATCAACAAATGGTGGGATGTTATTGGTGAAACCCTACGCGCCACGTTTTTAACATTAGTACAGAACCTGTCACCATCATCACCACTGCTAATGTTAGCTACATGTGAAGTTTCTTACAATTCACTCGACTCGACGGTAAGTCCATCTTATACTAGCACTCTTACAACTCCCTATACTGAACAGTGTGGGGAAGTCCATCTTATTCCATTAGTTGGTTCAGAAAAATAGGACGGCAAACCCCATTTCATTTCATTTCTGGATGTATTCTTACAACTTGCTAGACGTAACAGTAAACCGTAAAATCTTTACTCTTAGGGATGCAGCCTTTTTATTGGTTGAGAATTAATATCCTAGTCCAGTTGTTAGCTGCTGACCAATGAGAAGCCACAATTCTTAAAATTTTTGTGAATAATAACATTTTTAGCTCAAGTCAGATATAGACAAACACCTACATGCTTGTATCAGTATATGTTTTGATAAATTTATAAGTATAATTGTGTTTTTATTTTCAGCTTCAGGGATTATTTGATCTAAGATCTCAGGAAGTTATACAAATGACCAACCCTACGACAGAGGAGAGGCGTGAATATTATCAGGACTTAGTTATGAATCAGTCAGCGAAACCTGTATCCTCAAAACATTCGGCGGCAGGTAATAACAAATAACTGCGATCTCTTACCTTTATTAGATGGACCTCTGTCTCCGAGTTCATAAAGCATTTTGTATTAACTCAACTTCTAATCACCGTTAACCCTTTGTGGACGGGATTTTCGACGAAATTTCGTAACCCTGGACGGGATTATTTAGGGGAAAAAATCATTTTTTTTAAAATGTGAATTTATCTTCAATCTGCTGGCTTAAATTCTTAAAAAAGAATTCCTGTTGTAATGTTATGATGTTTTGAGTTCACAAAATGAATTTTCCTTGCCTTATTGTCTATTTTACTTTGTCGAAAGACAGCTGGCACTTCCTGGCAACCGCCATTGTTTACATGTCGTCACTATGCAGAACATTGGAAAATTCGAGAAAATTACACGATAAAATACAAGTGATGCCATCTAGAACAACGGGAGATAACTAGTTTATGATCGCAAGGCAAAGGGGGATTCCCCGTGCTAAATTTAGCATATTTAAATGAGGACTGATTCAGGGTGTCACGTGTGACGTGTGACGTGTTAACACGTCAACCGTCTCTGGGCACGGAAAATATTTGCGTGTCAACACGTCATCCGTCCAAAAGGGGTTAATGAGAAATATCTTTCATCCAGAATCACAAAACATTGCACATATTATAGTGTCTTATTGATGTATTTTATAGATAACGCAACATTAGTTATATAAAGGGCTATATTTTAGTTTAAAAAAAGTCAAACAATTCTGAGTAAATTTTAAACACAAGTCTGAGAATGTTTTGTGAACACGGGGCCAGGTCTAAAACAACCTTGATTTCTACTTTTCTACATCAACCAAGCTAATGAAGATGGCCATACACCATGCTGTGTGCTATGAGGGTGAAAGTTTGACTGGATACTGGCACTTCTGCCTTATATTGTTCACATTCCAATTCTCAAGGATTCATTTTATATATCATGTAAATAACTAATTTGAAGTATTATAGTTGTCTGTCATGTTTTTTACTATTTTAGCCCGACGTGCATTGGAAGTTTTACCTGTAGCTCCACCTCCAAAACCAAGAAAATTAACGGAAGCGGAGTTGAAGAAATTAAAAAACCAGGAAGATGCTACTTTACGAGAACTGAGAATATTTTTACGAGACGTCCTCACCAAATTAGGACGAGACAGGAAGTTTAGTATGTTTACTAAACCAGTGGATCTTGAAGAGGTAGAGTATAATAAGTTGAAAGAATTTAAAGTCTGACCTGTGACCCAAAGCCGTCACAAATGCCTGTCAATTATGCCCAGCGATATTATGGACCTGACCGACTGTCTGTACCATTTGTTTCATATTTAAAAACATATTTTCGTTTGTTACATAAATTGTAAAAGTTTGTAGAAAGTTTTTTCAGCAGAATGCCTTGTTTACATAAACATGTACTTTTCCTTTAAAAAATTTACAGCTTCTCATGTGACTAGGCTTGAGATATGAGATGGAGTAGTGCTTTCAGGCAACTCTGGTGCAATAGGGTTAAATCAAAAGGATAAAAAAATTTGAATCTAAATTGTTTACATCCAGACTTGATGTTGTGTTGTTTGTTTCAGGTGCCAGACTATCTGGTAATTATAAAACAACCAATGGACATGTCAACCATGATGACTAAAATTGATCTCCATGAATATCTCACTGTTAAAAGTTTTATGTCCGATATTGATCTCATTTGTCGTAATGCTCTAGAATATAATCCAGCCAAAGATCCACAAGGTACGGTTTAAATATTATTAACTGTAATCATTACAAATTACTTTTTTATTTTTAATCCTCTAATTGATTATTCTGATTGAAATAAAATTGAACAGGCTTGCAGATAATACCTGTCAGGATATTGATAGGAAATGGAGAGAGAGAGAGAGAAATGGGGTTTAACGTCCACTAGACACAAATTAGGTCATTTCGGGACTAACACAACGTTCAGTTTTATTTCAATAATCCTACTTCTTGTCACGTATTGAAACCCCGCTAGTTGACGAATGGAAATGGAATGAAATGGGGTTTAACATCCAACTGTTCTGCCCCGACTGGACTAATGAAGACGGTAAATTGGAGGATATTGAAATCTTTTATTATTATATTGTTTTAATCTACAGGTCGAGCTATCAGACACCGAGCATGTGCCTTCAAAGATACAGCTTACGCTATTATTAAAGCAGAACTCAACTCAGATTTTGAAAAACAATGCCAGGAAATAAAAGAGGCGAGAGAAAGAAGAGGTATGATTTTATTTCTCATTATTTGAGTTAAATTTGGGGGGTTGGATATTCGAATGGTTAGGGAGTTTCATGCCGTATCATAAAGTCTGTCATTGAATCAACTGGCAGGATTTCAGGGTCGCCTGTGGTTTTTCTCCAGGTCCTATGTTATATCACGATATTCATATGGATCAAATAAGGACCAAAGCAATTTAAGGGTGTTTAATTAAAGCGATAATTTCATATTTTTAAGTTATATTTTATAATATATTGAAATAAAGCCTTAAAATAGATGGTAACTATAAACAGTCCTACCTTGTTAAAGAATAATCCTATTAATTCTATGATTTACTAGTGCTGGTTCAGAAATTGTCAAAAATATCATTTTCAACTTCACATTCAAATTCAAACGTTTAAATATAGCTATTGCATGGGGGAATAAAAAAAACGATGGAGGTAATTGTGTTATTATTTCCAGTATCAGTGATTTATAAGACTGGGAAATAATGCCTAGTGAGGTGACAACCTATTGAGCAGAAGACAATTATGTTTTGACTTTCATAGAAAATATGAAATTATCGCTTTAAGAATGACGTGTTAGTTACTGAAGCGACAAATCAAGTCAGGGTCTCGTGATTCAGTATGCAAATTGTGAGACAGTGAATCGTTATAAATCAATTCAACAATATATCATGCCAGATCTTTACTTTCTAATGCACTATGATGAAAATTGAGATCCAACTCCTAAAGACTGTTGAGGATAAAAACTTGAGCTTATTTCTGAGTGCTTGAACCTATTCAATGGTTGGCTGAGAATGTTGTTCCTTTTAGTTCCCCCTTCTCAGTGGTGTAGGTCTGAAGAGGGTCTGGCAAGGGATTATGTTTAGCACTAATCTTAACTATGCAATACCTAGGTCCTGGCTTTGATCTTAGTCATTGCCAGAGTTGAAAATCTCTTAAGAAATGGACCAAATGGAATGAAAGTAGCAGGCATTCTAACTACATCACATATAACTTGATTAGTCAGGGGTGCTTGGTTTCTTTCATTACTAGATCCAAAATACCAAAAATCGTGAAAAAAATAAAAATTCTGAGTAAAATGTTTTAATGGGATGCTTGAACAATATAATATCAACCTTTTAAATGTGTTTATGAAAATCAGCCAGGAAACTTTTAACTGTAGGTTGACTTTGTGATATTTTCAGGTCTTAAATCCAGAGATGTGCCCGATTTTTACTACACAGCTCCCCCTGTTCCCAGTCGTGTTACTCCAAATCAACCTCCGAAACCCACCCCACCACCTATTCCTAGTACAGAGAGATTTAGTCGCAGGGTTCGCGGCATCCATGTTGATACAACCGTTCCCTTGGAGATGGTTGAGAAAAACTGGGCGGTGGAAAAACGTTTATCAAAAAATAGTCCCGATAAAGTGGATCATTCTGAAAAAAGACGATCAGTGCAAATAGTTCAACATGAACATTCTAGTCGTTCACGGGACAATTCTGCTAAAAAGGTGCGGAGTGAATCTTCGTCGGTTCGACCAAAGAAAAAGGCTAAAAAGTGCATCTGGTCGAGTACGAAGAGACGTCGCAGACCGAAATCTGTGGCCGCTGTCTACGATCGTGATTCTGACGCAAGATCCGGTTTGGATACAGACATGGATGATGATTCAGATTTTGGAATGTTATCGGATAGAGAGGAGGAAATTGCCAGTAAGACTTACGGCGAAGAGGTTAAAGAGGTTAAGACTGTTGATGTTCCTGTTGTTCAGGATAGTGGACTAGGATCATCTTTAGATAGTAATGGAGACTCGAGAGACAGTGTCGACCATAGGGTTAGTTTACTGCTTGAACAAATATTTAAATTCCATTGTTTTGAGGGGGGGGGGCTATTCAGCAGATTATTTTAGTGATTCACTTTCGATTACAACTAATAAAATTGAATCTAGGAAATCATACCTGGTACCTTTTGTTTTCAAGTTTTATTGATGTTGTCTGTTACTGTCTGGATATAGGACCCTCTGAATTTTAGCAATTTATGATCATAACATTTAAATATTTTGGTAGAATTGTGTCATGTGAATACTCTATGTCTCCTTTTTATTCAAAAAGAGAATACTGTTCTTAGATTTCACGGCCAGAGTAGCCATCGTGGTTAGGTGGATCCGGTCTGGCAAGGACCAGCGTCTCGTCTTTCAGATGGCATATACCCATGGGACCATACCATATATTGTTGTCACCCAGTATATGTCTGTTGGTTCATAGGTCAGCTGTTCAAAATTTCTTGTGAAGTTTTATCATCTGATCTTTTTAATGTTTATTCTTAAACTTATTGTTGACTTATGGTTGTTTAATCTGTAATCAACGGTACAGAGTCAGAGGGGTCAAAACCAATTTTTGAAATTAAGCCTTTGGTTGATTTTGTATAACATTTTTGCACGTCATTGCATTATCAGCGTGAATCAACAGGACAAGACGTTATGGAAAATTCGGTCAGACTATGAAAAGTAAAAGACATGTCAATCAAATTAGTACATAGTAGAATATCATTAGATAACTAACGTCTCCATAGAGACCTGTCAAATATTCAATATACATAAATCTTGATGAGATTAATTTATAATGATATATATTTCTGTTACAGGTAAATGGAGAAGATCTAGCCCAGGTAGCTGAAGGTAAGTAATATACCTGTACATTGCTGTCACGCTATCTGTACCTGACATGGAGCCGTTTCACCGGTCCAACCTTATGGGCTTTCACTGGTTTCCTCACACTACTAAAGAAAGACCCCTACGCACAAGCAGATTATTGAAATTCAATCGAACCATGTGTGTTGGTCCAGAAATGATCTAGTGGAAGTTAAATTCTTATTTCTGTCTCTCTCTCCATCCATTTGTTGTTCATATAGAGAATATAACAATTACGAGAGTCATGTTCGCTAAGTGGATAAGACACTGACTCGCTAGCCTAGAAGTCAGGTGTTCGACCCCCGGATTGTCTGAGAAAATACTGTGGTTCACTTTGTCAGTGAGTACTTGATTTACATATTAAGTGCATATTTTCTTTTATTTTTCAGAAGAAAAAAGTCGCAACAAATCATCTGCTAGAAAATCCACACAGTCACATGACTCATCATCACATAAAGTTCCTGCTGTTACCACAGATAAACATCGGTTATCTCGTCTTCTTGACACAGTTGTCATGGCAACTAGTGGAAATAATATTGAACGCTTAGAAAAAATGTACAGTATACTTAGTCAGTGTATCTACAGACATCGAAAATCTTACGATAAAATTCCCCTCATAAAGGTAGGACCAATATCATCACGTTTAAATTATTTCCTATCTTTTCCATTCTTCAGACATGTTATCGACCATGATTGACATGTTGTCATCTATGATTAACATGCTTACCAACTATGATTGGCATTGCCGACCATGACATGTTGCTGACAATGATTAGCTGACCATGATTCACATGTCACTGACCATGATTCACATGTTACCGACCATGATTGACATGTTATCGACCATTATTCAAATGTTATCGACCATTATTCAAATGTTAATCGACCATGATTGACATACTAACTATGTGAACTCCTCATCAATTTCTTTGCCTTTAACTCTGTATTTCGTGTTCTTTCAGGAAATGGAGGAAAAAGTCACGTGGTACACAAAACAGAAATCTCATTAGTATAAAATTTCTGGGGTTGGGGGGGGGGGGTCATGTTATTATGTTTTTTATTATTGTATTATAAAACAGTAGTTTTTCCACAAGTCCATTGAGATAACAGAAATTTATTTAGTCTTGATTGATCTCGCCCAACTTGTCTCCACATTTCCTATCATGAATATTGGTGTGGACAAAATAGCCTCAATTGTGTGGTATCTCATTGTTCATGGGTGCAATTTACATAAGTTCTTATGGGAACAGTTGTTGTCCCTCACAGTGCTCACTGAAAATATCATATATTTGTCTTTTGGTAATCTTTCTATGATGTTTGACACTGTTTTGTCCAGACCAATTTTTATTGCAGTTGAAATGTGGAAACATTTTAGGCTGGTGTGGTTAAGACCAAGAATTCTTTTAATGATAACCAAAGAATATGTATGAGAGCTGTTCACGTTAAAACTGCTTGGGAGCAGGGTGGAAATATGAACCAAACACACAGATTTTTCCTCCCAATAGAATTGGAAAATAAGATGAAAAAAAAATGTATTTTCTATGTAAGACACCAAAAAATCGAATAAGTGATGTAAATAATTTACCAAATATAGATCATTTCCTCCCAGGTATTTTTAAATGGAACAGCTCTGAGGTTGAAAGGGAATAGTTGAGCCCTAAAATTAATTCAGCGGTAGTTCTTTATTCACAGACATCATGATGATTTTATATCTTAAAACCCATTCCATATTTCAATACAAGCTGTATTTACATCTTTTGATATAAAAACTTAATATATTATAAAATTTGACAAATTATTTATATTACACTTTCTGACAAGGCAAAAAGAAAAAAATTCAGGAATGTTTTTTAAAAGTTTATCATTCATGTAAACACCAAAAATATCATAAATATAAAATTTTAAAACTTGAAACAGGTGTCACAGGTCAATTGTCGTCTTTCAAAAACAAAAATTGGTCTTTGAATTATTTTGTTTTCGACTGTATTTATCCTCACACATGGGCAACAAATTTATTCAAAAAGTTAAAATGAGATGAAAAATAGTAAGTCATGTGACATCATTTCGGGTTTTTTGTACTCAGATGATACAATCGTTGGCCGAACGACTACTTTTTTTGTTTAAAAACTACAATCAACATTTGTGTACTATGTTAGTATGTATGGTCGTATGAAATTGGAAATGAATTATATTATTATAAGAGAAATTTAGATGTAAGTTTAATCAATAATGAATTACAAATCCATTATTATCTTTATATATCAAATCAACATGTTTACAGTGTTATTACACTTTTCGTTTGTCCAGCATGTGAACAAAACCAGGGTCCTTATTCATGAAAATTTGAATTTATTGTTTATAAGGACTAACATTGAAAAAACACTAACAAAACTTTATGAATAACAATCACTAGCAACTTTAACATTTGAATTTATTTTTTTTTGGTAAAATACAGCCTAACCTTTTCATTGGCTTAAAGCTACAATCTGACCTATTATTTTAACTTTCAGCCAATGAAAAAGCTGTATTTTTATGTATATTACTCCAGGAATTTGATGATAGCTACAGAATTAGCTAGGGCGCCTTAAACTGCCCAACTCATGTGACTAGGGTTACATATTATAGGACCTTATAATAGCACTTGGCAAACCTCATCTGAGTCCAGTACCCTACATCTAGCCTCGCCATTAGAACTCGGATTACAAATGGCGTTGTCCATGACAACGCCTTTGAAGAATGTTTTATCTTAAGAAGTTTTCAAAGTTTATCAGCTGTTTTTCTTTCAAGTTTATTTGATTTTCTTTAGACAAGGACAAGTTTGCACCAAACAAAAATTCTACACACACTTCGAGCGATTCAATTTTTAGAACTTTTCTAAAAGTGGCAAGTTTTCCTAATAAGTAAACCGGCGCCGCATCGCAATTGTATAGGCGTAGGTATATATCACTTACTGTCATACAGCCGAGGCAAGATGTAGGTTCCGGAGGTTTGCCGAGTGCTTAAAATAGTGAGAATTAAAACACAGTGAGTATTTGATATATAACGATGGCAAAAATTGTAGTTCGAACATAACTGCCAAATATTTTTTACAAGTGATTAATATAAAATAAAGCCAGGGTATATGTATAATGTAATGTTGTAGTTAGTAACATGTATATATATATTATGTTTATCTCTGTAGTGTTTTGTTAGGTTGAATGATTGTAAATAGGAAGTATACATTATAGCGAGGAGGAGAAGTTATTTAAAGTTTATGTATAAAATACCGACAACAAAGATGAAGTCTTTTTTGAAAAATTAAAAAAAAATTTTTTTTTATGAATTTGTATCGGTGCATGTAGCTGATGTTATTGGCGTTGTTTTGGTGAAAGCTTGCGTAAAGGTTTTTGTTCACCATTATGTGATTATCCAGATATTTTGTGTTATGCGATAGATTCTTGATTATCTAGTTGTTAAACTATCACTTGGTTACTGCTGTCTGGATGATCAATATACACATTCAGAATATGAATATTATTTTATTATTTTTGTAGTCCCACTCTAATATTGAATATCAATGGCCTGGTAGGTTGGGACTACCACTACTGTATAACAATAGGCGATAAACATGTTACTAAATATCGGTCAAGAACTACCTTGTGACACCATGAAAACTTTAACTGGTGACTAAACTTAATTCGGGTAACCAAATTATAAATAAACTTTATTTCAATTTGATGGTGCATGATTTCCCCTCATCACGCAAAGCAACCTCTGACATTGGAATTAGATATAAGAGAAGGCTGTGGCACCACTGCCCAGGCAAAATGACCGTCATATCTTGCAGTACGGCATATTATACCTGTCCATTAACCCTTGCAGAAAAGTAGTTGGTGAATATTCTTAGAAATACAGATAATTTCTCTGTTATTTTACAAATCTATTGGGAAATTTTCTCACAAGATTTACGATGTCATATATTTTGTAACCTGGTCATCGCCTATTCGTCAGGATTAACGGTACTAGAGATGACCCATGTCACTCAACTTATCTGGTTTTTAAAATCCTGTGACACATTGGCCTTTAAATGAAACCTACAAGTTAAACTGAAATATTTGATATCTAATAGTTCTTGTTGTAACGATCATTCAGAATTATTTACAAGCATGTCGTAGTGGTAGTGTCACTCTCATCAATTAAATTAATGTAAATAATACATAATAATATCATATTGAGTATTTCCGTAGATCTTAAATTACTTAAAATCATATCGCTGATCTACATAGAAGAAGTTATCAATCAAAATGTCCATTGATCTCCCTGACTCGTACATGAATTGAAAGTTTAAAAAATTGTTGTGCCTTTTGTTTTGGATTCCAATCTGCCTCTTTATGTTAAACATTATTTAAAATCCAAAACGCATTATTCAGGGATACATTTGAATTTGAAAAGGATGATTTAATTCCTATAAAGAAGATATTTGGATTTCCAAGGCTACAAATTTTATTGAAGAATCAACTTCAGGGAAAAAATATTGTATGTGTGCATGATTATATAATACTAATAAGAACAACTAAAATAGAGGCTAAACTTATTGAATATCCATGAAAGCAAGAAAATCGGAGAAGAGATAATTAGTAGCAATGGACATAGATTTATGAAGTTTAATAAGGTGCTTGTTAAGGCCGATTTTTGCTATCCCCATTGGCATTGTCCTTTCTACTCCACTAACCTTTCGGTCCATCCACAAGGTTTTCAGGAATTCAAATTGATTGTAGCTTGATTCTACGAACTAATCAACCTTTTACATACCAGTCTAGTGTCATTGTTTACGTCACCACAATAACTTTTATTTTTATTGACCAATCGAGTGGGTGAAGGAAAGCAATTCACATTTTATTGCTTCCCACTCGATTGGTCGATCAAAATAGAAGTATCAAGGGCAGATAATTTGACTGTCTCCCTGTGGATGGATCCAGAGGACAGTGGAGTATAGAGGAACAATACCACTGGGAATAACGAGAATGGTTAAGGCTAGACCAATTGGATTTTTTGTTCTTTGTGGTACAAGTGGAGTCTGGGAACAATAATTTCTTGAATATTTCATAACTTTTGAAATTGGAAACTAAAGGTTTTTTGAGAAGTTCGAACAATTACTTTTTAATTTTGAATTATCCTTCCATTACAGCAAGAGATAAGAATATACATGTCACAATACTATGGAATACAATTACTGTTTATTACTGAGCGACGTTTCAACTAGACTTTTCTAATCTCTATCAAATAATGATAAGTCTAGTCGATATGTCGCTCAGTAATTGTTTACCATAGAATTGTGACATGCATATCCCCGTTCAATAACTTAATACCATTGAAACAATTTATATAAGCTTACGCCCACATTTTCATGTGGATGTATATTGTCGTTGCCCCTGTTTCTCCTTGTATGGAAATTGTGTAAAAATATGTAATACAAAGGTTGTGGACCCTCTGGAGGTCTCAATTTTGGTAAGATTTTGATGAATCTTGCTTGGCAACCACTTCTTAAGTAATAGGAAGAAAAAATTGTAATAATTATTCCCAACAAAGGACAGAAACTCCAACTGGGTGTAGCATAAAGGTGTTGATGATTTAAAGATAAGAATGAAAATTGTATGGTTATAAATTTAAAGTATTAGTTAGTTAAAATTGAGAGATTCATTTCCTTTAATCTGGGCTTCTTTATAGTCGAGGTTGTTGAAATAGTATTAATTAGGGCCAGTTTTATTCATTCTAGCACCATTGTAGTTTATTAATAGGTTAGACATTTATTTTATCATCAGACTTGTAGTGACAACAATACATTGTAATTGTTTTGTAAATGTCTTTAAAGGGACAATCCCGATAAGAACAGTCTAGAAAATTAAAGTCCGAGTATTTATGAAATTTATGGACCAAAATATAGAGACATGGGGTATTTACCTCGTCTCAAAATTTCAATTCAAAATATTGAGTCGTTTGGACGTGTACGTCAACACTGCTTATCCGAACACGTAACCCTTTTAAGATTTCGGGTCAATTTTTTCATTGGGTGACCTGATAATCGATGCCCATTTCTTGAGAGGTCTATGCAGTGAATGACCCATGTGCTGTACTTGATAACAAAAGGTAAATGTCACCTACATATTATTTTTATAGAAAAAAAGACTGGTTTATCCAGACACTGTACAATACAACGGTCTCCATTTCCAGATGAAGACTGACAGGTTTAAGTTATTTACAAGTGATCACAAATATCGGGTTAGTTGGTCCGCCTAAGGTAATGGGTTTTAAGGGATTTTAACACAAAATTAAGCAGTTTTATTCCCCAGAAAATTATCGGGATTGGTCCTTTAAATTAATATTTTTTTTATTTTTTTTTTTATGTCAGTTTTAAGAACTTATGGAATTATCAAGTGCGATTCCGTTGAAGAGATATTGATATGAAATGTATGATAGATTCAGGGGACTATTTATTACGTATTTGTCGATTGTATATAAATATTATTATTATTTTTTTGTAATAAAGAATTTCAATTCAATCTCACTACTGGTTAAAGTTGTTTTCCCGGGTACAAACTGGGTGATTAGGTGATATATTAGGACTAAAACATATTCAAACTAATTAATTTATCATAAGTTTGCTTCAAATCCTTCTCAAAACACAGTAATTGCCAAGTATATCCCGCTATGAAAATCCATCAAAAGAGGCCATGTTTGCTACAGGGGATTACCCTCTCTGTCCCTAAGGCAACCGCGGGCGGAGACGGGTGAGAATTCATTGCATACACAAGACGATGTTGTCTGTAATCGCTGACTATTTATTACAAATATCGAATCCTAATCAAATTCTCAGATTATCCATTGCCTGCGTCTTTTTTCATGATTTTGTAGGTCTAACTCTTTATAGAGTTTATCAACATGTACACAAAGCGTGCATTGTACTCGTGCAGCCTTCTACATCACGCGTGGGGATAGCCCTAATCGTCTGGCTGATGATTAGGGGAACCCTTACATTTTTGTCCTGTATGCACTCAATGAGTTTCTCAGGGAATCCAGTATTTTTCTACTAAGATTGGATATCTCTACTTTCCATATATACCAAAATTGCCATACTTTTATTGGCAATAACCACTTGATAAATACTTTGCTGGGAACCCATCTTTAATTTCTATTGGTCAAGGAGCCACGATGGCCTGGTGTGTAGGGCTCTGGGTTTAGTTCTGATGAGCGTTAAATCAATAGGATGAGACGAAAAAATCGGGTACCTATAGGCATGTCCGTATAATCCAGCCATGACAGTTGGACATGGAAATAAGAATAGACAGTAGTCAACAAGGTTTGTCTCATATTTTTTATTTAGTAGGTAATGAGGAACATTTAGTCTTTTTGTGTATGACTGATGTGAAACGTGGTAGAACCGGATTAAAAAACAAATATCTTACCCTCTTCCCAGTCCAAGTAACAGTATAAAAAATTTGGATAATCATTCATTTATATACACAATATTAATAAGAGATGAAATGAACTGTGGTTTAACGTCCTACTCTTTTGCACCTAACCTGGGCTAATGAAGATAGGCATACGCCATACAGTGTGCTATGAGGGAAATTTTGCCCAGGCAACGGCGCTACGGCCTACTCTTGTATCAAATTCCAATTGCCAATGTGTACACATGACCTCGTTTTTTTTATGTAGCTTCCGAACAAGTAGACAGCTGTTCTCGTCAGGCCCTCTGTCCTGCATCACTAACAAGGGGGAATTTTCTTGGCCAATGCAGGGTTCGAACACCTGATCGCCAGGCTAGGGAGCCAGTGTCTTACCAATTTAGCCACGTGATCTCTGAATAGGAGATGAATAGTGCCACGAAACATCGTGTTTATGTGAAGCCATTTAGTAGATATCATTCGACAAAATAGAAACACAGTATCAAAAACCACCCTCACTCGTCTGTGTTTTGGGAAGGACCGTCAGAGAAATGGGGTTTAACGTCCACTCACACAAACTAGGTAATTTCAGGACGAACATATAGTTAAATTTTATTTCATTAATTCACTTGTACGTAGAGGTCTTTAATAGTTGAAGGAAACCTGAAAACCTGCAAGGTTGGACAAGCAACCCTACTCCTTTCCATGTACAAGCTTAATGGTAGACCTTATGATTCCGCGCACGCGTTAATCCATTGGCCATCCAACCCCAGGATTGTTGGAGAGTGATATTTTTCATTGTAGGTCCTAATACACAAGTCAACAATGTTAAATATTTTTTATTATAAATGGAATCAGTTAACATGTTGAATATGATGACAATAATCAAAGATAAAAAAAACTCAATAAGAACCAGAGGAATGAAGGTTTTATCTGAAGTCGCTAAATTTGCCTATTGCATGTCTTTCTTAGGCCTTAAATCTTATGTAAACTTTCAATTAGACATTGATCAACATGACAAGACCATGATCAACACTCGAATGCTCGATATTTCAACTATATTAGAATGGTGCGTCCATTCAATGATTTCATTTAATTATAATAAATAATAATAATAATCGTTTTCTATAGCGCTGAACATTCAGTCAGTCTGACTGCTCTGTGACGCTTTACAATGTAGATATGTCATAAAATAAGAAAAAACAAAACATACATGTATATACAAATAAACACAATAATACAAAGGAATAGTTAAGTTACAATATACAGATAAAAAGTGAAGCATTTCAATTATTGTTCAAAAGTTTGGGTAAAAAACAGGGTTTTTAGACGTCGTTTGAATACAGCCAACTTTGGACTATTTTGGACTTCCAGGTGCAATTTGTTCCATTCTTTTGGTGCTGCGTACACAAAAGCTCTCTCACCAAATTTTGACTTTGTACTGGACATACAAGCTGTTTTTTATGAGACGAACGTAAGGAACGAGAAGGTACATATTGCTTAATCAAATCGGATAAATAGGATGGTGCCAAAGGATCGTTTAAACAGTTGAAAGTGATTGTGTTAATTTTGAACATAATGCGTTGATTAACTGGTAGCCAAAGTTTAAAAATGGAGAAGCGAGGCTAAGACTTGAATGACCAGTACTGTAGTTATGATAAATACACACATGTCAAAACTAAAACCAGTGATAACTTGGCTCAGCAGAATAAAGTAATTTGACTGAAATTTTCAATATATTCATTTTGGATTATCAATTTTTGAACTATTAAAGCCTGTTTTTACTCCGATTAAATCCAAGCCAGAAGGATTATCTACTTGAGATATTTTATTGTGGATTAAAGGGGTATTATGTAAAATTTAAATAAAGCGCCGACAGTTCTCACTATGATAGTTAATAAATCAATAATGAAAAGGGAATATGCTGAAAATATCTGTCAAAATACTAAACTCTGAGTTATCAGCAATACAATTATAATCTAGCCTTGATTATCGTTACTAGAGCTGTTACAATAATAAGATCAGTCGTGATTAGCCATTTTTACGGTTATCAACCATAAAAGGTATTCAAATCTACTTAACACTGGAGCCATTCAATGGCATTGAGAGTTGATTATGGTTTAATGGTTTATTAATATCAATATAACATTGTAGGCCTAAAGAAAGACCTGCATTGAGAGTTGATCAGGGTCTTGTTAATTAATGTCTAATCAATAATTTATATAACATTTAAGGCCTAAAGAAAGAGCTGCAATAGGCCGATTATCTCTTACGTAATGCCTGATTAAATTGTGATAAATTATAGTAGATATTGTACAGAAAATGCAGGATCAGGATCGGGGACTTTAAATGACCGTTACAGTGTATATACAATAAATATATGAACCTAAACCACCCTGAAACAACGAATATTCCCCAAACAAAGATGAAGTGATCAATGGTATCAGGAGTGACATCAGATGTTCTAGAAGTTGCAGCACACTCTGCCTCATGCACAATACCCCTCACTGCTGATGGAGTGGTAGTCTTGACTTGGGTTTTCCCCCCGTCTTCATTAGCCCAGTAGGTACAGAAAAGTAAGACAAATCCTTATTCACACCGACTTGGATTTTAGAAGGCAGATGGGTGGTTGTCTAGACTGTGATCTCGGGGCAAAGATCTGACAACAGAGTCACATTAATTCATTTAGTAACTTTCTTGGTGTTTCCATACGTAATAATTTATAAATCTTTCTATAGATGACTCTCGATTGCCTTAATCTGTATTTGATATATTGTTAAACACATCTGATTCACACAAAACTTGATTCTTTGGAATAGCACAAAGATTAAATTTGTCCGTCAACAATTACTGAAAATTTCAGGAACTCTCTCGTTGACTAAAAGCCTCATAGATATTGCCAGCAAATTTCTTCACTTCCTCCATTAGTAATAACTCCTGAAAACATACAATAAATAAATTAAATATAAAACACTCAATATATACTCTTCAAAAAAAGAAACGCACAACCCATTTTTCATCATTTTTTTATTTGAACCAGGTCTTTGTTTCGGTAAATCTTACTTGTTTTTAATGCCATTATGTAAGGATAAAAGAAATTCATTATTGATTTTAAAGGTAGGGTCACTAATTGTGACTGGTCATCCTTTTTGTCGAAATTTTATATCGCTTGATTGCACCAAGAAACATGAATATAACAACTTCGCGAGCTTTTCGCATGGAACCTAAATCTAAGGTCTTTAAAATCCCGGGGTTCTCGGTTTCCGAATCAGTTGCACATGTAAACACTCAAAGACCCGAGTGATGCCACATCCGAACGAAGACCAACGCAACAACGCTATTGGTGGATTACAAGCAGGTGACTCCAAGACAGATGTAGCTAGGCTGCTGAATGTTTCCCTTAGTTCCATTTCTCGCCTTTGGGATAGGTACCGACAGCGAAGTTCAACACGTGAAAGCCCTAGCTCAGGCCAAACAAGTGTGGTCCCACTTGTCCTGGGTCGTCACTTCCGGTTACGTCATTGGCGTAAATGGTTTTCAACAGCGACCTCTACTGCAGCAGCAATCTCGTACCAGACAGTAGGCAAACGCCTACGTGAAACCGAATAACGAGGCAGACGGCCCTGTTAGAGCTTCTGTTTTGAAATACGCCGATACCATGAAATCCAACTTTAATGGGTTCAGGCACTGAGGGTATGGTCACAGCAACACTGGAGAGCAGTTTGGTTAAGCGACGTGTCGCCGTTCTTGTTGCAACAAGGCGATAGTAGAGCGAGGATATACTGACGACGAAATGTAACGTTGCGTTTCTTTTTTGGGAGAGTATATATTAATCAAATATAAGTCTCCTGAAAACACACAAAATATAAATTAAATATAAAACACTCAATATATATTAATCAAATATAAGTCTCCTGAAAACACACAAAATATAAATTAAGTATAAATCTCCTGAAAACACATAATATATCAATTAAATATACATCCGACCTCTGAATACTTCGGGCACTCTGTGAAAACCAACATCATTTTCATGTCCCGATTTATTTCCTTATTAATTCAGCCAAAAAATCTCTGAGTAATCCGTACTCTGAATATTCCGAATTACGGCATCATTTAACCACCCAGTCACACGACTGCCATTGAATCAAAACTGTATAATCTGGCGATTAAGTGAAGACGATAAATTAATTACAGACTTGACCTATTCAAAATGTCTATAATGGGTCTTAAAGCACATATTAATGTAACACAAATGAATATAAAGTGACATGTATTCAATTTTTCAATGGAAGTCCAAACTGAACGGCAGGTGGTTGGTACCTACATACATGTAATCCATTCTTCAAAATTTTTCATATACGATTTGCTGTATGTGAATCAGCCATTTTCAATTACTTCTGGATGTTTTCTTTGTTCATTACAAATGGCGCTCAAAACCAATGTCTGTAAACAGTCCACGACGACTTTGTGTACTGACTTTAAACTGTTCATTGTGTCTTAAATATTGGATCACAGTAAGACAACAACATTATTACGGATTGAAATGGACCTGTAGTGAATTCTAATTTGTGTTTTTAATTTCGAATATTATGGATAATACTGAGTTAGACTCTAGTTAGAGGTTAAGCTCCTTGAAATCATACAATAAATTGAATCTCCAACATTGTCAATATTATATTTTTGTGGAGGAAACACAGACTATAAATATTATCACACAAACTGTACAACGTTATAAATATTATATTTCACCTGAATAAAGACATTCGGAGCGTCTGCTACGATTTTAAACACCAAACCGTTTACAACCGGCACCATTTTAGCTAGAGGTATCCCACAATCATGAATATCAGTCCTATAACATAAATATATCTATATTATATAACAGCCACCATTTTAGTTAGAGGTATCACTAAATGAAATGAAATGAAATGGTGTTTAACGTCCTACTGTTCTGCTCCAACTGGGCTAATGGAAGACAGGCAAACGACATACAGTGTGTTATTAGGGAAATTTTGCCCGGACAGCAGCACTATGGCCTACTCTTATATCGAATTTCAACTGCTAAGGGTCTCTTTTTTTCCACCCCATCTGAACGATTACATTGATTAATCATTGTCTGACGTCATAAGGTCAAAAGCCCATCTTATGACCTCTGACACGACATTCCACTACAACCTGTCAGATCTTCATGCGTGTAGGCCATCGAAAGTATAAAAGAAAGATAGGCTGGCACTGCCAGGCAGGATACGCCCACATTTTCGAGAGATGGATGAGAACAAGCAATACCGAAAGTGATTTTTCCTACATCATTAAGTTAGAATTTGATATGTGCAAATATCGAAATGAATTAAGATCTTTGGGTTATAAAGGTTCATTTCAGTAGGCTTCAAATTCGACTGGGGATCATGTTGCTAAGATGCTGGCTCGGTAGCCTTGAGGTTGGGTGTTTGATCCCTGCATTGGGTGACAAAGTTCATCTAGATTTTCTGGCGTGGTTTCCCCTTGTTAGTGATGAAGGATGGATGGCTGGATGGCTGGACGGCCGGACAGGGGCGACGACATAATATGTCCACATTGAAAATGTGGGCGTATAAAAACGAAATGGAATAAAGATCTGTATTTTAATCTGATTGGGATGAACGGATCTTCAAATATCCCACAGGGATTGAAACAAGCGACTATCTGGTGGCGAATACAATAATGTGCCGTGAACCTCTGGTAGTAAATGTGATATGACATAAAGAGCCCAGAGAAAGAACAATCTTAAATCAATTTTATTTTTCCACGAACCCCAATCAATGGCGTCATCTGGTTAGAAATTGTATAGGCTTTCTGAGGAACAGGTAAAAACGATTGAAGTCACATTGAACATGGGAACTTCTGAAATTGCTTCCCGGTTGAGAATGATCTAAATCCATAGCGTCCCAGTCGTATCAAGCATTCTCGTCCAGTAGATTACAAAGTTTGTTTTGCCCTTTATGCAAAATTACAAAAATGTGACATAGATTGTTCTTCCCCTGCAGTCTTCATATAACAACCATGATCATTACTCTGACTCTCTATTTGTTACGACGTGAAACATGTAAATATAATAAACTGGTCTTTGATTGTATCTCATCAATAAAATAATAATGTCTACAAAATGTCTACTTACTGTTTATTGGATATATTTTTATAATGTTCAGCTATATAATCCATTAATTTAGAAAAACCTTTGTCTAAACACACCGTTATCACTGTCTGGAAATCTGGACTGAAACATTTCAATAATAATAAAAATATAAAGGTTATATTTAATTTATACAGGAAGATTTGGAAAGTTGGAGAGAATTTTTCCTCTGCAGTAAATGAAATGCAACAGCCAAATGATGTGCTCAATAAATGTCAGTTATTGGTTCATACGGTACCTAGGACAGTTCAAGTCATTGATAGTTGTTTGGGTTGGGGGGGAAGAGAGAGAAAGAGAGTTTAAGGTCCACTCGACCATAAAGTCCTTTTTTTCTCTGCGCTGACTGGGCTAATAAAGAAGGGCTTACTTAATACAGTCTGGTATGATAAGGGTTATTTTATATGCATACTAATGTATACATAGGACCATGGTATTACGTCCCTCATCCTGACCATCTGATATGGGGAAACCACGCTGTTCAATGGTTTAATTTTATTTCAATAATTCGCTTGCACATAGAGGTCTTTAGCAGTGGGAGGAAACCAGAGGACCCAGAGAAAATCTCCCGGCCAGTACTGGTAGCAAACTATCTCTCCTTCCTGTCTATACTTACCTGTCTATCACATCTCTTGTTTCTTGAATCAGTTTATCGTAAATTTCTTCTTCCTTATCAATCATCTCCTAAAAATACATCAATCATAGAAACAGACGTCGCTAGGAAATTCGAAACAATTAAAATATAAATTAATTTATCTAAATCACCAAAAATCATCTAATTTGTACTTGTATCTAGTTTAAGGCTGACCATTCTATTTTGATAATGAGTGTCCAATAAATACGATTGATTATTGATATATAATGACTAATTTTTTTAACAGTGGTCAGAATATTAAATACTTGAAAATCGAAATCAAGCACTCATTATCAAAATTAATGAGCCAGCTTTAAACTGGACACAAGTAAAAATTAGACGATTTTGAGTGATCTTTAATGATTTTTACTATTTGACATTAAACAAATGGGATATAAATTAGTGCTAGATATACTGGATTAAATATTCATCAACTTTATTTCAGCTCGGGGCATAATGTAAACAAACAATTTAAAGGGAGAGAGAGAGAGAAATAGGGTTTAACGTCCACTTGACACAAACTATGGTTTAATTTCATTTCAATAATTCGCCTGCGGTAGAGGTCTTTAGCAGTGGGAGGAAACCGGAGGACCCGGAGAAAACCCATGAGGTTAAACAATTTAAAGGCATATGACCATGTAAATGATATTTAATACTCACTATATCTGGTTTCTGTTCGTTAGGCATGAGATATGATGAGAGAGGAAGCGTCGACGGCAGACCATTTCGCTGTTCTACACGATCACGTATATGTTGAATTAATGACTGCATATTTTCTAAACTCAACTGATCTCGTAACGACAAACTGTAATAAATACATATAAATGAAAAAAATTGATGTTTAACGTTTTTATAACTGACTGTGCTGATGAATACGGGCATAAACGCTGTACAGTATACTATGAGGGACAGTGGCCTACTCTTATTTCGAATTCGAAATGTCAATGGTTCCTTACATGCACACCAATGAGTAAATGGGAATATGTTTCTGACTCATCCGAAACAACTAGACACTGATCTTGCCAGATTGTTCATCCTGAATCACTGACAAGTCGAAACCACACTGGAAAAACCAGAGGAACTTTCTTCGCAAATACTGGAAGCAAACTTTGGCATCTGGTAGCGTGAGCGCCGAGTAGCCAGCTGTAAAGTTTCTGCATTTTCAAGAAAGGTAAAAATGTGGGTCTATAAAATAATAACTCACCTGTCCAGTTCTTTAGCTGTAGCAGTTTTAACAAATTCTATTAAATCTACCAAACCTAAAGTATTTTAAACAATAACATAGATTTGAAGCAGCTTGCCTATTGTCCAATTCAACTGATGAACAATTTAGAAAGAGAAATGGAGTTTAACGTCCACTCGGAACAATCTAGGTTATTTCGGGAGTAACATATGGTGGTACAGGCAGGGAATCGAAGCCATGCCACTTGATTCAGTGACAGACGTTATGATACAGAACGCACAATTATCCAGCCAACCTACCCCCAAACAATTTAGTGGACATGATTAACTTTTTTTTAGGTAATAATAATTGTTTTAAAGGGCTTATCTGATGAGTTTTAGTTTATGTCATGCTGCATGCTACATGTATGAGGGACAGTGGTATTTCTGCCCACTTAACATCAAATTCAAACTGTCACAGGTTCTTTTAGGTGTTCACGTTCCTGGACCGGACCTTTATCCTGCACTACTGACACGGAGAAATCATGTGGGAAAATCTTAAGGAACTTTCTCAGTCAACGATGGGATCAAAGCCTGGCCCCGGTTTCACAAAGCATTCTTATCTTAAGAATTAACTCAACTTTCAATCATTTTTTATGACAAATCTCAATGATCCCGTAACACAGAAATTTGCACGTCATGTACTTACTTCTTATTCATGTATTTGATACATTAAAACAACAGAAGTTTTATAAAAGGCTACACTTTCGTTTAAATAAGGTGAACAATTTTGTGCATATTCTTAACTTAAAGTCTAAGAATGCGGAGAATGTTTTGTAAAACTGGGGCATGGCTTTGTACTTTTAGTGAAACAAATGGAGGTGAAATGAACTCTTTGTCGACCAAATGTCATCCCGCAATGTCATAATCACCACAATGGGACGTAATTAGAAACAATTGTATTTCTGGTTTAGGTAGTAGATTTGCATTTCTCCCGCCATACGATTTTAAAATAAATATAATGTATTTGATTACCTGGTCCCACAAAATGTTTAATTAATGACAAATATCTTTCTTGTACAGCTTTCGTTGTTCGATGTTTTCTGCCAATCTAAATAATAAAATCACGTTTGTAATCAACAGTGGTGTAGTTCTGTGAGAACGACATTTCCCCTGATTCATATCTGTATCGCTGTATTAGCGTGATAATACGGAAGGAATACTCTCCAATCTGATTAAAACCAAGATCCTATTTCGTTTTTTTATACTTCAAAATTTTGTTTTGGTTAAAGGAATAAGCCAATAAAATGGTCTGTTACAGTGACCTCTTGGCGTGCCATGCACGGAACTATAAGTAAACCACTAGAAATGTCAACGCCGCTTGATTTATCAATGACTGATGTCATATGATCAAAAGCCACCTTTACAACCCCTGACATGACCTTCGAAAGTTTAAAAAAGGAAACGAAATATAGATCTGTATTCTAATCAGATTGTAATACTCTTCGAAACGTTGCCTTAAAAACACTAGTAACCATTTTCTATAAGGATATATTTTTGTTTATTTGATATTCCCCTAGTTTGCTTGAAAGGTGGAACAGCAGCATTCAATCATTTTTTTTAAAAATTTTGCACAGACAGCAGCATTTCTGCCTATTTTTAAAGCTGCATTATGTAAAATTACTTTGCTCTAAATGAAATTATCACTGATTGAACGCTTGACAAGATGTGTGCATCGATTATTCATTATCGAAAAAACGGTTAAATAATCAGTCAGGTCACCTGTTACAGAGAGAGAGAGAGAGAGAATAATACGGTTTTCAATCGACACGACACAAAATAGGCCAATAATTTACACGCATGTAGGGATCTTTAATAGTGGGAGGAAACCGGAGAACCTGGTCCCGAGTTCACAAAGCATTCTCAAACTTAAGTTGAGAATTTACTTATTTTAACTAAAACATAGCCCTTTATAATACTTTTGATGTTTTAATGTATCGAATACACCAATAACGAACTATGTGCAAAGTTTTGTATATCTGCATCAAAGATATTTCTCATAAACAGTGATTGAAAGTTGAGCAAATTCTTAACTTAAGTCTGAGACCGCTTTGTGAACTCGGGGCCTGGACAGGCAACCGATATCATGTCATGTGACTCAATGACAGATCTTGTGATGTGACATGTGACGCGCAAGGATTAAACTTACATATCCATTTTTAGAATCTTGTGAATTATCAAGGAAAATATATCCACCCATGACATTTAACTGTACTCGTAATATGACTGACATTAAACAACAACCATACACTGACGCTATTGTCCGTGAAAAACCTACAAAATACAAATATTTACAATTTCAGCAAATCAAACACCTTATTTCATTTTATTTCTATTGTTGAAGTTAGGTGGAATCTGGAAGAATTTAAAACTAAACTCTATTTTGATCTCATGCAGGAGGATTAGTCAACAAATAAATCCTATTTATTTTTATTTTTTATAGTTCAAAACATGGTTTCATTGATTCCAGCAGTAGGTGTCAAACTCATTTCAATTCAGGGGCCAAATGAACTAAATTTCTACTTCAAGTGGGCCGGAGATAATTCCCAAAACAAAGCTTATTGAATTTTAAAAACAGATTTCCACTGCTAGTTTCTCAATTTCTAAGAATTATTAACCTGTCAGTTTGTTAAAATTTGTTCTATGGGCTATATTTAAACCTCATGCAGACCAGATCTGGCCCGTGTGCTGCATGTTTGGCACCCCTGCCGTAGGATCTCAAAAACATTTTAAATAAACAAGATTTAGCTTGATGTGGAGGATTATTCAATGAAATGGCCTGTTTTAGTCAAGCAATATGCCATGTGCGCATAGAATTATGGTAGTCGTGAAACGCGCTGTATAGAATAAAACCAACGTTATATACAAATAGTGAATGTCCTTTGTCAAATTAGATCTAATAAAACGCTTGATACTTACTGCAGACTTTTAATGTTGCCCATAATTCTAATTTATTAGCAGGGCTACAAAATAAATATTTTACTTTTACTACATGTTCTCATGGGTGAAATTCTTGACAGGTAAACAAAATTGGTTCAACAGCAGAGGTGGGAACTCAAGTCCTCAGCCTCGAGACCGACTTCAATCACAACAATGACCCAACTGGTCAGTCGACTTGAAATATTTATTGTGACTCGAGACTTGGCTCGTGACTTCAAAGAGCTTAGGGCGCGATTTGGGACAAAGGGGCATAACTCTATCTATCGTTATTGTCATAAATAGCTTACTAATTTTATGAACTGGCGACTTGAATGAGTCCTTACGAGAATTGGGACTCAACTCGAATCAGTCTTAAACAGAGACTAGACACTGTTCACTGTCAAGCCATCTGTCCTGCATACTAACAAGATCAAACCAAGATGGAAAATCCAAATGAACGTTCTCGACCAGCCCCAGGATAAAGCATGAGACACTTGGTTAACGAGACAGTGTCTTACTCATTGAGTCACTGTGGTCCCACTGACAAGAAGATGAATTTAAATAAACTAACCTCTGTTTAAGAAGATAAATTGAAAGTAGATTCTCCTATAAACTAACCTCTGTTTGAGTTGAGTTGTATATTCTTCTGTATTTAATTTATTTATCAGTATTTCCCTGATGTTGGGGATCATAGATAAAACTGAAACACAAAAAAATAATCAAATATGGTTCAAGGACTTTTTGGTATAATGCATCCATTCAATGGCATTCTCTGCCACCTTCTATTCTAAAATGTGAAACATTGTCCATCTTCAAATCAAGATTGAAAACCTGGCTGTTTACGCATTATAATTAAGTCATGTGAACACTTTCATGTGCCTATAAGACATTCCCAACTTTATCCATTCTCTTTTATGAACTGGAATAGGGATTCATGTCTCATCCATGAGACTAACATGTGGTAGTTTTTACTGCTATGGTTACGCGTGCAATACAAGGTAAGATAACTATGCATTTCTATTTATAAGGTGTAGCCGTGTGGCTGTCATTCTTACTAACTGATGGCATGCCTAAACGAAAGCTGTCCGCCATTGACACACAAGGCTAATGGACTGTAGAAAGACAGCATGCTTGCATCTGATTCATCCGTAGTACTTGGCTCTTAGAAGATGCACCAAAGGGGCTTATAAGGACTGGCATTATTATTATTATTATTAAAAACAACTCATCGACAACAGCAATCCTGCCTACTCTTCATTGAATTCAAACTATCAAAGGATCTTTTATGTTGACATGGGATCTCTTTGTTTTTGTCCCATCCAAATGACTAGACACTTTCCATTGCCAGACACAATGTCGTGCAACAGTGATCAAGTGAAACCACACTGAGAGTTTCATTTTCAGAAACACACTACCCTACAGAACATCATCCATTTGATGAAATTCAATTTTTTAAAAATTATTTAAACCAAAGAAAATTAAATTGAAGTTGAACTGACCTGTCATATTACATGTTCGTTGATTACTGTCAAAATGATGTTGTCTTCTACAATTATAGAAAAAAAAATCAACATTAATCTTTAGCAATTATAAATTTTCTAAACAAATTAAAATGGAATGATGTCAGAATCTGCCCATCATTATTTTCCATCTCTAAATTTAGTGTTCACTGGATGTGCAATATGTCTGTTAAATGTATTTTTAGGGGTATGAGTTGCTACATTGTTCCAATAGGGAGTGAAACCTTTGTCTAGTAGTCTATAAAGATTTACACAAGGATGACAAGAAAAAAACCCAAATAAATAGTATTGTGTATGCTAACAAGCCTGTGGTTGTGAAGTTAAAGTTGTTTTTAGTTAAAGTTGTTTCTAGACCACTCGGCCATCCCCCCACCCCAACACCAAGCAGATGACAGAAGTAAATAAATATACAACAAATAAAATAATCACACAGCAAGATCAAAGCACACTGTTCAGCCTTTTGCCATTTTTTGAGATAAAATAAACATGCTTTTCAGTCTGATCTACGTTTTGTCTAGAATATCCTGACCTCTCTTATTACCTGACAACATTTATGTATTCCTTGTCTTCTTCTTCTCGTATTTCTTTTAATCTCTTTAATAAATATTTATACATCATCCATGTTCCTGTAATAATTATAATATTATTTAATACGTCATTTTAATCAATTTCAGAAACAAGTGGTAAAGACAGGGAGGGAAAGAGAGAGAGAGAGAGATTAATGTTCACTCCACATAAACTAGGTCATTTTGTGACCAACACATGGTTCAATTTTATTTCAATCATTTGCTTGCATGTAAGGCATAAGGGTCTTTGGCAGTGAGAGGAAACCGGAGGACCTGGAGAAAACCCACGGGGTTAAACAGATGACCATACTCCTCGTCACGTACAACCGGGAAATCGAAACGACGCTAGTTGACTCAATGACAGACCTTATGATACAGCGCGCATGTGCGAACCATTCCCCCCTCCCTATTCTAAAATGGAGTTTTAGAATCCTATGGCTTGTATATACTGTTACTAATTAACTAAAGTACCGGTAATTACTATTTCTTGTATCAACGGGTCTGAGGGGTGCTTTGCCACGATGAACCATGGGACTCACTTCGGACTATTCTTATTTTGGATGTCAACTGTTAAGGGTTCTTTTAGGGCACGCCACGGTAAAGGACTACATTAACATAGTACAACTACAAGGATCTCGGTTTTCAATCCGAACGACTAGACACTGCTGACACTGTTCATTGCCAGGTCGTCCCTGCCCCAAGGCCAAGCACAAATCCTGCAACTGGATCGAACGCAGGAACTGCTGGTTTGTTAAATGTCTGAAAACATAATTCATAAAATTCATATTCAAGATAAAAATATCCGAAGTAGACGATAACTAAACATTAAAACAATGCAGAAAGCGAACGACCCTACACAACATCATCATCCGTCGGACAAGACCCTACTAACTTTCCTAAACCACCGATCTTTACCTCCAACCACGACCCCAGAGAAGATGAACTTCTTTTTGTGCCTTTTAACAAAATTCCAAATACTGCCAAGCATCGTGTGCTTTTTGCTATGTTGTTTATCTTCAAATGAATCTACGATCTTTGAACCTTTGAAGATGATTTTTCTCTTCGATTACTTAGAGTAATCCCCCCCTTTCCGAGAGCGCCACCTGGGTTGTATTGGATCGTCTCGACCGTCGAAGTACGTTTATAAATACTGTCTATTGATTTATTTATTTAATGTTATATTTTATTCAGTTTAGTCATTTTGCAAACTTATTGTGGTAGGCTTATAATTTTCATGTTGACTTGTTTGCTAGGAGGAGCATTACCATCTCCAAGCTAGGCAACTGGTGCTAAACCAAAAGACACGGTCAAGGACGAGGCTTCAGGGATTTTATTTTATGGACTTTAAATATTTAATTAACAAGAATTAAATTAGTTTTTTAACTTTAAGTGGCATTGGGTTTGGTTTTTTTTTTCATCACGGTAGTTAGACACATTTGACTTTTTTTCAGCTAATAAAAAGGAGCGATCAAACAAATTTCGTAAAGGAAAGAGGGTGAAGAGCCTCCCGTCGTAGTCCCAGGCCAGGGCAGGTCCTGTATGCACATTGGTGCACGTGTAAACTAAAGATCCCCTGGCAGTTGGAATTCGATATAAGAGTTGACTGTAGCGCCGCTGCCCAAGCCAAATTTCCCTAGTGCACTGTAATTATGAGCCCAGTTGGAGCAGAACAGTTAGGACGCTAAACCCCATTTCATTTTCGCTTTTGATGTAGGCTACTGGTTTCTAGATCCTTTGAGCGCACGATGTCCAATGACAATTCCTATCGGGCCTTATATGATATGAAAATATAGTAAAATACCTACAATATTCTTCAAAATGGGGGATTTGAAGAAACAGTTAGTACCATTTCTTTCATCCATTCATGCATTCATTCATTCAATGTTTTGTTTTAATCTTTTATTAAAATTTCTTTTTTTAGATGTCCACGTTTAATCTGAACCCAGTAATTTATACAGATCTGACGAAGCGTATGCAGGGATGGGTAACATGGCAGTCGGGACCATGTGCAGACTTTGAAATGGATTTATACAGATGTGGATCTAGAGTAGGATATGGTAAAGTGTATGAAGTATGTAATAAAGAACGTGAAGACATGTTTGAATGTTTAAATCACAGTACACAGGTAAATAATAACAAGGCTGGTTTTATGAGAGTGTCTAGTTGTTGGGACGGGACGGAAAATCAAGGCTACACTGCATGAAAGAGAAGGCTGTTTGAATGTTTAAATCACAATATACAGGGAAATAATAACAAGGCAGGTTTTATGATAGTGTCTAGTTGTTGGGATGGGACAGAAAATCAAGGCCCAGTGTACGAATAGCTTGCATGCAAAAGAACCCTTGACAGTTTGAATTCAATATACGTTGTACATGTAAGGAACGGCTGTAGACATGCATACTCCATGCAGTGTTGCGTTTGATTAGAGGTAATCCTACTACACACTGCTATATTATGAGTGGATATTGTTGTTTTAAATTTTGATTGTTCAGTAGTCCGTCTACCAACCAATGACTAGCTGCCCTACAAAAGCTTTACATTTAAAACGAGTGCCAATATTGGACCAAATATGTTTACATAACATTACGTCATGGCTCACGATTTTATCATGCCTAATTAACCCGTGCATAGCAGAATACTGCAGTAAAACTAATTGTGTGACAAACGAGGCTATCAAGTCGAATGAAATGTAAACAATACTGTTTGGAAACGAACATACTTTCACCGTTTTTATACGCCCACATTTTCATGTGGACGTATTATGTCGTCGCCCCTGTCCGTCCGGACGTCCGTCCGTCCGTCCGTCCGGACGTCCGTCCGTCCGTCCGTCCACAATTTGTTTGTGGACTCTCTACAGGTCACAATTCTTATCCGATTTTGACGAAACTTGAAATATAGGTTTATCCCCAAAAGATCTCGGTTCCTTTCGATATTGGCATGTATCGGATCAAAACTTCATGGATTATGGCCCCTGATTGTACGAAAAATCACGTTTTTAGCTTGTGGACCCTATAGAGGTCACAATTTTGAACCGATTTTGATGAAACTTGACATGCATGTATGTAACCCAAAGATCTTGGTTCCTTTCGATATTTGCGGCTATCGGAATGTAATTTCCTGAATTATGGCCCCTGATTGTCCGAAAAATCACCCTTTTTAGCTTGTGGTCCCTCTGGAGGTCACAATTATTATTTGATTTAAAAAACCGTTTGATTATATCACCGTTACACACTAAGGAAGGCTGAGTTCGAATTTCGGGAAAATCGGACGAAAATTGCCATACAAAATGGCCGCCGTTTGTACGCGAATACTGTTAAAAAATGGGATATCAAGGTTGTGGAACCTGTGGAGGTCACAATTTTGATTCGATTTTGATGAAACTTGAAATTCATGGTTATAACCCAAAGATCTTGCATCCTTTCGATATTTGCGCATATCGGATCGTAACTTCCTGAATTATGGCCCCTGATTATACGCAAAATCGCCTTTTTTTTAGCTTGGAGGTCACAAATATTATGCGATTTAAAAAACCGTTTGATTGTATTACCGTTACACCCTAAGGAAGGTTGAGTTCGAATTTCGGGAAAATCGGACGAAAATTGCCATACAAAATGGCCGTTGTTGTACGCGAATACTGTTAAAAAATGGTATATCAAGGTTGTGGAACCTGTGGAGGTCACAATTTTGATTCGATTTTGATGAAACTTGAAATTCATTGTTATAACCCAAAGATCTTGCTTCCTTTCGATATTTGCGCATATCGGATCGTAACTTCCTGAATTATGGCCCCTGATTATACACAAAATCGCCTTTTTTTTTAGCTTGGAGGTCACAATTAATATCCGATTTAAAAAAACGTTTGATTATATTACCGTTACACCGTAAGGAAGGTTGAGTTCGAAGTTCGGGAAAATCAGACCAAAATTGCCATACAAAATGGCCACCGTTTGTACGCGAATACTGTTAAAAATGGTATATAAAGGTTGTGGACCCTGTAAAGGTCACAATTTTAATTCGATTTTAATGAAACTTGAAATTCATGGTTATAACCCAAAGATCTTGGTTCTTTTCGATATTTGCGCATATCGGATCGTAACTTCCTGAATTATGGCCCCTGGTTATACGCAAAATCCCCCTTTCTTTAGCTTGTGGTCCCTCTGGAGGTCACAATTATTATCCAATTTAAAAAAACGTTTGATTATATCACCGTTACACTGTAAGGAAGGTTGAGTTTGAATTTGGGGGAAATCGGACCAAAATTGACAGACAAAATGGCCGCCGTTTGTACGCGAATACTGTTAAAAAAATGATATATCATGGTTGCGGACCCTGTATAGGTCACAATTTTAATTCGATTTTGATGAGGAAGGTTGAGTTCTAATTTCGTGAAAATCGTACCAAAATTGCCGGACGAAATAGTGTAAAAATATGGTATATCATGGTTGTGGACTCTCTATAGGTCACAATTCTTATCCGATTTTGATGAAAAGTCACATTTCTAGGTTGTGTACCGTCACACCATAATCATTGTCGGTTTCGAATTTCATTTATATCAGACTGGAACTGACCAACTAAATGGCTGCTCCCAATACAGTATGAAATACAGGACTTAAAGATGTAGGAAAAATCACTTTCGGTATTGCTTGTTCTCTGTCCATCTCTCGAAAATGTGGGCGTATCCTGCCTGGCAGTGCCAGCCTATCTTTAATACCTTAAATCACTGTCCAAAGTTTTAGGGAAGACCCAGATTAAACGAAGGACTGTCATGTTGCTGTACTTAAGTGAAAGCTTTCATTGAACGGAAAGAATAGACAAACTCCCACAGAAGTTCAAGAAACAGACGCTATTCCAGCAATGGCCAAAGAGGGATTTCTCGGGCCATTGCTTCAGGAATATGGTAGACATGCTGCCTGGGCAAAATTAACCACATATCACACTGTATGCCCATCTTCATTAACATGGTCGGTGCATAAAAGTAGGATGTTAAACCCCATTTACTTTCTCTTCATATGGTGTCTCCAATTCACTTTAAGTCAAACGTTTCCAAGTATTAGTCCATACAAAGATAGTTGAGTCTATTTTCTGTGAACAATTGGACAGTATCTGATTTTTCACGGCTTAAAGTAACGATGCGTGCATGACTTTTGTTGCTAAAATTTCAAATTTCTCACAGCATAACCCGCTCTAATGTGTACCCAGATTGATTACTTAACATTTATTTTAATTTAGAAAACCAAAATCAAAATACTGAGGTAATCTCCATTCTCCAGGCTTGGATTCAATCGTAAATTAAATAGGTCTTTCAATAAAATGGCGCTGGGCTTTATTACATAGCAAACAGCATAGATCGATGAAATTTCCATTCAAAATATCTTTATCATGTAAATACTGAAGATATTTTGAATGGAAATTTCATCGATCTATGCTGTTTGCTATGTAATAAAGCCCAGCGCCATTTTATTGAAAGACCTATTTAATTTACGATATTTATTCTGTGAAGTATTTATTCTGTGAAGTGCGTTGATATGTACATGTGACTGGTTGTAAACAATAAATTATTATTATATTCCTATTAAAGATTCATCCTTCACGATATTATAGTTTTCAAGAGATTCCTATTTCTTATAATGACGATCAGCAACCTCAAATAAATTCTCTTATTTCTACTTTCAGTATCAGCGATATAAAATTATGCAGGAAGAACGGAAAAAACAAGGCAGACCATACCTTGATCCACCTCCAATGCACGTACCTGGATTTAATAAACGTTAAATTGAAAGTAGAGATGTTATATAAAAAGTGTGTTAAATAGACTAACGTTTAAAATAAGAAGACTTACTATTCATTTTATTAATGTTTAAACATGATATTGAAGTTTCAATTTGGAAAAAAGTGAAAATAAGATGTATGAGTCTGTTAAGAATAAAACATTTAATATTATTATTTGCTCTTGCTCTTGTTAATGTGTCAACAGACATTGTATATGATATTGAAAACATCAAAATGAACCACGTAAAAATAGTTTGAATTTGAAAAAAAGTGAAAATAAAATGTATGATTCTGTTAAGAATAAAACATATGTTATTATTCACTCTTACACTTGTAATGTGTGTACTTTATATCATAAGGTCTGTTAAGTGGTGGGGGTGGAGAGAAGAGAGAGAGAAATGGGGTTTAACGTCCACTTCACACAAACACGGTCATTTCGGGACTAACATATGGTTTGAATTCTATTTGTTTAGCAGTTTGAGGAAACCCGGAGTGCCCGGAGGAAACCCATGAGGTGAGAAGGCGCCCCTATCTCCATGCCACATACGCTCACACCAGGGATCGAAACCACGGCCGCAAGCCAGAGGTGACCGGCCAGCTAGAGGTCGAAGTGCGGCACTCTAGACCACTAGGCCATCCCAACCCTGCTGGTGGGTGTGGGTAAGGTGGGTGGACCAATGCTTTAACACATGTGATCATAATATCATTTGGTCTGGCCTTTAGTCAAGTGGCACGGTTTCGATCCCAAACTTGTGTGTGACAAGAGATAGAGACGCCTGTCCAAACTTGTGAGTTGCTCCTGGTTCCCATGTACTAGCAGATGCCCAAATAGCCTGGGACCCAAATTCACCTGAAATCCAAATAGCTGGGGCCTATTTCACGAAATTTTAACTAAGATATGATCCCAATTTTAGTAATTTGATTGGATAATATTAGATTGATTTTAGTGCTTAGCCAATCAAAATTGAAGTATCTACTAAAATTGGATTTTATCTTAAGTTAATATTTCGTGAAACAGGGCCCAGGCTCGCTGGCCTGGAGATCCATGTTCTATTCTTGCATTGGACGAGAGAGTTCATTGGGATTTCTTATGTGGTTTCCACTTGTTAGTGATGCTGGACAGAGGGCCTGATAAGGACAGCCGTTTAGTCGTTCAGATGGAACAAAAAACCGAAGCTGGTCCCGTTTACACAATTTAGTTTATGAAAAAGATCCCTTGACAATTGGGATTCAATATAAGACTCTCTCGTCCAATGCAAGAATTTCTCCCAGCAATGACCTCATATACAAGGATATTGAATCAATTTTTCAAAATTTTCTCAAATTAATTTGTGTTACAGGCACAATCATACTATACGACATAAACTATATGTGAACTTAAATAAAACTGTTTTCCGGCGAGACAACGATCGGTGAACAATTATATAATTATACAATACTATCTATGTTCTACCGGGAAGCTTATAATGTTATAGCCGGATTTTGATTATGGATGACGGCCTAGATTTGAAACCACCCCTTCCCCGCCCCCATATTCCCTAGAAAACTCGCACCTGTGGTGCTCGGCTCCTGATTGCGTCACTCGTACTAGGGGTGGGTGGAGTGGAGGCGTATGTGCATTAGTCGGTCGCATTTTGGCTAAACACCCCCTCCCCCCCAAATAAAACCCAAACAAAATCGTTATGTACGCCCTTGGGTACAATAAGAAAATATCTAACTAAAGAAGCCAGCTAAATTCATATTATGTGTCTATGCCATGTTTTTTATTTTGCAAAATTCAAATTTTTCTCATGTAGCCAGGTGTGCCGCTCTTTTTTTATGTGTTTTAAAGTGTGTCGTTGGCATAAAAAGGTTGAGAACCACTGCAACTGCCGTAATGACTACAATCCGTTATGTTATGTTCCCGTGTGCTGTATTGGTTGTTACAATATTACGTGTAATGAATTTTAAGGTGTGTTCCTGCATTGTTAAAATTAATAAACAAGTCAAATCAAATCCACCACTGATCGTTGTCATTAGATCTTTTGATCCTATGTTACACACGTGACCTAGAATCAAGTGGACGGATTTATAACAAATGGAAGATTATTAATAGCCAAATATTAATTCAAGGAGACCTGTGACGAGCAAACTCGTGTCTCATTCTTTTCTTAGGCCACACTCATACATAACACGTTTTACAGCCCTTATTAAACATTACAGTACATGTATACCAGAGCTAAATCTGCCTATTACAGGTCTTTCTTTGGGCCTGATATGTTTTCTAAATTATTAATTAGCCAGTAATTAACGGATCCAGGCCATAATCAACCCTCGATGCCATCGGATTTCAGCCATATTTTGATTTCATCTAAAAACGGAGGAGGGAGACTTAGCTTCGAACAACCAGTACGGTGGTTGAAATTATTGCACACGTCTAAATAAAACTTCAAAGGCTTATTTCTTCGCTCGCAATGCCAATGGAGTACTTTTAATGAAATTTCCAAATTATTCATTTTACATTATTTATTTTCGAACTATTATAGCAAGAATGGCTAGCTCTTTATCTAAATCTCAAAGGCGTTTTATCGCTGAGGCGCTGGAGGCGCCAGCCTCCTCGCGAAAAAAAAAATCAAAGTTGAACAAATAAAACGGGAGAAAAATGCCAAAACCGACGAGAAAAAGAAATGTACCCTAGTTAGGGAGGGCCCCAAAGGCAAACAAAAGGGCCCCTCGTCTGACAAAAGGGCCCCTCTGGCCAAGGGAAAGGGCCCCCAAGTCCGGGTCAATCGTTTTCTTTACACTGTTACTGTCGAATACACTACTGAATGAGAATGCAGTCATTGCACTGGTATGAAAATCAAGACACCCCCATCCACGACCCCTGCGATGAAAGGGCCCTCAAAATAGTATAGCCTCCGCCATGATAAACCTTAAAACGCCCCTGCTAATTCTTACACAAGTTGTCGGGCACTTAAAATAAACCCCTGGCAGTTGGAGCGGGATGAAATTGGACGGAAACGCTTCCATCGAGGCGAAATTGCACCCATATAGCAGTACAATGTCGCATTCGTTATCCCGGTTGGTGCCATGTTCTTGAAGTAAGTTTTATAATACAGTATCTTGTTGAGATGTACAGAGTTAAAGCGAAGTCACGTCTGCTATTGAATATCATGGTCTAGAACGTTAAACTTCGTTTCATTTCTTGTAAACACATTTTGTATAGTTTCTTGTAACTTTTGATGAAATGAGATTTTAACATCCTATTGTTCTGCTGATTGGGCTAATGAAAGACGGGCATACGCCATACAGTGTGCTATGAGGGAATTTTGTATCGAATTCCAACTACCACGGGACCTTTTACGTGCACGCTAATGTGTATACCGGACCTCGGTTTTTCGTCCCATCCGAACGACTAGACAGCTGTCCTGTATCACTGACAAGGAGAAACCACGCCAACTTTTGATGAACTCGTCTTCATTAACCGGATGGGTGCAGGAAAACAGAACGTTAAACCCCATTTTCTTTGGTTGCCCCAATCAAATATAGATTATAGCCCATTTATAATTTTGAAGAATTTAACCCAATAAATTATAATTATTATGCCCACCGCACCCTACCATAGAAATAAAAACACATCATATGTTAGTCTCAAAATTTTACACAAAATGATAATACATTATTTATTTTCTGTTTTGTATAATCTGTAGGGAAAGGAATTGACATACAGATACAATATACTAGAATGGTTTCATTAGTATTCCATGTCAATATTCCCAACTTATCAATATTCTCCATCAATATTCCCAGTCAGTATCCCGTATCGATATTCTATGGTAATATTCTCTGTTAATAATCAAAATTATTACCCATTAACATTTCTGACATTCCCAATTAGTATCAATATTCCCTATCAATATTCCCTACCTCTAATCCCTAATAATATTCTCTACCAATATCCCCTACCAATATTCCTGATCAATATTCCTTATTAATATTCAATGTCAATATTCCTGATCAATCAATATTCCCTGTCAATAATCCCTATCAATATTCCCAATCAATATTCCCTATTAATATTCCCCATCAATTTTCTCTATCAATATGGCCTACCAATAGTCTTTATAAATATTGTCAGTCAATATTTTGTTCTACACTAAATTCACGGTTCACATCTCAGTGACATTTTTAGCCTGTTTCTGATATCAACCCAAAAAACAAATTAATTAAACTTATGGCCTATTTAGATTTTGGCCTCTTAGGTTAAACTTTGATATCTTGCACCAGTACTTGATAACAAGGCATCCGATAACACAGACGATAACATCCATGTAGATGATTGTGAAATAATATGTAACTTTTGCTGCAACATTAACTAGAAGATACAAATATTGGATAATACTGCTGCGCTTTCAGTTTCTATATCGCATATCGTTGTGTACATCAACAGTCGAAAGACCGCAACGAAAGTTACTGTTATACTAATTGTGTTTCACTGTGGGAGTATATGTGACAAGGAAGTTGTGGGCGGACCTTGACCTTAGTGAAGTGAATACGAAAACTCGTTGATACATTTTGAAAAGGTAATTATAACTTATAAATGTTGATTTTAATGTGATTTTAATGTATTTTTAATGTTTTTGTTTGGTCCCGGTGTTCCCCAGGAGATGTTTGTGTTTGGTCCCCAGGAAGTGTTTGCAAACCGCGGTGATTTCGACCACAACAACGTTTACAATTTGAACGATCCGGGGCCGGTTGCTCAAAACTAAGTTATTTTAACGATCCGTTAAACTAACGGATCGTTATCTTTCATGTGCCGTTTGTTAACGGTCCGTTAAATTTCTGTTGCTGGAAAGTCAATTTCATTATCCGTTAAAGTTAACGGGGCTTCCAGCAACCGGCCCCTGTTGTGCTGATTCGACAAGAAAGGGGCGTGGTGGCACAAGGTTTCTCCCTGTCAGTGGTGCAGAGAGAGGGAGTTTAACGTACACCCGACACAAATTAGGTCATTTCGCGGGACAAACATGTGGTTCAATTTTATTTCCATAATACGTTTGCGCGTAGGGGTCTTTAGCAGAGGGAAGAAATCGGAGGTCCCACAGTAAACCCACAAGGTTGTACAGGCAACCCTACTCTTTTTACACGATGTTGTGCACGTAAAAGAACCCTTGGCAGTTGGAATTCGACAGAAACGCAGCTACCCGGGCAAAATTATCCTCGTAGCACACTGTATGGTGTCTACCCGTCTTCATTATCCCAGTTAAACAGACAAACAGGAAGTTCGTTAAACCACATTTACTGAATCATTTGAAATGAAATGAAATGGGGTTTAACGTCCTACTGGAGTTAACTGGAGTCATATGAAGAGGATGCCGAATCTTCACAAATTTTCAATTCACTATATCCCTGTAAATAATGAACATAATTCAACCATTTGTGAACTGATAAGTCTGTTAGAGGTACCCCTTTTCACGGTATCGCAGGTTAGAAGCGATTATTGAATCAGTAGAAACGACTTTCAAAGACTTTAATGTGCTTACTCCGAGATTTTGAGGGGGTTGTATGGCCGAATGGACATAATCTTGTGTTAAAACCACGTTGTTTTTATTTCAGTACAACAGAAAGATGGGAGACTGGCAGCATTCTATCTTAGGTTGTTTTGATAACATGGGAATATGTATCATCACCTATTTCGTACCTTGCTACACATTTGGTAAAAACAGCGAACAAGTTGGAGAGAGTTGTATTCTGTGTGGATTATTGTACTTTATTCCTGTTGTCGATCTCGTCGCTTTAGTCTCCGTTCGAGGAAAAGTCCGCCAACAAAGTAACATACCAGGTAGCTGTTTCGGAGACCTGCTTGCCGTTATATTCTGCCACCCTTGTGCCTTGGCACAGGAGGCACAAGAACTGCAAGGGTCTGGTGGTTATGGAATGGTCAGGGAATAGTTAAAGACATTTAGAATGATTGTTACAATGAAGTTTGTTGTATTTATTGAATATATACAGTTTGATATATTATAAACTTGTATTTCATTTTCATTTATAAACCTCTAACGGTTGATCTTTGGGGTATATTATATATATGCCCAGAATAACTTGTGGTCTGAAAGACGGGGGAGGTTTGGGATATATGCTGGGGAATTTGGGGTTATTCTTCTCAAAGTTTTTCTTCCATAGTAAGTTTTTTGCCATAAGAAAGCATTATATTAGGGTTTTTTTACTGGAATTCTGGGATGCTCTCATTTTGCGTACATGTAAACATAGACGGTTTATAAGCACGATAAAGTCCTCGACTGCGGTTTTTCTTTTTCGCGGGTCTTCACTCTTTCTTTCCCCAACATATTTTGAAAGGGGAGCCGCGCCGGGTAAGTGGGTAGGACGCTGGGTAGTTAATCAGGGACCTGTTTCTCGAAACACTAAAATCAATATAATATCATCCAATCAAATAACTAAAATTTGGGTTTTATCTTAATCAAAATTTCGAGAAACACGTCACAGCACGTCTTGGGTTCACTATCGGTGTTTCCCCATGGAAGATGAACAATTTCAGCTCGCTTGGGTCAACCCCGTTCAACATTAATTTATCCGACAATTGTCACATATTGGGCCCTTTTTTGTTCTAACGATTAAACAAACATTATGTATTTAGGTAAAAAGCTGACAGTTTTCGCTGAAAAAGTGAGAAATAGATAATGAAAAGGGAATATGTTGAAAATTGCAGTCAGATTTTTCTTCATTCTGGGGCGCTTCATTACTTCATTCTGGGCGCTTGAAGAACAGACTCAGCTGTCTTTGTTATCTCTCCTGCGATAATAAAAGTCGACTCGATTATCCATTTTTAAATTGAATTATCTTAACTGCCAAACCGTGTTTAAATCCCTAGAATATCCAAACTATCTGATTTTCTACACGTAGAGAGTTGATTATGGGTGGGCTCGACATGTCTAATTAATGATTTATATAGCATTTAAAAACAGGAATTATTTGTCAATTTAAATCAACATTGATGCTGTGATCTGCCGGAAAAATGTGGGCTTCAGATATCCAATATTTAAGACAAAATAAACATTTTACCATTGGTACACGAATCGTGTACCATAATGCGTTTCATCCCCAGTTTTAACAAGAGACTCGAGGAACGAGGCTAAACACATTGCACCAAATCAAACGGCGTATGTAGACTGGAATAACCAGACGCTATAAATTTGCGCTTGATTTAGAGGGCTGGCTTATTTAGCCGAACATAACTGATTTAAAATTAGAGTGAAAACAATTGAATGTAAATCAGTTTATATACATTCATATTAGAGTATTATATGCGTTGCGACCCACTTGTGTCAATTTCTAGGTCCCAAATGTTAGCGATTTAGCTCATTTAACGTCTATGGTAGAAAATAAATTTAAATAAGCTCCGGCTTGTTTTCAGATCCCATAATAAAATATTTGTATCTTTAGATTAGGTAAATGAAGTTGGCTCCCTTTGAATAAGTTCAGCCACGTCACTAGCGTTTATTCCTATATCTGGCCTCGAACATTTTTGGACCAGGAGTTGACTGGACCAATCGCATCCCATCGTCTTCGTTAAAAGTCTGGATTGTTTCTCGGATAATTGCACATTGAAGACAAACTTTGATATTCCAGGATAGATATGACAGAGATGATGACAAAAGAAATGATAAAACGGTTTATTTTATACAAGATAGTCTTTACAAATACAATGAAATCAACATAAAATAATCTTTCAGGCCATTGTAATAATCTTTCAGACCAAAATATAGAAATACTGAACACTTTCTTGATTTTCCTCTCAATTTAAAAAGGATTTAAAAAGGATTCGATCTGTTATTTTGAATAGCGATATCACGGGGCTCGGATACTCAGGGAAGGGGTGGGGGTGATCTACTTGGATTACTATTCGCAATTAAATGCACAACGTCTTTGTTTTAAATCGGACAGCTTCTTGCTATTACAGATTACCCCATAACCACAGTGTTCACAGATAAAAATTACTGTATAACCACAGTGTTTAAGTGTTTGCGAATAACAATTACTCCACAACCACAGTATTTACGAATAAAGAATATCTCATAAACAGTGTATATGTATAAAGATTACGTTGAAACCACAATGTTTACGAATAAAAATTGCCTCAAAATATCGTATATGTATGAATAAATATTGCATTTTAGTTACAATTTTTACGATATAGGGGATTATCCTAACTCAACCCAGTGATATAAGGATTACCCTAACCCTATGATAAAGGGGATTACCCTAACCAATCCCTGTGATATGGGGATTACCCTAATCTAACCCTATTGATAACTTATTTCTATTTAAATCAACACAGGATATAACCACTTGACTTTTCAACCGTCGACAGTTTTTGGGAAAAACGAAATTATACGAAACTAAGCTAAAAATTAGAACACAGACCAGTTTTCTGTTACTTTGTCGAATTGAAAGTTTTACTGTGAATATCATGTATGACCGTAGTCTATGTCTGATCACTAATCAAAATAACACATCAGATTAACTTAATCGAACATTTTAATTCGACCTATCTCAAAAATGTATCACACTTTTATATAATTATTAAATTTTAATTTAAAGATCCTACACTTTTCTAGAATTATTAAATTATAATTTAAAGATCCCCATCTTTTATAGGAACACCGAATTATATAATAAAACGGATTTACTCTTTGATAGAAGGAACGAGTTGTAATTTAAGGGCCGCACACTTTTATAGAATTATTAAATTGTTATTTAGAGGCCCAAACGCTTTGAATTATTATATTGAAACCCCACACTTTTATAGTAGGAACGAATTGTAATTTGAAAAAAGGTTTATATGTACAGTAATTAGATTTTGTATGTACAATAATTAGAATTTGTATGTAACTTTAAAAAGTACATAATTATATTATCACCATGGAGATAAACAATTAAACAAACAGCACCGAACACAAGCACGGTGCTAGCATATCGGCAGACAAAACTCGGTGACAAATCGCCCGCTGCCAGATAAACAAAACAATCGAATCTGAATACAATACGAACTTTCCACGGAATTCATGTCTCTTGCAAAATAATTGTGGATAAAATTGTATTTAAATCGTCATGCATCCGAAGACACGTGATCTAGCTGCAGAGATCTCAAATATGTAAAATGAAAGTAGACAATGAAATTGCGCCATGTGAGCACGTTTATGTGGATATATCGCATTATAAACCGACAAATTATTACTATTAATTCTCTGGGTTAATCGGAGTTTTCCATGTTTTTAAAAGAAATGGTCATAGAATCCAGAGATTTTCCCTGGTATTTGCCGATTGCTACATATATACCCACAGCCAGCAACGCCCCTAAAACCAACATGGCGAATCCAAGACCTCCCATGGCACCTGAAATTAGAGAAAATGCGAGAAATGAATTAAAATAGGGTTGCCTGTACATATTATACTCTTCGCTGAATTCCACCAGCCAATGTATCGTGTACACGGGAACTCGTTGTTTCGCCTGATAATTGCCAGGTCCACTGCACCGGCGTCAAGGGGACACCGCACTGAGAAAATACGAGGTCGTTCCGGAAAGGAATCTGTATGTATGCCTATGTAATTTAGAGACGATGATGGTAGATTTCCGTGACAGAAACCTGGCAAACCCCCTCCTGCAAAAATTCCAGGCTACGCCCCTGAAGGAATATGACGCCCTTTACAATTTTGTCGGCACAATACTTTGGTTATATGTGTGTGGACAGCGGCTTTTATACTACCCCGTTAATAAGATATGGACATAAAATAGGGTGTCCTCCCCCCCTTTCCAGACAGACATATATACATTGTGTGTGTGTGTGTGTGTGTGTGGATCTTGTTCTTGGTGAACACGTGGTTCGAACGCTTGTGTTTTAGATCTTAGAGCCTGTCATTTAGATAAGTGGCATAGTTTCGATATCATTCTTGTACGTGACAAAAAGTAGGCGTTCCTAACCCCGTGAGTTTCTACGGTTTCCTCTCACTACTAAAAATTCCTGCATGCAAGCGACATGTTCATTTTAGCCATAAACTTAATTCATTTTCATATTCATCTCTTCCCAATGCTTTATATTTCTTGTCAAATCCCATAATTCATCACTATATAAATTATGATATTTTAATAACCCTAACCCTAACCCTAACCCTTTAAAAAGCCCTACGTTGGATCCCAAGAACCCAAACACAGCCTTCGTATTCGGACATGCTGTCCTAATCGCGCTTTCACCCCCACTTTGATCGAAACGAGGTAAACGAGATGATTATATTATTTTACCTGATGAGTAACCACTAGCAGTAGGTTTAGTATAAACTGATCCATCTGGGTAATACGAACCTGTTGAAAGACACAGAAATACATAAAATGGAATAAAATAAAATAAAAATGAAACGGGCTTTAAGACCAACTGAGACGCCGCCCGATGAATATGTGCGGATATGTTCATGTGCGAATATGTTCAACACAGAACCCGGCACATTATTGGAAGAAGAAGAAGAAGAAGAAGAAGAAGAAGAAGAAGAAGAAGAAGATACAAGATTTTGGAAATGAAATGAAGTAGGGTTTAACATCCTACTGTTACGCTCCGACTGGGATAATGAAGACAGGTCTACGCTATCTTGGTCGGACAGCGGCGCTACGGCCTAATCTTATATCGATTTCCAACTGTCAAGGGTTCTTTTACTTACACGTCAATGTGTACGCGGTACTTATGCGTTTCGTCTCATTCGAACGACTATACGCCTTCCATTGCCAGGCCCTCTGCCTGCCCTACCGTCAATGGGGAACCACATCGCAAAATTCCGAAGAACTTTCTCGGCTTACACAGGGATCGCATAACACGAGACCTTTACGTTAGCGGATCAACGTCTTGCTCACTGTGCCACCGCGGCGCCCATAGAAGAATACGCTATTCAAATCAATCAAGCCTATATACAATAGCTAAAGAATGGGACCATATGGTATCAAACACATTTCACAATGACGGGCTTGGTCGCTTGAATATAATACAAACAAAAATGATATTTAACTTCCTTCTTTTCTGCGCCAGTCGTGATAAAGACGTACATACGAGAAGCATTGCTGTCTTCACGTCATCCAATCGCAACTGCCAATTATTTTTGTACGTGCATGTCACCTCTACACGTAATTTCGTTTTCTGGTCTCATCCGAGGGACTAGTTTTTATTAATTTCTGCACAATTGACAAGAGGAAACCTTCCAAAAAACTTCCGAAACTCAAATACCCGTTTTGGAAAAAAAATAAAATGTTGCTATGGATAAATAAACAAAAACATACGTATTGGAAAAAAAATAAAATGTTGCTATGGATAAATAAACAAAAACATACGTATATAAACTTCACAAAATGTCGACGCTTGTATGGTCACCTGTCCAACATCAGACATGGCGGCGTCACTAAGGCGACACTCCGTCATGTTGCCACAGTAATCAAAACTAGCGCACGAAAACGACTCCTCTTCTACACACATTTTAGCACATTGTTCAGCACTGACACCTTCTATCACACGATTATCTCGTAGAGCTATCTCCTTATGTGCTTTTAGTTTAAAATCATCGGCATAGTTTCCTGAAATAAATAATATAAAACTTTTACAAATGTTGCGTTTTGTTGGAAATATCAGTAGTTCATTTACGTGTACACCCGACGACGATTTTCAGGTCCGACAGCAATCCGGATGAACTTTCTTCGCTAACAAGGAACCGAACTCGTGATCTCTGGATTAAGAAGTCGGCGCCTTCCACACTGAAGCATCGTGACTCCCTTAAATATCAATAATTATAGCAAAAAAGAAAATAAATAAAAGTTATACATACTTGAGTAATGGTTACACTGTGGATCTTCTTTAATATTTGATTTCGGAACGTCAAACACGTGCTTCTTGCCCAGAAAACACGTGTTAATGTTTGGACAATAATCAAACGATTTACAATCAAACTCATTATAATCTACACATAATCTAGCACACTGGTTGTCCGAGTTGATGTTCTGGTAGATCGTGTCTGAGGAGGATAGGACGGTGGTGCCAGGCGTCTCAGTGAATTTGGCCATGTAGGACCCTGTAAAGAAATTTAGCAATCTGATTAAAATACACATCTATATCTCGTTTCGTTTTTTTTATCTTTCGAAGACCTCTACTACGTGACCAGTTGAAGTGGGAGGTGGCGTCAGGGGTCATTCGAGGGGCTTTTAACCCTATGACGTCAGGCATTGATTAATCAATCAGCGTTGAAGTTTGTAATGGTTTACCCACACTCCGTGCACAGCACGCCAAGAACTCGCCGTAACAAACTGTTTCATTAGCTACGTTATATGGTCAAAAGCCGCTCGAATGCCAGTTATATAACAACTCTTCCAGGTGCTAGCGTAGCAAAGACAAGTAAAACGAAATTTTGAAGTATAAAAAATGAAACGAAATAGGATCTGTGTTTTAATAAGATTCAGCGAGTGCTAGAGGGGGTGGGACTATAAATCATCTTTTTACATCCACTTGCAGGATTTTTCTCTGGACCAATATAATATTCTAGGTACCAAAATAAGACCCCCCCTCCCCGCCTCCTCCAGGTCAAAGTTTTATACTCAATACGGCGCATCTGATATTCAAAAGTTAATGGGTTTAATAAGTAATGGTGGTGGTGTTAAACATGCATTAGGCAAGAGCTAAATGTGCCACTTGCAGGTCTTTCTTTAGGCCTTAAACTATTAATTAGATATTAACTAACATGAAAAGACCATACTCAACTCCCGACGCCGTTTTATCTGTACGATTTACAATGGATTTGAATCCGATCTGCTGTTCAACCTTGATAGTTAAACGCAACACTGAACAATCGAGACTGCAATGATGTTAAAATAACGTTTTCTCTGCTTAGAGTTAAAAAATTGACTACCTTTTATTTATCTACATGTATTGTAGTTTGAACTGTCAGCTCTTAGTCTAATCAACCATAATGTATTTGCGATGAGAAGTGCCATTAATGAAACGTGCTTTTAAAGTTTGTAACTTGAAAAGGAATTTCATGTTCTTCCTGATTTCTCGATTTTTCCTACTATAATTGCCGAGGTGACGGCTTCGTTTAGGCCATTATCACATGAAGGTACCTGCATATGAATATGTTGTGTGTTGAACAAATTCTCAAGTGGAAATGTTTGGGAAATATGACAATTTAGCGCCCCAACCCCTCCACCCCAAAACTTGGGCATCCTTTAGCGAGCTAGTACCCTTAAGAAATTTGGCGCATAATAATATATATGACTTTCTAGTATAAACATACATTATGCAATAGGTAAATCTGCCTACCCCCTCTCTCACTCCCTCTCTCCTCTCTCTCTTCTATCTCTCTCTCTCAGGTTACAATTAATACCAACTGCTCCACTTACTAGTATAAAGATCACAATGATCACTGGCAATTATTAAATCAGGTCGTTCATCCGGGTGGGTGTGACTCATTATACAATAACCCGTATCATAACAATACTCGAATGATTGACAGGTAAATATTATCTCGCCCAGACATTCGTTAGCACAGTCATCTACAGATACCTGTGTTAAAATCAAATCATCAAATCCATTCACTTGCTTGTTGGCTTGTCCACTGAAATGTTGTAAGGCTGTTTCTGTAAAGGAAATAGAATGGAACCTGGGATGGAGCTTTATATTTGAACAGTATAATATCCATAGTTAGCTGCTGATCATTTTTGTGACCACTATACATACAGATATGCATTTTATTTACGAAATGTCGTTTCTACACCAAGGCAACCACGGTTGGTGAGTATGGCGCTAACCACGGTGGCTATGGCGCTAACCACGGTTGGTGAGTATGGCGCTAACCACGGTGGCTGGTGAGTATGGCGCTAACCATGGTGCCTGGTGGGTTTGGTGCTAACCACGGTGGCTGGTGGGTATGGCGCTAGCCACGGTGGCTGGTGAGTATGGCGCTAGCCACGCCTCCGATGTGTAGGTGTCGCTCACCACGGTTTCTGGTAGGTATGGCCTAGTCTTAGTTCCAATTTGAACTTTCAAAGGATCTCTTACGTGCATGCCAATGTGTTTGGAACTTCCTTTTTTCGTACAACTCGAACGACTAAAGGGGGACCACGCAGGGAATCCCGGCAAAGTTTCGCGACCAACAACCGGAGTGAACCGGATACCTGCTGGTTGGCGAGCCAGTGCCTTACTCACTCAGCCAACGTTGCTTACAATCCTGGAGCCACCGTTGCTGACAATCCTCGGGTGTATACCATTGTCAGCACGTCGCAGATATCGAAATACAATTACCATCATGACATACTGCATAGCGTCCGAATGGTTAATACGTGTGCTCTGTCAGGGGCGGATCCAGGGGGGGGGGGTCAAACCCCCCTGCCCAGCTACATAAAAAAAATAATGCCTTGTATCAATGAAATTACATCACAAAGTGACCCTACATCAGTATAAAATGATTTCTCCTTTTAAAAAGCTCAATTTGTATGCATTCCTATGTAATTTAGAGACGATGATGGCAGATTTCCGTAACAAAATCCTGGCACCCCCCCGCCTGCAAAAATTCCTGGATCCGCCCCTCTACTGTGTCACAACTCACAAGGTCTGTCATTGAGTAAATTAGCGTGCTTTCGATTCCCCGGTTGTCCGCGTGGGTTTTCTATGCGACCTCAGATTCCCCCCACACGCAAGCGACTTATTGGAATAAACTTGAATCATGTTAGTCCCGAAAGGATCTAGTTTGTGTCGAGTGGGCGTTACCCCCTCTCTCTCTCTCTCTGTCTCTCTCTCTGTCTCTCTCTCCTCCCCACGCTCCCTCTCTCTTTTCAACCTCGTGGGATTTCGTTGGGCTATCCGGTTTCCTTTTACAGCTACAGACCTCCTCCTCACAATAAAGTTATTCAATCAAAACTGAATGATATGTTAGTGGGTGTTAAACTCTCTTTCTCTCTCAACCGACTTGGTGTAGAAAGTATTTTAAACCGTATTGTATTTATAATGAAGATGATGTCATAGCTTACTTGATGCTACTCTGTTGGGATTTCTTAAAACATCTGACGTTATATCTGAACCCTTCAACACTTGTTTCTACAACAACAACAAAATCAAACATAATCAAATATCAAAATCTAGAAACTAATGTCGTGGAAAGTCATATTTCTTTTTATTTGCACAACAATAATACCGCCATATTTTCGCATACTACTATACGTGTTCAACAATCTACTTCCGGTCCTAATTATTTCTTCGCTCCATCAAATTGAATGGGGAAATAATATCTCGTCAATACAAGATTTCGTTAATGTGAAGAATAACTTGGAGGAGAAGCGTTCCGGACAGCGCGTCGTTCGGATGGGATGACAAACCGGGGGTCCCGTGTACACGTTGACGTGTACCTAAAAGATCTCTTGACAGTTGGAATTCGATATAAGAGTAGGCCGTAGTGCCACTGTCCGGGCGAAATGTCCCGTCTTCATTAGCCCAGTCCGGAGCAGAATAGTAGGACGTTTAACCCCATTTCATTTTATTTGGTTAAAGTGTTCAATCAATTTCAACTGTCAAGAAACCATTTCTTGTCCACCGCGCAAGCGCTACCTCTGATGAATGCGAAATGAGCTTTGGCGACAATCGATCATCACTAGATCATCACCAACTCCACTAAAGTGAGCGTAATAAAAGTCTTCAATCAAACATGGGTAGTCGAGTTAATATCACACCAATATTCCCTGCTGTCTAAATGGTTTGGCGCCACTTTTTCTGGGTCTGAAGATATTTCTTTACCGGACACGTTCGGTAATGCACATAACCTGATTTCGGTCAACATTCCAATAAAAACCCATGGTACAAACACTTGCACTAAATCAGCGAAAGGCTTTTGATTGTCAACGTTTTTACATGTAAATCCGAGAAATGATCTTACCGACCCATCATCAAGATTCAGAGTTACTTGAAAGGTTCCTTTTACAACCTGGTCTGTTAGAACAATCCATGCATCATTTAACGCTATCTCTTTATCAACTCTTCCGCCCACAACACCTGTGTAATATAATATAAAACAATACAAGACCGTGCCCATGAAAACATAAGGGCTGTCATTGAGTCAGGTGAAGTGGTTTTGATTCCCCGTTTGTATGTGGCAAGGAGTAGGGTTGCCTGTCCAACCTTGTGTGTTTTCACTGGGGTCCTCCGGTTTTATTCCAAAGCTGAACACCTCTCTGCACAATCTAATTATTGTTAGTCCGGAAATAGTTTGTATAGAGTGAACGTTAAACCCCATTTCTCTCCTTTGACCAACATCACAATCAACTGGATACTGGCAAAGAGTTTAACGTCTACTTGTCACAAATCGGACACAAGCCTATAATCGATTACGGGGTTTAACGTCCACTTGACAAAAGATCTAGTGTTTTCGAGACTAACGTGGTGCAATTTAATTTCAATTTCCATACAAGAGTATCTGGCTTAAAGCTAAAAGAGCACGTAATCGTATCTTAACCTCTAAATGATAAAGTATTATATAGTTGGTTCCTGAACTCGGTAATTGGTGTGGTAATATGAAGAGCCATAGTGACGTGTTCTAGCTAACCTGGAGGCCCATTGTTCGATCCCCCAAAGGATCGAGAAAGTTCATCTGGATTTTTCTGCATACCCACCCCATCCCTTGTCAGTGATGCAGGACAATGGACAGGAACAACGTGTTGTCATTCAAAGATTACCTTGCAGCCGAGATTCAAAATAAGAGTAGGCCACAGTGCGACTGTCTTTCTTAGTTCACTGTATGGCATATGCCCGTCTTCAATTACCCAGTGGAAAGCACTCGGCTATCCTCGACAGATTACGGAACCTACATCTAGACTCGGCTGTATGACGAATCCCGCCATATTGGAACTACTTTAAAGGTCCCGGATGAAACATGGCTGTGCCTATGGTGTCTTGGAACTACTTTAAAGGCCCCGGATGAAACATGGTTGCGCCCATGGCGTCTTGTTTGTTTGTAATAGCGTCATGTTTTCCTGTTAAAGTAAACAGGTAGCCGCATCGCAAATGTATGGGCGTAGGTACACATCACTTACTGTCATACAGCCGAGACTAGATGTAGGTTCCGGAGCGTTCCGGAATCTGTCGAGATTTGCCGAGTGAGTGGGAAGCAGAACAGTAGGACATTAAACCCCATTTCATTTCATGTCATTTCTAATGAAGAGAATCCTAACTTACGTGTGTAATGGTCACATTCCAGACTATCACTAAGTTTTGCTCCATCTGAGTTATAGTCTTTACTTAAAGTACACACTTGTTTCCCAGCACATATATCAAAACTGTTACAAGTAAAGGTATCAACACTATCACATTGTTCAGCACAGGAGTATGGATCAGTTACACCTTGTAACGTCTGAGCATTCTTAAACGGAGCAACTTTACTGGGCGATTTGATGTACTTAGCTGAAATAAAATATATACTGTACTATTTGCTTTAAAGAGAGAAAGATAGATGGGGGGGGGGGGTACGCGCGTGGTTCTGCAGAAGTAGAAAAGAATTGGTGAAGGGGAGCCGAAATCTTAGAAAGTTTATCAGACTTTTCTGATGTCAGTGGTACAGGAGGGGAACCTACTCTATGATTTGGTTAAAAGAAAGAAAAAGAGATACATGGGTGGGGTGGGGTAGGGTACGCGCCCGAGTCTGTAGAAGTAGAAAGTTGATCAAACTTTTCTAATGCAGGTGGTGCAGGAGGGTGGACCTAGTCTACTCATTCAAATGGCACGAAAAACCTGACGTCGCGTGTATATGAGTGGCAAGTTAAAGATTCCCAGTAGCTGAAAACCGAAATTAGACAAGGCCGAGGCGCTGGTAACCGGGCTAAATGTACTTCATGGTATGTCGTATCGCTGGTACCATTATAAACACGGGCCTTTTAGTAATGACAGCATCACTATTGAATACATACACCTGGACAATAGTGGTGTATATCATTCAATAGTCAGGTTTTAACACCTTAGTGACTACTGACTGATTACTAACAGGGGCGGATCCAGGATTTTCAGAAGGGGGGGGGGGGGTGCTGCACCTACTTGGGAGTGCGAAGCCCGACCCGTGATTTTTGAGCACAAGGACTAATTTCATACTAGTACTGTAACGTACGAATTCCAACCTAAACTGTTTGTGTTCTCCTTTCACAAGAGAATATATAGAGCTAAAAATTGTTCGTCACATCAAAAAATGAGTTGGCGTGCGCCGGGTGCGTCCCCCCCCCCCGATCCGCGCCTGACTAACAAGTTTAACTAATTAATACACATTATGTATATAAACTGACCACTAATAGTCTCGTATATTGTCAATTATAACAGTTATTTTTTGATTAGTCAACGATATCAACGTTACAGTGATTTCATTGATTTGATTCCCAGAACAGTGTCCATAACACGACTTTACATAAAGATATAAACTACTTGCCTATAGGTGGTGCCTTGTCCAGAAGTGTTCCTACCATGTAAACATTGTTGTCATCCCAGTGGACCTCTGTATGAGTTATTCTCAGAGGTGACAGACCTCCAGATAAGGAAGCTATCAGTAATATGGCCTGGTCTATGAAGATCGTTCTATATTCAGCTAACAGATTACCGGCCTTGGCTAGTTATAAAATAAAATATCACATTATATATCCAGATATTACCAGCCTTGGCTTAACAATAAAAATATTAAACAAAATAACACAATATAATTCAGATAATATATACTGAGCGCCATAGAAAACGCATCACTTAGTTTTTCGTATAACAAAATGATCCTGTAAACATATCTTATTTATTTTGCTTCTTATTGTGAACAATATTCAAATGGGAACACATCAATCACAACACATTTGTACACTTATGGATGTTTAATCTGTAATCAACGATACAAAGTCAGAGGGGTCAAACCCAAAAGTAAGACAAAGATGGTTAATTGTCAGAAGCACGTGTGTTCTCCACTGGCTTTTACGCACGCTGTGCAGCACAATTAACCATCTTTGTCGCTCGCAATAGGCGATATAATTATACCCAAGCCTCGATTGTCATTACGTTGTTACGATAATAAACGAAGACTCGAATATCCATTCATCAACCACAAAATGTATTCAAATCTACTAAATATCCGAACCATCCGATGGCATTGAGAGTTGATTATAATCTTGGTGAGTTAATTAATGTCTAATTAATAAATCATCCAACATTTCAGGCCTAAAGAAGGCCCACAATAGGCAGATTGGGCTTTTTTTACAATTCCCATTTTATGTAATAACTGTTACGCACATCTGAGTAAAAAATAATCTTATATTGAACAAGTTGGCTTGTACGAAAAGAAAGGCACGGCCATTTCACACTTTGAATGTAGGGTATCTTCAACTTACAGGGGAAGGTGATCCTGAAGTCTATCTTTTCAAGGTCGTTATAACAGTTACTGATATCGAAGGCTGTCTGTATATCTGGAGTTTCTTGATCAAAATCATACAATTCATATATGACAGTAAATCCAAACTGTTAATACAAAATGTAATATATAATTTAGACATTTCTTTTATAAAGCTATAAAGCATTCCCCCTATTATACACCTATCTCTTTATAAACATTTAAAGCATTCCCCTATTATACACCTATCTCTTTATAAACATATAAAGCATGCCCTTTTTATAAACCCATCCTTTATAAACATAGAAAGCATGCCCTCTTTATAAACTCATCCTTTATAAACATAAAAAGCATTTCTCCTGTTATAAACCTATAAAGCATCTCCTCGCCTTTATAAACCTATAAAGCATTTCCCCTGTTATAAACCTATAAATAAAGCATTTCGCCTGTTATAAACCTATAAAGCATTTCCCCTGTTATAAACCTATAAAGTATCTCCTCGCTTTATAAACCTATATATAAGGCATTTCAATGTTATAAACCTATAAAGCATCTCATCATTTATAAACTTATGGGATAATAAAATAAAACCAATAACGAACAATTCAAATAATTAGACCAAATTCGAAGTCCTCAAAAAACGGTATAGGCAAAATAGTGTTATCAGCAAATGGACTGTTCACCGTGTACCAAATACAAGACAAACAGTGGTAACAGGCGTCCGGAAGAACAAGCTTACTCCACATGGCGCTACACTCGCCATAGCTGCATCCCATGTTGTCTATTCCCTTTTATAAACCTATGACGCAGCTCCCCTTTTATAAACCTATGACGCAGCTCCGCTTTTATAAACATATTACGCAGCTCCCCTTTTATAAACCTATGACATTTATTACCGTTAATCTCTGTTGTCAGTGTGTGGTTAGATAGTAGGTGGGTGGGAGGGAGGCATTGTGACAAGACAGTGGTTGTGTCGTCTATTTATCTTTAAATCTAGTTTGTTTACGCACCTCTAAACGACGCAACCTACCTTTTGTTGTCAATCAAAGATTCTCCCCAGCTTACAAATGGCGACAAAGGAGGCATCAGCCTATTGGGTTATTAAATTGATTGAAACCTCTGACAACTGTTCGATCAGACCACTACCGTCTAACTATTATAACCTCCAACAACCGAGGCACCAGACCACTACAGTCTAACTATTATAACCTCCAACAACCGAGGCACCAGACCACTACAGTCTAATTATCATAACCTCTAACAACTGAGGCATCAAACCACTACAGTTTAATTATTATAACCTCTAACAACTGAGGCATCGGACCACTACAGTCTAATTATTATAACCTCTAACAACTGAGGCATCAGACCACTACCGTTTGACTATTATAACCTCTAACAACTACAGGCTAATTATTAAGTTTTTGAATTGGTTAAAACCTGTCACAATTGAGGCCTCAGATACCGTCTAACTATTAGGACTTTAATTGATTATAACTGAGGCATCAGACCACTACCATCTAACTATTAAGCTTTTAAATTCATTATACATTGTCACAAATGAAGCTTAAGGCCACCACCGCATACTTATTGTTTTTTTTTAATTTGATTTCAACACGCGACAACCAGGATTCAGCCCACCACCGTCTAACTATCAACTGATGTCATCCGGAAACCAACGGTTGCTTCCGATCAAAAGGGTCTTACTATTAGTATTGTTAAACTGAATTTATATTGTAAACGATCTATTACTTACGTCTCCTGCTCCCGTTATTGTCAATCGTATTGGAATGTCTGGTGTGTCTGTGTCAAAACCAATATTATCCATCGCTGACCAGTCTTCCTGTTGAACATAGATTTAAATATACATGTAAGTGAACGTTCATACTTTGAATATAATGGGACTGGACGCCAGACCCTATTCCCTTTTCATTTCAGTTCCAATGAATAATCGCAACGGGGGAAAATCGCAATTATTTCGTATAAAAACTAGTGGTGCACCGGTAGGGCCTTGGACTCGAAATAATATAACTGCGAAACTGGAAGTAGTTTCGACTGCTTCAGGCACATGCCAGGGGCGGATCCAGGAATTTTTGCAGGAGGGGGTTTGCCAGGTTTCTGTTACGGAAATCTGCTATCATCGTCTCTAAATTACAGAGGCATACATACAAATTAAGCTTTTTAAACAGAGAAATCATTTTTATACTGATGTATGATCACTTTGTGATGTAATTTCATTGATCCAAGGCATTATTTTTTTTATGTAGCTGAGCAGGGGGGGGGGGGGTGGACCCCCCAACCCCCCCCTCTGGATCCGCGCCTGCATGCCCCTTCCCCATCTCGCGTTCTGCTTAAATTTCAGTCCTTGCGTTCATACAAACAATCAGACTTTTGAAATGAAATGGGGTTTAACGTCCTATTATTCTGCTACTTTAATAAATGAAAAGAAATGAAATGAAATGGGTTTAACGTCCTACTGTTCTGCTCCTAACCTGGGCAAATGAAGACGAGCATAAGCAATACAGTGTGCTATGAGGAAAATTTTGTCCAGCTAGCGGCGCTACGGCCTACTCTTATATCGAATTCTAACTGCCAAGGGACCTTTTACGTGCACGCCAATGTGTACACGGGACCACGGTTACAGAGACCCATCCGAACGACTAGACAGCTGTACTTGTCAGGCCATCCGTCCTGCATCACTGACAAAGGGAAATCACGCCGGAAAATCTGGAGGAACTTTCTCGGCCAAAGCAGGAATCGAAGACCCGACCTCCATGCTATCGAGCCAGCGCGTTACCCACTTAGCGCTCCTTTAATAACAAACGTAAATATGTTACATACCCGAAGGAAGTACATCTCGAATACGTTTAATCCGTCACTGAAATCTGATCTTGTTGAAGTATATACATCACAATCTATACCCCGTGCCTTTCTCTACAAGAATATTAAATCATATTCATTATTATCTAATAAACCACAGCCACCAAAATATATATGACTATAGCACTAAGTGATAATATATGTTTAGACATACTAGAGACCATTAGAAAGTCTAGAAACAAAATATAACGGCTTACTTTTCTGCACCGGCCGGACATATACTACGACGAAAGTTTGGAACTCTTATAGAATTTGAACTGTTTAAAGGAGCTAAATCGCTAATATTTGGAACCTAGATATTGACACAAATGGGTCGTATCTCATATAATAACGTAATATGAATGACATTGTATATAAACTGATTTACATTCAACCGTCTCCGTTTAACGTTTAACAGAAGGCCTAAAGCACATGCGTCAGCCAATTCGACCATTCAACTTCCACGGACGAAAGCAGCTTGAAGTGTCCATATTATGCTTCTACCAGGTCAATTTACTTGTTTGAAGGAGGGATTGAAACTATAATAAATCTGCAGATAATGGATAGGGTGTAGTAACAAAAGATCCTATTTATATCATTCAAGCAAAAAGTCTCATTCAATTTAATCATTGGCATCTCTCTGATCGGTAATCATAAACTAAGTAGTTTACATTCATTTTTCAGATTTTATCAATGAGTAATCTTAGAGATCGTATCATGATCAGGTCTTATCATATATTGAGGTCATTCGTTACAATCGTGTTGATTATATCCAAATGTATTTTAACGTATATTGCACGTACACGGTCGTGGTCCAAATTGGAACAATCCTATCGTAATACTTTCGCACGACAGTGGAAAACTAAATCATTACCTGTCCGGAGTAAGCATACGAATCATCCAGGAAAAACAGCGAAGCAGGACTTCTCATATGCAGAAACTGTCTGGAACTGTTGTAAGCAGAATCCCATGTTCCATTTTCTATTGGCATGATCGTACAATTCTTTATTAATTTATCCATGGCATAGGCGACACCTAAAAATAAAAATAACAATGCCGTTCAATATCTAAATACCTGGGGAAAAATGATAATTTGGCCAGTGCTAGAAACACATTTTAAAATTCATTTTATCTAAGTCATTGTGTGAGATTGTACAGACCCGGGAATCTCCAGCTTACGACTGCCCCCCACCCGGATTCATTAACCTGATTTGGTATAATGTGCGTTTAACACTCCTTGAATTGGGGTCAATGTGTCCGTTGTGTGTTTGTGGGTTTATTTATGTTTGGTATTCTCGTACTTACTATTAGACTCAATCGTATCGCAATCATGTATTTCTCTTACCCATATTGTAATCATGTTTTTCTATTACCCATATTGTAATCATGTATTACCTTTACCTGTATCGTAATCATGTTTTTCCATTACCCATATAGTAATCATGTATTACCCTTACCCGTATCATAATCATGTTTTTCCATTACCCATATAGTAATCATGTATTACCCTTACCCGTAACGTAATCATGTTTCCCTTACCCACATTGTAATCATGAATCACCCTTACCCGTAACTTAATCATGTTTTTATATTACCCATATTGTAATCATGTATTACCCTTACCCGTAACGTAATCATGTTTTCCCTTACCCATATTGCAATCATGTATTGCCCTTACCCGTAACAAAATCGTGTATTTCTCTTACCTGTAATGTAATCATGTATTTCTTCTACCCTTATTGTAATCGTGCATTTCTCATATCCGTAACGTAATCATGTATTTCCCCTACCAATATCATGTCACCCTTACTGTAATCATGTATTGCCTTTACTCATAGTGTAACCATGAATGGCATGGCCTAGTGGTCTAGGGTGCCGCGCTTCGGCCTCTAGCTGGCCGGTCACCTCTGGCTTGCGGCTGTGGTTTCGAGCCCTGGTGTGAGCGTATGTGGCATGGAGATAGGGGCGCATTCTCAACCTCGTGGTTTTCCTCCGGGCACTCCGGTTTTCTCCCACTGCTATAGACCCCTACGCGCAAGCGAATTATTGAAATAAAATTAAACCATATGTTGGTCCCGAAATGACCTAGTTTGTATTGAGTGGACGTTAAACCCCATTTCTCTCTCTCTCTAATCATGAATTTCCTAACCCATATTGTAATTATGTGTTTATGTCTTCGTAGATTTTTGGTAACGTATTTCCCCCACGTGTCACGCAATCACAAATTACCATTACATTCACTTAATCATGTATTTTCCTTCCGTGTATTGTAATCATGTATTTCCCTTACGTGTATTGCAATCATGTATTCCCCTTACGTGTATTGCAATCATGTATTCCCCTTACGTGTATTGCAATCACAAATATCCCTTACGTTATCATGTATTTCCCTTACATGTATTACAATCATGTATTTCCCTTACGTGTATTACAATCATGTATTTCCCTTACATTATTGTAATCATCTATTTCCCTTACCTTATTGTAATCACGTGTTTCTGTGTAAACTCACCTGTGTTGTAATCGTGTATCTCCGTATAAGGGTTTAGGTTATTGTATGGCGGGGAAATATCCAAGGGTCTGGAATCATATCGTAATAACTGCCAATCAAAATCATACCAGACCTAGAAGAATCCATAGATATTCTACAGTGCAGGGTAAGTGTCTAGTCGTTCGGATGGGATAAAAACAGTTGGTAAACGAAATAAGAGTAAGTGATGGCCCTACTGTCCGGGCAAAATTTCCAGCATGGCGCACTGCATGGCGTATGGGTGTCGGTGATCGCTGCTACAGTACTACCTTGGCCAGCATGAAGCATTGCCCCGAGTTCGCATAGCATAGTGGCGTGGTTTCGATCCTCCGATTGTACGTGACAAGGAGTAGGGTCGCCTTTCCAACCTCGTGGCTTTCCTCCATGTCCTGTTTCCTCCATCTTCTAAAAACCACAACGCGCAGGAATTATGGAAATGAAATTGAACCATATGTTAGTCTCGAAATAACCTAGTTATTCTCAGTTTGTGAGAAATGAAAAGTGGGTTTTCTGTACCAACTCAAACCCGGCTCATGAAGATTGGCAGTTTTGTGGAGAGGGCTGCAAAATATAGTTTTTGAAAGTGAATAAAATAATACAGTTTTTGAGAAATTTTAACTCACATCTGCTTGTTGAATTTGTTGTCCTCCAGGGGATATAATCTCTTCACGGTAATAATATTTAGATTTTAATTTGGGCATATCTCGAACTTTCTTTCTTCCTGGACATGATATTCCTGCCGGTGTCTATAGAAAAACATATACGATATTAAGAAAGTGAACATAGAATCTATATCACAGCTGTGTCGTGTTTGTTCACGTTGGGATTCTAGGACACGTCAACGCCGTTATCATGTGGGGGTGGCGTGGGTGGCAATTATTTTGCGGCGTTGCTAATGTGGCGGTGGGGAGGGGTGCACGCAGTATCATAGGGCCAGTCTCCGGTTGTGCATGAAAAGGAGTAGGGTCACCTGTCCAACCTCGTGAGTTTTCTCCAGGTCTTCTAGTTTCCTCTCACTGCGAAATATTGTAATAAAGTTAAATATACATTATGGAAGAGCTAAATTTGTCTATTGTAGGTCTTTCTTTATATGATATTAATTAGACATTAATTAACTTGTCCAGACCATAATAAGCTCTTGATTTAAGTACATTTTGTGATGAATGATTTCACGTCAAAATGTATAATCGTATATAGACTTAATTAATGACGACCGAGGCCAGGTCTAAAATTCAATTACTAATATCTAGCTTCAGAATGGAGTAATTTGACTAAAAGTTTCAATATACTCTCTTTACGTTATCTATTTTTAACTATTATAGCGCGAGCTGTCAGTTCTGTATCTAACTTACCATAATGCCCTTTAAATGTTATTCAACTTACCTCGTACACACTGGGATCATCTGGAGGCGTGGTTCTAAAATCTATATAATCATATATATGATGGAATTGTTGCGTTACACCATTTACTATGGTGTATACACCAGTCACCTCAGCTCTCAGTGGCACACTAGGAGTTCCCGCCGAATTATTCCAGCCAGGTACTATATTTTCAATACAAAATGATTAGTTTATTGATTCATCAAATATTATAGCTTAGTGGGTAAGACGCTGGTTCCTTGGCCTGGAGGTAGCGTGTTCGATCCCTGTATAGGTCGAGAAAGTTCATCGGGATTATCTGGCGCGGTTTCACCCCTTGTCAGTGGTGCAGGTCTGAGGGTCTGTCAAGGGCAGCTGTCTAGTCGTTCTAATGTGAAGAAAAACCGAGGTCCCATGTATACATTGGCATGCACGTAAAAGATCCCCTGACAGTTGGAATTCGATTTGACCGGGAACAATTTCGCCCACAGGAGTCTGTATGGCGTATGCCCCTCCTTACAAGCCCAGTAGGAGCATACCAGTTATTAATTGCATTGTAGCAGCCATGTCGATTCTACACCAGAAACCACTCAAGATTTAATAAATTTCTGTTCATCCTCCCAAACTGGCCAATTAAAATTTAACTCTACAGAGTCCAGTTCAACAAAATTCAACCATTCATTCCCCCTCGAGGTTGACTTCTTAAACATACGTTATACAAGAGCTAAATCTACCTATTACAGGTCTTTATTTGGGCCTGAAATGTTATCTAAATAATCAATTAGACATTAATTAACATATCCAGGCCATGTTCAACTCTCGTTCGCATCGCTAGTCTTTGATCTTTGGTGGATTGTGATCTGATTTACTGCATAACTTTCCTTCTCGATTTAATTATTAAATGGATAATCGAGACTATACTTTTTATCGTACCGATTTTAGTTATGATGATCGAGGCTAGACGGAAGTTTCACTTGCTTATTTTTCGGTTCATAGTGGATCAATTTGACTGAAATTTTCAGCTAAAGGCCGTTACATTAGCTAGTTTTTAACTATTTTAGTGCGAATTACCAAATCGTTAATTAATCTCCCATAATGTATCTTAAATAAAACCATTTACTAATTGTTTACCTTAGAGGGCATGGAGCAATAGACTACAGACGATAGCCAATCGCTATGCAAAAGACACCTGCAATGATAATTTTACTCACCAGAAAAGTAATAATCTAATGTGAAGTTGGCACGTACAACAGGCCAATACATACAGGTCTGCCAGTGGTTAGCCTTTAAACCTCTCACGAGAGTTGCAGATCCCATATATGTCTATAAATAAAACAATAATCCATATACATTTGTAGTATATTTATACTATCTGAAGGAACGGTATATATTGAAATACTCCTAAAACATATAAGTACTGGGTCATGGGTCTAAATACATTAGTATGGTCTAATACTAAATTAGTAAAATAATCCTAAATATACTAAATGTACTAAATCAATCGTAAATATGCTAGTAATGGCCTAATATCTAATTACTAAAATAGATATATTAGTATATGGGGTAATACTAAATTACTAATACTAAATTACTAAAATAATTCCAAATATGTTAGTATATGGCCTAATATTAATTTACTAAAATAGATATTTTAGTGTATCGGGTAATACTAAATGACTAAAATAATTCCAAATATTTTAGCACATGGCCTAATATTAATTTACTAAAATACACGTTAGTATTGGGTCTAACATTGCATTACTAAAATAGTACAGTGTTTAATGCTAATATACTATCTGAAGTACATGTATATGGATCTAGTACTAATTGACTAAATGTATTAGCATATGGTCTAATAATAATTTACTAAATATATTAGTATATCGTCCAATAATGAATTACTAATATAACCATAAATATATAAGTGTAAGACTAGTACGTTACCTCTCCAAGTTCTTTAGCGAAATGTAAAACCCCAGCTGTAGAGTAGACGTGGGGTATTCCACCAGCGGCACCACCTCCACCAAATATTACTGTGTTTGCATCACCAGTTAAATTACTAACAGTACAGGTATTCTCTATAAATATTAGGCAATAAACGAGTTATTTAATGATGGTGACGTCATTTCACTTGAAACGTCATGATTTTATGCATCATGGGATCATATTACATTTAGTTAGCTATTTACAGGTACATTTATAAAATGAAATTTAATTAAATCTATACTAATGCCATTTACGACTTTCGATTGTTTGTCTATCTGTTTTTTTCAGGCTACACGGGGACTGCCCCGAGGCTGAAATCTGGTGTATAGGGAAAGCTAGGACCGGGGGCGTGACATACGCCTGGTGGTGATGACCACTTCCGGTTTCGGGGTTATACTACTTCCGGTTCATAGCCATACACGTGCTACGCTCGGGTAACCGCTAGTAAAACCATAAATTGTTTCATATAATACTGGTACCGAGTTCTCAAAACATTCTCAGATTTGATTTAAGAATTTACTCAATTCAATCACTGTTTATGTGAAATATCTTTGATCCAGAAACACAAAACTTAGCACGTTTTGATGCATGTGATGGCCTACATTAAAACAATACAAAATTTTATAAAGGGCTTAGCTTATACTGAGAATGCTTTGAGAACTCTTGGCAACGTTTTTAATAATTAATTGTCAAACAGTTACCAACGACGGAGAAGATTTGATTATTATCATAATCAAAGTAGACATCAGATTCTATTCCATTCCTCCACATCCGTAACGCAGCTCGGTTATTTTCATCATCAACATATTCTACTGCTGATAAACTGTAATTAGCATCTAATATATTAGCCTCTATTCTCGTCTGGAACGATGGCGGTAGCGACGGTAATGCAGGGTCTGTAAAAGAAAACAAAACAAATGAAATTATTGTCGTTACTGAAGGCAAAAGATAAGTTGAAGATCACCGGAAAAGCTTCAATTTTTTTTAAATAACGCAAATACTTAATGTCAACATATCCTTTCCATAAGTATAACACGAACCTGAATTATTTCAGTATTATCTTCAACATATTCTAGTTTATATTTCTATGAGTAGAGGGCATAAAATGACGTCACAGGTTGATTGTTGACGGAAAGTTACGAGTACTCACGGAGAACGGCGGGAATTATTAACGTTGCAATTTACTTGTAGACGGTAACATGGACATTCTGTTTTGTGTTATACTGATGGAAAGAATATGTTGACACAATTCCATTATTCAAACAAAACCAAAAAAAAAACCAAACAAAAAAAAACAAACCCGAAGCCTTTCCGGTGACCTACGGAAGATTTAAATAAAGGGCTGGTCGTTCTTGTGATAATGAAAATTGAATATATTTAAAATTGCATTGAAATTTAGCAATGGTACTTGACAATTGAGGCTAAGCCCCGGACATGCATTTCATCGTTAAGGGTCTTTTAAACTATTATATTCATTCAAATCTAGGATCAGTACATGACAATCGAGACTAAGCCTCTATTATTCATTTTATCGTTAATATTTTGAATGTCGGTCATCAGATGTTCTAGAGAGCTGATTATAGGCTTACCATGTGAATTAATGTCTAACTAATAGTTTGTATAACATATGAAGCCAGAAAAGGACAAACAATATTCTTACATAGTGCAACTGTAATATAGCAATCAATAACTGAAATGATATACGGACATACGCCCCACAGAGTGCTATGCTATGGTTCACACTTTTATCGAATTCCAACTGCCAAGGGATCTTATACATGCACGTCAATATGCACATTCAATAAATAAAGAGCATTACAGAGTTTTTGATTACCAATTGTTGGATCAACGAATGTGCACATGGTACAGCTGATGCAGGACCCACAAAAAATGGCAAACGACATACATTTTAGATTTTGTCATGGATATAAGTTTTGTATACTTTTTATTTTAAAGTTTAATATTGTTTTTATTTTGAAATGAAAGGAAATGAATTGGAGTTTAACATCCTACTGTTCTGCTCCTGATTTTATTTTGAATTACATATGTTTGGCGTGAGAGAAGGCTATAACATCATTATGGAACAGTTCGACTCCTTACCTCCTGGTTTAGGTGAAACGTTTGGAGTAGAAGAACATGGTGTCCATGCTGCCTCGGCAGAAACCAGCAATGTTACAAAGATAAAAGCCTACAAATGAAGCAACAATACTAGAAAATAAATAGAACTACATCATATAAAATATACGCTCCCAAATGAAATGAATTGGGGTTTAATGTCCTATTGTTCTGCTCCTAAACTGAGCTAATGAAGAGTGTGCTACTCGGGACATTTTACTCGGACTACGGCCTACTCTTATATTGAATTCCAACTGTCAAGGGATCTTTTACGTGTACGCCAATGTGTACATGGTACCATCCGAACGACTAGACAGCTGTCCTTTTAAGACCTCCGTCCTGCATCACTGATAAGGGGGAACCACGCCTGAAAATCTGGATTAACTTTCTCGGCCAATGCAAGAATTGAACATCGGTCCTCCAGACTAGCGAGCCAGCGTCTTACCATCTTAGCCACCGTGACCCCACCCCTCTCTTTAACATTTGCTCTGTGCAAAAACAGATAATTTATGTAGGCCATTTACAGTTTACGGTATCTTAAAATAAAACCAGCATGTTCTCAAATAAATATGTTATTTTAAAACTCTAGTTTAAAATTAGCTGACAACCAAAATTGACGCCTGTATAATTCCGTCTTCCCTGTTGCGAACACAGAATGTTATTTGAGTGTGGTTTAATTAACGGAGTTTAAGCTAACAGAATTTGCATCACAAAAAGTCATTGCATGTTGAATTAAACCACGGACAGTTACCATTTTCCATTGTGAGAAATCTGAACTAGACAGCAGCATCAACATGAAATCAAAAGGGGTTCAAACTCCCACCGTTCTGCACCTAACGAACAGTGGCATACGTCGGACGATGAGCTATTGGAGAAATTGGTATTTCGAAATAAGAGTAGGCGTATCGCTACTGTCCGGGCAAAATCTACCCCATAGCACAATGTATGGTGTATAACCGTCTTCTTTAAATTCAAAATTGTTTCAGATAATTCATTCTAGACAATTTTGTGCAGGTGTCTGTCCAAAATGTAACGCTTCTCTCAACCACGCATCTTAAATCGTTTAAAGTTCCAATAGCATTTTTTTAAGTTATATTTTTAAAATTTATTAAAATAAAGCCCCAAAATAGATTGAACCTATAAACAGTCCTACCTTGTTAAAGAATAATCCTATTAATCCTATAATTCACTATTGCCATTTGAGAAATTGGCAAAAATATCATTTTCAACTTCAAATTCAAACGTTTGAAGATGGCCGTCCATGGAGAAGAATTGTAAAACAAGGGAGGTAATTGAGTAACTATTTCCTCAATCAACCAGTATCACCCTTTCTAACCCCCCCCCCCCCCAAAAAAAAAATTTTGTCCATGATCGTATAATAGTGAGTTGACAACCTTTTGAGCAAAAAACATAGAAATAATTATATTTTGACTTTCTTAGAAAAAGTGAAATTGGAACTTTAAATGATTTGTTCTGAATTAGACACGAAGCTGTAAAAGCAAACTTTGTTTTCGATGTCTTTGTTAAACAATACAAATAAATGAATAAAATATTACCTTTGGTAGGCGGTAAAAGATGTCGTCCATCTTGGTTTTCCGGCCTGTATGAAAGCCTGATACACTCAAGTGAGCTGTCGACGAATCAAAGTGCACTGATAAGTAATTTCTAATTGATAATATATTATTTTATCACTAATTTTACTGACTGTTACTGGCTGATACCCCCATTAGATAGAACGACACATCTTTAGATAAATTTATATTAACATTATCTATATTGTTATACATCTAGTAGATAATTGTTATATTATGTTTGGCTACTGTCTGTATAGTGTAAAGGAGCCACGGTGGCTCGGAGGGGCGTTGGCTGACTAGAGAGGAGAGAGAGAGAGAGAGAGAGAGAGAGAGAGAGAGAAATGGGGTTTAACGTCCACTCGACACAAACTAGGTCATTTCGGGACTAACATAGGGTTTAATTTTTTCAATAATTCGCTTGCGCGTAGGGGTTTAGCAGTGGGAGGAAACCGGAGGACCCGGGAAAAACCATTTGGTTGGACAGGCGACCCTACTCCTTGCCACGTACAATCGGGGATTTGAAACCACGCCAGTTGACTCAATGGCTGGCCGTATGATACAGAGTGCGCACGGTAACCATTCGGTGGTACTCGGAGCAGCAGTATTAGGGTGTACGAATGAAATTAAATGAAAAGGGGTTTAATAAAGACGGGCATACTCTAAACAATGTGTTATGATGGAAATAGTGCCCAGACAGTGGTGCTATGGCCTACTCTTATATCAATTCCGACTACCAAGGGATCGTTTACGTTCACGCTCATGTGTACACGGGACCTCATTTTGTCATACCATCCGAGCGACTAGACAACTGTCCTTATCAGGCCCTCCATCTTGAACATCTGACAAGGTTCATCCAAGCGAGAAATCCCGATGGACTTTTTCGGGCATCACCTGTCTTCAATGGCCGTGAAGCAGAATATAGGATTCTAATCTAGTCAACATTTCAGGCCTACAAAGGACCTGTAACAGTCAGATTTAGCTCTTGCATTTAATGTATGTTTAAAATTAATGAGAGAGTGAGCGAAATGGGGTTTAACGTCCACTCGACACAAACTAGGTCATTTCGGGACCTACATATGGTTTTAATTTTATTTCAATAATTCGCTTGCGCGTAGGGGTCTTTAGCAGCGGGAGGAAACCGGAGTGCCCGGAGGAAACCCACCAGGTTGAGAAGGCGCCCCTATCTCCATGCCACATACGCTCACACCAGGGATCGAAACCACAGCCGCAAGCCAGAGGTGACCAGCCAGCTAGAGGTCGAAGCGCGGCACTCTAGACCACTAGGCCATCCCAATCCCCCTAAAATTAATGAACACCGCGACCAAGACCTCTTGGAAGGGGCGTAAATGTGGGGTGGGGGTGGGGGGAATAGTTAGTCGCAAAATCAGTGCAGTCGGCCGCAAAATAGGAGCAGCCGGTAACAAAATAAGTGTCCACTGCATACGTCACGCTATACACGCTATAGAATAAAATAACCTTGTCAACTTATCATGTTTGAACAGATGTTGTGTTTCACTCTCATTCTGTTGTGAGTATGTTGGTCTAACAACAAAATGTCACCCCGGGAGAAAAATAGTCAAATATGTGCAAACACTGGAGTCGGTCTCAAAATTATGCATCGGCGTCTTAATTAATTAATGAGGTAAACAAACAATGCCAAAATATAGATCTTAAATACTATGTATTTGTGTGAATCCGTAAGCCTAAATAGCATACGTCACACAAAACTATAGTATAAAATAACCATGCCTGCTTGTCATGTTTGAAAAAATGCTTGTTACTCTTCTGCTGTGAGTACCGGTATGTGGATGTATAAAATGTTTACCCCCAATGGTAAAACAATAGTCGGTCTCAAAAGAAGTACTCACCACAGTCAGTCTCGGACTAAATGAATTGCTGAGGTAAACAAACAATCACATAGCAAGCGTAAAATGACCGATAAGCCTCAAGAATCTATCCCATTTATTATCCTCTCGTTAATGAGAATTTGGTTCCATTTGCCGTGACATTGTTTAAATTTCTCAAGCCCAGTCCCAAATTTAATAGCTCGGTTACATATTTGAAATTTTTTGCGCGCCTGTGGCGCTCTATTCCATTAAAACATCACTTTTCTACTCCTCTGTCGATCTCAAACTAAATGAATTAATGAGGTAAACAAACAATCACAAAACAGGCGAAGTTGACAGATAGGCCTCAAGATTCTGTCCCATTTCTTATCCTCTCGTTAACGAGAATTTGGTTCCATTTGCCGTGACATTGATAAAAATATTCAAGCCCAGTCCCAAAAATTTAAAAACTCGGTTACATATCTAAAATTTTTCGCACCTGCGGCGCTCGATTTCATTATAATATCATTCTTCTACTCTTCTGTTTCATCACGATTATATAGTGGACTGCCCAGTTAGTAGTACCACTGGTGTGTGGGTCATGGGGCGTCAGTTAGTAGTACCACTGGTGTGTGGGTCATGGGGTGTCAGATTGTAGATGTTCTGTCAGCTCTTACGAAACAGATCTTGAGATTCTGTTCCATTGACTCACATTTCTGGTCCTCTGTTCCACAAGAATTTCTCCTAGCACTGACCTCAAATGCCAGGATATTGACTCAATTTTTCAAAATTTTCTCAAATTATTCAGTGTTGTAGGCAGCTCCTGGCTGCGTCATCACTCGTACCGGGGTGGGGTGGGGTATGTGCATCAGTCGGTCGCATTTTGGCTATCCCCCCCCCCCAAACAAAATCGTTTTGTACGCCCCTGCCTCTTGGTACGCATGGAATCGGCCTTCGGATTAAAATGATATTACGTAATATAGGTGTAACCATGTACAAATAAATACTTATATCAACATGAATGTAAATAATATGATCACGTGGTATGTTTACTCATTTCATTTAGTTTCGACATGAACGGGCAGCTTTATCACTATTTAAAAATAGTTAATATATGTATAAGTTATCAAGGACCGTCCTTAATATAATCTATTTGTAGTTATCACATGCTGTAGAAACATTTCATCGCCCATTATCACCAATTATCAACAAAATACCTGTATTGAACACAATGAAGGTAAATAATTTGTTTCTAAATTAATATGATTTTGGTACCATGTGGGGGGGGGGGGGGGTGGGGGGGATGGCTAAATGGTTACCACGTGCGCGCTGTATCATACGGTCTGTCATTAAGTCAATAACTGACATGGTTTCGATTCCCAATTGTACGTCACAAGGAGAGTCGCCTCTCCAACCTCGTGGGTTTTCTTCGGGTTTTCCGGTTTGCTTCCATTACTAAAGATCCGTACGATTAGGCGAATTATTGATATTAAATTGAACCAAATGCTAGTCCAGAAATGACCTAGTATGTGTTGAGTGGACGTTAAACCCCATTCTTATCTCTGTCTCTCTCTCTCTGTCTCTCTCTCTCTCTTTTGGTACCATGTAATGGTCGTTTGTCTTGGGTTCGATTACAGTGATGATAGAATTATCAGGCGTGGTTTCTAGTACAGATGGCAAAGAACAACCCCTACTCGCTGGCTTGCACTTAAAGAACCTTTAGCAGTTAGAATTCAGAATTAAAATTGGCCAAGAGACATTTATCCCATAGTATATCTTCATTACCCCAGTTGCTTCAGAACAGTTGGACGTTAAAAGCCAATTTCATTTTATTTGATTTTATCGCGTGGACGTTAAATCCCACCCTCTCTTTCTCTCATTTTATTTAGGCATAACATGCTTATTATGTACGAAACGCTAGACATTTAATGCCATCTAAGAGTTATTCTAATAGAAACCTAATATAAACAATATCTAACTACCGTCCTACTGTTCTGCTTCGAACTGGGCTAATGAAGTCGAACATACGCCATAATTCAGTGTGCTATAAATTTTACCCAGACAGCGACACTACGGTCTACTCTTATATCGAATTCAAGGGATCTTTCGCGTGCACTCCAATGTGTACACGAGACCTCGGACTTTTCGTACCATTCGAAAGACTAGACAGCTGTCCTTATCAGGTGTTCCGTCCTTTATCACTGACAAGGGAGGACCACGCTGGAAAAACGAAACAGAAGCTGTGTGACTACAATTTTGTTTGAGAACAGGCTGACATTTTTTTTCGTAATTAAACGAGAATATTGCGAAGTATTTATTCTGTTCCCATGTCATGAAATTGGAACTGTTTATTTAGTCTTCGTATGTGTATATGAAAGATGAAACCGGGTTAGACTAGAATAAGAAAATAGTGCAATAAAGTTTCTGTATAACGGACATTCAGGGTACAGATCTATTCTCAAATAGTAAGGGCAGGGGGACTGCGCTACACATAATTTACATAAAGATAGATTGCCAGGCAACAAAACATACGCCCACAGCAGCTAAATCGTCCGGTCTGTCGACAAGAACTGTCGCATATTTTTACTTTTTTCGTTAATGAAACATTTATAATACACTAAAATCTGATTAGAATGCTAATGTTTAGTATACAAAATATTTAATATCATGAATTTAGCTGTTCAGTTGTCAAAATTCATTGAAAATCAATATACTTGTTCGTCTCAAGACCTTAAACTCTGTGTATCAATCTGAAAATAATCGGATGATAAGTTTGGCCTCTGGAGCGTCACAAGATTTTTCAAAGTGATTATCGGAAATCGCTGAAAATCATTAGGCTACTTCGTCTCATGACCGTAAACACTGTGTATAAATCTAAAGTCAATCGGGTATTAAGTTTAGCCTCTAAAGCGTCCACAAGATTTTTCAAAATGATCAAGGGCAATAACTCTGACAGTAATTACCAGAGTTTGCTGAAAATCAAAAGGCTTCTTCGTCTCATGGCCTTAAACACTGTATAGGATATTAACTGTGGCCTCTACAGCGTCCACAAGATTGTTTGAAGTGATCAAGGGCCATAACTCTTGCAGTAATCAATAGGCATCATTGTCTCATGACCTTAACCACTGTGTATAAATTTCAACTCAATCGGACATTAACTTTGGCCTCTAGAGTGTCCACAAGATTTGTTAAAGTGATCAAGGGCCATAACTCTGGCAGTAATTATCAGAAATTACTGAAAATCAATAGGCATCCTTGTCTCATGACCTCAAACACTCTGTATAAATTTAAACTCAATCGGACATTAATTTTGGCCTCTAGAGCCTCCACAACATTTTTTGAAGTGAACAAGGGCCATAACTCTGGCCTAACAATAGGCTTCTTCGTCTCATGACCTTAAATACTGTGTATAAATTTAAAGTCAATCGGATATTAACTTTAGCCTCTAGAGCGTCCGCAAGCAATTGTGGACGGCGGACCGACGGACCGGCAGACCGAGGGACGGACGGACGGACGGGGGCGACAAAAATAGGGACAAGGCATCATATTCAGAGACCACAATTCAAAAAGAGTGAATAGGTCCGGGGGCTAGCCATAAGCGTCCACTGCGCTGTAGTGACAGACAGAAGAACAAAGTTCACTGTGTGCAGAATGACGTACCATAACATTGAATTAGTCTTCTTATAACAAGTACACACGTATAACGTATATAATCTTTCTTTAACGGATAAACGATATCTGAATTATTTTTAAAGCAAAACCGAAAGTAGTACATAAAATAAACGACCTTTCATCTAACTACTCATCTAGGCCACAGGTTATCGCCATGGCAATCTCTATGGATCAGTGTTTTATTGGTTAAAGACATTAACTGAACATATAATTTCTTGAATTTATCAACTGTGTTTTCTCTGAGTGACAAGGAGTAGGGTCGCCGCGGGTCCAGCCTCGTGAGTTATCACCGGGTCTTCCGACTTTCTCCTACTGCTAAAGACACCTATGCGCAAGCGAATTGTTGAAATTAAATTGAACAATATTTTAGTGCCGAAATGACCTGTGTCGAGCAACGAAATATGTCGCTATCAGGCAAAACTTAATTTCTGACCCCCCTCTCTCTCTCTTATTTTCAGGTTTTTAGAATATTTTGTTTCATTGTCTGTGTTGCGGGGGTTAAAAGCACAACCGTATCGGGCGTAACGTCAGAGAATGACGCAGCCACAGCGGAAATGACGACCGTCGACAATATGGGAGGAATGACAAACACCACCGACAATGCTGATTTATCCACGCCAGAAATAACCACCATCACTAGCAACACTACCAACACCACTAACACCACCACCCAAAACAGAACAACACCGACAATAACAGGTACTGTAACAATACTCAGCGACGTGCATGGTTGGTTCGATCTAAATATTAAGGTCACCTGCAGATTGTGTTAGATTTACGAGATGTAAACAGGGCTATTGTTAGCCCTAACTCTAACCCTGCTTACATACCGTGACTTTGACGAAAACTGTAAGTGGCTTGGACCAACTCGTTACATACCCAAGAACTCAAGTCTAGGGTATAGGACAACGAAGTCTGTACACAAAAGTTAACAAAGATGATTTCAAATTTAAAGCAAGATAATTTTAATTTTACTTGTTGATTGGAGTTGTCCTATTGAAATGGATTCCTGGATTCATTTCTTCCTCTGTTTTAGTTCATTTATTTATATTGTTTAATCCTTTACGTCTTGTTCATCGATCGTCTAGGGGGTTGGGATGGCCTAGTGGTCTAGAATGCCGCGCGTCGGCCTCTAGCTGACCGGTCTCCTCTGGCTTGCGGCTGTGGTTTCGATCCCTGGTGTGAGCGTATGTGGCATGGCGATAGGGGCGCTTTATCAACCTGGTGGGTTTCCCCTGGGCACTCCGGTTTCCTCCCACTGCTAAAGACCCCTACGCGCAAACAAATTATTGGAAAAAAATTGAAATCATATGTTAGTCCCAAAATGACCTAGTTTGTGTCGAGTGGACGTTAAACCCATTTCTCTCTCTCTCTCTCATCGATCGTCATGTCATTTTTAAATACCACATTTACTTGAACTCTGTCGGATAGCCACGTGGCTTTGCACTATGCAACTATAGACTCTTCCTACTTCCAATGATCTATTATAAAGAACTATTAATCTGTTCGTTTTCATTTTTTATACTTAGTTTGGATAACAACATGGCGAAATGGCTGCAGTTCTGACAATAAGTAATGGCCGTGTTTTATACAGGATATGCTTACTCAATATAAAACATCTTGTTCCAATGCTCACCACGTGGGAAAGTTATTTTCGAGTATGAATGATTGCTTGCCGAACTATGTGAATTTTATCTCCGGTTTCCTTCCAGTACTTAACACAATTACTGTTTTCGTTACAGACGCACCCACTAAAGCATCAACAACTTCACATATAACAGAAGCTTCTAGTCGAGGTAAGTTAGTCACTTAAATCGGTCATGTGTTAGTCAACTAAATCGGTCATGTGTTAGTCAACTAAATCCGATAAGGAATACGGACAAAAAAGGATGGCCAATGGATTGAAGCTGGGTCAGTTGCGAAATGTTGCAAAAAAATGTCTGTGAGGTCCAATATTGATATTTAGGCAGCAGGAGTTAGGGATTTGGAACGTAATGTACGTGGCGATTGTATCAAACTGCATTCCGAGCGGCGAGTGGAGTGAGGTCAGTAATGTTTAGAGCTCAGGATAATCAAATATGTCAGTAGTTCTGTATTTAGTTACGAACTGTTCGGAAATTCCCAGGGAAGAGATGGTCGTTATCTGTAATTTCAAAATGGCAACGTCTATATCTTTGTACACATTTTTTTTTGTTTTACCCTTTGGTCTTTTGGTCTTTATCAACAGCCACAGACGTACCATCAGCTCCAACAATTCCAAATCCAACAACAGAACCGACAGAAACATCAACAAGTCCTCAAGAACAGAAGGCCAGCCAAACAGGTAATATACATGTCATACTTTATAACAAATAGGGGGTTGTGATGGCCTAGTGGTCTAGAGTGCCGCGCTTCGACCTCTAGCTGGCCGGTCGCCTCTGGCTTGCAGCTGTGGTTTCGGTCCCTGGTGTGAGCGTATGTGGCATGGAGATATGGGCGCTTTCTCAACCCCCTGGGCACTCCGGTTTCCTCCCACTGCTAAAGACCCCTATGCGCAAGCGAATTATTGAAATAAAATTAAACCATATGTTAGTCTCGAAATGACCTAGTTTGTGTCGAGTGGACGTTAAAACCCATTTTTCTCTCTCTTATAACAAATAGCTTTTATAACATGATATCATTTCTTATGGATACAGACCACTAAATAATTCAATTGTGGTTCTCTCGTTAAACTTCATTTTTCTCTCTCTCTCTCTCTGGCTCAAGTCTTTTTTTGGTGCAAGCTATTATATTAATGTTATTTATATTTCAGGAACAATAGTAGGCGTGGCATTTGGTATGCTTATACTTGGTGCCATATTAGGAGTTGTCGGAGTCCACATCTTTCAGAGATATCGGGCAAGAGGTGCTACTGGCTACGAACTCGAACATTTACAAAAATATTAAACAAATGTGTGTTATTCAGGATACAGTTGATTGATTTCAACATGTGATCGCGATGCGTTGACAAAAATTATATTATGGAATCTTTACTGAGCGACGTTTTGACTAAGAATCACATTTGACTACGAATCACGTTTTGGCTAATGTATACGAACGACGTTTTGACAAGGAATCTCTCGTCTTTATCATCGTTCCATAAATACTTGTTCACTAGTGTCTTCCGGTCAAAACGTCAGTCAGTGTATTCTTTATCTGGTCTTTATCATCGTTCCACAAAGACTTGGTCACTATAGTGACTCCCGGTCGAATCGTCGCTTGGTAACAGTCAGTCAGTGTATTCTGTATTATATTGTGCTATAAAGGCATCGGTCTTGCTTCCACTGAAGGAAATTTAATATAATTCAGAATTCAGAATCAATACTTATTCACTTCACGTTGCATACGATCGGTTTTCGGTATTTGGAAACTATACTAAAGATCCATTAAATGACCAGAGATGCCAACACAACACCCAAAGGTCGAACAGTATTTAGTCAATGCAATGATTTAGCTACAATTATACACATGTCTGTGTCGTTTGATTGCAATTTTAAATCATTTTATCGGCTGAGATGCCCCCCCCCCCCACCGCCCTAACGGTCGAACAGTAGTTTGTCGCTGTCCTATTGTTAAAGAGACTGTTCGCTTAAATAATCAATGCAATGATAACTCTATATTAATACCCATGTGTGTGTGGTGTGATTGAGATTTTAACTCAGTTTATTTTTCGCACGAATAATGTCTTTAACTATTCCATCTGTTGTTACGTTCCCATCAAAGTTATATGAATAAATAGTTTGTCTAGATGTGTGAGATTTTGACGTTAACCATAGTTTATCATCAAAGTTGAATAAATAAAGGGATAATTCGCTTAAATATTTTATTTTTCAATTACTTAAATATTTTATCTTTCTATTTCTTCATCTATATGTGTGGATTTCATGTTAACAATAGTTTATCATCACAATTCAATAATAGGATAATTCGTTTGAATAAAAAATAAAATGAAAGGGGTTTTAACGTTATACTATTCTCTACAATCTGGGCTAATTGACGAAGGGCATGCTCCATTCAGTGTTCTGTAAGGGAAATTTTGTCAGGACAGTGGCGTTTCCTCCTACCTTTCGTTGGATTCCAACAGCCTACGCCTTTTTTCGTACAACGTAATAGATACTCGGCTTCGTATCGATCTTGAATACCGGACTCACGACTTGAACGTGTTGTGTTCGCATGATCATCATCGGCAGCAGCAACAGTAACAGCAGCGGCAGCACCACCAGCAGCATCAGCAGCATCAGCAACTTCCACGGCAACACAGCAACAGAACAATTTGAAAACAAAACCCCCGTGGGACTGAAAAGAACACGTTAGCACTGGAAGAGCACTTAATACACTGTCAACTTTTCGGATAGACTAGTCAAATTTTCGTTAAATCAGAATGTTAGAAACATTTTTTAGTAAAAGTGGGGAACATCACTTTTCTTAATGATTTTGATGTGCTGAATAAGAATATCCATGTTCCCATAGCCGAAATTTGAGATTTTGACCTTCTAATTAGCATAAATACAAAATGGCCGCCAATTGCTGCTAGATTGTCAGATATCTCGTTAACTATTGACTTTTGGGCCTGTAAATGTATTTTAGATACTCGACCCCAATAAATCCAAAAATGATGTGATTATGCCCCTGTGACGTCACTATGACGCCATATCGTTAACTATTGACTTTTGGGCCTGTACATGTATTATAGAGAGTCGATCCCAATAAATCCAAAAATGATGTGATTATGCCCCTGTGACGTCACTATGACGCCATATCCAAGATGGCCGCCACATTGTTCAAAATTTTGTCTTGGTGTCCTTTTCCTTTTGGACATTGTGCTTGTCTACCATAAGGAGTGTCACAATCGGAAACTAAACTATCAAATCACGTGAATGGATCCTTCGACCAACCGCATTCATCCACTTACAGGAAAGACGTAATAATGCGACCGGTCTAGACTGTGGTCGTCTCTTCACAATTGCATTTCTTTATATCAGTAGTCTACCAGTTGAAATTACGAGTTAAATAAAATAAGATCTAACAGCCCCCCCCCCGCAAAAAAACAACCCAAAAAACAAAACATTTTGTAATCTCAGGACCTGATTTAGCTTATAATCCCTACCCCTAAAAACATTACTAACTGAGGTCAAGCCGATGGGCTGTCCTAAATATTGGGTTCAATGTGCGTTGGAGTGAACGGTCTTTGCTATTAAATGGGGTTGTGGGATTCCTAAGGCTCATTTCTACTCCGATGGGTTTTGCTCGACCATTTACTCAGATTAATGTCGCTGGAGCAGCACCCCCATCCCACCAGAGTAGATTTTGTGGCTGAAAACAAAGGCTCTGTTCTACGCCGATGGGACTTTCTCTTGCATATTTGCAGGACTGAGATTCATGCCACTAGGGCAGCACCGCCCTCTTTCCCCTCAGAGTAGATTTGAAATCATGATCCAATGTTTCCGCATTCCCAATTAGTGCTGGAGCCATGTTAATTTCTAAGAAATATAATAGCAATAGATACTAGTAATACTAAATGTAACAATGTTATAAAGTGGAGCCACACACATAAAAAGCCCAACTTTTTTGTAAAGATATAAATAACGGAAAACCAATAACATTAATATAGAATTGAACGTCTCATTGCAATTTCAACGTAGGGTGCGTGCGTCCCGGCATGGCGATGAAAGTGTTGAAATCAGTCGGGTATGCGTTAGTCCAATAATTCTCTCTCCCGCTTTCTCTATATCACACCCTTCCTTCTCTATCTCTCTCTGACCCCCACCCCTCAAGGCCGATAAGCGTGTATTTATGTACCTGTATCTGTTGATATCAGCAGGTGATAAACATATATTTACCTGTACGTACATGTAACGTGTATTGATTATATGACGTGTATTGATAAGGATCCGAGGATGATCATGGCCGACATCTCTCATCTCCTGTTCAAGGTAATAATCATTATAAACATTTTTATAAATAACACACGGGGACATTTAGTTAAGTTCTAGCTCGCCAACCAGGAGGTCACACGTTCCATTGCGGTGTTGGCAAAGATAGTTCCTCGGGATTTCCCAGCGTGGTTTCGTCTGGTCAGTGGTACAAGATAAAGGGTTTGACAAGGAACAACGTCTTGTCGATGGGATGCTAGTAAAAGAACCTGAAGAATATAAAGTTCCGGTATTTGTTTATATCTACAAAACATCGCCTATTATAAACAAGCGTTATTTTGGTAGTCAACAATTTAGGAATTGAAGTTTTCAAATGCAATATCTATGTAAAGTCGAGCCGTCGTAGTATATCAATGGATAAAACACTGTTGGTACTTTATACTTTAAGTCTAGATCTATACCAAATAACATATTCTCTATCGTTTCGTTTAATTCTAGACTTTGCTGTTTGTAACTTTGTTGGATTCTACAAAGGCTGCTTGGACACCATGTACGGCTATACCAAATGCTGCCCCTAAACCAGGAGGTAAGGAACATGATCTTAGCAGGACCAATTTGATTAAAATATAGATCTATATTTCGTTTCGTGTTGTATACTTTCGATGGCCTACACTACAGTAGGATCTGACAAGTCCTAGTAGGAGTTCACGCTCGTTTGACCCTATGACGTCAGACATTAATTAATCGATCAGCGTTGACGTTTCTAGTGGTTTATCCACAGTTCCGTGCATCCAAGAACTCACCGTAACAGACTGTTTCATTGGCTAATTCCTCACATCGTTAAGAACACAACAAAGATACTAACGCTTCCGGATCCTAGTGTAGTAAAGACAAGTAAAATGAAATTTTGAACTATAAAAACGAAACGAAATAGGAGCATTGCATTTCGACCTGTCCTGGGGATTTCAATGTCACTGTCTGCATCTTATGACTTGATTTTTTAAGACTCATGCTATATTGTTCAAACGTGTATGTTTAATTTTATCGATAATTTACATTCCCACGAGGGGTTGTGCTGATAGGGCCCCTAGTTCAATGCTTTGCTCCGGGATCTATAATACGTTGATAAGATGACAATATGGTCCTTTATCTGCGATATCACTTCGGTGGAAACGCACGTTATATAAAACTGTTTCATATAGACTAATTGTTCGAATATGCACGTAAAATAACCATGTTGTTCTAAAAAAAAACGAAGTACTGTTTTGGGGTGACCTTTATCACCATTCTTTTGCGGGGTTGCCAATGTGCAATGACGCCATTTTCAGAACTTCTTTCTCAAAGCAGCAAGTTTTCCAAATAAGTAAACCGGTAGCCACACCACGATTACATGAGTGTAGCTACATATAAATTACCGTCATACAGCGTCCCGAAATGACCTAGTTGTGTCGAGTGGAAGTTAAACCCCATTTCTCTCTCTCTCTCCTCGTCATACAGCAGATTAAGATACCGGTGTCTGTCAGTGTCTTCTTCAGCCATATTGGTGCAACCATCATTCATTCATCACGTGATGATGAAAGGTTTAAAGTTCCAATTTCATATTTTTTAGTTATATTTTTAAAATATATTAAAATAAAGGCCTAAAATAGATTGTATCTATAAACAGTCCACCTTGTTAAAGAATAATCCTATTAATCCTGTAATGCACTATTGTTAGTTGAGAAATTGGCGAAAATATAATTTTCAACTTCAAATTCAAACGTTTGAAGATAGCTATTCCACAGGGGTGAATGGAAAACAAGGGAGGTAATTGTGTTATTATTTCCCGTGTCACAGATATTTATGCCTCTAAAATAATGCCCATGATCGTATAATAGTGAGTTGACAACCTTTTGAGCAAAAGACATACAAATAATTATGTTTTGACTTTCTTAGAAAATATGAAATTCCCGCCTTAAGCCCATTCCCCTATTTAACTGCTCTTTGCATCCTTTCTTTTCGGATATATCAGATTTATTGTTTTATTTTCTTACAGATCCTCCATTACCCTCATTACCACGATCGTTTAGGACGAGAATAGAGGCTAATATATTAGACAAGGGATACACTACATCGGCAGTAGAATATGTTGATGCTGAAAATAACAGAGCTGTATTGAAGATGTGGAAAAATGCTGTAGAAACGGATGTGATTTTCGATTTTACAAACAATCAACTCTTCTCCATTGTTGGTAACTGTTTGCCATTCTATTTTTTATATGTATATTTCCGATTCTTTCTGACCCCAAATTGACAAAAATGCGTTGAAATGCACATAGTATTTTAAAATGAAGAGTTCATTCAATTTATAAAATGTATCTTGCAATTGCCAATAAGTTATTTTTGGCGAAATACGCGAGCAGTCCAAATTGAACGATAGGCGTTAAGGTCTGGTTATTCCAGTCTACATAGGAAGTACAGCTTGCCATTTCACTTCCGCACTGACGTTTTGCGTCGTTCATCCAGGGGTCCCATTACCTATAGCGCTCGATTTTAACATGTTCACCGTGGTGTCTTAAATAGTGGATATCAGGAGACCCTCATTTCGTGGTAAAATAACAACATAATACATTAATTGAATTGGTCAGGCGTCGTCTTGGATTTGACCCCACCCACATGCCTTATTTGAACATCTAAGAAGTCAGTGGAAGAATCAAAGCAATTCCTTTGTTGCCAGCCTTAGATTGACAAGTCAAGAGTTCGTTAGTCCGGGCGGTGCAGAACAGTTGGAAGTTAAACTCCATATTCCTGTTAGCCTGGAGATCGCGTGTTCGAGCCCTGCATTGACTGAAAAAGTTCACCAGGATTTTCCGACGTAATTACCCCTTTAACTGTTAGTTGATGGACGGAGGACCTGACAAGGACAGTTGTCTAATCACTCGGAAGGGACGAAAAACTGAGGTCCCGTGTATTTATTGATGTTCAATAAAAAGATCCCTTGGCAGTTGGAATTCAATATAGCTTCTGGCCGGGCAAAACTTTACCCACACTGTATAGCGGATATCCGTCTTCGGAGCAGAACAGAAGGACGTTAAAACCCATTTCCATATTCGTATTTGGAATATTTACTTATTGTTAGGGAGTCGATGTACTGTGAGTAATTTAACCGGTGACTTCAATACCGTTTTACTTGGTGGCGTTGATATGGAAGATGGAATACCCCACGTACATACCACAGCTGGTGTTTTACGTTTCGCTAAAGAGCTTGGAGAGGTTAGAGTATTTATTTTTAATTATCATTCAAATATATGTTTCATTTTGATCCCGGAACCAGGAGACGTTAAATTAAATATATATTCCATTTGACTCGGGAACCAGGAGACATTGAATTGAATAAATATTCCATTTTATTCGGAAACCAAGAGAGGTTAGAATAAATAGATCCCATTTTGATAACGAGCAAGAGGCTATTGAGAGCTTAGAATACCTTTTAGTAATTAATCATAGATATATTTCCTGGAATTTGTTTAGTTAAACTCAACCTATACCTCCCACCAGCCAGCTAATAATCAAACTTTCCTTATTAAGGTCTTTTTTTATACTCGACATAAGTGTGCTTGCTATGGTTACTTTGGCAAGATTTTGGGATGATTTCGTAACTGACACTGCTACCGGTATTACACACCACAGTTAGGGTTGTTAGAGTTAGGTTTAAGTTTATTGGGGGCCAGATAATCAAATCGGTTCATACTTGGGTTATTGTTTTATTTATAGACGTATATGGGATCAGAAACTCTCGTGAGAGGTTTAAAGGCTAACCACTGGCAGACCTGTATGTATTGGCCTGTTGTAAATGCCAACTTCACATTAGACTATTATTTTTCTGGTAAGTATATCTCTCGTTAGGGAATTAAAAGCTAACCACTGCATAATTATCAGTCTAGGTCTAGACAATCGATGATTAGTGGTAAGAATTAGAATTCAAAACTTGCGTATCAGACACTATCCTGTGTCTCGGTACCCAAAAGAAATTAGATATGACACTATCCTATTAACGAACATCCAGAGTACGGACAGTGACACTTATCTAGTCAGGACTTTAACGTTGTGTATAACGTCAATGGACAAGTAACTCTGGAACACTTGGTATAACTACGTTTGAATATCTCTATAATATCAATAATACAACGGTTATATACAGGAAACTACACACACAGCCATGACATTAACTATAAACTAAATATAAATTCCCTATCCCATACCTTGTGTTTTGTGTAGTTACGCTTTTCGTTCTAAGTCTAAACGGCAATCACCCTCGCTCTCAAAGCCGAGGCGACTAAAGGCATGTCTCTCTAGGAAGACTACATGTTGTCTCTATCCCAGCCTCTAAGCCGAGTTTGCAGACTTCTAAGAACCCAGCATGGTGTCGGTATCTCGGCCTATATGCCGAGGCGGCTATACCTTCATCTAGGAACGCCAATGATGCCTTACCGTAGCTTGTAAGCCGCGACGACTATACGTCCATCTAGGAACGGCAATGTTTTCTGTACACCGGGCACTAAGCCGAGCAGGCTAAACGCCCCTTCAGTAACCCCGTATGATGAATACCCTGGGAAATTCAATCCCGTCCTTTCTTATACAGGGCGGAACAATTATACGAGATGACTGTACCCCAGTAACCTACTTCCAGAAATTGGTGGTGGCAAGAACTGTCAGCGAGCAAGTCTAAGAAAGTTGAATCTTGCACAATAGATACTTAGCCCAGTTCACTTCAATATATTGAATAGAGCACATTTCATAGAACTAAATTAACCCCTATAATATTAGTCTTAAACACATATGATTATATATTTATAGCACCAGGTTGGAGTAATCCTGCTGGCATAGCAAGTGTACCACTACGAGCTGAAGTCACTGGTATAACGACTACAGCAGCGGGTGAATCACAAGAATTTCATCATATATATGATTTTATAGATTTTAGCACCGACATGCCGTATGATTCAAGTATTTATGAGGTATGACGTGAAATAAGTTGGGGTTTATATGATTTTATAGATTTTAGTACGGAGATGCGTGCCGTATGATTCTAGTGTGTATGAGCAGGGGCTTTTTTCACGAAATTTTGATTAAGATAAAATCCAAATGTTAGTGCTTTGATTGGATAATCTTAGATTGATTTTAGTGTTTAGTCAATCAAAATTGAAGTATCTTCTAAAATTTGGATTTTATCTTTAGTTAAGATTTCGTGAATCAGGACGCAGGTTTTAACCAATTGATTTTTGCAACCACTGGTTAATGAAGACTATATGCCTTGTATGCAGGTCTACCTTTGTTTCCAATTCCTAATGTAACGGGTACTTTTACATGTACATCAACCTGTACAAAGGGAGAGAGAAAAATGGGGTTTAACGTCCACTACACACAAACATTTCGAGACTAACATCAATATGGTTCAGTTTTATTTCAATAATTCGCTTGCGCGTAGGGGTCTGTAGATAAGTGAGCCAGTGTCTTAGATGCTGGGTGCCACGGTGGCTAAGTGGGTATGGCGTATGCTCGTCTTCCTTAGCCAAGGTTGAGCAGAACAGTAGGACGCCAAACCCGATTTCATTTCATTCCCTTAGACGCTGAATTGCCGCGGCTCCCCATGCCGAGTGTTTTGCAAATATTTTACTTTTTTTCAATTTTTTTGATTCGTACTGTTATGCGTTCTTCTACATACACATGACCTCGGTTTTACGCCCCATGCGAACGACTAGAGGCTATTCCCTTATTAACTGTTTTATTGGCGTATTTTATATATATGTCATGTTTATTTTTCTATTAGACGCCAGCAGGGATATCGTGTCCCGGTAGAAAGAAAGTACGAGAGTTGCCTACATTGAGCAAGACATTTTATTATCGTGAAGAAATAATCTCCCCTGGGGGAAAAAACGTTCAACAAGCAGACGTGAGTCTTTAGTTTCATAAAAACGTGACCCATTGAATCTAAATGTTTCAAAGGGACCTGGAAATACCAATTTATAGGGATGTTGCTAAAACGCGGAACGGAATGAAAAATGGAACTAGCGACGGAATGCTTAGATGGCAGTAAATTCCGACAGTGTGTTTGGAAAGACCAATTTATAATAGACTTTAATTGCCTATAGGGGACCCACAATGAATATGGAGTATGTTACAAACTACAGCAAAAGTCTGAACGCTCAAACGGCAAATAGGATATAAAGTGCATGAGTGTGTTTGTGGGAGACGGTGGGGGAGTCGATCCTGCTTCTTGGGACGTACAAACTTGTAAATCGAAATCACACGCCATACGACTCTCAATGGCAGACCCTATGATCTTAAGCTCACATGTTAGTCTAGTCTGTCAGTTAACGTATAATGTTTAATACCTTTTAGATCTGGTATGATTCTGATCGGAAGTTAGTGCGAGTAGATTCCAGACTTCTGGGAATAGTCCCGTCATACACTAACACAAAACCCATCACAGAAATACATGATTTCAATACAGGTAATATAGGCCGAGCCTGTTACTCAATCCTTTTTTGAGAATAGAATATTGTTTATATAAAAAAAAAGCTATCTGTTCTGGATGATTGTGTTATGGAAAAAATCCCATAAATCGTTAGTTGCAAAGGACGTTGACAAAGGAAGTAAGCAAAATGCAAGCCAGAAGATAGCCGAAATGAAAGAAGTCCAAATTATATTAAATGCGTATTTACTGACAACAAATTACAATACATAAATGTATAGGTTCAAGAGTTTTATTGAGAATCCAATTGTGAAGTATAAATTTAATAATAATAATAATAACTAGATCTGCTACTGTCCCATGCAGATATGAAAGCTTTCATATTCATCGTCACGTGTCATCGATTATATCAAGTATCTCAAATGAAAGGATAAGAATAACAAACTATCAAAATTGGTCAAAAACTCGCGAAGTTACAAGTCTAAATATAGTATGAAACATTGCATAATCTGAAAACTAAAGGGGAATAACTGATACTTGTGTTGCTGTAATCGGGATGACTTCCCACTTCAAAACTTTCAGAAAAATGAAATGAAAATGGTAAGAAAACATCGAAAAATTACATGAGATAACTTTGAACAAAACTAAAAAAAATTGAATCAGGTTGATCCCAATTGTTTGAATATTTACGTTAGATATGTAAATTTGGAAAATTATAAAACATAATTATCAAAATCGGTCAAAACTCACAAAGTTACAAATTTAAATGTAGTGAGAAACATTGCACCCGGGCAAAAGAATAATCTTTAAACTAAAGGGAAATAACCTAAACTTGTATAGCTGTAATCGGGCTTCCAAAATTAGAGATATGTTATATAATTATGGTTTCCAATATGTTTGGTTATAAGTAGGAAATCGTGACAACTTCTTAAGCATGTTTTAAACAAAGGGTCATAGACTGCAATATACAAGAATGGCACTTTGCAATAAAAAAAAACTGGTCAAAGCAAGATTTCTATGCAGAAATGAAATAATTAATAGAACCAGAAAAACATTTATCCACTATAATAAATAAGCAACATAGAGAAAAATAAATCAAATTGAATGGGGTTTAACGTCCTACTCCTAAAATGGGCTAATGAAGACGGGCATACGCCATAAAGTGTGCAATGAGGGAAATTTTACCCGGGCAGCGGCGTTACGGCCTACGAGGTTGGACAGGCGACCATACTCCTTGTCACGTACAACCAAGAAATCGAAACAACGCCAGTTGACTCAATGACAGACGTTATGATACACAGCGCACGTGCTAACCATTCAGTCACGCAACCTCCCTAAAATCGGCAAATTAGTTTAATTTGCACGGTACCTTTAGTTATCAACCGAATGTTACAAAACTTTTAAAAATAAGCTCCCCCTGACCAGCTAAATCGTTCGCAATAAACGTTTTCCCCTTAAAATCGGCAAATTGCTGACTTTAAAGTGAGAAATATTACAACCGGGCGAAATTTTCTGCTTTATCACTTTTACAGTATCTTTGATTACCAACCGATTATTACAAAACTTTAAAAATAAAAAAAAGAAAGAGAGAAATGCGGCTAAACGTCCATTCGACACAAACTATAACATTTCGGGACTAACATATGTTTTTTAATTTTATTTAAAAACCCCCCTTGCGCGTACTGGTCTTTAGCTGTTGGGAGGAAACCGAAGGACACGGAGAAAACCCACGAGGTTGGACACCATACTCCATGTCACGTGCAACTTGGAAATCGAAACGACGCCGGTTGACTCAATGACAGACGTTACGATACATCGCGCGTATGCTAACCATTCAGCCTCCCTAAAATCTGGAAATTGCTGACTTATAGCAAGAAACATTTTAACCGGGCGAAATTTTCTGTTTTAACAGTTTAATTCGCACGGTATTTTAATTACCAACCGATTATTACAAAACTTTTGAAAATAAGCCCCAACTGACCAGCTTAATCGTATGCATGTCCATGTCACGTACAATCTCGAAATCGAAACGACACCCGTTGACTCAATGACAGACGTTACGATACAGCGCGCACATGCTAACCATTCAGCCATTCAGCCTCCCTTAAAAATAAACTCCCCCTGGCCAGCTTAATTGTTCGCAATAAACATTTGCCCTCTAAAATCGGCAAATTGCTGACTTTCAAGTGAGAAACATTACAACCGGGCGAAATTTTATGTTTTATCACTTTTACAGTACCTTTGATTACCAACCGATTATAACAAAACTTTAAAAATAAAAGAGAAAGAGAGAAATGCGGCTCAACGTCCATTCGACACAAACTAGGTCATTTCGGGACTAACATATGTTTTTTAATTTTATTTATAAACTTCCCTTGCGCGTACGGGTCTTTAGCCGTGGGAGGAAACCGAAGGACACGGAGAAAACCCACGAGGTTGGACACCATACTCCATGTCACGTGCAACTTGGAAATCGAAACGACGCCGGTTGACTCAATGACAGACGTTACGATACAGCGCGCGTATGCTAACCATTCAGCCTCCCTAAAATCTGGAAATTGCTGACTTATAGCAAGAAACATTTTAACCGGGCGAAATTTTCTGTTTTAACAGTTTAATTCGCACGATATTTTAATTACCAACCGATTATTACAAAACTTTTGAAAATAAGCCCCAACTGACCAGCTTAATCGTATGCAATAAACGTTTGGCCTGAATTGAAAGTTCTGCAACGAGAAAGTTCATCTCGATTTTCCGGCGTGGTTCCCCCTTGTCAGTGAGCAGAACGGAGGGCCTGACAAGGATGGGACGAAAAACCAAGGTCGCGTGTACACATTGGAGTGCACGTAAAATGTCCCTAAGTATTTGGAATTCGATACTGTTGAATAAGCTCTATACGATGACTAAATGTGCAGATTGTAGTCACCCACACTGCATGTTTCGCTTAACAATGAAAGGGTGCCGTTTTCAATGTTCGATCCTTTTATTCTTCTACTCCAGATATTTTGGACTGTTGATCGAAGTTTTCATATAAAAGACTACCGATAAGACTCTTTGTAGAAGAAGTTCTCAAAAAGTATTATGTTGACTTTAAGAGAAAATAACCTTTAAAGATGCTCCAAATCGTAAACATACGACTTTTTGGATTTTCGATCTCTTTTTTTCTGCTATCCCTGATATTTAAAAAAAAAGATACAACGATTTCACACAACAGGCCAGCTATTACACTCTCGATTAACAAGAGTTTCGCCGCCCTCCCTTCATTATAACCGAAGTTATCTTGCCCTAAAGAATCAACAAATCAGCATGCTTATCTCTGCTTACCCTAGGCAGAAAATGCTCATCATGACATTGACATAGTGAACGTCTACACCAAGATTGAACATTCTAGCTCAATTAGAAGGAGAGTTATTGTGTTTCAAAGTTTCGGCCCTTCAAATTGCTACTACTTTTCATATTCACTTCAAAATGGCAACCATCAATTGACCTAAATCAAAATTCTGCTCTGAACAATTTTTAGGCCATCTTTCAAGGATTCAGAAAATATAACTCCCGTGTCTGTAAGTAAAATAGCAAAAAAGCCTTAGGGATTTTTCACGTTTCAAGATGGTGGCACTTCCGGTTCGATCAACAAACTTCATATTTTGTGTACAAATCAGTTATTACTTATCTAGTATCCAAAAAAAAATCAGGTCATTCTGACCTATATTTCGATGATTTTTTTGAAAATTTTGATCCTTAATTTCGTCAAGGGGAGATAATTTAGAAAATTTCTAATTATATTTTTGAAGTCACATCGGTAAGGTCTACATATATACTAAATTTCATGAAAATCGTACAACTATTAAAGAAGTTGTCAAATTGGTCTAAACTTCCGGTTCGAAATCACAGCGACGAATTTTCGAAATTCGAAAATGTGAAACTGCAGATGAAAATGATTTTTTTCAAGGTATTCAAAGAAAAAAGAATTAGTAAAATCGGTCAAAAAATAACAAAGTTACGACTATGCATTGTCCATTTTGTCGTTCGTAAATTTCGGTGATTTCGGATTCGTAAAACGTTTTGAAAATATATTTAATCAAGGTTCGCACCCCATTTTGTGGGGGGGGGGTAGGTCAAAATTTCAGAAAGATCATACGGATAGATTCTGAGAAATCCGATTTGCAGAAAACACACACAAAAAAAAATAATAATAATAATCTTAACAGAAACAATAAGCTTTCATATGTAATATGAAAGCTTAAATATAACATTTCATTTCCTTTCCTTTGTTTTTCATTGTAGGCGTGGCCTATGTCATTGATAAAGTATTAAAGAATTGCAGCATCATGCCGATACCAAATAGTACTTTTGATTCCGTCCACGACAGTTCTGGAACATACATCAAATTAACAAGTCCCCGTTATATGTTTTACTTGGATGACACGTATGTTTATTCCGGACAGGTATTCAACTTGATTATTCACACAGTTAAAGGTAATATAAACTGCAAATATGGACAGGGTCGTATTAACCACCCGAGCTGTGAATTTATGAGACCAAGTTTATCTAGACCAGCTTTTTTGTAGATTCCGAATCTGGGTGGTGATGCGGCGTTTGAGGGGGTGTTTTCGAGATATAGGGGGTCAAGTGTCTACAATGCGTGTGTGTGGGGTTGGGGGTGATTGTAATGATGACTTGTTAAAAAAAAACCATAAATTACTAGGATTGCCCATGTTTAAAAAAGTGTTTATGATGCCCAGGGGCGGATCCAGGATTTTCAGAAAGTGGGGGGCGTGCTGCACCAAGTTGGGAGTGCGAAGCCCGACCCAGGATTTTTGAGTGGACAAAAATGCCCACAAGGACTAATTTCATACTAGTACTGTAAATTACGATTTCCAACCTAAACTGTTTTTGTTCTCCTGTGCCGCGAGAATATATGGAGCTAAAAATTGTTCACCACCGCAAAAAAATAGAGGGGGCGTGCGTCGGGTGCGCCCCCTCTGTACCCGCGCCTGATGCCGCTTTATTAATATATAACATGATCATCATTTATGTCAATATAATGACATCCCCCCTCCACACATCTACACCCATACCCCCACCCCACCTCCCCACAAATCAAAACAATTCTCCAGGACATCATAAACACTTTTTAAAGATGGGCACTCCTAGAAATTTTTGTTTTATTAATATATTATGTCAACATTACCCCCCTCCCCCCCACACACACACACACACACCAACTCACACCAACACACACATTATAGACCACCCAGATTTGCGATCTACACAAAAAACTGGTCTAGAAAAAACTTTGTCCCATAAATTCACAGCTCGGGTCGCGATTCCCCCTTCAGCCACTGGACTAATAGACTCAGACCTTTTGATACCGCGGAAGACACCAGCAAATATTGAATAATCTTACGTACCATATCGTAATATATGTACATATGTTCATTTATAATATAGCTAACTTATTTTTGTAAAAATTGCAGTATCAGATATCTTGCTGTAGATACCGTAAATTGTCTAAAGATACCGTAGAAGACACCAACAAATACATGTGCGTTTATGATATGGCTCAGTTATTTGAAATAAATTAGCAGTATCAGATATCAGGGTTGCTTTTTGTCAATTGATTCGCAACACTAGGTCATTCTTCGGGAAGTAGCCAAAGGCCTATACTACCTTTAAACGTTTCCTGAGTAAGGGAGATCACGCGTGGTGTACCGTATCTGGTGCGATTGGATGCCAAGCGTGGATTATCAACAAATTTGACGTGCATGATGCGTGGAGGTTGTCCAGTGCCAGTTAAATGGACAGGAACGATACATTGTTGGGGTGCGCCTTCAATCGGCAAGTTTAGACATTGTACAATAATTCTATATTTTATAATTTCCCAGAGAAAAGCACGTGGTATAGATTGTGATGTGTTTACTTCAACAAGAAAGGATGTTCGGAGAGGACAAACAGTTTACGAGATATACTTCCTCTCAGTATGTTATATATCATCATAAAACGTTCAAATATTTTAGATAATACCCTTATGGTGTAAACATATCTTATATTCGACCCGTCACTATACGAGACTCCTTAATGATCGTAGTGTGAGTGCACGGTCTTATTGTAGAAATAGAATCATTAATGGAGTGACCGGACGCATTATTAATGCCTGGTTGTGGTTACTACACGGACTCATCTCTAGAGTATCCGGCAGTAAAGTTCGCGTGGTTTACTGACTCAAGGTTACTGAACAGAATTTCCAGTCGTAAAAGTCTTCTCAGGTCATTAAAGTCTTGCAGTTTAGGCACATTTCTTGTCTATACCCATTCCTAGATTGCCAGGTCTTGAAAGTCTTATAGTATCGAATGCCAGGCCATTAAAGTCTTGCAGTCTGGATTGTCAGGCCATGAAAGTTTTGCAAATCGGCTGTGAAGTTCGTTTGATAAGAACACGGGACTCGGAATGTCTGCCGAAGTAAGTAGTGATACTGTAATGTTGTATATTGTGATGGTTTTTTTTCGTTTTTGGTGGAGTGGGGGCCGTGGTTCATCTTTTGCTCTTTGGTTTATAAGGACTGTTATTGAGTCATGTAGCGTATTGCCGATCCCAAGCTTGTAGCCTACGTTACAAGGAGAAGGCACATCTGTTCATCCTGGTAAGGGCCTGGTGTGTTATCTCCAGCTCCCCCCACTGCTAAAAAAAAACCACTAGAAGCTAAATAAAACTGATCTACATGTTTATCTAGAAATTACCTACCTTGTATCGGGTGGACGATACCCCTCTCTATCGATCTCCCTCTCTCTCTCTCTCCAGGAAGACTGGGTATCCATAGATGATACTGGATTAGCGGAGATTGCTGCAGATATACCTATACGTTTATTGTTTACGGACTTAGAGGATGTAAGTAATAGATTATTGACAGCTCAAAAAGGCGAAAAAATCTTAATCATTAATATATTTTCACATTGCAGTTCTAAAAATAGTTTTTTTTATGTCCTACTTGTGTGCACCAACACGTCTTGCAGCGTTACGAGCGGGGTTTTTTGTCCACCAACTGTTCATCAAATGTCAACTGCCAATGATTCCTTAATGTACACGCAAGTATGTAGACGGGACATCGTATTTATTGTCCCACCCGAACGCTAGACGCTGTTCCGTGCCAGATCCTCAGTCCTCCACTGCTGTCAGAGGAGACACCATGCTGAAGCATACGGACACTGCCTTGAGTTAGATAAGTTTTAAAGCCCTAAAAAATTGGGGACACGGACATTTAAGCTAATATCCCGGTTTCCATATAATCTGATTATAACGTAGATCCTATTTCGTTTTAATTTTTATAGTTCAAAATTTCGCTTTACTTGTCTTTACTACACTAGAATCTGGAAGAGTTGGTATGTAACCCGCATTCTGTGACTGACCCAATAGAAACATCAACGCTGATTGGTTAATCTCTTATGACATCTGAAGAGGCCTTTCACTTAATCAGTCAGATCTTCATGTGGTGTTGGCCATCGAAAGTATAAATAAACGAAACGAAATATAGATCTGTATTTAAATCAGATTGGTTTCGATTCCATCTGCGAAGCTTCGGCAATTTTTCAATCCATGGTTCATAATGTGATATAGACAGAAAATAGTTATTTAAAGATACATTATGGGAGATTAGATAACGAGTTGGTAGTTCTCACTACAATAGTTAAAAACTAGCTAATGTAAAGGCAATTTGCTGAAAATTTCAGTCAAATTGATCCACTATTAACTTACAACTAAGCGAATGAAATTTCCGCTTAGCCTCGGTCATCATTACTAAAGTCGGTAAGACAAAACCAGTAGTCTCGGTTATCCATTTTTATTGGTAAATCACGAAGGAAAATATTTCAGCGAATCGAACTACAATCCAACACAAATCTCATGCTAGCCTCGACATCGAGAGTTGATTATGGTCTGAATAGGTTACTTATTGTCTAATTAATAGTTTTTATAACATTTGAGGCCAGAAGAAAGACCTACAATAGGCAGATTTACCTCTTGCATAATGCATGTTTAAATAGAATGAACACCCACGTTCACCTATTGCTTTAAATGTGAATAGTTCAAATTCTGGCAAAATGTCAACCTCTGCAAGCTATTAAAGATGCATTATGTAAGATTTAGATGACTCAAACTGGTTGGTCTTTCTATAATAGATAATTAAAAATGAACGAATTGAAAATGTTCATCAAATTATTTTATTCTGGGCGACGTTATGAAATTTAAAAGGGTTGACAAGATGTAGTTAGTCTCGATTATCATCGCTGCGATATAAAATATATTTAGTTGTGACATAATATATATCGTTAATGCTAGTTTTTTTTTTGTTTCAGGCGTTTGGTTATGAAAATATATATGAAATATATAATTTTGACCCCGAAGCTCCAGATATACAGACTGCCTTCGATATCAGCCACTGTTTTAAAGACACGGAACAAAAAGATTTCTGGATAACCTTCCCCTGTAAGTTGAAATGAAATGAAATGGGGTCTAACACCCTACTATTCCGCTCCGCACAGGGTTATGAAGACGGGCATACGCCATAAAGTGTGCTATGAGGGAAAGTTTGCCCGAGCATCGGCGCTACGGCCTACTCTAGTTCGAATTCCAACCGGCAAGGGATATTTTACGTGCATGCCAATATGTACACAAGGCCTCTATTTTTTGTCCCACCCGAACGACTAGACAGCTGTCCTTGTCAGGCCCTCCGTCCCGCATCCATTATAAGGGGAAATCACGCCGGAAAATCTGTATGAACTTTCGCGGCCAATGCAGGGATCGGATACCCGCGACCACCAGGTTAACGTACCACAATATTTTTGTTTTTGTCATTCAATAGTTGTTTCATACAAGTTATCATTGTATCCTTTAGAGGAGCCGTGGTGGCTAATTGTTGTCGGACGCTTAATCACCAGCCGGGAGGTCGCCAAACTGATCCCGCAGTGAATATTCGCTTGGCCGCTACAATCACTGATAAGTATGCCATCGACGAGGCTTAATGAGTACGGCATATTAACTTTTTTACTCCGACAAATTAAATTCTCAAACATTTTTTTGAGGTAAAAGAAAAATAAATAAAGACGTTTGAAGTATTTGTTGTTAAAAAATATTTCCAATTTAGTGTAAATGGGTATTACAATGAGTAAAATGCATTTGTTTTTGTCATTCAATAGTTGTTTCATACAAGTTATCATTGTATCCTTTAGAGGAGCCGTGGTGGCTAATTGTTGTCGGACGCTTAATCACCAGCCGGGAGGTCGCCAAACTGATCCCGCAGTGAATATTCTCTTGGCCGCTACAATCACTGATAAGTATGACATCGACGAGGCTTAATGAGTACGGCATATTAACTTTTTTACTCCGACAAATTAAATTCTCAAACATTTTTTTGAGGTAAAAGAAAAATAAATAAAGACGTTTGAAGTATTTGTTGTTAAAAAATATTTCCAATTTAGTGTAAATGGGTATTACAATGAGTAAAATGCATCAGTTAGGTGTTATGTAAACATTGCACGAGCCGTTGAGCCAATGACTGACGCCGCGTGCAGTCAACGCACTTGTTGTGGAGAGTCATGTTACAGAGTTAATTCGTAAGTAACTCTCTCTGTGAAACAGATTGGGAGGTCGCTTGTTCCATTCCTGTATTGTCCGGGAAAGAGTCATGAGAGGTTAATATAAACTAACCAGTTACTGAAGAATATTCCACAGTAGATCAAATTAACCAGTCTCTAAAGTAATATATGACCATAGCCCACTAATTATTTCCCATTGCTTTTAATTTAATTCTCGTCTCTTTGACCGTCTCTAACTTTTCCCCAAATATTCGTTG